>JASJET010000211.1:5100000-6300000 GCA_034092305.1 Diaprepes abbreviatus | reverse complement strand
AAACTGGACTATTCATTTGAATAATTTTTGACTCCCCCCTCCCCTCATGCTGATCGCCATTACATGACCATATTTGTATGGCAGCATGGAATTTCCTGCTAGTTTCTTAGATTGGAATGAATTTGTCGTATTTAAATGTCAGTTCCATTAATTTAAATTATAGGTTTAGGCAATAATTATCTCTTTCTATAATAAATCTAAAACAAATAATCGGTCTTCCTTGTTTGATCATTAATTGAGGATATTAAGTCAAAAAGACCGGGCAAATTAAGTGTTATCTTGAATTTTTCAGATTTAAGTTTTAACAAAATTATACTTTTTCTATAGTTGATCGATTCTGCTGTTATTTGATCGAAATTCATTTTATAAAATGAAAAACACAAAAGCACACTTTTGTTGCTAATTTCCACTATTTTATTCAATACCTTAACATGTTTCGCTACACAGTGGGTTCTTTGGAAGGTAGTACCAAACTACTATAAAAGATAAATGGGCCATACAGTTTTACATGTCAAGTTCATGCAATCAAAAAAGTTAAGAATCTAATTTTGTTGTACATATACATCAGTCAAATAAGCATTTTGCCGAGACACTCAATCATCCTGGCAGAGACCCGGATTTTCGGGTAATATAGGCCTATAGAAATAAACGGTATATGTTCTCTGCACGAGATTTTGTGTCATAAATTTTTTGTAAACAAGCAAAAACTAAAGAAATTTTTGGACAAAATGGAAAAGCCATCTTGTAGAGAATTGAAAAACCTACAAATTGATTTTTTACCGATCTCGATATTTTTATCTGTTGCTGAGAAAAATGCAAAACAAGGTCAAAATTGTTATAATATTCAATTAACAATAACTATTGCTCAATGCAACCTATGACTTTGTTGTTACGTAAAAAGTTGGGTCTTTTAGTGCTTAATATGTGGTAAAAATTTCAGATCGATTCATCAAATAGTTTGTGCAAAATTTAATTTGTTTATCACAGGCGAGCGAATTTTGCAATAACATTCTAGCTCCACCGATTAAGGTACACCGATTCTGAGCACATCTCATGAAAGAGGAACTCTTCTTCTATGAGAAATATTATATGGAATTGAGGAAAATTAATTTTAAATTTGTTTAAACTTCATTAGAAAACCACTATTATTTTTATGTTATAAACAAATTAAATAACTTTTTTGTTTTTGCCGATAAAAAAATTCTGTTTTCATATTTGAGAAGGTGGCATTTTTAGACGAATTTAGAAAAAAAATGGCTTAGGCCAATATGCGCCAAAGTTAATAATTTTTTTTTTAAATTCAATTCTTTATTGTTAATAACAATTAAGAAACGAAACTAGCGCCATTCGAAAGTTTATGAGTTTAGGTTTAGATGTGAGTTGTCCGGAAAATGTTAATTGTTTAAAAGACGACTCGGCAGGAAGGTGAGATGCTAACAAATCCGCGCGTTCAAAAAATTAAACAGCACCTTCAAACTGCTACCATTAGCTATATCTCTGAAAGTTGTTGACCGATTTTGACGATTCTTTTTTTAATTTGTGGTACCTTTCTGCGTACATTACAGATATGCATATTATCTATTTATTTGTTTATAAATTAAACATTTAATTTGTTTAAACATTTTTTTCCACACAAGTTTTGTGCTATTTTTACTGACAAACATGGCTATAAGTCGGGAAAATTGAATAATTAAATTATTGTTATAAAACATTAATATTCGTTACATTGCGTGTAAGAAAAAGCTGTATACGTAAGTATTGTTTGCTACCGTAATATATACATGTTATAGCAATATATGATACATTGAAAAATTACTATGTTTTTAAGATTTTCATAGTTAAACATAGTAATAGGTTCCCAAATATGAAAACAGAATTTTTTTATCGGCAAAAACAAAAAGTTATTTAATTTGTTTACAAGGTAAAAATGATGGTGGTTTACTAATGAAGTTTAAACAATTTTAAAATTAATTTTCCTCAATTCCATGTAATACTTCTCATGGAAGAATAGTTCCTCTTTCATGAGATGTACTCAGAATCGGTGTACCTTCATCGATGGAGCTAGAATGTTATTGCAAAATTCGCTCGCCTGTTATAAACAAATTAAATTTTGCACAGACTATTTGATGAATCGATGTGAAATTTTTACAACATATTAAGCACTAAAAGATCCAACTTTTTACGTAACAACAAAGTCGTAGGTTGCATTTAGCAATAGTTATTGTTAATTGAATATTATAACAATTTTTACCTTGTTTTGCATTTTTCTCAGCAACAAATAAAAATATCGAGATCGACAAAAAAACAATTTATAGGTTTTTCAATTCTCTAGACGATGGCTTTCCATTTTGTCGAAAAATATCTTTGGTTTTTGCTGGTAAGCAAAAAAGTGCAAAAAATGCATTTTTCGACCTCTAATTATTTACCAAAAGTTTATGACACAAAATCTCGTACAGAGAACATATACGTTTTATTTCTAAAGGCCTATATTATCCGAAAATCCGGGTCTCTGCCTGGATGAATGAGTGTCCCCAACTAGATCTTTTCTTCGCTTATTTGACTGGAGTAATATTACAATATTCTTTGAACATAAAATTTGAAAGTTATTGACTGAAGAATATGTTAGAAATATTTTTCTACTTGGTGTCAAAAGTTTGATCTTCTTAAGATTTACAATTTTTTTATGTGTGTTTAATGTGGTGATTTAATTCAAATTACTAATACAATACTACAAATGCAAAGATAGAGGTTTCTTACGAGTTAAAAAAAAATTGTGGTCGTAAAAAAATTGTATTAGTTAATTAGTAATTCCTACAACATATGTACGTCTTCGGCTTGCGTCAAAAACTTTATATTTGTGAGTAATAATAGCTTGTTAAATAATATAGCATTCATATAGTTTATGCGTAAAGGTTTTTCATCCGGATTCTTGTTTTTGTAAGGCAACCTTCGTATATAAATAAGTCAAGTCACAACATTAAATTCTGTGTGCAAATAAATTATTGTTTTTTAAGTTGTCAGTTAGCTAGTAAGTTGTTTTATTTGTGCTTGGTAATTGTTGTAATTTTTTTTTAAATTAAACATTTGACAGTAGTACAAAAACAGCTAAGTGCGTGTCTGACACGAATTACATTAGGTTGCCTTAGCAGTCGTTTTTTTCTTTTGTTTCTTTTTTGACCGTATATATATATATATATATATATATATATATAAATTTATCCGATCCAGACTATTGAAACGAAGCAGATAAAAAAATTAAAAGAAGCTTTATTACTGAACAATTATCCCCCCTTCTTTTTTATACACCCGGGTCCGTCCTAAAGCTGGACACACTGCGGCCAGAGTAGACCAATTGAGCTCACCCTAGACATTACAGCCACTCTGTCAACCTAGCCCCCTGGCTCAATCTATACAGTCCTGCTAAGGAGTGAGGGAGTATTTCTCCCGGTTCCAGACTTACTGACCCGAATGTTTGTTGTCTAAATTTCTCCAGTGACTCACAGTCACATATGATATGCTTCACCGTTTCCTCGGCTTGTCCACATAGTCTGCAGCGGAGGTTTTCGTTATATAGATTCATTCTATTCAGATGTACTTTGACAGCCATGTGTCCCGTCATTATACCCGTAATAGTCCTTAATTGGTTCTTACTCATTTGGAGTAATTTCCTTGACAGTTTCGGGCCAGGATTCCCAATAAATAGCTCTCTCTTGATCCATTCTTTGACTGCTTCTCGGGCCGCGCACCGCGGTACCACAAAGGCCGGTTCTGGACCAATGTATTGAGATGCTGATCCTGCTCTAGCTAGCTCGTCAGCTTTTTCATTTCCATGTATGCTTTCGTGTCCTAGTACCCACTTTAACATAACTCTGTTGTTTTTTGCCAGAATTTCCAGCTCACTCTGACATTTCCAAACCAGCCTCGATGTTACCTTTTGGCCCTTGAGGGCATTTAGGGCTGCTTGGCTGTCAAAATAAATGGGGATTTGCTTCCCTTTGTAAGCTCTCCCGTTTATCTCGTCTGCGCACCGTAAGATTGCGTCTATTTCTGCCTGGAATACTGTTGGGTATTTTCTAAGGGGAAGGGTTAATTCCTTCCTCGATTGTAGCCCATATATCCCAGCTCCAGTACCCTCACTAGTTTTTGAACCGTCAGTGTACCAGATACTTGCACCCGAGAATGTTTCCGGTTTTTCTCTTTTACTTGCCATTCGATCCTCTATTGTGACTTCAAACGGTATATTGTAACGGTAGCTCGAGTTCATATGATCTGTGTTTATTTCCAACTCGGGGCTCCTGATTTTTTTACATATATTTTTGTGTCCTGACAACGTCCTTTGTGTCCCCCCCCCCCCTAGAGTAGCTCTTAATATGGACCCTGCTGTAGCAATGCTGGATAAATCCCGTCCGGTCGCGGCGATTTATATGGTTCAAATGAGTTTATGGCCCATTTTATCTTTTCATAGGTAATCACCTCTTTTGCCGTTTGCCAATTTTCCTTGGTGACTCTCACAGCAGTATTTACCTCTGCTCCAGTCCTCCAAGTCTCCGATTATTCCTCTATTATTGTTGACCCTGGGAAATGAACCCGGAAAACTCGGTCATTGTTTCTTTCCCAGTATAGGTGTGCTCCCTGTATTTTTTTGTAATTATCCCCCTAAAATTATAAATATTATCTGCAAAAAAAGAATTCATAAATTTTACAGCAACCAAAAGTCATGACATCAAAAAATGAAACGAAACCAATATGTCTCCGTACCATATGTACTACACTTTCAGAAAAATTTCAAAATGTCTTCAAAAACTATAATATTACTGTTAGTCATAAAGGATGCAATCTATTTAAAGATAATTTTAACAACTTGAAATCCAAAATACCCAAGGACTAAAAAACTTATGTAGATATATCGATCAAACCAGTCACTCCCTATAAAACAGCATAAATGGACACAAATATGACATAATAAGGCCGCATTAATAAACCACACTACAGAAAAAACAACACACTTTTGATTTTAAACATGTAGAGATCCTCAAAACAGAAAACATCCCAAAAAAAAAACGAATTTTACGAAATGATCGCAATCCAAAAAAAAATCCATAACTATATATATATATATATATATATATATATATATATATATATATATATATATATATATATATATATATATATATATATATATAGGAAAACTCAAATTCTTGGGATAGCGGTCCCAAGAATTTGAGTTTTTCTTTTTAACTAGTCGGTCAAGAACTACTCTTCCCCTTATATATATATATATATATATATATATATATATATATATATATATATATATATATATATATATACAGGGTGTCCAAGATAAGGATCCTAACCATGGGGATCTCGGAAACAGTTGGAGATACGAGGTCGGTTAAATTAGAGAAAAGTTGCGCAATTTAGTGCTAAATTAAACGCAATTTAAAAATTTCAAAAATTCAAAATATTTCCGAAGATTTCCGGAAAAAACCGAATTTTGGCAAAATCGTTTTTAATTTTTGTAGGCTTTATTTAAAGAGATATCAAAAAATAAAAGGTAGATTCTTCTTGCCACTTTTTATTTTTTATAATTTGGTCTAAACAAAATTTAAATCCGACGTTTCGTTTCTGAGATACCATCATGATCTTTCATTTTTTATATGGAACAAAAAAAAGTATCCCATGTATTTGATAGCATTTTTTATTACAAATTCAACGGTGTATCACAGTTGCATATCAAGTGTGTAGTTCATTGGCTTTTATAAAACTGATATACCTTTCTCTCTCGCTCTCATGGAGCTCTTATGGAAAGTACTTGAACTACGTATTCGATATGCAAGGGTGATACATCGTTGAATTTGTAATAAAAAATGCTATCAAATACATGGGATACTTTTTTTTGTTCCATATAAAAAATGAAAGTTCATGATGGTATCTCAGAAACGAAACGTCGGATTTAAATTTTGTTTAGACCATATTATAAAAAATAAAAAGTGGCAATGAGAATCTACCTTTTATTTTCTGATATCTCTTTAAATAAAGCCTGCAAAAATTAAAAACGATTTTGCCAAATTTCGTTTTTTTCCGGAAATCTCCGGAAGTGTTTGAAATTTTTAAATTTTTTTAACTGCGTTTAATTTAGCACTAAATTGCGCAACTTTTGTCTAATTTAACCGACCTCGTATCTCCAACTGTTTCCGAGATCCCCATGCTTAGGATCCTTATCTTGGACACCCTGTATATATATATATATATATATATATATATATATATATATATTAAATATAAACATTTTCACGGTCTATGTATTTGGAAAAATTATTTTATTCTCCTTGCGACCGGTAAGAAAGGGGACAGGGCGTATATTTTCTTCGAATTCCTCTGGTTCTTTCTCCATACGAGTTTCGACCACCTGATGGTCTCATCAGAAAATAACTGTTATAGTTAAAAAAAAAATCATTCTGGGAAGGTCAAATGTAACCGAAATGTTAATAAATATGCATAAGAACTATACATATGCAGTTTAATTAATAAAACGGATTTTATCCCTAAGAAAATCAAAAGTTGAATATATATATATATATATATATATATATATATATATATATATATATATATATATATATATACAGTTTATAAACTATGAAAAGCACCAAAGATGCACTGTTAGAAAATGTTTATGCGGGGTTAATTCATACAAAAAAGCCCCTGTTGCCATTTTTTGTGACTTAGCTAATGCTTTTGATTGCGTTAATCACGCAATATTGTTAAATAAATTAAAATTATCTGTCATAGTTTAAGCCTTAGGAAGAAAGGTCGTACAAATAAAAGAATCCAACGGAAGAAAATTTCTTAAGAAAAGTGATGGGACCCCCTTTTTTCATCATTGAAAATCACGAATAACGTCAGATGGCGGTCGATGAAGATGTAACAGTAATAAATCAGTTCGATTTATGTTAATTACTCGAAAATAAAAATCCCATAACCTTTTCAAGTTTTCAACTTTTGTAATTTTTTGGCATGTTTGTATAACTGGAAAATTTTAAATTTAAAGATGACACAAATATAATCTTGCATTCAGATTCATTTGATAATTTAAACACATCCTGTAATTACCACTTTACACGTTTAGATAATTGATTTATTCAAAACAGGTTAGGCGTGAATAATAATAAAAAAGTCGGAATGTTTACAAGTAGAAATAAAAGCGAGGTACCTACTGAAAAGAATTGTGGTAGACGACGAGGAAAACGTTTTAAGTGATTGCAAACTCTTGGGTATATATATATATATATATATATATATATATATATATATATATATATATATATATGCATCCCTAACTTTCCAAAATCACACCCTCTAATTGCAACACAACCAGTTGCCTTCAGCTTTTTACGCGTCGAGGGGGTTAGCTCAACATGCAAACTTCAAAAGCTTAAACGGGGTGTCCAGAATCATGAAAAATATGGAAATCTGGGATCAAAAATTACATCGAGCAAGAACAGTGAGCCTATATAGATTTGTTCAGTAAGCCAATTCAATAATTATCATTTTTTCTTTTTTAATTTTAAAAAATATATTTTCCTCCAACCATTACCGAAGCGAGGTAAGTTACCTGTCCAAATTTCCACCCAAAAATTACAAAACTAAAAGCTATGCAACCCGAAAACACAAATATGATTAAAAGAATACTCAGCGGTGTAAAATTGTCTGTCGATGTAAAGAAAGTAACACAAATCTACAGAATTATCCAAAATAATTTCAGGAAAACCATAAGAAAGGATAAAAGGAAGAATTTCACTCAAATAGTAGGCAGGAAAACCGAGAACTATCTGAAAAAAAAAAGTAACAAATTAATTTAAAATTGTATTTTGTAGTGTAAGAGTTTAGTCAAACTTCAGAACGATAAAAACAATCGAGTTGGGAAAGAAATTAGAACAAGGAGGAATCGTAATATAGTAAAACTAAAAATGCAACGAATAGTATGCTTTTATTCAAAAGATTTATGAAAAATGCTTAAGGAAAATGATATTGTGTTGTCCAAAAAATAAGTTAATATTGACTAAGCCATAATGAAGTTAAGCCGTAATCTGAACCGTATCAAAATCAACAAGAGAAATCTTTACTAGCCCAAGGCATAATACAATACATAAAAGTATCCACAATGAGAAATAAAAGAATGTAGTTAAAATTAACGAGTAAAAGTTGACAAGAAAGACGCTTAGGATGAAGTTAATGAAAAAAAAAGCACGAATTGAACAGAAATTATTACAACTGAAAAAGTGTTGACTATTTTTATTTTATATTGAAAAGCGATTTTATTTCAAAATCTAAATTTAAGATTAAAAACGAATTAATGGTTGTTTGGAAAAAAGATAATTGTTTGAAAGGTTAAATAATAAATTTATATTGTAAGGTTATTTGAGTTATTGTTTTACTATATTCTAAAAAAAATCTGGAAAATTCATCTGGAAAACCTGGAGATACGGAATATTTTTATAGCGAGGCATTGCACAACCTGTTAAAGATATCATATTACGTAATGTTCTAACCACTCCCAAAAAGGATTACTAACAAAGCTTAATCCCTAAGACATAGTCCAACGCTTCCACCCTCATTGTAGTTACACCTAATCGTAAAATTTCGAAGTAAAAATTTTTTGAGTTGATCGAGTTGTATTCTATCACCCCAAAATGCAAAAATCGGCGAAAAATTCGTTGTTTTCACTATTCCGAATTATACTAGGTTTGATATGGTTTCCTGTTTCAAATTTCTTCTTTTTAAGTCCTTGAAAATAGGATACATTCTTGTCCTTTAATCAAGTGCTATTGTAGCCTAGCTTATTGCATTTTTGTAACTATTTGTTTGGGAATAAAATAATTATCTCAATTATTCCAAACACCCATTTGAAACTCTTTCAGTAACTGACCTATATAAAAAAAAATCGTTATATTCTATATTAAACTTATAGAAAACTATAGATGACTCCCAAATCCCTTTCATAGTTACGCCTCTGCGATCATCAAAACATCAAAATAATTTATTGTTTTTCGGCGGAAAAATACCAAAAGAATCATTATAAAACCCGCACTGAAAAGCAATCATAATCCGCCAAAACAAACACTAAATTTAACTATTTTTAAAACGATTGTTTTTATAAATACCCCACCTGACCCAACAACTTCCTCAAGACATCCGCCGCCGTCGTGTATCGGTATCGATCTCCGATTACGCAATCGGATTCGCACCGAGACCGCTGCCGCTACCAAGGCGGGGGCCACCGAAAGGAAAGAGGCCCCGCAATGCGGCCGCAGCGCTTGCGCCTCTCCGCCTTGCGTGCCCAACCTTGGCAATGAACTTGGGGTTCGGGTGCGCAGCCACGACGATGATGGTCGATAGAATGAGTGCTAAAAATGATGGATTGGTATTGAGAGTATGGGGACTTGGACAACAACAGTGGCGTTTCTGCGATGATATTTTTGTTGTGAGAATTGTCATCTAATTAATCATCATTGTATACAATTAGTTTTTATAAAAAGTGTTCACTGATGGCTACTTAAAAAGTTAAAGTAAAAAGTCTTTTCTTATTGGAGACGCTATTTTTCGGTCTAAGACTCGATCACTTCAGTATGGAGTCGTTCGTCACCGGTATTTGTAGTTGTCGAAACATGTTGTTACCCAACTTTCCATATTCTACTTAGAGTGCATAAACCTTTAGTTAGTTAAATCTTCATTAAACTCTATATATTTTCAATAGGATTGATATCAGGCGCAGAAGCATGCTACTTTATGTGTAATGATGCCTTTTTCTCTTTTCAAGTTCCTAGAAAGGTGATTACGGTGTTTTGGATCATTGCCTTTGTACTTATAATCAGGTCCAAACCAGCTAGCTTTCAATAAAAAGTAGTTCTATTTCAAAAATCGTGCTCTACTTTATACCGGTCTTTCTTCTTACTCCAAAGGGACGAGAGCTGGCCTTTTCATTATCTTTACTATGCTGATTATTTTTAAAAGGTCAGCTGTTGGTCTCGTATTTTAAAGTCTAGCAGGACCTATTTGACAGACGCTAGTAACAGTGACGTAGTTCGGTTGAACTTTTAAGGCATTTTTCTCAAGATCGTATTTTTCCCATTGACGGTCAAGATAACTCGAAAAATCCTCTTTTGATCTCACTAAAATTGTATAAACATCTATAGAACAGTAATATCTTTGAGTTTTAACCATATGTTTAATAATATTATTGACAACAGGTTTGTACCATGCAAAACACTAAAAAGATTTAAAATTTAAACCCGATCTAGTTGCTATGAAATTTAAATCCTATAGTCAGCCAGTTTTGATTTGCTTATGATATTGTCATAATTTATATTAGATATGTCAACAAATATACACCTATATAGGGATATCAAGGATAAGCACCTTGCGACAAAGCCTTGAAATATGTAAGAGAAATTGTTATATCCTGGAAATCAATCAAGGTCTCCATTTTGCCAGTTCAGTGATTTTTTTATTCTTGAATTTTTATGGTTTAAAATTTGCTTGATTTATTGTTGCTTTTGTCAGTTTAAGCCCTCTGCTTTCAATTTAGGGTGGTTTTAAATTTAAAGCATGTTAGTGAATCCGGTGGTTAGAATGTTACCCAAAAATCTAACTTTTTCCTACGCTAAAAATTTCCTCGATTTCCGGTTCTAAGCAAAAAATGTCGCTGGTAATTTTTTCATCCGAGGCCTAGTTTTTGAGGTAAAAATCGTCAAACTTTTGAAAAATTACATTTTTTGTTACTTTTCAACATGAATAGTTTGGTTATTCCGGGTTTCAATCCGTTCGTTTTCACGGCGTTTCGCCAAAATCTCATTTGGCATTTTCAAGTGCGGTTCGTCTTGTTACTCGTTGAGAACTGATGGTGGCCTCTGATGAATTTCGAGTTTTGTTCAGCTGGTTCGCTGCCTGATTGGATGAGCGGCTTCGCAGGCTCCTCCCCTCTGCCGAATGCGATATATTTTGTTCTTGTATGCAGGTCTCTCGTGTACTAGTTGATTTTTGTTGTTTTCTTTCTCGATTTTTATTAATGTTTTCCATGTAGTTGAAAAATTTATAGCATCGTCTCGTTTATTTAGCTGTCCCACTTTTTCGATTTCTAGGGCCTCTCTTATGACGCGTACCTTGTAGTTCTG
Organism: Diaprepes abbreviatus; assembly: GCA_034092305.1. Taxonomy (NCBI): domain Eukaryota; kingdom Metazoa; phylum Arthropoda; class Insecta; order Coleoptera; family Curculionidae; genus Diaprepes; species Diaprepes abbreviatus. The sequence continues at coordinate 6,288,820 of JASJET010000211.1, read as the reverse complement.
TACTGGTGCTATTTCTTTTGCGTTTTCCATATCGATGGTATGTCCGGTTGTTTGGTGATGTTGAAATAGGGCTGAGGTTGTCTGCTTGTTTTTGAGGCTATTTTTATGTTCTTGGATTCTTGCTGATATGCGCCTGTTTGTTTGTCCTATATAAGTTTGATGGCAATCTGCACGTAGAATGCTGTAAACGCCATGATTTTGAAGGTTGGTCTTGTCTTCGGGATTTCCCAAGATGTCGTTTTTTGTGGTTTAAATATGGGCTGTATGTTGTGTTTTCTTAAGATTCTTCCGATTATGTCTGTTATTCCTTTTATGTATGGTATTATGACTTTGTTCCTTGTTTGATCTTCGTCTTTGGTTTTTGTTGTAGTCTTTTTTGTCTTTTTATGGCTTTCTTTATATCTGATTGTGAGAAACCATTCCGTTCTAGAGCTGTTGAAATGTGTCTTATTTCGTCTTGTTTTGTGTCAAGTTCTGTTAATCGGAGAGATCTTGATACCAGTGTGTTTACTGCCTGCTTTTGAGAGGGATGATGATGTGACGCTGCATTGAGATATCGGTCAGTATGTGTGGGTTTCCGATATACGCTAAAGTCCAGGGTGTTGTTGAGTTTCCTAATTAATAGCAGGACCAAAAAAGGAAGTTTCTTTTCTTGCTCGATTTCTAGCTTGAATTGGATTCTGTGGTGGATATTGTTCAGGTATATGAGGAAATCGTCGAGGTGTTCTTGTCCATGTGGCCATATTATAAAAATATCATCAACATAGCGTTTCCAAAATTTCGGTTTTAAAGGTGCTTTTTGCAGTGCCTCTTGTTCGAAATATATCATAAAAAGGTTGGCTATGACTGGTGAAAGCGAGGACCCCATAGGTGCGCCATCCGTTTGCTTGTATATATACATATACAATATGGGATTAATCGAAACGCAAAAATGTAACGATGAGTAAATGATTGATTGAATAAACAAAAATTGATGACCTGAACCTCGTTGGCCTGCAACAGGCTTTGCAGACTAAACTGACAGATTAAATGAATTATCTGACCTTTCTAAATACCATAGGCAACTAGATACATTAGAACATCTATTCAAAAAACACAAATTGATGCAGAAAACGATTATTTGGCGTATTCTGTGAAAACGTCAAGACTTAGCTATAGAATACCTTTATACCATTCGATAGGTATTTAAAAAGTACATTTTCTGGTAAGATAAAAAGTATAGGGTTCTATTTAAATTAATCAAGTTATAGCCACTTAAATTCTTGATTTGATTAATTTTAAATTTTGGACATCCTGTATAATATAGCAAGTTTATTATAATTGGGATATAAAATATGATTTATTGTTACGCTTCACTGTAAATTTTGAGCACATAAATGAAATACTTCTTAAGTATTTGAAACATGAAAATTAGGTTAGATTTTGTCAAAATTCAAATTATTTAAAAACCCCTAAGGTTTAGGTACTATTAACCTTATTAATATAGGCACTTATTTTGATAGGACATTCCAAAAATGCAATAATATACAGGGGGTTTCATTTAAAAAAACACAACTTTGATACTTTCAAAGCTTTTGAGACACCCTGTATAATATGAAAATAATTTTTAAAAGCAACTATATTAGACCCCCATATATCCCCAAAGTAAAACTTTTTGAAAGCCACGTATTCCATGCCGTATAGGGTGAATAAATCTGTATATATATATATATATATATATATATATATATATATATATAGGATTTTATCCATAGACTGACAAAATATTTTTGATAAAGCCCAATAGAATGGGCGAAAGGTTAAATTTTGACTAGATTGTTTTAAAAACAAAAAACCTCATACCCAAGAAATTTCAGAAAAATAATATATATATATAACCTGACCATTTTTCGGAAAGCTACCTTCGAAAATGAGGGTGTCTAAATACATTTAAAGAAATTTTGATGCGGTCATGTCTCTTCATGTGTTATGACTATGAGGAAAATTGGAGTTAAGCAGATAGGATATCATTGTTAATAGAGATCATAATAGATCTGTAAGAAGAATCTGAAGAACCCAAATATTCTCTCACTATGATGCCGTTATTCGTAATTTTCAAACGTCCTTAATAAATGACCTTATTTTCCTATAGAATTGAAGTTATATTCCATCCATCCACCATTGGCCACTTTGTATATGCAAAACCCTAGATAATAAAATTAAAATATGTGACAGATTTATACGTCACAGGATCGAACGTCTCAAGATAATTTTAATTTTATATAGAAAAAGGCTACATCCTATACCTATTCATATATTTTTCATTCTCTCTTCTCTTCTGTTCGGGAAAGAGGGCGTATGCTGTAACCTTTGACATTTCCCTGGCAATTTATCTGATGCATTAGGAATTCACTCCGCCACAGATCGATTATTTGTTGTGTTTATATCTTATCTTGACTTTTGAAACGAAATATTGATAAGCTAGTTTAAAATTATCAAATACGAAAATCAGTATAAATAGATTGTGGAAAAAATTAGTTTTTCGGTAATTTTAGTAAGAACCGAATGTTTGCGACAAAAGTTAGTACCATCATGCCCAACTAATTACGAAAGGTCTAAAACGCCTTCCACAAAAAAATTGTGTTACAGAAAGTACTAGAAGATGGAGTTGATACGATGCCAAATAGGTCAATCAAGAGACTTTTTCGTGGCAAACATACTATCAGGATATCGACTGTGAAGTCATACTAAAAACAATCTGTGGTGATATTTTGTTGTTTTCAACTCCGTTAATTTGTTATAAACAATTAAAACCAAAAAATTGCATTTTTTTTTTCGTTTTTTGCTTATAAAATCAAAACTAATAAAACAATCTTGACGGTACAAAGAAATGAATTGTAAAGAATAAAAATACTAACAATAGCTGCACTGGATCGTCTCAATCGGAGCATTAGTAACAAAGAAAAACCATAATATTCAGCGTTTTTTTAAAATTCATCTCCGTCATTTTTCAAGTTGTAATGCTGCAAAATCCCTTATTCTCTATTGATTGGCTAAATAAAATGCCCGGGAAGTGACTATCGGCGTTCTAGTCCTTAAAATCACCTTTTTTTCGTTTTAGAGGTCGCTAAACACAATTATGAACCGCCCAATTCACTAACATGGTTTAACTTTAAAACCGGTCTAGATTGATAGTCGAAAATTTAAATTGTCAGGGGTAACAATACGTCAAGCAAGTTTTGAACCTTTAAAATACAATTAAAACAATATCATAAGAAAAACAAAATTGGTCATCTAGAAAATCTAATTTCCAGGGTAACTAGATCGGGTCCAAGTCCTAAACCTTCTTAGCGAATCTGTCTAGAAGTGTTTTTTTTCCCCTAAAAGTGAAAGAACAATGAAAAAAGGTTTAAAATTTCATATCTTTGTATATTCAATGCGCTATATTTCTAATATATATATATATATATATTTTTAAACAATCAAAATTTCAGTAAGAAATAAAGAAATCTTTCTGCCGTATTTAAATAGTTTGTTATATATGTAATTCTCCTTTTAGGCAGAGAATATAAAAAATCTATGTACAAACAGTTTATTTCATTTTACTCCGTTGATTCATAGATGTCGTTGGACTGGCGATATTTTTTAGTCTGACATCCAAGTTGGTAGATGGCAGGTGTAATATCCTACCGACATACCTTGAAATTTATGGTTCATACATCAGTTATTTCCGGCTAATGTTGCTCTCGGTCCGATACAGCTCCACTGACGAGATCATGAGGTGATCGAAACACGTATGGAGAGAGGACCAGAGCGATATTTGCAGGAAATAAACTGTTTGTACATATATTTTTCATATTCTCTGCCTGAAAGGAGAATTACGTATGTAACAAACTATATATATATATATATATATATATATATGTATGTATGTGTATATATATATATATATATATATATATATATATATATATATATATATATATATATAGTTTGTTACATATGTAATTCTCCTTTCAGACAGAGAATATGAAAAATATATGTACAAACAGTTTATTTCCTGCAAATATCGCTCTGGTCCTCTCCCCATACGCGTTTCGATCACCTCATGATCTCGTCAGTGGAGCTGTATCGGACCAAGAGCAACATTAGCAGGAAATAACTGATGTATGAACCATAAATTTCAAGGTATATATATATATATATATATATATATATATATATATATATATATATATATATATATATATATATATATACATACATACATATATACCCTTTTGTAACTTTAGCCAGTTATTCTTCATGGTATTACCTAAAAAGACCTTGGTCGGAGTTCCCAAAGCAATTGTTGGTTGACAACCACAAAACACGAAAAATTAGAACGGTATTTACGTGCTAATTGATCGAAACGGCTGTGACGTTAATTTGATAGTGTCGTACCAACGGTGGTGCTAACAACTAATGCACATGGCGAAGGCGCTAGGGGATGAAGGAAATTTATATTTATTTTTAAATGAATTGTATTAATATTTTGACGTTTTATTATTATTTATATATATTAAATATTATATATGGCAGTTGTTTCCTACTGAATGTTGCTCTCGGTTCGATACAGCTCCACTGACGAAACCATAAGGTATATAGAGAGATGACCCGAGTTGTATTTGCAGGAGATAATAAACTGTTTGTATGTATTCTTTCCTTTATCTGCTTAAAAGGAAGAGATTATTATTTAAACACAGCAGAGATAATTTATTTCTTATTGAAATTTTAATTTTTAAAAACCTTAGAATTGCTAATGCAGTGTTATATTCAAGTTGTGTTATGATAAAAATATTGATGAAATTATTTCATCGGAAAAAATATTTCCTAAAATATACACCATAAAATATGATTGATGCCACGTTTAAAAAACTTGAAATGCAAATACGTTTTTCACGAACACATAAAATTGAATAATAAATACTTATCTATTCTTAAAGTACCCCATTAATATCCAGTAGTGTAATTAATTGCGGAAAAAAGTTGATAATATTCCCTCAAACTACAACAAGCCCACGCGGCACAATTTTGACAGTCAGCGACATGATTCATTAAATAGACAAAACGCTTCTAATTGATCCATTTAAATTTCACTTGAATTTTCTGATTGATCAGATTTGAGGTGGATGACAATATTGACTATTGCGATTATTTTAATCAAAGTTGCATATGCCTAGTATACTGTCTAAAATGCCTATACTAGTTTTTTAAGGACTAATTTAAGGCAGAGTCAATCATTTTCTTCTTCTTCTTCTTGTTCTTTCTAATATGATATTATGCGATTAGTATTCTAATGCCTGTTCATTTCCAAAATGTCCTCCCCAAAGAATGATGTCCAGCATTCTCTCCATCGCTTTGGTGGTCTTCCTGGTAGTGCCGTTCTCATTGAATTGTTTGTCTAATATCTTCGCTCCGTTTTCTGTCGTATCGTGTTTTGCCTTGTATTCTTCTTAATGTTCCCATTTTGATTGTTCTCATCATTTATAGGATTTTACTACATCTGGTCTTGTTTCTGCCACGTATGCTATGACGGGCCTTACTGTTGTTTTATATCTTTTGATATTACTCTCTCCAATATTTTAAAATATTTGTTCTTCCAGACAATTTGTCTTAGACATCTCGAAATTCGATTTGCTTTCACTGTTTCTCTTACTTCATTCGGTAAGTTTTTGTTATTTTGGATTCTTAATTTACGGTTCTTTAGATGTTACTAAGCATTTAGTTTTTTCAGTGTTCATGAGTATGTTTAGCTCCTTTGCTTTGGCATTGGAAGCATGAAGATTATCTTCATAACCTGCACCAAATACTGTGCAGCCATTCGGTGTATATTTTCTATTATTCTATCGATTATTAAATTAAAGATGAAGAGGCGAAGAAAATCTCCCTGTCTAATTCTTATGTCTACTTGTATATCTTTCGTTGTTATATGACCTACTATTATTTCTGTTTTACATTGGTTGTTGATATTGTAGATTAGCCTGATAAATTTCTGATTCAGCTCTTTTACTTCCTATATTAAGGACGCCCTTCAATTGCACTGTGTCAAACGCTTTGATCATGTCGACGAAGTACGTATAAACAACTTTATTATCCCCCAATAGTTTTCAAGTAGTATTTTTCGTCTTTTTTTAAAAATTGGTATCATACTGTTTTTCCACTCTTTCGGTATCTTCCTTTCTTCTATGATATTTTTAAATAAAGTTAATAGTTCTTTCTGCAAGCTTCCTCCACCCTCCATATTTAATCATCTTGTTGGATATTTCTTCAGATCCTGGACTCTTTTTATTTTATTGTTTTTCCAACTCTTTTTTTTGTTGATTCAATATCACTGTCCTACTCATAGTCGTTCTGTATCATTCCTGTTTCTTCTTATTGCTTGTATTAACTTTTAAAATATATATCTCACTGTTCTGTTGCGATGCTGTTGATTTATACAATATCCTTAATTGCTAACTTATTGTTTCTCAGCATTCTCCATATTCTTCTTTGACCATACATACCCCTTTTTATCTCCTTTGTGAACTTTTTCCAATGGTTTTCTTTTATCTTCGCTTTTACCTCGTTTCGTTCCCTTCTATAATTGTTCTAGTTTTCAGGTGTTTTGGTCCGTATATACTGTATATATGCTTTCTTGTTTTACTTCGATAGTTCTTTTACCTCTGGCGTGAACCATGACGTTCTTTATTAACGTTCACTTGTTTCTTTCCTGTTACTTCGGTGGCAACGCTCAGTTCTTTATTTTTTAGTGTTTTTCATTGGTCGTCTATACTATCGTCTAAGTTAATTGTATTTTCTATTATTTTTCAGTTAAACCATCTTTATACGAGTGTTTTGTATATATGTGTGATTTAGTTTTATGGTCTTGGTTATATGTAATCTCATTTTACAAAGTATCAATGGGCTCATTTCCACTGTGGGTAATCATATAATCTATCACCGACTGCTTCCCTCTTTTATTTTGCATCTTGTCATTTGCGCAGAATATTTTTAGTACATCCCCATTATCGTTTGTAGTCTCTTCGTTGAATCTTTGCACTGTGCCATCTAGCGGTTCATTTCCTATTCAGACATTTAAGTCCCCCATTATTACGATCTTATCTTGAGGAATAATTTTGTCCACCACTTTTTGCAATTTTTCGTAGAATCTCTCTCTCTCTCCTTACCTATATCAGGTGCGTTTGAGGTGTATTTTTCCATGTTCCATATTTATAGTGAGCTGTACAATTCTGTCGGTAAGATATACGTCTTTATCTATTTGTTGTTTGTATATCTAATCTATATAAGCAGTCCTACGTCTGAGTGTGCTCTTTGTTTATGTGGCACTCCACTATTTATAAATATATACTTGCAGATCAAATATTTTTTGTAATGTTTTTCCAGAAATGATTCCATTTGAGGACCCAAGTCTTCTGGTGACAGCCAATTTTCGGAAAAAATCCTTAATTGTAGGCTAACTCACATTATCTTATATTTAATTTTGGGACATTTATAAAAAAGAGACTACTTTTAACTATTCTTTTTCATTTTAAACGTATTTTTACTCATTTATCGAAACGTACAGAGTACTTTTCAAAATTCGTAAATATCTTATCTGGAAATCTGACTTTGTATGCGGAAAGACATTGTCGCTTTGCCCTTGACAACGTCTCACATTTATCCGAAAATCCATTTAAGAATCGCAAAAGTTCCATCGTGCATACTCGTTAAACAGCTGGCTTTTCTTGGTTTCCTCTTTGTCGACCGGTATCCCCGAACGCTGAAGAAGTCCCGCATCCTGCGAGGCGACCCGTGTTGTAGCAACGAAGCGCCGACGTCAAGGACGCCGTGCCACCCGGCATGGCAACAGATCGCCACCGAGAAAGTGTTGCCAAATCTGGTGAAAATTTTTTACATAGAAAAAAATACATCATGTAATTTCAGCATAATGAACTTCATCTAAAACCATTATGAAATGCTTATAATTTGTAATATATATATATATATATATATATATATATATATATATATATATATATATATATATATCGGTGAATGGTATGTTTCCTGGTTTTGTTCTATTTAATTCTGATGAAGGCCAGAATGAGTGGCTGAAACGTTATTATAAAGCCGCGTCCACATTAGTAAAAATTTACGTTATGTGTGGCATGCGGCAAAAATTTGTGCGTTCATGAACAATTTATGGGAGTCCACACTCGCATAAATTGTATATGAACGCAGACATTTTTGCCGCAGGCCACACAGAACGTAAATTTTTACTAATGTGGACACGATTTAAGAATGTTTCTTTAGAGAAAAGTTTGTTTTTGTTATCAAATGGATCTTAAAGCCAATAAAATTGAGCTTGAAATATATAGATCCACGAAACAAATAATAAAAATGCTATATATATATATATATATATATATATATATATATATATATATATATATATATATATATATATATATATATATATATATATTGTCAATTTGAACCCTTTATTGTCAACTTAGACCGGTTTTAAAGTTAGGCCATATTTGTAAATTACAGGATATCAGTGCCTTAAATAAAAATAATAAAGCATTATTGATAGGCTCAAGCGCGGCGGTCCGTATTAAACTGTAAAAACTTTGGAACTTTTCCACGTATTGAGACCAACCAAAGAAACAAGAATAAATAATTTGAGAAAACTATTACGAGACAATGTCAAAATATGTGTGTGATTGTTGTAGATTAGAGGTGTCTAAATTACGGCCCTCGAGCTGTCATTGTCCTGCGAGCACCACCGGCCCGCAATAATTGATTTTGATTACATTGTAAAATCCATAATATAAGTAAATTATACACATGCATCGTCTATCAAAGCCGCAATGAAATATTCTTGACACCTGTTTAATAAATACCAATCGGAATTACGAACGGAGCGGAGTCCACCCCCATTATTATATATATATATATATATATATATATATATATATATATATATATATATATATTGTCAATTTGAACCCTTTATTGTCAACTTAGACCGGTTTTAAAGTTAGGCCATATTTGTAAATTACAGGATATCAGTGCCTTAAATAAAAATAATAAAGCATTAATGATAGGCTCAAGCGCGGCTGTCCGTATTAAACTGTAAAAACTTTGGAACTTTTCCACGTATTGAGACCAACCAAAGAAACAAGAATAAATAATTTGAGAAAACTATTACGAGACAATGTCAAAATATGTGTGTGATTGTTGTAGATTAGAGATGTCTAAATGACGGCCCTCGAGCTGTCATTGTCCTGCGAGCACCACCGGCCCGCAATAATTGATTTTGATTACATTGTAAAATCCATAATATAAGTAAATCATACACATGCATCGTCTATCAAAGCCGCAATGAAATATTCTTGACACCTGTTTAATAAATACCAATCGGAATTACGAACGGAGCGGAGTCCACCCCCATGCATTATATATATATATATATATATATATATATATATATATATATATATATATATATATATATATATTGTATTGTAGATCATATGAGCCATTCTTAATTGAAGATCTGAATTTAAATAGCCTCTCGCGAAACTTAGAGTGGTCATGTAAATAAAAGCAAAACATCTAAAATTATCTTTCTTAAAAATTTGCTTCAGGGTGGAATTTTTTGTAGTATTAAGGCTATTCTTATACATGAAGATGTGTGCCAACGTGAAGCTATAAGTCTGCAGATTTGCTAGATTTAAAATCTTTAACTCCCTATTTGGTTTTGAGATAAATTCTAGGCGTAGCGATACCTGATATAAATGAAGTAGAATTTCGGATAATAAGGACAAATTAAGATTTAGAAGTGAATATATTGGTTAGTTGGTACTTAAAAACGTGCATCTAAGTAATACAAAAGAAATTCGAAGGCAAGATGTGCTTTTAATCGAACACAATAACAAAAAACGCGTGTAATGGCTTCAAGCACAGGTAGGTAGAAGAAGTAATTTCAGGAAAAGATGGCCTTGGTATCTTTAGTTAGTTTAAAAACGGGAATTGGAAATACTGTTGTAAGGCTTTTGTTTACATGACAAACCTAACTTGTGTGTTTAGGGTAATCAAGGAAATAATAAAAAAAAAGATTTCTGTGATCAACAAAAAACCAGAAAATCTGTGGTAACGAAATACCAACCAACGAGGACTTACCGTATCAGTTTTTGAAAGTTTTATGTGATCTATTGGGTCAGCAAGGAAATATTTTTGGTTGTCACACGTTGAGAGCGTTGTAATTTTTTTAAGGACTTCTGTCGGTCTTATGGTTTTTTTTCTTTTATCACACGAAAGTAATTTTGTTTGGATCTATTTTGGAATATTTTCGGTATATTTTACTTTTTTATTTCCTTAAAGGAAAAAAAGCTACTGAAGCTCACAAAGAGACATGTGAAGTTTATGGTGTTGATTGCATAATAAAACATACGTATCAGGATGGGTTGAAAAGATTCCGTTTTGGAGATTTTTCATTCAAAGATGGCCAACGTTCTTGTTGATCTACTTGATGATGATCAAATCAAAGTAATAACTGAAGAGAATGGTCATGTAACTGTTGGAGAGGAAGTTAAATGTATTGTTAAAAGGGGTTTACTTGATAAAATGAATCAATATTTGACGTATGCATTTCGCACGCTTTGAGACCGATCCTTTTTTTTTAAATCATCGCTGGTAATAAAAATGGGTCATCTACAGTAACATCAGTCGAAAACGATTATGGTCCAAGCATGATAAATGCAATTAATTTCTTTTAAAAAGGCCATGCTGTCAATTTGGTGAGTTTACAAAGGTGTTGTGTATTTTGAGTTGCTTCCAAGAGTTGGATGATCAGTTTAGATGTTTACTGTCAACAACTAATGAAACTGGATGATACAGAATTGGCAAATCGCATCTGTTTTAGTAATTCGTAGGAAATAATTGAAGCTTGGTTGGGAAGTGATGTCGCATCCCTCATATAGCCCTGACTTGGCATCACCTGATTACCATTTATTTCAAAGTTTTTTTGCTAATAAGAATCAAATTTTCTAAGAGCGCGAAATCATAAAGTAAGAGGGCAAAAGGTCATTGAACATAATGGAAAATATATGATTGATTAAATTTTATTCTTTGTATAAAAAGAACTGAAATTATTTTATTGCCGATCTAATATATATATATATATATATATATATATATATATATATATATATATATATATATATATAAATATATATTCCATACATTTATTTAGTACGTATTACTAAATATGCAGACACACCGTGATATGGAAAAAATCTATTCCAAAGATAGCGGGGATAATGTTTTTTTTTTTATCATATTATTGATTCGTAAGAGTATTAATTAGTACGACATGACAAGGAAGTGATTGTTGTACACATAAATAATCAGTTCCTGGTCGAATTGTTCAAATAGTTCTGTTATTCAGCTTAAGAATTGACAGGATGTCCGTTCCCTGCCAATTTATCCATATTATTCGAGATCGGCAAAATTTAAAAAATAAATCCGGCAACAGGGTACCGGCGCAAACTGCCGGATTTTACGACGTAAACACACGACAACGCCGGGTTTGGAAAAATTACTCACATTCGCACAAAACGCGATTTTTTCGATGACCGATTCGCGATAATTTCCATATGGATATATTTGTGTAAAAATCGACGAAATACCCAAAAATTTGAGTTGTTTTGGTGGAAATGAGGCAAACGAACCCTGTTTTAGTGTGGAAAATTGTTTAAAAAAGATCGATACGTTGTGATTTGTAAGGTGCCATAAGGCTTTTTTTTTACGTGATGTCCTGAATAGTCAGGTGAGTTTTTAAAAATACATTTTATTGCCTTTAAGGTTTTTAAAGTGAATCAGTTGACAAAAAAATGAATATATTGCGTCGATCTGGTGAGTCCCAACATGAGTTTTCATTGGTATCAAGGAAAAATCATGATGCAATTTCAGAAAATAGTGGCGAGAGATTTCCACGTATTTAATCTTATTTAAGAATGAAAGCACTAACTGGAACAATTTCTTTTGTTAAACAGAATTAAATTGTCCATAATACTCTTTTTTTTTCAAATATTTTAACAATAACTTCTGCTTTGCAACACAAATTGCTAAAAATAAACATGTATGTATTACTTATCTCTAGGTTGCCAAGTATCATCAGTTTTTATCATAATTTGTTGTGCATTATGTAGGACATTTTAGGAAAAAGCAGGGCAGTTTTTTATTCTATTATAGTTAAAAAATCATTCAACTCGTTCACATTCAAAACCCATGTTTAATAGATTTTATTACGTATTAGCATTTATTAGATGACTAACAGGGAAGATACATTTTTTTTTTGAAGTATTTAAATTAAATTTATCAAGAAAACAACGAATGTATTGCATCGATCTGGTGAGCTTTAACATAAATTTTCATTAATATCAAGGATAAATCATGATTCAAGGTTAGTTCTTTTTTGAAATGCTAAAAGATGTATAATTTTTTAATTTCAAAAAATAGTGGTGACGGATATTTCCACGTATTTATTCCGATTTAAGAATGAAAGAACTAACTAGAATAATTTCTTTTGTTAAATAAAACTAGATTGTCCAAAAACTGTTTTTTCTTTCAATTATTTTAACAATAACTTCTACTTTGCAATACAAATTACTAAAAATAAACATGTATGTATTACTCATCTCTAGGTTGCCAAGTATTATCAGTTTTTATCGTAATTTGTTGTGCAAAAATGCAGGACATTTTAGAAAAAAGCGGGACAGTTTTTTATTCTATTATAGTTAAAAAATCTTTTAACTTGTTCACATTCAAAACCTATGTTTATTAGATTTTATTACGTATTTACATTTAGTAGAGAACTAACAGGGAAAGTACATTTTTTTTAAGTATTTAAATTAAATCTGTCAAGAAAACAACGAATGTATTGCATCGATCTGGTGAGCTTTAACATAAATTTTCATTAATATCAAGGATAAATCATGATTCAAGGTTAGTTTTTTTTTTTGAAATGCTAAAAGATATATAATTTTCTAATGTCAAAAAATAGTGGTGACGGATATTTCCACGTATTTATTCCGATTTAAGAATGAAAGCACTAACTAGAATAATTTCTTTTGTTAAATAAAAGTAGATTGTCCAAAAACTGTTTTTTCTTTCAATTATTTTAACAATAACTTCTACTTTGCAATACAAATTACTAAAAATAAACATGTATGTATACTCATCTCTAGGTTGCCAAGTATCATCAGTTTTTATCATAATTTGTTGTGCAAAAATGCAGGACATTTTAGAAAAAAGCGGGGCAGTTTTTTATTCTATTATAGTTAAAAAATCATTCAACTCGTTCACATTCAAAACCCATGTTTAATAGATTTTATTACGTATTAGCATTTAGTAGATAACTAACAGGGAAGGTACATTTTTTTTTAAGTATTTAAATTAACTCTGTCAAGAAAACAACGAATGTATTGCATCGATCTGGTGAGCTTTAACATAAATTTTCATTAATATCAAGGATAAATCATGATTCAAGGTTAGTTTTTTTTTGAAATGCTAAAAGATATATAATTTTCTAATTTCAAAAAATAGTGGTGACGGTTATTTCCACGTATTTATTCCGATTTAAGAATGAAAGCACTAACTAGAATAATTTCTTTGGTTAAATAAAACTAGATTGTCCAAAAACTGTTTTTTCTTTCAATTATTTTAACAATAACTTCTACTTTGCAATACAAATTGCTAAAAATGAACATGTATGTATACTCATCTCTAGGTTGCCAAGTATTATCAGTTTTTATCGTAATTTGTTATGCAAAAATGCAGGACATTTTAGAAAAAAGCGGGGCAGTTTTTAATTCTATTATAGTTAAAAAATCTTTCAACTTGCTCACATTCAAAACCTATGTTTATTAGATTTTATTACGTATTAGCATTTAGTAGAGAACTAACAGGGAAAGTACATTTTTTTTAAGTATTTAAATTAAATCTGTCAAGAAAACAACGAATGTATTGCATCGATCTGGTGAGCTTTAACATAAATTTTCATTAATATCAAGGATAAATCATTATCCAAGGTTAGTTTTTTTTTCAAATACTAAAAGATATATAATTTTCTAATTTCAAAAAATAGTGGTGACGGATATTTCCACGTATTTATTCCGATTTAAGAATGAAAGCACTAACTAGAATAATTTCTTTGGTTAAATAAAACTAGATTGTCCAAAAACTGTTTTTTCTTTCAATTATTTTAACAATAACTTCTACTTTGCAATACAAATTACTAAAAATAAACATGTATATATACTCATCTCTAGGTTGCCAAGTATCATCAGTTTTTATCGTAATTTGTTGTGCAAAAATGCAGTACATTTTACGAAAAAGCTGGGCAGTTTTTTATTATAGTTAAAAAAAATCAACTCCTTCAGTTTCAAAATCTATGTTTATTAGATGTTATTACCTATTAGCATTTAATAGATGACTAACAAGGAAGGTGCATTTTTTTTTTGAAATATTTAAAGTAAATCTGTCAAGAAAGCAGCGAATATATTGCATCTATTGGTGAGCTTTAACATAAATTTTCATTAATATCAAGGAAAAATCATGATCCAAGGTTAGTTTTTTTTTCAGTGCTAAAAGATATAGGTATAATTTTTTAATTTCAAAAAATAGTGGACTCGTTATTTGCACGTATTTGATGTTATTTAAAAATAAAAGCACAGTCTAGAATATTTTCTTCTGTTAAACAGAATTAAATTGTCTAAAATACTTTATTTTTATTATTTTAACAATAATTTCTATTTTGCAACACAAATTGCTAAAGTGTATAATATATAATCATCTCTGGTTAGCTTTTATCGGAATTTGATGTACAAAAAAGCGAGACATTTTAGGAAAAAGCAGGGAAGTTTTTTTATTGTATTATACTTCCCCATGTCTCGGCAACATAATTTCAACAGTTGAAAAATCATTCGGCTCGTTCACATGCAATACGCATTTTTAATAGATTTTATTACGTATTAACGTTTAGTATATGGCTAACAAGGGTAGTGCATTCGTCTTAGAAGTATTTAAAGCAAATCTGTTAACAAAAAAACGAATGTATTGCACCGATCTGGTGAGTTTCAACATGGATTTACATTAGTATCAAGGAAAAATAATTATCTAAGGTTAGTTTTTTTTTTCAGTGCTAAAAAATAAATAATTTTTTAATTTAAAAAAATTGTGGTGACGTATATTTCCACGTATTTATTCTTATTTAGGAATGAAAACACTAACTAGAACAATTTCTTTTGTTAAATAGAACTAGATTGTTCAAAAACTATTTTTTTAACAATAACTTCTACTTTGCAATACAAATTGCTAAAAATAACCATGTCTGTATATTCATCTCTAGGTTGCCAAGTATCATTAGGTTTTACCTGAATTTGTTGTGCAAAAATGAAGGACATTTTAGGAAAAAGCAGGGCAGTTTTTTATTCTATTATAGTTAAAAAAATCAATCAACTCGTTCACATTCAAAACCCATGTTTAATAGATTTTTAAACAATCAAAATTTCAGTAAGAAAATAAAGAAATCTTTCTGCCGTATTTAAATAGTTTGTTATATATGTAATTCTTCTTTCAGGCAGAGAATATGAAAAATATATGTACAAACAGTTTATTTTCTGCAAATATCGCTCTGGTTCTCTCTCCATACGCGTTTCGATCACCTCATGATCTCGTCAGTGGAGCTGTATCGGATCGAGAGCAACATTAGCAGGAAATAACTGATATATGAACCAAATTTCAAGGTATGTCGGCAGGATATTACACCTGCCGACTACCAACTTCGATATTTTTCAGTATGACATTGGGAGCTACGATCACCTCTGACAACATTACACAACAGAATATAAGGAGGCAACCGCTGCTGGTATGGGCTGCAAAAGATAATGAAATCGAAAAATATATCCCGCCGCACGAAAATAAGAATATATCAAGTAGTTATAAGACCGGAAATGACATATGCATGTGAAACATGGACTTTGACAAAACAAAATGAGAATAGACTGAAAATCGCAGAAAGAAGAATGCTTAGAGGGATATACGGACCGGTCAGGGACAACACCACACAGCAATATAGAACGAGAACAAACAAGGAATTGGAGGAACTATATAACCAGCCAGATATAGTGAAAATAATAAAAGCAGAAAGATTAAGATGGGCCGGTCATGTTATGAGACAAGATCAACGTATCGCCAAGTTGGTATGGGAAGAGAACCCAGAAGGAAAGCGGCCGCTAGGAAGACCAAGGATGAGGTGGAGAGATAACGTTGCAGCAGACTTACAAACCCTAAACGTCGAACGCGCGGAAGAACTGATGATGGATCGCAGCAAGTGGAGGCAGATTGTGAAGTCAGCAAAGATCCACCCCGGGTTGTAATGCTAGAGAGAGAGAGAGAGATCTATTTTTTTTTTGTTTTGATAGATATTGGAAAAAAGGACGAGTGGATTCACCATACCGCAAATTGGATTTAAAATGTTTATTACCAGTGAAATCAGTTTTTCAAACGAAAGCAAAAAAGTTATCATGGTTCAAATATAATTAAATTTAGCAATCGGATATTTAAAAGGTGAACCGCAAATTGTTAAAAATGGGATCAAAAATTGAACTTTGACAGGTTGTAACTCGAGAAGTATCGAGTTTTCGACTTTTTGTTATATATCTTATTATCTTTATTTTACCATGTAGAATCATCTTTGCAAGTATTCGGATGCATTATACGAACTCCTGTATATATATGCTATGAATTGATCTAGGAGTATATCTGTTCTTTAGTTTGGCTTTTTATAGAAGTTTGCTAAGGTTTCTTCAAAACCTCATCTGACTGTTGATCTTCAACTAGCAAACACCATTTTTTTAATGAATTTTATTATCGGGTTTCTGCAATTAACCCGGATAACGGGACTTCACTGTCGGTTTTTAACAAACATTGATATCCAACTGGACCCACTCTTACCTAAGATTCTTGTAAGCTTAGTTATCAGTGGTCAAAGCGATAGAAGTAGAATTAATATTTATGTGTTCGTTTAAATATTCATTTATGCCGTATTGTTAAGGTGATCGTGACTAATTGAAAACGATAAAAACGAAAGTAATGTGACTTCAGCAGTATTCAGTATTAGTCAACGATCATGTAATGATGTATTATTCACTAGGGTGAAAGTTTAAGATACGAAAACTTCTTTTATCAAGTCATCAGTAATTTTCCATACACTTGTGTTAGATCGATTACCTTACAGATTAAAAAATCGTAATAATATACAGACGTGGATTTTAAACGGAACAGGTGTTTTATCAGTTTGATAAGATTAAGTTATTTTAGAATTTTGTCGTTTGTCTGGTGACTCTGGTGCAAATAAAATTTAATGCGATCTATTTTCAAAGTGTTTGTTTCCTAACCATGACCTGCTCATATTAAAAATGTTTATCTATAAAGTACCCTGATATTAAATGGCAAGATTAGTTTGAATAGTAAGGAAGGAAAATAGAAATAGTTGATATGGCCAGGTAAGATAACGCGCTAATTCGTACACGAAAACTAACCCTATTTTGATCTACAATCTTTGTACCAGTTTAGAACAAAATGAAGACCCATTATATAACGGTAGTCCTTGAAGTGCCCTGCTAACAAAGACAACAACAAAAAATGGGAAAAAATATCTTTATTTCTTAACATAGTCTTCTTTTAGCTTTCCATACACCAGGAGCATGCCAACGTTCTCGGAGTGCTTGCAATTGTCCATGTTTAATAGTAAAATAGTCTTAGAAATTTAGAATGTTGACCTTACGTTAATCGACTTCTTAGACATTTAGGGCAATTAGTTAATAGTCAAATTATTAAATGCCAGAGCAACAGTGACTCGAAAAATAATATATATATATATATATATATATATATATATATATATATATATATATATATATATATATATATATATATGTATATTGTAGGTTTTCACTGATAGTTTCTATGGTATAGGTTTTCACGGATGGTAGAATGAATAGTTTGGTTATTGCGGGTTTTAATCCGTTCATTCAAAAAATCGTTTTGACGACGTTTTGCCAAAATCTCATTTGGCATTTTCAAGTGCGGTTCGTCTCGTTACCCGCTGAGAGCTGATGGTGGCCTCTGATGAATTTCGAATTTTATTTAGCTGGCTCGCTTTCTGATTGAACGAGCGGCTTCGCAGGCTCCTCCCCTCTGCCAAGTGCGACATATTTGATTTTTGTATGCTGGTCTCTTGTGTACTGGTTGATTTTTTTTTGTTTTGTTTCTTGATTTTTAATTTATGTTTTCCATGTGGTTGGAATACGTAAAGCATCGTCTCATTTATTCAGTTGCCCCGCTTTTTCGATTTCTGGGGCATCTCTTACGCATACCTTGTAGTTCTGTACTGGTGCTATTTCTTGTGCTTTTTCGAAATGGTGTGTCCCGTTGTTTGGTGATGTTGCAATAGAGCTGAGGTTGTCTGTTTGTTTTTGAAGCTATTTTTATGTTCTTGGATTCTTGCTGATATGCGCCTGTTTATTTATCCTATATATGTTTGGTGACAATCTGCAAATGGAATGCTGTAAACGCCATGATTTTCAAGGTTGGTCTTATCTTTGGGATTTCCCAGGATGTTGACTATTGTTTTTTGTGGTTTAAATATGGGCTGTATGTTGTGTGTTTTCTTAAGATTCTTCCGATTCTGTCCGTTATTCCCTTTATGTATGAGATTATGACTTTGTTCCTGGTCTGATCTTGGTCTTTGGTTTCTGTTGTGGTCTTCGTTTGTCTTTTTATGGCTTTCTTTATATCTGATTGTGAGAAACCATTCCGTTCTAGAGCTGTTGAAATGTGTCTTATTTCGTCTTGTTTTGTATCGAGGTCTGTTAGGCAGAGAGATCTTGATACTAGTGTGTTGACTAGTGCCTTGACAGGGATGATGATGTGACTCTGCATTGATATATCGGTCAGTGTGTGTGGGTTTCCGATATACGCTAAAACCCAGAGTATTATTAGGCTTCCTAGTTAATTACAGGTCCACAAAAGGAAGTTTCTTTTCTTGCTCGATTCTAGGGTGAATTGGATTCTATGATGGATATTGTTCAGGTATACGAGGAAATCGTCCAGGTATTTTTTCCATATCGCCATATTATAAAAATATCATCCACATAGCGTTTCCAAAATTTCGGTTTTAAAGGTGCCTTTTGCAGTGCCTCTTGTTCGAAATATATCATAAAAAGGTTGACTATAACTGGTGAAAGTGAGGACCCCAGAGGTGCGCCATCTGTTTGTTTGTATATTTGGTTATTGAACATGAAATATATGTTTTTAGGCAGTGTTCTGCAAGTTCAATTGTCTAGGCTGGAAAATCTTCGTTCATTTCCGTTTTGTCCACCTTCACATCCAGTGGTTTGCTTGGATATAGCGATTTTATGACGAGGCTTGCTAAAATGTCATTTTCTTCGAGGTGAATGTTTTTCATCATTTTGGTCAGATGTTCGGAGTTTCTCAAGAAGGAATCGGCCAGTTCGACTCTTGGTTAAATATACAGCATATATATATATATATATATATATATATATATATATATATATATATATATATGTATATCAAATTGAGAACATCCTTTTTACTTTAAGTCCGTTAAAGAACGAGGTTTTTCGTCATACAATTTTTAAAAAAAATTCCAAAATAATTTGGATTTTTTTTTTAATTTTTTGACAATTTTGACAATAAAATTAGCATCCAAAAACAAGTTCGATATTTGGTAGACTAAATCTAATATTGCTTCATAAAAACGAACAATATGATTAAATAATTATTTTAATTAATGCTAATTTTAATAATAATACCAAGCACTAATTTATTTTCGGAATTTTGATTTTAAAAAAGCTTATTTGCATTATTTTTTCATTTTGCATTATATTTCAAAGCCGATTGCTGGTTTATTTATATTATCTTTTTCTTTTTTATTCAAGAAAAAATACCACAATTATTAGATACAATGGCTTGATAAATAAGTAGATTTAATATTAAAAAAGGCATTTTAAGTTTTGTAACGTACTTGGTTTTTTAATTTGCGCCTCTCGAAATTCGACGCATTTGTCCCAAGGTTTCACCTGTTTCGGAAAATGCTTATGTACTTCCTATATAATCCCATCTTTTGCACTCAAATTTCCATCCTACCAGGAAAGTTTTGAGTTTTAGAAATACACGGTGGTAGTCCGAGGCAGCTAGATTTAGTGAGTAAGCAGGATGCGGAAGCAGTTCAAATTCCAGCTAGACCAATTTTTGATCAGCAACATAGCTTGACTACACCTGTGCTTGTCATGGTAAAAAAAACTTTTTTCACTGCTATTACCGCCTTGGATCGGTTCAAGAGTGATCTGTAATCGTTTTCTCTTTTCAAAATAGCCCTTTTGCATCATAAAAAACTGATGTCGTCATTTTTCTAGCAGATGGAACGCATTTCAGAGCCGGTTCCCTATGTACGATTCGTTGTCTTGACTAATATTTCTTTTCCGGGATATAGTGGTGTATCGACGCAAAAATTCAACATTTGGGTTTATTTTCGCCTCTTTTTAAACAACTATAGTATCACTTGACTTACGCGAGGCATTAGACACGACAAGCTATTAATTATTGTTACAAAAATAGGAGATATTATTTTACAGAGAGATATAGAAATAGAAAACTCTTAATATCCCTATTATCGATAGAACAGGGTACATAATAACATGTGGAACGCCCAAAGGATCCATCATGGGACCCACATTTTTTTAATTTACGTTAGCTCTATTACCAATCTAAATTTACAAGCTGTGTTAAAACTACATGCCGGTGATACTGTATTGATTTATTCTGTAGGAAGGGCAGATGAAATGGAAGACAATATTTTTTACATGGTTTCACGTGGGTTTTTCTTGGTTTCACTAACTATAAAAGAATGTTTAATATACCTAAAGATACTTCTAATGAAACTTGTAGCGTCTCCCTTTTTACTGGGTACGGCAACGGATGCGTACGGCAGCTCAATATGTCGGAGGCTAGGTCCGTATCTCTTTTAGAGATAGTTGTGCTCTGCTTTGATTACCCAATAGGCGCCACCTGTTTTACATTATCTGTGTTACTTACCTAGTGATAAAACATAGGTATCAGGAATGATTTTAATTTATTGGCTGCTGGTGTATAGCTCCATAATAAAAACGACTTATTTAAAACAAAATAACAATTCCATGTTATTACGAAAAAAATTTATACATAAACCAGAATGGTAGCAACAATTTTTCTTGATAACTATAGGTGATCTATCGTGTTTAAAGGTTATATAGAGATTTGGCTGCAAAACGTTCTAGAACCTTCAATGCCAAGAGTATGGGAAGTAATTTTTTACAAAGTTATCAAGATGTTTTTTACATATTATTTTATGTTATAGGTCCTATTTTCTAAATGAAAGTTTTCTCCAACCTTGTTGCTTATTTACACCATACCACCTACTTCTATTGATTAAATCAAGCGTTATCTTGATCGGAACTCAAATGTAAAAGGAGCCCAATCGTCAAGGTCAATATGTTGGTGCAATACGGCCAGGAAAAATGGAGCCAGAACAGTCAGAAACTTGAACAGCCGAGAAAATCAGGAAATTGAAAGACCAGAAAAAGAAAATGAAACGAAGCCGAAGATGAAAAAATTAACCCCCTGAAACAAAAGTTGTTATGTTTACCACATATTTGTAAAGATAAGGGGCAAATCTTACCTCATTGATTAATGGACTGTAACAAAAAAACACTTGACAGTCTGCTCTTTCAAATCTAATGGCAGGATTTGTCTACTGCCTTCGACGGTTCAACCGTTAAACAAACGAAAATGAAAATCTCTATCGCAGCCAGACATGACAGATTTTAGGGATATTTGTTCTTAATTTTTGCCAACCTTATTCTCAACCTGGAGCGCTCTAACCTAGTTCCGAACTTACACTGATTAGCAGGTAATACATCAAATATTGACAAGCCATGGAAAATTATCAAAAAGAAAATTATGATCAAACAGTCCAAAGTTACTAATCATGATTAAAACTTCAAAAAAAAAATTGCTACAAATTCCATACTGTATCTTCTTCTTTAGGTGCCCTCTTCATTACTGAAGGTTGGCGACAATGTTGGCAAACTCTTCTCTATCTATTGCTGCTCTCAGTAAGGTGTGTGTGTCCAATCCCGTCCACTCTCGTACGTTCTTCAGCCATGAACATTTTCGTCTTCCAGGACCTCTTCGGCCCTCTATTTTTCCTTCCATGAGAAGTCGCAGAAATTGGTATTTTGTTCCTCTGTATATATGTCCCAGATAACCTGTTTTCCGTCGTTTCACTTGCTGCAAGAGTTCTCTATCTGTCCCCATCATTCTAATGACATTCTCGTTCGTCATTCGTCTTGTCCATGGGATCTTCAACATTCTACGAAAGACCCACATCTCGAATGCCTCCACTCGTTGCATTATTCTTTTTCCCATTGTCCAAGATTCCGCTCCATATAAAAGAATAGAGTATATATATATGTTTTCACAAAACGGTATCGAGTATCAAGTGACAGGGTAGTATTTGTTAGTAGTTTCTTCATTCTTATAAAAGCAGCTCTTGCATTTTCGATTCTTGCTCGAATTTCGACTTCTGTATCCAAGTTTTGGGTTATCCAAGACCCGAGGTATTTAAATTTTTTAACTTCCTGGATCGGTGTACCGTATATTTGAACGTTAACTCGTAAGTTTTGATTTTTGCTGATGACCATCACTTTTGTCTTTGTTGTATTTATTTTCAGGCCGTGCTGATCTCCTGTGTTCACTACTCTATCCAGCAGCTCTTGCAGTCCTTCTGATGTATCTGCAAAGATGACGGTGTCATCAGCATATCTTATGTTGTTCAGTATATTCCCGTTCACCCTAATGCCGATGTTAACATTCTCCAATGCTTGTTGGAATATATACTCGGAGTATACATTGAACAGAAGAGGTGAGAGGACACAACCCTGTCGTACTCCCCGCTCTATTGGTGTGTTTGGTGTTGTAGCATCGCCAAATCGTACACAGCCTGTTTGCATCCAGTATAAATTCTTTATCAGCCTAACATCTTCGTAGTCTAAGCCCTGAGTCTGCAGCAAGTGTATTAATGTTGGGTGTTTTATGCGATCGAAAGCTTTTTCATAATCTATGAAACAAAGATATAGATCCTTTGATTGATCTCTACATTTTTCAAGTAACACGGTCAACCCAAAAAGTGCCTCTCTGGCTCCCAGCCCTGATCTGAATCCGAACTGTTCGGGGCTTATGTTTTGTTCACATTTCAGAAAGATACGTCGGTGTATGATTTTTAACAACATCTTGAGTGTATGACTCATTAGGCTGATTAGTCTGAAATCTGAGCATTTCCTTGCTGCCTTTTTCTTAGGGATCGGTATAAATACTGATTCTAGCCATTCAGGGGGAAGAGTTCCCGTTCTGTAGATTCTGTTGATGTAGTTGGTAAGTAGTTGAATGTTTTCCTGGTCTAGTAATTTTAACATTTCTATATACACATTATCTGGTCCTACAGATTTCCCACTCTTAGCTGATTTTATAGCCGCATTTACTTCTGATGTTAAGATATTTAATATTGGTTCGTTGCTATGTTCTATTTGGATTTCCCCCCTTTCTTCGTCAAACACTTCACGTATGTATCTCACCCATTCCTCTTTGATTTCTTCTTGGTCTGTGATTATTTTATTGTCTTCCGTTTGCAGGAAATTGGTTTGCATAGCACTCTTTCCAGTTCCGATGATTGTTTTAACTTTCTTATATATATTGAACTGGTCGTGTTTTTCCTGCATTTCTTCCAATTCTTGGCATTGTTCATTCATCCATTTCTCCTTCGCGTGTCTAATCGATTTCTGGATTGTCCTTTGGGTTTCTTTATACTTTTCAACATTTATGTTCTTGTATTTCCTTCGAGTTTCCATTAAATCAAGGATTTGATCGTTCATCCATGGTTTCCTTCCTGTTGTTGGCTCCTTTTTAAGTTTCTCGGTTTGTACTTGTTCGAGTGTGTTGTAGAAAATGCCATGTTTCTTCGATCGGTTGTCCCTGTTGTAATGCTGTTTGTTTGATTGTGTTATTTAGCTGTTCTGATATTTCACTGCAGAATTCTGGGTCTTTTAGTTTCTCAAAATCAGGTCTTTGTTGTTTATGATGTTTGATTTTCTTCAATTTTATGTGCACTGTTCCTATGACGGGATTGTGATCGGATCCGATGTCAGCTCCAGGATAAGTTTTTACTCCTTTCAATCCATTCCGATAGCGTTTATCAACCAGTATGTATGTATACTGTATACTCAACCTTAAATGATCGGACTCTACATGCCATGCTCGTGTCAAACGAATCGGGTATACATCCACAATAAATGCTAACTAAACTATATTACTGACTATAACCTTGACTTGTAAATAAATGAAAATTTATTAAAAATAAAATATTTTATTACTTTTAAATTCAAACCAAATAATTTGATATATAAACTACAGCAATTTACAAACTGTTACGAAGAAAGAGTGATAAGCTATAAGACCAAAAGAGTTGTGAACCAAAGAAAAAACAAATTCCATGTTTACAATTTTAAATTACAGGATAAATAATTAAATTTAATCAGGTAAAAAATATACAAATTATGTCATATTACTAAACACATGTAGCATTGATGCAAACTGGTAAATATAAATGCTACAAACTCCAATTTAATTAAACCCTTTGTTGAGAAACTTAGCTTAGTTAGTTAGCTCTGGTGGGGGTGGGAATCTTGAGAAAACTAATACCAAACCGACTAGTTGGAATAGTTTATTTTTCCTTGGTTGCACTGTATATATAAATTACACAGTTTTAAATAGATATACTGATGGCACAATATTGAATGGGATTTTTTTAATACACTTAATTTACTTTTCTTTGACGTCAACAGAGAGAGTGATCAGCTGATGCTGACGTGATGCTGACGTTTCTTTAGCAATTTACATTTAATGTTTTAGCGTTAAAAATAAACATGCACACTCGAGCGATACCTAATAACATTAATAACATTTATTTTAGAATATAAACCCAACATTTGCCAAGTTATTTTAATGATTTTATACAAAATTTGCAGTTTTTGTAGCCATGTACAGTTTTTTTCGTTTAATTTAATATATTAAGTTTATTGTAGAAAAATATTGATACGTAGATTTTTCTCTGCTATTCTAGTTTGCTTCAGTGCACCATTTTTATTAATAATTATCAAATGGCAAGAAATAGTGACATTTCTGTAGTGCTCTATTGTTTTCTTTCCTCGCGTTTCGCCGTCATGGCCAACTAATAACAAAACTTAAAAGCCTTATTGCGTTTTACAATATAAAATATTCAATTGCCAATTTTCATAAATAGCCCAGGAAATGGAGTGTTAAAAAAAACTCAAATACTGCCTGCGATCTGATTACAGAAATGGGTAGGGGAAGGTAGTAGAAATGATGTTTCATCTCGTGTCTCAACAAATTTTGGTTGGAACATTGTTTTTTTTTTTAAACAAATAGGTCGAAAAATGATTTTTCCTCGGTTTTTTGGATTTTACGGAAAATCTAAGGGATTTAGAGAAAAATATTCCACAGACGAATTGTACGTCTTGAAAATATCTTCAAAATGAGTGTTCGTTTGTCCAAATCGGTCTGTCAACAAAAAAGTTATTGCCAATTAAACATTAAAAATGGCTTATTTTACAATTGTTAATAACTTTTTTAATATGTATTGAAGTGTTTTCAACTTTTACGAGAATGTGAGTTTTAATGTGCTTAAAAAGTGTGCGGAAGTTGGGCGCTGTCGGTCCAATAGTTTTTGTAGAATTGCAATTGTTTATTAGAAAAACGAAAAAAGTGACTATTTTTGATTTGCTGTACCGTCGTCTAGGAAACTGCTACAGAGTTTTGTCAGTGCTCATTCTCTTCGTAACGACTTAAGCTATCATGTAGTAAAAAAAAGTGGATATTTTTCATATTTTGTTTATGCAAAATCGTCACGAAGATATGGGTAGTTTCTCGCTAAATAAATTAATTAACAACCGCATTTTTTGTATGATTTGTATGTTTATCTCCAAAAGTAAAACTTGTATCGAAAAATGTTGCAAACAAAAGTTGTAGAGAATTAAAAAACCTATCGATTCATATAATATAAGTTATAGGTGGCGTCACTAGTTATCGAGATATATATTTTTTTTTGACAAAATTTTTGCACAAAAAAAATTGCGATAACTTTTCACCGGATGGAACTAAATTTTTTTTAATGCGTGCATTGGATTTAGATGTATCATTTCCTATCTCAAAAGAAAAGAGATTAATTTTGGATAAAAAAAAAAACTTTTTTTTTTTTCAAAAATTCATAATGGCGTGACAAATGAATATTAAAGGCTCAAATTTGCAGAATATGCTTTTTAATACTTGTACTTTACCTGTGAATTTTTTGGATCCAAGAAATACACTTCCATACGATTTGTAAACCTTCGAAAATTGGGCCGTATCTGATCGAAAATAGCTGCTGTAGGCCGCTGTCGGTGTGTTACCATAGTTCAGGCGCATTATACATTGGCGCTTCAAGGAAACTTATGCATCACAAGTAATATTTATAATATTGATGTTGTTTTATTAATTTATATGATAGTAACAATTTGTTTAGTCATATTAATTAATAATTTGTTTATTAACAAAATTTTTACAAAAAATTATAGGGAAAATCATACAAATAATTACATATTCTTTTCCTTTATATTATTATTGCCTAACAGTTTATTAACAAAATTTTTACAATAAACTATATAGAAAATTATACAAATAAATATTATACTGTTTTTTTCCTTTATCTTATTATTACCTAATAGTTTATTAACAAAATTTCTACGGAAACTTCTATATGACGTATTATATATTAGTATTATATTTTTATATGATTTGCTTATAGAAATTTTCGTAAAAATTTTGTTAATAAACTATTAGGTAATAATAATATAAAGGAAAAAAACAGTATAATATGTAATATATAATTGAATATTTGAATGATTTTGAAAATCATGGTTCTTAGGTTTAGACCGTGTCAAATTGGAATTATTACCCGACGTTTCACCTGCGATTGCACCAGGCATCTTTAGGGATCTTTACTCTACGAGACGAGACCAAAGCCGTGAAAGCTTCCGTTCCTTATTTGTATGATTTTTTCTATAATTTTTCGTAAAAATGTTGTCAATAAACTGTTAGATAATAATAATATAAAGGAAAAAACTTAATATGTAATATATTTAATTGAATATTTGTATGATTTTCTCTATATTTTTTTGTAAAAATTTTGTTAATTAACAAATTAATAATTAATAAAACGAAACAAATTGTTACTATCATATAAATTAATAAAACAACATCAATATTATAAATATTACTTGTGATGCATAAGTTTCCTTGAAGCGCCAATGAATAATGCGCCTGAACTATGGCAACCCGCCGACAGCGGCCTGCAGCAGCTATTTTCGATTAGATTCGGCCCAATTTTCGAAGGTTCACAGATTGTAAGGATGTGTATTTCTTGGATCCAAAAAAATTCACAGATAAAGTACAAGTATTAAAAAGCATCTTCTGCAAATTTGAGCCCTTAATATTCATTTGCCACGCCATTATGAATGTTTAAAAAAAAATTTTTTTTTTTCATCCAAAATTAATTTTTTTTGAGATTGGAAATGATACATCTAAATCCAATGCACCATTAAAAAAAATTTATCTTCATCCGGTGAAAAGTTATCGCAATTTTTTTGGTGCGAAAACTGCTTTTTGCAAAATTTCTCGGCCAACGATTGAAAAAAAATTGTTTTTAATAGATCTTAAAAATATAAAACAAAACAATTTCCATTAAAATTGGGCATTAATGAATTTATTAAATTTTCAAAAATCATCTTGCCTTATCACTACATAGTATAAAACAAAGTCGCTTTCTCTGTCCCTATGTCCCTTTGTATGCTTAAATCTTTAAAACTACGCACCGGATTTTGATGCGGTTTTTTTCAATAGATAGAGCGATTCAAGAGGAAGGTTTATATGTATAATAACATCCATTAAATAGTGGAGAAATACTGTTATTTTTGAGGTTTCTAATGTGATGTCGTTAATTATCATATTTTTTTCCGCTTACATTGCAAACGCAGGCTGAACCCTACGAGATTTATCAAAATAATGTACTAATTATTTGTACACATTGAAAAGGTCTACAGAAAACTTCGCGATGGTATATGTCTATCTCCCATGGATATCCGACAATAAAATTTTTTTGTCATTTACTTTTTACGACAAATAATGGCAAATTTTGAAGCGATTTTAACCAATACAGCATTAATCCTTATCCAATTAAATAGCTTAAATACATTGTTGATTTAATATAGATCTATATGGTCCTTTACAGCACAAGATTTAAATCAATATTTTCGAAGATATTACAGATTTAAAATTGCGGGAAGTAGCGCTTGCGGCGGTACTGGCCGACCGGGGCGGCGGCAGCGTGCCTATAAATAGCGCGTCGGAGGCCGATGTAATAATTGTTGTAAAAATAAAATAAATAGTCACAGTTTTTCTGTAGTGTATTTAGTATCAGCATTGCACCCGTGCGAAGCCGGGGCGGGTCGCTAGTTTTGAATAAAAAGACGAGTATTGTGTAAATTTTTCTCATATAACAGGAGCGACAAATATGGATATATATTTGTTTGGCAAAAAAAAACAATTTCTAGATTATTATTTTAAAGTCGGCTAAAGAATACATATTAGAATAAAAGTTGAAATTTACGAATGTAAAATGCTCAAATTTTCTTTTTAAATCACATTTCTTGCGTTAACATACGGCTAAAAATTATTATAGATTACTATAGACTACAAAAAACACAGTGTTTGTACAATTTTTTAAATGTAGTGCCCGTAGGATTTTTACATAGTCACTTCCACTATGTGTCGTGGTGAATGGAGTTTAGAAAAAATGTTTAGAGTAAATAAGTTACGTTACTTTAAAGCCAAATGCCTCCACTCATATGTTATGTAGAGTTTTAAAAAAAAGTTACTTAAAATTGCAAAAAGATGGGCACAAATTTTTAAGACACAGATTGCGACTCATGGGGTCGTATTGGTAAGGTAAATTAGAATATATTCAAAAGAAAACAAGAATAAATTCAAATACAGGATAAAATATTAACCGAAACATTAGAACAGTTTACATTATATTAAATTTAAAAATTTAAGATCTTTTCTTACATAATTATTTGGGAACAGTCTCTTGATTTGGGGGGACACTGTTTAAGCTTAAGGTGTTATTGTTAGGAGCGACTCAACTAAACTGATCTTTGATTATTTGCTAATCAGTTACCATGTATAATAGTGTATAGTCAGCAAAACAAACTATACGGTTAACTATTATACAGGGTGTTGGAAAATTAAAGTTTTATCAATCCTTGCTCGTGACAGTATTTTAATTAGGAAAGCGGGATATTGAGGTTGAATTTTCAATTTTGACATCGAATTTCTCGGAAAATAAAAAACTCACAGACTCCGGGTTTGTCATACTTTTTTAGAATGATAATACCTATATTTAAGTTAAATTTTAATAATATATATATATATATATATATATATATATATATATATATATATATATATATATCATCATCATCATCATCATCATCATCATTTTCAGCTATTATCTACCATTTCTAAATTATGGTGCAGCCTCCCTTATTTAGTTGTTATTATGATGTTCCTTTATAGTTATTTATTATTATTATTTTTCTTGTTTTGTTGTTATTACTATTACGTGTTCTTATAATCATTACTCATTTGTGCCCAACCCTTTCTATCGATGGTTAATCGGGACCAAGTTGTTCCTGCCACTTTCCTGATGTCATAGTCCCATCTAATGTTAGGGCGTCTCTGTGGCCTCTTCGCGTTTCTGGGATACCACATAGTTGTTCTTGTGGTCCATCTGTTGTCAGTTCTTCTTGCTACATGACCTGCCCATTGCCATTTAAGGGATTTTATTCTTTGGACGACATCTGTCACCTGGGTCATTCGTCGTATCCAATCTATTCGTTTGCGATCCCTTTTTGTTATCCCTAGCATACATCTTTCCATGGATCTTTGAGCTACTTGGAGTTTCGTAATTATTTCGCTCTTCAATGTCCAAGTTTCGCAACCATATGTCATGATCGGTAATATGCATTGATCAAACGCTATTTTCTTAAGGTAAAGTGGCATTCTGGATTTGAAGATGATGGAGTTTCGTCCGAATGCTGACCACGCCAGTTTGATTCTTCTGTTAATTTCTGGAAGTAGTGAACCCGACTTGTGTATAAGTTGACCCAGGTATACATATTCATCTACTACTTCCAGCGTGGTTTCGTTTATCCTTATTTCAATGTCTCTTATTAGATCGTTGCACATTACTTTTGTTTTTGCTAGGTTCATCTTTAAGCCAACTCTATTACTGGCAATGTTCAGATCATTAATTTGTTTCTGCAGTTCATCAGGATTTTTAGCAATCAGAACGATGTCATCAGCGAATCTTAAGTGGTTTAGATATTCGCCGTCTATACATAGACCTTTATTTTCCCAGTCTATTTTGCGGAAGATACTTTCTAGAGTTGCTGTAAATAGCTTGGGGGTTATTGCGTCACCTTGTCGGACTCCTTTCTGAGTTGGAAATTCTGGGGTATCTTTGTATACATTTACTCTAGCTGTGGCCTCTCTATATATGTTGGCTAGCATTTCTACGTAAGGCTTATCCACTCCCTGGTCGACTAGAGCTTCTATAACTGCTCTTGGGTATATTGAGTCGAATGCCTTTTCATAGTCTACGAAAGCTAATGTCAGTGGCAGATCATATTCTTTTGTTCGACTCATAATTTCTCGTAGTGTTTGAATATGATCCATTGTACTGAAGCCACTTCTAAAGCCTGCTTGTTCTCGAGGTTGAGCAACATCAAGTGTGTTCTGTATTCTGTTGTTAATTATTTTTGTGAATATTTTGTATATTACTGGTAGCAAGCTAATTGGTCTGTAATTTTTAAGGTCCTCTTTGCTACCTTTCTTGTGAATTAGGATTATATTAGCGCTATTCCACTGTCTCGGAATGCGTCTTGCTTTTAGGCAGTTTGTGTATATGTTGGCTAAGATTTTCCAAGTTGAGTTTCCGGCGTATTTTATGAGTTTAGATGTGACACCGTCATTCCCAGCTGCCTTGCCGTTCTTCATGCTCCTAAGAGCTGCTTCTACTTCCTCCACAAGAACTTCTGGAACATCTTCTTGTGCTGTAGTTGTCTCTTCCTCTACTTCCTGATGTGCCGGTATTTTGTATAAGTCCTCATAGAATTTGGTTATGATTTTTATTATTTCATCCCTGTTTGTTATTCTTTCATTTCCGTTCACCAGTGCTATTACTTGTTTCTTACCGATGGTTAATGCGCTTTTTGTCTTCTTATAGCTTTTATGATTTTCGATTGCATCTTCCACAAGCCTCTCGTTATAGGATTTTATATCTTCTGCAATCTTCTTTCTTATCGTTTTGCACAGCTCCCTGTATTCTATTCGGTTTATGTTCGAGCTGATTTTCATTTGTCTTCGTTGTTTCAGAAGAGCTCTCGTTTCATCGGAGAGTTTTCTATTGTGGTTACGTGGTTGTGGTCCTCCAATTTCCTTGGCGCAGTTTAGGATCGTTTCCATCAAGTGTGAGCCATCTGTTGCGTCTTGTAGTTTTTCATTAATTAGGTCTTGATATTGTTCTGAGTTGTTTCGTAAGTTAGCGATATTTATTCCAGATGTTGGTTTTCGTATTAATTTTATTCTTTCTAATCTTGTATTGAGAACTATTCGAGCTCTGATTAGTCTGTGATCACTACCTGTTCGAAACTTATTAAGAACGCTTACATCTTGTAGGGTTGTTATGTTGTTGGTTTTATTTTTAGTTTTTCCGTCAGGACTTATCCACGTCCATTTTCTATTTGGATTTTTCTTGAAGTAGGTGTTGCCTATTGATAGGTTCTGGAAATGTGCGTATTGAACCAGTCTTTCACCTCTTTCGTTTCTATCCCCAAATCCGAAATTTCCTATACATTGTTCTAAATTGGCCCTTTTCCCCACTCTAGTATTGAAGTCTCCTATTATATACTTAAATTGACTTTTGTTCTTATTTAGCACCTCCGTTATTTCATTGTAGAGTTCCTCTATACTTTCATCTGGGTATGAGATTGTTGGTGCGTATACTTGTACAATTTGAATGGTGTATCTTTTTGATAGTCGGAGAGTTAGGCTAGCTACTCTATCTGAGGTGTTGGTGATATCGACTATCCTATTTTTCCATTTCTTATTGATTAGGAATCCTACACCACTCGTTCGGCCATTTGCTGTACCTTTGTGATAGAGGATATTGCCAGATTTAAGTTCAATGAGATCTTCGTTTTTCCGTCTTACTTCGCTGATGCCTATAATATCCCATTTAATATTAACTGCTTCATTCCCTAACTCAGTTAGTTTGGTTTGGTTCGATAACGACCTGCAGTTATAGGACGCTATGTACAAAGTTGTTGGAACAAGCGAATTTTTGCCTCCCCCAGAATCCTCGAGGCAGACCTTATTCAAGGTGGGGGATTTGATACCCACCTGGGGTACACTGTCCGTATTTGTTTTCAAACTCGCCATTTTTTAAGGGGTTGTGAGGCGTACCTTATCACGCTGCCTCAATGCGGGTTGATAAGGGGCAAGTGTTGTCGTCTATTGGCTTTTGCCATTTACCAACAGACCATTATTCCCCCCGGATTTTTCTGAACTTTTTATTTATGAAAAAAGCTCAGTGTCGGGCCCAGGATTCGAACCGGGGACCTCCTGGTTGGAAGTCCAAGCTCTTACCAACTGAGCCAATCGGGGGGATATATATATATATATATATATATATATATATATATATATATATATATATATATATATATATATATATATATATTTGTGGCGCCACCTATAACTTATATTATATGAATCGATAGGTTTTTTAATTCTCTACAACTCTTGTTTGAAACATTTTTCGATACAACTTTTACTTTTCGAGATAAACTCAAAAAATCGAAAATCATAGCCATTTTTGGTCTGCCATTTTTTTGCACAGGTCTTTCGGAGTTACCATCGAGATATGTTTTATAGGATGCCGAAATGAACACATTCCAGCAAAAAAAAACCAATGTTACATTTTTGTTACTGACACAAGTCTATTTTCCATGGAGTACCAACAACGAATGTATTTTTGTATGACACGTTGCTTGTTAATGTTACGCGTTTTTGTGAAATACAATAATTATTTAAAACCCGTTAATAAAACAGGGTTTTGATTAAAATAAACTCTCTTGAAAAAAAATTGTGCTGCTTGTATATTATATAATTCTCGGTATTATTTTTCTTCTTGATCCTCTATCTGGTTAGTTACTAGCAAAAACCTTTTTTTTTATGTTTCAGTTTTTAAGATCTTTAACAACTACATTTTGTATGGTGTTGGTGGTTGTGTTTTTCACAATAAAACAATTAGGTAGATTAATTTTTTTTTATTGTTACTGTCTATGCAATTTAACATATGACTCAACAATAATAAAGAATAATAAAAAAAGAGTACGGATTTAATTTTTACAATACCGACGGAGCGGTAAGTTCTATTTTAGTAAATACAAACAATGACGGCACTGATTCTCGGCATCCGATTGTATAAAATAAAAAGGCTCCAATTAATGCAGAATGTTTATCAATGTGCATAAAAACTATTTATTCTGTTAATACGTCACGTTGGCAACGTTCCATTAAAAATAGCACTCGATTTTTTAATTCTGAGCTACGAAAATTTAACTGTTTGAATCGAAAATGTTGGAAAAATAATTATTGTAATGTAATTGTTTATTGATCCTGAGATATTATTACCATTATATTAAGTATATAAATGTCAATATAATCAGATGATTAAGGCCTCATATCAGAGTTACATTGAGCGTATAGAGAGAGACATTGGAAATGACCCTAAATTATTTTGGAAGTATGTTCAGCAGAAAAAAAAAATGCTGCGCTATTTCCGATAGAGTGTTTTATCAGGGTAAAACTTTCGATCGCCCTAATGATATTGTCAAGGCGTTTGCCGAATATTGCAAGGGGGTTTATAATGAAGTATCGTCTACTGAAGAGGTTAGTTTGGGGATTTGGACAACAATACAGTTTTGGCTCTTCCTCTATGTAAAATTTTTAATGCTTCTCTTAAACAGCTGATGTATCCCGAGAGATGGAAAGTAGCTAAAATATGTCACTTATTTAAGTGCAAAAATAGGACCGAAGTGGAAAAATGCAGGCGACAAAGTCGAGCATTTGTTGTCTACAAAATAGCATGGATTTTTGAGGGCTGGCTCGACATCTACTACTCTGGCGTCTTTTCTGCAGTTTACAGCGGATGCTGTGGATGCGGGGGGGTCAGATTGATGTGATGTTTACCGACTCCTCAAAGATCTTTGATAAGATGAACCACAGTTTCTCCTTACTGATCAATTTGTACGTTTTTTTAAATCATATTTATTTAATAGGTCTCAGTATGTTCAATATAATTACAGTGTTTTGCGGCCTCTTCGTGGGTACCTCAGGGCTCAAATTTGGGGCCTCTTGTTTTTAATACAGGGTGTCTCAAAAGAAAGTTCACATTTAAAAAATCGATTTAAAAAAAAGCCAGGACTTTATTGAAAACATGTTTATTACATATTAAAATACATTGTTTGGGAATTTATTTTTTAAAAATTATATCGTCCAAATGTAATCCGTTGCGGTCACGGCATTCATTTAATCGAGCACTAAAATTGCCCATGACGGCTCGGCAGGTATTCTCCGTGATGTCTGCCATTTCGTTGCGGATATTTTCTTTTAATTGTGCCAGGGAAGTCGGTTTGTTGGCGTAAACTTTTGATTTGACATAACCCCATAGGAAAAAGTCCATAGGTGATAAATCAGGACTGCGTGGAGGCCAACTTATGTCACCTTTCTTTGAGATCAATTTGCCAGGAAAAATTTCACGCACTCGTGGCAGAGACATGTTGGACGTGTGTGAAGTTGCTCCGTCTTACTGGAACCATGTTCTTTGGTTATAGCCAGGAAAATTTTGCAGTTCAGGCACGAAGAAGTCATCGCAGCCCATACAGTCACTTTCGGCGAATGTAGAGGTTTCTGATGTTTGTGTTTTGGATTGTTTGCACTCCAATAGCGGTAATTTTGCTTGTTTACATGACCATTAAGATGAAAATGGGCTTCATCCGAAAAGAAGATGTTGGTAAACGTTGAAAAGCGTTCAGGCATCTGGTTTACGAAGTCAAGCCTCTGACCAGCATCCTGAGGCTTCAATTCTTGCACCAACTGAATTTTATAGGGGTTCAGCTTTAAATCTTTGTGTAAAATGCGGAATAATGATGACCTATGCACATTTAAAGCAACAGCACGCTTACAAATCGAAACGTTTGGGTCGTCACGAACAGACTGAGTAACATTCTCTACGTTTTCGACCGTTCTCGAAGACCTCGGACGCCCGGATTTTGGTTTATCTAGTGTTGAACCGGTTTCTTCAAACTTCTGGACCCATTTTCCAATAAGCCGAGCGCTTGGCGCATCATTTAAGTGACGAATATGTCGAAAATTGCAGAATTTTCTACGCGCTACAGTCGCAGAATTACGGTTTTTGTAAAACTCACGTACGCACAAAGCACGGTCCGCTCCCGGGAAATGCTCCATAGCGACTAAATTCCCAAGAGCCTGGCTACCGATTGACATACCCCCCGCGCCGCTCGGAATAGTTGCGTTCACGCAATAAGCAAAACAAATGTGTACTTTCTTTTGAGACACCCTGTATTTATAAACGATATCGCTGAATCAATTGATGTTGAATTCCTGCTGTTTCCTCCATAATAGTATAAGTGGTTCCTTAAATTTGCAACCTGATCTAGATCGTGTAGTGGAGTGGTGTAAAAGAAATTTGTTATCCTTAAACGTTAATAAGTGTAAATCGTTAAGTTTTTATAAAATCTCAAATCCTTTGTTCTCTCAATATCATGTACATAATGTCCCTCTCGATGCTGTAACTCAATTTAAGGATTTGGGTGTTATTTTTCAAAGCAACCTATCGTTCGATAAGCATATAAATAGTATTGTCTTAAAAAGTTGTAAATTGATAGGATTCATTAAGCGAAACACCAAATATATAAGAGATATTAAGGCCATTACAACATTGTTCTGCTCTTTGGTCCGCAGTGTGCTTGAGTATGGCTCTGTAATATGGAGTCCGTTTTATCAATGCTACATAGATCGTCTGGAAAAAGTTCAAAACAGATTTTTAAAGTATCTACTTTTTAAGCACCGTTTTCCATCCAGAAACATCAACTATAACACTAGACTGTTATTGTGTGGTTTAAAGTCTCTTAAAACTCGTAGAGAAAATGCTATGCTTATATTTTTATACAAACTAATTAATGATATTATAGACTGTCAGGATATTCTTAGCTTGGTATCAATTCGGGTTCCTCAAAGAAATACGAGAAACGTACAACTCTTCTCTATAAGAGCCCACCGAACTAATTACGGCAAGAACAATGTTGTGGAGAACCTTTTAATGAACTACAACTCAAACTTTCAGCATATTGATTTGTTTTGTATGACTTTGTATAAATTAAAACAAACGCTTAATTTTGGGTAATATGTGATAATTTTGTGCCTGTTATGTAACAAGTGTTAATAACTGTTAATATCATTTTATTTTGCAATGACTATGTTTATATTTGTTTGATTTTGTTTGTAAGCTTTGTGGCATTTACAATGTCATTTGTTTTTTTTTTGTACCATTTGGAATAGTTTATTCTGTAGTGTACTGTATTTGAATAAATAAATAAATAAATAAATAAAATAAAATGATTTAAAAATGTACGTCCAAGTTCAGTCGAAGAAGGATTGTGATAGATTGCAAAATAGTGTTAGTTGTCTCCAGAGGTGGTGTTTGATTCAGTAATGCCTATAACTTCAACCAGTCTGTTGAAAGATATGGAACATGTATTTCACATAAATATAATTATCTTAAAGGGAATTTTTCTTTGCTTTATGAATTAGTAAAGACAGTGAATAGGTCAGGTGTTATAACGATATTTGATTCTGATGCAGGCATTGACCTATTCTATGAAAAACTTTTGAATGATATTGATCAATCCATATTTAATACTTGTTAATATCCTAGTTAGTATTCTATAGAATTCGTTAGGTATGTTAGATATAAGAATAGGCTTCATAAAGGTGTATATATTAAAAAGCAAATGCTTTTCAAATTACCGAGTACAAAAATTTTAGGTTATATGTTAAATAGCTGGTGGATATAGATTTTGAGGGCTTTTCAGAATAATATTAAACTGCAAGCAACTTATAATCCGACTAGTTTTTAGACTTTTATGAAATCAAAAAATGGGAATGGAAACGGAATACCTGGAGAAATGATACTTAATCGGGACCAGTTTCTGCAAACAGATGATATAGGAAAGTGTCTTTGCTGAGTACTTTGCATCAAGGTATGAGTCATTGTCAGATTGCAGTTATCTGGGCAATTCTAGATGTAATAGTCGACAGCTGAAAAACATCTTAAATTTAAAAAATTTAAGATACTATTCCAACATATATGTATAAGAGTTGTTCTGAGTATCTGAGCAAACCAATTGCTTACTTACATAATTTATCAGTAAACAAAGTATATTTCCTCAGAAATTGAAGGTGGCATTAGTTATGCCAGTATATAAATCAGATAGTAGAAATGATCTTACTAACGATCTATCATATGCTTATCATTTGTATTAATTCCTAGATATTCCCAGTTGAGTTCTGTGTCTTCTAAAGCCAGCGGGAATGGCTTTGATGACAGTATATCGTCCTGTTGTTTTCTTTTATTTTATTAGATTTTGTGTTACTGTGGATTTGCACCATTATTGTAGCTTTGTGCTGTTAACAAGACTCTCTTCCGTCGTCAACTTTTCGTAACTTATGAAGATAAGGTAAAGTGGAAGTTTTTATTCTTTGGACTTAGTATTTTATCAGTCAGGAAGGATCGTGTTATATCCGGCATTCTAAGCTGGTTGGTTATGATCAAAATACTTAGTGAGTCGGTTCGTTATTACTCTGGCGAGTACTTTGTAACAGCTGTAACAATAATGCGATGTTGTAAGGGTCTCTTTTTACACTGTGAGGGATTTATTGCAGTCATTAGGTATTTTTTCTTTAATTAGACATCTATTTATAGCATTTTCAGATATTTTTAGTTCAGGTATTGTCTTTTCCTGGGGCTTTCTTTCTTTTTATTTAATTGTCTTCACTCGTTTATTGGATTGATGAAATGTAGAAAACAATTTTAAATTGCAAGTGTCTTATATTGTAGAAACAATAGTGAAGATAACGTTATAACGGAGGAATTTTTTTCCATGTCTACCCTCACTAAATACAACGTCCATCCTTTAAATGCTAAATAATCATCAATATATCAAATGATGCTTTGCTTTGGGGGAATGTTATCCTTTCCATGCAATCTTGGATGCCGCATTTTGGTTATTATTAAAGTTATTTAATTAACTTTTTCACCAATTTGAACAAATCCTCTTTGTTGTTTGAACAATGGCTATTCATATTCATAAAAAAAACACAGCTAAGTTTTATAATTACTTTCAAGATAAGACGCGGTGAATATAAAATTACCATAATTAGAATCAATTTCATTTATATTTATTATCATTTGAAACGAAAACAATTTTTTAAATGCGTCCAATATTACGGTCGAAGTAGCAATAATAACAGCTACTTACTCCTCCCATTGAAACAGCGTCGAACGTCCATTGGCTAAAAATGGTTCTCGGATACATCGCCGCGTGATAAGCAATATTGTAAGCAATTATCATTATTTAAACATTTGAACGTATTTAATGTATACATTATAATTCATGAATTATTTATTCGTGCGATCTGAAGTTTAATGTGTGGAAGAATGCAAGATATCGGCGATTTATTTGTAAGTCTAATTTAAATTACCTCAAAATTGTATTTACGTAATCAGGGTGTTTGATAGTGCACGCCGCACAGTGTCTCGTCGAGTACAGCTAGCGGAAAAAAAAATATTTTTTTTACTTATTTTAATTGTTTATGTCTATTCGAAGTATATTACATTATTTTAAGGGAAAAGGACTGGAAATCTATAATGTGTGGTGTGATGATGGTATCGCCATTTGACATGTTTGGTCAACATTGACACTGCGAACTATGGGTGATTGTCAAGGAAGTTGGAGGGGGTAAAAGGAAGTGGAATACCGTAAAATAAATTCGGTCCGGCATGTAAAGCTGTACTCTCCTTAAAGAGGCTATACTGTACTTGCGCAGTAGGTGAGGGGACAGGATTGGACTTGAACAGCCTTTTATTATTACGTTATTATATTGGAAAAATTACAATTTAGAGTTCATTATTAAATGATTACACTAGTTTACAGTACATCTGTTGCCGAAGAAATGTTAGCTGTTGTTGACTACATATGATATGCTAATTTCAAATATATGAGTAGAATTTTTTTATCAGCTCTAGTTTCTGAGTTTCAGCTATGTAGGTATAAAATAGAAAAAAACATGTATATTTACTAAGAAAAAATTTATTAAAAATCAAGTTAATCAT
This sequence comes from Diaprepes abbreviatus, assembly GCA_034092305.1. NCBI lineage: Eukaryota > Metazoa > Arthropoda > Insecta > Coleoptera > Curculionidae > Diaprepes > Diaprepes abbreviatus. The sequence goes on along the minus strand of JASJET010000211.1, from coordinate 6,248,976 downwards.
TGAGTTCTAAAAAACTTCGTTTTAAAGCTCTTCTCTGATGTGCAAACTTAGGAAAATGACGTGTCAGAGACCAACAATAGTCAGGCATCATATTTGTATCCCAGAAACCCTGATAGCGCTCTTCCATAACGCGTAAGTCCTGATGCATACGCTCTCCCTGCTCTTCGCTCATATCTCCTAAAATTTCCGGAAACCTGTCTAGGTGACTATGGAGGAAGTGGAATTTTATGCTCATATTGCACCCCAAATTTTTCAATTGTAACAAAAGGTCTTCTACAAGTTCAATATAATTTTCTGATTTTTTATTTCCGAGAAAATTCTGCATCACAGAGACGAAAGCTGTCCAAGCCCTTAGTTCTAACTCAATCATAGAATTTCTAAATTGAGTATCTTTCGTAAATTGTCTAATTTGAGGGCCATCAAAAATACCGGCTTTAATCTTTTCCATAGTAAGCTGAGGAAATTTTTGGCAAATGTAAGAAAAGCAGTCCCCGTCTTTATCTAATGATTTAACAAACTGTGTCATGATGCCCAGTTTTATATGTAATGGTGGAAGGATAATTTTGTAACGAGCTACTAGTAAATTCTGGACTATATTTTGCTTTCCAGGCTCCATATTTTTTCTCAAGGGCCAGTTTCTTCTTTCCCAATGCTCTTGTTTATCTCTACTGTCCCAAAGATATATAAAACAGGGAAACTTAGTGTAACCACTTTGTTGACCGAGAAGAATGTTCACCATTTTTAAATCAACACAAATTTACCACATATGGTCATTGTACTGTATTTTATTTAAGACTAGCAAGATGTTACAATATTCTTCCTTTAACTGTGGGCAATAGGTACCCCAGCGTATTTATTTCCATTATGTAATAGAATACATTTTAGACTACGTTTTGAGCTGTCAATGAATAAACGCCAGTCGTTTGGTCCGTATTATTTCAAGCCCATTTTTATCAACAAGTTTTTAATGTCTGAACAAAAGGTAATACCGTTTTCTTCAGAAAAATAACGCCGTAATTCTTTATCTCTTTCACGATAAAAAGTTATTTTAGTATTTGAGGAAATTAATTTTTTTTCTTTCAGTCTTGATGCCAACAATTCTGAAGCTTGTTTAGAAAGATTTAAATCTCTTACAAGATCATCTAACTCATTTTGGGAAAAGCATTTTGGCTCATTTGATATACCTTCAAAATCAGCATCATTTTGTGATGAGCTTGGTCCTTCCTTGTCTTGTTCTAAGGGTTCAGATCTATTTTTAGGCACTGAAAAGTCAGGTGAATGGTGCACTGGACGCTGAACACAACTAGCACTTGGGTACTGCCATTTAGCTCGATTTTTATTATTTAAACCGTTTACGTTCACGCTACAAAAGTAACAGTCTTGGAGATGATTTTGTGGTTCTCGCCAAAGCATCGTTGTTCCAAATTTAAAGGCACTTCTTTTACCACTTTTCCATAATCTTAAATATTCCACACACGATTTACAAACACAATTAGGAGCTCTACTTTTCATTTTTATCTAAGAGCATCCCAAAATACTCAAAATAGGTATTTTTCACCAACTCTGATATAACTTTTCTACAATTGTTAAACACATATTCGCATTTGTAGCAAAAATAATTTGGATTGTTTAAACAACCTCTCCTTGAACTACTCATGACGCAAAAACTTCAGATACTAATCAGTAAAATACGCACGTTATCGATAAATAAATAGGCATAAATGATAAAAATTTAAAAAAAAGTCACTCGAGCTGTACAAAAATTTTTGAGGTTAGATTGGACCAAAACAGGTCATAAGTGAATATTATTAACCGTTATGTAAAATCTAGGAAAACGACTTTTTTTGTAAAAATTTCGGTACTTCCTACTATTTGGAGGTCGTAGAACATGATTCTGACCTCTGTTTTCCATAATTCTTCCTTAGTTTTGTGGAAAACAGTAAAAAACATTTCACTTTAGGTTAAATTTTTTGTACTAAATCGTTAAAATTTTGTTTATATATATATATATATATATATATATATATATATATATATATATATATATATATAAAATGACATTACACCTTTTGGTCTAACGGAATCATTGCAAATACGTATTTTTTCCAACTGGTTTAATATTGCGTCATTCTATGCTTCCATTATCATCTTCAAACAATATTAATTTACCGTTCTTAATTAGGGCATATTATTCACTGACGTTAGACGGATGAATCGATCCACTGTTTCCAACTGACAGTTCGAGGTAAAACGATGCTCTTGGCGATAATGTTGCATTTTTTATTCCGTTTTCTTTTTGCGGTTTTGATTTTATTTTTAAAATAACGATCACCAGATCATAAATTATATTTCTGGCCTTCGTTGGCAGATTACTGCGCTTTGAGTTGGGGTGCACATAAAGAAAATTACAGGCACTACCGGTTCCTTGAATGCCGATGTTTAAAAAACTTCCTGTTTTTTTGTTGAAATTTATAAAAGGTCTAAAGAAACCACTTTAATTGAAACTTGAATAAAAAGTTATTCAACATGTTTCGCTACACGGTAGCTTATCAAGAAATTCTTGATAATCATAAGTTTGGTTACTATCTCAAACTAAACTTTTTAGAAAAAAACTAACTGCGCCACTGAACTCTACGTAAAAAAACCTACAAAAATCAGTTTTTACCTTTTTGATAAATTAATTCATAACAGAAATACGAGATGTGACTAAAAAATGAAGATTTTTAAAATCACCCTGTAGATTAAAAACTAAGAGAGCCATGATAAATTTGATACCGGAATCATTCGTTTCGTTAAAAAGTAGGATATTAAGTGAAAACCACAACACTCTATAATAATAACTCTAATACCCCCTAAAAGTGTCAAAAATGGGCAGCCTGTACTTTGAATTTATAAATTAAAAGACTTTTTATTTTAAACACTAACCATGAATAAATACGCATTTGTTTCCGCCGCGCGCGCCCCCCTTTTTTTTTTGTTTAACTTGGCGATAATTTTGAAAGCTCACACATTTTAGTTCGTTCATGGGCCACAATGTGGCCCGCAGGCCTGGGGATGGGCAGCCTTGGTTTAGAAAAAGACTAGTTTAACTTTAGCTTAAAAATTTATATTTCGTTTTCTGGAGGTCTGCAAAGTAGGCCTCCATGGCGGCGATAACCTCCTCATTCGACTGAAATTTCTGCCCGGCGAGTGACTTTTTCAAGTTTGGAAATAAAAAGAAGTCGCACGGGGCCAAATCTGGAGAATACGGTGGGTGGGGGAGCAGTTAGTAGCCCAATTCGACCAATTTGGCCGTGGCGACGACGGAGGTGTGAGCCGGTGCGTTGTCATGGTGAAAGAGCACTTTTTTCTTCGCCAAATGGAGCCGTTTTTTCTGCAATTCGGCGTCGAATCGGCCCAATAATTCGGCATAGTAGAGTCCTGTGATCGTTTTGTCCTTCTCCAAGTAGTCGATGTAGATCACACCGCGTGAATCCCAGAAAACGGTGGACAGTCTTCACCTTCTTCGGAGCACGTTCGCTGGGTGAAGTCCACTGTTTCGACTGTTCTTTGGTCTCTACTGTGTACCAGTGGATCCACGTTTAGTCGACGGTCACGAAACATCGCAGAAACTGCTTCGGATTGCTCTTAAACAGCGTCAAACACTGCTATGAAGTGGTCTCATGGTTGCGCTTTTTGTCCGGAGTGAGCAAACGCGGTACCCATCGCGCCGACAGCTTTCTCATGCCCAAAATTTCATGCAGGATATGACCCACGCGGTCTTTTGAGATGCCTACTGTCTCAGCTATCTCGCGCACCTTCAATCGGCGGTCTGCCAATACGAGATCGTGGATTTTTGTCACGTTATCCTCCGAGGTAGCCGTTTTTGGGGCACCTGCGTGTGGCTCATCAAAAACCGATGTGTGACCACGTTGAAACTCGTTAAACCAATTTTTGACGGTCTCCATTGAAGGAGAAGTCATCGTACACCGCATCCAAGCGCTCTTAGATTTCGCTGCGCGATTTCCCTTCCAACAACAAGAATCGAATCACTGACCGATATTGCTCTTTTTCCATTTTTCTAAACTCCGCAGACACGCCCGCTTCCACACGCGGTCAAAACAAAACTGCGAGTCCGATTCGGCTGAAATTTTGACAGTAGCCGTCTACGAGAATGTACTACACGATAGTAAATTTCTCTTGCGATAGTGGCGTCATCGGGCGGTGAGGCTAAGTACTTATCGGACCGCCCTCGTAAGTTTAAAATATTTAACGCTGATTTAACGACCGCCTGGTGCGGACGTCACAAGTCAGCGCTGTGTCTTTGTATTCTAGGAGTTGTTGGTTTAGCCTGGTGGTTCAATCCATTGCCGAAGCCGTATTACCCTTGTATATTTTTGAAAAGATATATGCGGATTCATGATAAATTATCTTCTATGTCAGTGCGTTCGGATATTCAGATTGGCATTATCTTGTTACGTACAGCCATCCCGGTGAGCTTATTGCATATAACATTTTTCAAAGTATACTCCTACCTTTCAGACTGCCATTACCGTTTAAATGATAAATTACCCCGCTACAATTGCGGTTTTTTCGTATGGCTAATAAACAATTTGCCACGCTTCGATGGGGAATTTAATAAAATACGAATATCTTCTGATTCAGACGTTTTCCCAGACGGATTAATTATCTATTACAAAATACCCACTCGTGGCCGTCGCGCGGGTAATTATATCGTTGGAGAAAGAAGTTCAACTTGGGTCAACCTGTCGTCTACATTCATCGTTTTATCGTGAAAGATGTGGAAATAATTAGTATTTGTGATAAAAAGACAATTTTATTAAGCTTGGGATTTTCTGTTGACTTATTTTTTCATTAAAATACCACAATACAAATAAAATAACTACTAAACTTCATGACTTCTAATAGTCGAGGAGCCTAGTAGGTTGTCGTAGCTGATGAAGAGACGTGGCTCCATCATAGTTTTTTATATGTATTTTGATCACCTGATTACCAATATCGAGGGTAGATTTTCGAAAAATGGTTAAGTAAACAAAAAATAATTTTAAAAAAATTGATTTTTCCTCGGTCGGTTCTGAGCAAAAACTTGTGATTTTCCCGTCCGACGTATAGATTTTAAGTTAAAAATCGTTAAAAATTTGAAAAATGACATTTTTGCGTTTTGCCAAAATTCATTTCAACATCAGTTGTAGTGCTGGCTCTTCGCGAAATAATAGTACATTGTTAAAAATAACCTTAAATTTAATGCAAATGTAATATCCATTCTACATTAAATTTAATGATTTTGTACCTGAAATCATGGAATAATTTACATTTACTTTGAGTTTAAAGCAATTCATTCAAATATCAGTTTGTTATACATTAAATTTGATTAAATGGTATCTTAAAGTTCAATAGAGTAACTAAAAAGATATTTCAACTTCTGTACATTAAAATTAATTCACATGTGCCTTAACATTAAAGGAATTTACATTATTATTCATGGTACATTGCATGAGATTCCGGGAGATGGCGCAAGTTGTATTGCACTTTTTATTTAGTATGATATAAGTTGCTTAAAGGACTTAATTTTCTTATGATGAGGTGTATTTGTCTGCCGTACTGGCGGAAACCAATGAGTTCAAAACCGGTCTACAGATAATGGTACACTACATATGGGAAAAATTTCCACCTTTTCCTGGTAGCAGAATTTTTTGAGCTCATGTTAATGTTGGTGCTTTAAATATGTGATAACATATCTTAAATTCAATGAACACTGACTGTATATTTAATGTACATAGTCACCTTAAAAAATAGTGATCAAACTTTAAGTTTAATGTATGATTGCATTAGATTTAATGGAATAAATTAATTTACACCGCAATAAAATCCATACTAACATACACTGCAGAAACCAGACCAGAAACCAACAAAACAAATACTGGAAACAACAGAGAGGAGAGTGGTGCGCAGGATAGCTGGCAGGATACTTATGGATCGGAATAGGAGCGAGGATATAAGAAGAGTGTGTAAAGTCCATAATATCAATGACTGGGTATTACAAAGAAAAAGGGAATGGGACGAATACAACCGCATGACCGACGACAGAATAGTAAAGATTACGAGGGACAAATCACCAATAGGACGTAGGAGTACCGGAAGACCCCGTAAACGATGGAGTGATAATCTCACAATAGACTGAAACCAGGCAAAGAGACGAAGAATAACAAGCAAATTGCTTATATAAAAGAAGGAAGAAGAAGAAGAAATTAATTTAGATTTATGTAAATTATTAAATTTAATGCATTTAATAAACGTTTCCTTCCAGTTTCCAGCACATTTACCTCAAATTTAATGCATTTCCTTTTTATAGTGTCATTTATATCTACTTTTGCCAAAACCAGGTGCTGTAGGCCCATTAGTTTTTGCATAAGATCCATCCGAAATTTTTAGCGCGCCTAGATGCGTGATACATGAAAAATGCTAGCTTTTTTTCCCAAATCCTTTCAAATTTGTTTCTGATGCAGACTTGTTCATTTTTCCCCAGTGTGTGCCGATGCACCCATACCTTCATTACTCTCTTACATTTCGCATTCAATGCAGTGTTGATCTATTAAACTAGGATTTCTTAATAATGAATCATAGTTTCTTACTTACCTTTATAACGGTCCTAGGTGTCTTGGGTTTCGTAGGTTACGCCCAGAGCTGCATTATTTCTAGGACTTAATGTCATCTTGTTTTGTCTCTTTCGGGTTTCTGTAGGTCGTTCCTGCTCCTTTATTGTTGTCCCTAGGCTTCAGGTAAGCTAGAGCTGATGTCTAGGCCTTTTGTATCTTCTTCCATCCTACGTCTAGGGTCGTAGTTAACTACTTATCCTATTATTTCGTTTTCGTGTACCTTTGCGTTATGGAAGGCCTTTGCAGCTTTTTATTTTAAGCTCTTAGTGGAGTCCATCTCATTTTCCTATGGATTTACTTGATCTGAACAAACCATGGAATATTTAGGGCCGTCCTTAACGTGATGTTCTCCTGGACCTCTAATCTTTTTAGGTACGTGACCACTGCGTATTCCCATGCTAGTGATCCGTAGGTCAGGATTGGTCTTAGCCCGGATTTGATTAGCTTCAGTTATTTCTTTAAGCCCATCTTGTTTTTCCTGTTAAACAGAGGGAATGGCTGTTTCCTTACCATTTTGTACTTATTGACGGCAGCCAGGATGTGCTTGACCCATCTTAGCCCCTCGTCAAATATTATTCCAGATATTTGGACTAATTTGAACATCTAACATCTACACCGTTTATATCTACCGTTTTACTCGATTCTTTCCTTGTTTTGGTCAGGAAGAGATCTTGGCTCCTGTCGGGATTAACAGAGATTTTCCAGATCATCCAGTCGTGATTCTGGTCTGTTTCTTCCTGGAGGTTTCTGTTGACCATTTCCGGCCCTGTTGACCTCACCATTATGGCAGGGCTAGTTTCGTATTAGCTGATTTGGGGATGTCATGAGTGAATATGTTGTACAGTATTGTCCCATGTAGTACTTCCGCTTGTTTTCGTCTCTGATGAGAGCTCTCTTGTTCCACTGTTACAGTGAATTCACGCTGTAGGAGGTATGAGTCTAAAATTTCGCAGATCCACGCTCTAAAGTTTATAATTTAGCCCCGCGTGCCAGACTCTGTCAAACGTTTTGGCTTTAAGCAATATCAGGCTTGTCGACTGATTTCTGTTAAAACTTTTTAACGCGTATTCCGCTACTCTTCATAGTTGCAGCGTGGTACACCGTCTCTTCATGAATTCAAACTGTTCCAACAGAATACTGCCGATTTTCTTACTCGCTGTTTTAAGCCTTATCAGCAAATTTGCTGAGAGACGGGGCAGCACTGCTGCCGAAAGGAATCGTATTTAGTACTTTCTTGCTCTCGGCTGTTTTCTGTCATGTTTCCTAGCATTTTTCACGTACTTTTTTTTTACAAAATTAAAATCGGGCCATCTATGACCCATCCAGGCGAGGTGAAAGATGCATTAAAAATTTCAAATAGCAGTTGTACAAGAACTAATGAACCGACAGCACCTGGTTTTGGCGTGCATAAATTACATATAAATTACTATTCTTTCACGAAGTTACAACTTGAAAAATGATGTAGAGATGAATTTTTGAAAAAACGCAGAATTCGCCGTTTTTTCCTGTGTTTCTCCGGTACTAACAATCCGATTGAATCGATCCAAGGCTCATTTTGTTTGGTATTTTTATTCTCTACAATTTTTTGCTTATACAATCGAGATTGCTTCCTAAATTTTTTTTTCATAAGGAAAAAAAAAGAAAACACAATTTTTTATAACAAATTAGTGAATGATAATAAAGGGTGTTTTTTTATAGAAGTATAGAACTTTAAGTTGGCAACACTTTTTTAACTGGCGGCCATTTTGTCAGCTGTCAAGTGATTTATGTTTAGTTTGGTTTGGCATTTCAACATGAATAGACTGACGCCTGAACAACGCTTCCAAATTGTGCAAATTTATTTTGAAAATCATGGTTCTGTTCGAAATACGTATCGCGCACTACGTCCATTTTACGGTCAACATAATCGTCCATCAGAGCAATTAATTCGATTAACTATGGAACGTTTTCGCACCACGTTTACTCTAAATGATAATACGCATCCTCAGAGACGTCGTACAGTGCGTACAGAAGAAGTCATTGCTGCTGTAGAGCGTAGCGTAGAGGAAGACCCGAATCAGTCTATTCGCCATCGTGCACAGGAATTGGATATGTGTCCATTCACTTTATGGAAGATTTTGCGGAAAGATCTTGGTTTGCGTGCTTACAAAATCCAACTCGTGCAAGAATTGAAGCCACACGATCACCTAGCAAGGCGTAAATTCGGTGAATGGGCCCAAAACAAGATTGCCGTTGATCCCGATTTTCATAAGCGAATTTTGTTTAGCAATGAAGCTCACTTTTGTTTGAATGGATACGTCAATAAACAAAACTGCCGTATTTGGAGTGATGATAATCTTCAAGTGTATGTTGACACACTGTTACATCCAGAAAAACTGACTTTTGGTGTGCTTTATGGGCTGGTGGAATCATTGGTCCGTACTTCTTTAAAAACGATGCTGGTCAGAACGTTACAGTCAATGGTGACCGCTATAGAGCCATGATTACTGACTTTTTCGTTCATCAATTGAACAACCATGATGTGCAGGAGCTGTGGTTTCAACAAGACGGCGCAACATGTCACACAGCTCGTGCCACAATTGATTTATTGAAGGAAACGTTTGGTAACCGCATCGTTTCACGTTTCGGACCCGTGAATTGGCCTCCAAAATCGTGCGACTTAACGCCGCTAGACTATTTTCTGTGGGGATATGTGAAGTCGCTAGTCTACGCCGATAAGCCCGAAACAATTGATCACTTGGAGGACAACATTCGCCGCGTTATTGCCGATATACGGCCACAAATGTTGAAAAAAGTCATCGAAAATTGGACCTCCAGATTAGACTACGTCCGAGCCAGCCATGGCGGTCATATGCGAGAAGTCATATTTAAATTATAATGCCAGAAGGTTATCTTTCGAATAAAGTAAATTCCATGTCAATTTAAAAAATTCATCTTTGTTTTATTCCACTCTTTAGTAAGTGGAAAACTACAAAATATTACTACGCATTGTTTTAGTGTGATGGCACAGTTTCAGGATCCTGATAGTATGTTTATCACGAAAAAATCTCCTTTTTTTGGCCTACATGAATAAAATTGCATTTACTGGTCTATTGCCGATATTCTGACTTTACCGAATCGAATTCCGATACAACAAAGTACGTTACAAACACCGACTAATAACTGATAAAATATTTTAGATTAAATGACGAAAATTGATATTTCGTTTAGCTTCGTGATCTGTTCATGTTTGACAATGGAAAAAAAAACGCATTGTCACTCTTTGGAAGCGCTGCTACTGTCGAAGAAAATAAGGTACTTTCAAATATATTCATCCACTTGTTTTTAACGATACCCAACAAAACATGAAATTACAGGCGTAAAAAAGTATGATTCACACTAATATTCGGTGTAAGCATGCTAATAAAAGAACATTTGCTGCAATAGTAATCAACTGTTTTGTTAAACGCCGATTCGGTTTTTGCTAAATGGAAATAAAATCGAAGTATGACTCACAGAAATACCTTCCTAACAGTGCTATGACTGTAACGCTAGTTATCGTTATTGCGGAATTACCCTATTCTTTTTTACTCATGACTTTATTTTAAAACGATTGATAAGGAACCGGATTGGGTGGATTTTAATCAAATGATTTAATTTAAATCACTTGATTTTTTTCAATAAAAATTATGATTTGATGAATTGGTTAAAAAAAATATTTATTATAATATTTCAAATAATTTGCAAAAAAATTCACAAACCACTTAATAGCTACAATGCAACGTCTAAGAGTCGTTTTACACACACAATAATTATTGCCAAAATTTATCTCATAATTATGTTGAAAATTTTCACAAAACTAATTTGCTGTTTTACACGTCAAAGAATTATTGTCAAAATTTTGGTGAAAATTTTCGGTATAAAAATATAGAACGTGTTCTATATTTTTATGACTAAAATGCAGAAAGTGCGCGAAATTCGACGCAGAATAAAATCTGTGAATTGACAACCTGCGTTTGGTAATCAACCTAATCTCAATATTTACTCATTGTTTCCTGCACAAAATATCCCTTTTTTTATGGTTTCTTGATTATATATGTTTGAAAACTTTCATATTTGTGACATTTTAAGGTTATGCCCAGATTATATATTCCTTTTTAATTGCTGGGACGTCACATGTTATGAAAATGCGCATGAGCAACAACAAAATTATCACCAAAATTATCTCCAAAGAATTTTCGGCAAAAATTTGCTGAAAATTTTTGTTATAATTTTCGGAGTAATTCTTGTGTGTGTAAAACGGCTCTAAGAATATAAAAAAAACTTTACTTTAAACTACTTAAAGGTCATAAATTTTTAAAACAAATAATTTGGGGGGATGTTGAGAGCATTAAAATAAAAATATAATTTTGTCGCGAAACTGTGGTTTCCACAATCGAAATCCTAAAAACACAATATTTTTCTTTATTTTTAAGGATTTTTAAAAATTTAATAATAAAAATTTAAATCTCCTTCAAGTCACGTGACAATGAACACCAATCAAAGTGAATGATGACGCTACATACTAACGTTATCGCTGGCACTCCGTCCTGGGCCCTTATCCTGGAAAGTGTGATGTGAATGGCGATGTGAACTTTTTGACAGTAAAAGCCTTATTCTTGAAAAGGCAATGTTGCCAGATATGAACGCTCTAAAACCCGAGAATTTCAAAAAATAAAATGGATAACAGATTGAATTGAGCTGTCAGACCGAAATTGTCCGTAGTATGTTTGGTTGCCATTTTAGGGAAAAAGTAGTTTTGGTACGTTAAATTAATCGTCAAAAGTACAAAAAAAAGATTGTCGTTGTTGTTATTTTTGTGAAGTTATTGATTGCCATTACAATATTTGTACTTTGCCTGGATTAAATTTATCTTAAATTGACACTCTAGAACTGTTAAACAAAAATGCATACAAAGAGCCAAGTACTTTAAGATTCTAATATGTAAAGAAAAAGGGATATCAAGAAAAACAGCAATCATATATACAAAGTAATATACTGACAGTAAATGCAGAAACCCACCACTAAAACGGTGGAAATTACAACTCTACGTAGTATGACTAAAAGCCATTATCCCAATCCACTACGAAAACTATCCAGTCAGTTATTTATTGTATGAATTCACAAAATATCCAGCCTCTTACTGCAAGATGTTCTGTCCTGACAATTAAATTTGAAAGAAAACCTGAAACTTGAACAATGATATGGAAACTGTTTATGACCAGGGACCAAAGGCCAAACAGAAGACGTCCATTAGATACTGGCGGATATATATATATATATATATATATATATATATATATATATATATATATATATATATATAGATTTAACTGTTCAAAACTGAGATACTCGGCTGTTATGAACACAAGTATTTATGTTAAATCCATAAACACAACTAGCCGTAGAAAAACATTTTTAAATAGCACGCTGATACAATTGAGTTATGAACAGAATCTCCTGTAATAATTTTATATGTCTGTAATCTCAAATTTACGCGAGACATATTCAAATTTCTAAGGATATTTTATTAAAAAATTTGAAAATATTAAAAATATCGGGGACCGCCTAATTAACGTTTCAACTGTTTATTCAAAAACTAAAACGTCTTAAAAAAACGGTTCGTCAACATATTATTTTTTTTTTAATGACGAGTTATTTTGAAGAACCAAAAATAAAATTTTTAATACTATATTATTTTTTGAAATCCCTGCATTAAATATGTCATTTAGCGGCTGACATTTCATTTGCGCATGTTTCACCGTTCGCTTGCCTTCCACCGGGTGAACGAGAATATGTTCACCGTTCACTTCACGTTCCCAAGTTTGAGGATACGGCCCCTGATACGATTATTCCTTTGAGTCATTATTACTTTCAGTTCTGTCACTTGAAGTAACCATGATCATTTCGACCTAACGACAAGGAAATGCATATTCAAAAGAACAAGAAGTTATCAGTTTCACTTTTTTCACTTTGATCACTTGATAACTATAAAAAATATAGCCAACTTCATCGCTGTCACGAATTCGACATACAAATTTTTTTGTTTTATGTCACCTTCGTGATCGCTGTCAAGGGCTACGTTGCCTAGTTAATATTTTATAGTTATTTTCATGAAATTTCTTCGAAATTTGCTTACTACTCCCTTTGAAAACGATTCTAACAAGTTTTCCTATGATGGAAAGTGGATTTATTAAGGCAAATAGTTTGAATTTGCCAAGAATTAATTGTTTTATGATGGCTAATTTCTTAGCAACAAACGGTAACTTTTGATCTGCTGAATTTAGAAATATGAAGACCTCCATGTAGGGAATTTATGAAGAGTTGTTATTTCATCAACCGATAATGATACATAATAGTAATTATCGGTATTTAGAAGCTCAAAACTAAAATAAAATGAGTAGTGCCGGGCTAGCTGAAGCCACATTTTCCTATTATTTTCCGAACGTGGAATGTGAATAAATAACTTTCCAGGCGTTTTAATTGTAGTACTTGTTCACTGAGGCACCACATAACACTTAAAATAACTTAGAACTCATCTTATATCACAAAAATTACAAAAAAAATGTTTATATCCTTGTCAGTGGACCATTGTGATGTAACAGCGGTCAAGTGACAAGTATTAGCGTTTTGGAGGGAAATTTGAAACGGAATTTAGAATTTATGATTTTTAAAGTATTAGTTGTATTCAAAAAATAATTTTAAATATTTTCGGCTACATTAGGTACTTATGAATGGTTTTAAACATTTTCCTAAAAACAGTCAACATCCCAATTTAGTTCTAAAGTGTTTAAAACGTTCAACAGCTAAAACAAATAAATTTAAAAGACAATTTGAAATGATAAACTTATAATTTATCATCATTTGCGTTTTCATTGTAAAATTCAAATGGAAACACCAATTTTCCACTTTCTTCAATCCCCAATCTATTTCTTAAATCGGAGTATACAAAATTAATTATACTTAACACATGTTCCACCGACGCTGAAGGAGCACCTGCACAAAGCAGTTTATCAGGCTGGATTCTCACTGTAGTGCCGTTCTCGATACGCTCTCGGTTCAAAAAAATAAGATTTTTCAACTCTTTTGCATGATTGTTAACTAAATGAAGCAAAAATTTCAATTATTAATTTATAATGAACTATTAAAAACAAAGTTGCATCTTTTTGGAAGCTCTACATTTTAGCTGTTGATATCAAGGACGTACAACTTATAATCTGATTATTCTATTTATCGATTAATTATAAGCAAATTAAGAACGCCCAATAGTTCTCACTGGAATCTCATATTATCCAGTTGGGTATCAGTATTTCGGATTAAAAAAATTCCCATCGGTATCCAGCAAAAACAGCGAAATAGCCTAATTTTACTGAGCCAGTAGACAATTCTATTGTATACAAAATTGTATTTTTTTTTTAATTTTAAAAATAAATATAACTATCATGTTTGTATTTACAAAAATGTCTAAGTAATTGTTTATTACCGAAGTGATATTAAATTATATTAATCGAAAAACATTATATTCCCATTTATAGTTTATTCAAGAACTAGAGAGAGTAATAAATAATTTTTTGATCCTTTTTTCTTCGCAAACTACTTGTGTTCCTCAGTCCAGTGTCTTTGGCAAAATCTGTTTATATATATATATATATATATATATATATATATATATATATATATATATATATATTATAGGAATGGGTTAGAAATTTTATAATCAAAAATACCGGTCTATAATAGTGGACTATTTGGGTTGGATAACAATAGATATTTGGAAGTGTAAAGTGTTTAAAAGGATTTTAGTCATTGTCATATGCGTTGGAAGGAGGTTTATTTTATCACTCAGTATGTATCGCATAGAATATTATTTCGGCAATAAACTTAAAATAGAAAGTTATTATAAGAATATTATTTTATTTCTTGTGATTTCTTAATAATTCACATACATTACAAAATATAGATCTTCATCTTCTTCATCCAGCCCTTTGCGCCCACTGTTGGACATAGGCCTCCCTCATTCTTGTCCATTGTGCTCTAGCTTGAGCGATTTGCATCCGATTTGCTGCAATTCTCTTGAGATCGTTAGTCCAACGAGTAGAGGGTCTTCCTCTACTTCTTTTGTTTAATCTCGGCCTCCACTCGAGTAATCTTTTCGTCCACCTTCCATCACTGATCATAACCGGTAACACACATTGGTCAAATATTTTACGTTTTAAAGCAAGTGGTATATCGCTTTTAAAAATGTCTTTAAGTTTTCCCTCGGCTCTTCTCGGTAGCTCGCATATTTGATTGTCTCTTGTGATCTTTATTTCGTGTCCAAGGTATATGTATTTTTCCACAAGCTCCACTTCGTTGTCTTCAATATTGATATTTCCACTAAGTACCAGATTGGTCATAAATTTTGTTTATGATATGTTTATTTTATTTTAAGACCCCCATTGGCGCATATTTGCTAATGTTGATGTAAATATAGATACATTTGCCATATTTAACACAAATCACAACTGTATTTTTATGATTTTTAGTTTTGGCATAGAAACTGTCTTAGACACATTCAGACTAAAACGTAGCTTTATTGTCTCAAAAAATTTTAGTTATAATTTAAATACTTATAAAATACCCATTATCATAAATACAAGAAGTTAAACATATATAAAAAAATAAATTCGTCCATATAATATTAAAATTTTTTTTTGGGCTGTTGGTCATATTATTATTAATTAAAAACACTTTTAGGACGTTTGACGTTTCAGTTTATTTATTTCTTAACTGCAGAATTACAATTAAACACTATAACGGGATTCAAATGTAACTGATTTTTATATGTTGTAGTTAAAATTAGACTTACTTATTTTTATTTCTGCTACACCGACATTTTAATTTAATTTACTTTATTATATGGAAAGCCGATAGTCCCAAAAAAAAATAAAACAAACATGTTAATTCTACACGCTTAAGAAAAAGACACAAATACAATAATAAAATAATAAAAGAATTATGGCTAATTGGACTTAAATATATAAAAAATTAAACAATAAAATACAACAAAAACAAAATTTTAAATAATTTTGTAACTTGTGTTATTTCTAGCAACAATATTTTTTACTTGAGCTCATACCGCTATTTTGCATAATTGTTCGGGGTATTTCCTTCTCCAACGGACAGTTTCCGGACGATCTAAAAAATCTGATTTCCTATCTGCTTTTTCTCAGCAAAAATTAAGTTCTCTGAGCAGTTTCCAGAGCTCAGTTCTTTTAATTTTAGGTAAATCCCGATATTCATTGATTTTAGTTAGAATTTTGTCGATGGTTGGGATTTGCTTCTCATAATAAAATATATGTACAGGGTGAGTCAACGATTGAATGAAGTAGGTTTGTGCCTTTTCGGTGAAATTAACAAAGAAACTGTATTTACTGTTTGATACAGTTTATTTTTACGCAGATTTTAAAAATATTTAGGACTCTACAGGGTGAGCCAAAAAACTAGGACAGCATAAAGTCGTATTTTTTTAAATAGAACACCCTATATACGAATCGTATTTTCGATTTAGCTTATAATTTTAAATCTTTTTTATTAAGGGTTTACTATAACAAAACTTTATAGTTTCTGAGATAATTAAGTTTAAAGAAAAAAAGTCACATTTTCAAGCATCAATTCAATCCTAAATAACGTTTTCAATTTTGTGACAAATATATTCAAATTTGGAATTTAGCAAGGCCAAGGACAAGTTAACATAATTTTTACCTAATATTTGCAATAAAAGCTACAGGATGTTGAACACATCGACTCAAATTTGAACAAGTTTAAATGAATAAATATCTTTTTTTTTAAATGGTACACCCTATATATTTTCATGTTATTTAATAGAGTAATAAAAACCCTAAAAGTTTTGTTCAATATATCCTATACCTATTTATAATAGTTTTTGAGATATTTCAGTTTTTCTTATTTTCCATACTTTTTTACAGAAATAGTCTTCATTATCATAGTAGCCATGTAAAATAATAAAAAGAAACTACAGAAACAAACAGAATGTGGTTAAATATGATGAAATACATTATTCGTTATATTACAACGGCAATAGTTTAATTAAACATAATGTGAAAAAATTAACATAACAATAACGACAAGGCAAATACATATTTACTTTTATACTAAATTGAAACAAAAAAATGACCTATTAAATACTGAGATTAATTATTTCTTTTTAATAAGTGTTCGAATAAACGACCCTCTTGTGCAATGCACAAATTTAGTCTTTTTTGCAGATTTTCTCGGACCCTGGACAAAATTAGTGGCGTTATTGTTCTACAGGTATCCCTGATATCGTTGGTCCAAAAACGCACGAACTTCACGATGGTAATGCGGAGGCGCACCATCGTTCTGGAACCATATACTGTCGAGCTCATCCCTATCGAGACCTTGAAGCAGTTGGGGTAGTTCTTCTTGTAGAACGTTCAGGTAACTATGGCCATTTAGTGGTTCATTAAAAAAGTGGGGTCCAATAATTCGATTATGATGAATACCACACCAAACATTTAATGACCAGTGGTTTTGATGTTGCACCTCTCTAATCCAAAATGGGTTTTCTGTGGCATAATAATGCATGTTGCGTCTATTTACGGCACCGTTACTTCTAAAAGTAGCTTCATCACTAAACATTATCTTGCATAATAAATTTGGATTTAATTGAATCTCCGCATTTATTGTACGACAAAAGTTTACACGACTTTCAAAATCCTGTCCATGCAATTCTTGGTGTAATTCCATGTGATATGGATGATACCTATATTTCTTGGTAGTACGATTAGCGGTGGATTGTGATCTTTCACATAATGCTGCTAACTGACGGCTACCAATATAAGGATTTTCCTGAACATTTAACAATATTTGTAGTTCTTTTTCTTCATTAGTTACTGGTTTGTTGACCACTTTACGTTTTGGATAATCAACAATACTAGAAGAATCAAATCTTTGCATTAAGTTTTGAAAAGTATAAGTATTAGGCTGGCGTCGATCAGGATACTTCATTTTGTAAATTCTTTGAGCAAGAAGGCAATTTTTTTGAGCCTCTCCTGTTGTATAAATCATATCTCTTAACTCATTCTTTGGAAAATTCATTTTACTATATAAGATGAATACAAAAAAAACCAAACTACACTACATAAAAACCAAAAGAAGCGATTGCGGTTATAAATTTGACACACAGAAAAATGTTCTTTTACATTGTTTTTGCCATGGCTACTATGATAATGAAGACTATTATATGGAAAATAAGAAAAACTGAAATATCTCAAAAACTATTATAAATAGGTATAGGATATATTGAACAAAACTTTTAGGGTTTTTATTACTCTATTAAATAACATGAAAATATACAGGGTGTACCATTTAAAAAAAAGATATTTATTCATTTAAACTTGTTCAAATTTGAGCCGATGTGTTCAACATCCTGTAGCTTTTATTGCAAATATTAGGTAAAAATTTTGTTAAATTGTCCTTGGCCTTACTAAATTTCAAATTTGAATATATTTGTCACAAAATTGAAAACGTTATTTAGGATTGAATTGATGCTTGAAAATGTGACTTTTTTTCTTTAAACTTAATTATCTCAGAAACTATAAAGTTTTGTTATAGTAAACCCTTAATAAAAAAGATTTAAAATTATAAGCTAAATCGAAAATACGATTCGTATATAGGGTGTTCTATTTAAAAAAAATACAACTTTATGCTGTCCTAGTTTTTTGGCTCACCCTGTAGAGTCCTAAATATTTTTAAAATCTGCGTAAAAATAAACTGTATCAAACAGTAAATACAGTTTCTTTGTTAATTTCACCGAAAAGGCACAAACCTACTTCATCCAATCGTTGACTCACCCTGTACAACTCTTCTTATTGCAGTTTTCATTTCTTCTTCCAATAAAGTTTTTCGTCTTCCTATGACCGAATGTGGCTTGGCAGCACTAACAATTCCAGTCGTCTTTTTCTCCTTCAACATTCGGTACATAGTAGATTTTTCAACCCCTGTCATTTTGGAACACATCTTAACAGAGCTTTTAACATTATTATCTAGATATTGATGTCTTAAGACATCGTAAACATTCATCGTAATAAGTTTTTCGTTGAGGAAAAAATGCCCTGGTTTAACGATTTTGGAATAAATATAGAGGTGGAAACCATATCTTTTGGGTAACTCACTAATCTCAAATAATATATAAAAACAAGCACAAACAAGATAAATCACTAAGGACGCACTGTAAAGTGTACTTTGCTCACTGAGAGAAATTAAACTGAACTATGAAAAATATTATTGTACAGTAGATTTATAAAAACTTATAATATTTAAATATAATTAAATAAAATTAGTAGTTGTATGGCACTCCTCAGTTATCTGTGGCACTGGAGCAGGTACGTCGGAGGTTTCGGTGACAGTTTTATTACTCTCTCTAGTTCTTGAATAGAGTATAAATATTTTCTTTTCGGTTTTGGTAAATGGGGGTTTTCGAACATGATAAAATAATTTTACGAGGAATGAGATTGAATCTTTTCTCAAGAAAAGACAATGCAAGCAGTATATTTCTTCAATATTGTTGATTTTTTTAGGATAGGCAATGAGTTTCGTAGGATAGGCGTTGCCCACCCTTGCTCCCTCTAACTACGCCCATGTATGTACGGTAATATAATATATTTTATAAATATGATTAAATCCTCACGAATTACTCCCCATAAATTTTTATGGGGAAATCTAAAAAAAAAAAAATTCAAAAGAATCCTGATTTTTAAAATAAAATCAATGATTTTTGATTTGTTTAAAAAATAATTAAAATCAAACCAACCCTGGCAAGGAACAATCTGTATGTACATAAATAAATAACATACACTTTGTTTTCATTGGGAAATTCCACTACTCCCTATTCCATCAATAACCAGCCGCTCCTGCTTAGTCTTCGAATAACCTTTACCAACATCCTACGCAGTATTCCCCTTGACCTTTCCATGTTTCCATCATGAGTCTCCATAATTTCCACGTTGGCATGCGGCACTTGCCGTAGGTCGCGGACGCCCCTGAGGGCGCCGGCGTCGTCGCTTCGATTGTCGCTAGTTTCGGACCCGGTCGGCGGCGCTCAGCTGAGAGGGCGGGCTGCCCCCCGCTTTTGGACAGAAGTATTGCTTATCGCCGCTTACAGTTCGCACGTATTTTTGCGGGGGTGCAGGCTCATTACATATATGTAATAGTTATTTTAGCAATGATATCCTAGTGTTTTGTTGTAAACATCGGTTTGTGTAAACCTTGTTTTGGGTGTAAACAGCGGTGTAACTTATATTTTTTGTTTGGTTTGCTTTTTCCTATTGTGTAATTTGGCCTTGGACCGTACTACAAAACCAGCATAGTAAGTTCATGTAATACCCATTCCAACAATCATTTTTTGCTCATTCGTAGCTGATTTGTTTTGTATCAGTTTTTGCGTAGCACAACATACTTTAAGTGTTTACCAGCAGAGCTGCCACCCTTGGTCATTGTCAGATTGTACCTATAAAATTCAGTAGATGTGGAAATAAGTGGCTTTTACATTACAATAATTACAAGCATTTATTACGAATAAATAAGCTGAAAACTATTAAGAAAAAAACCCACCAAGTTATCTTTTAAGACTTGCTACTTCCCACATTAATATTACGTTAAACAAATAAATCTACGATTTTTAACTGCTAATAAGATATAAAATAAAAAAGGAACGTTTACATTTGTGTTTTCACGTAACACAATTTTATCATAGAAGTTCGTAATTTCAGGATATTTCTAAAAAAAAAATATCGAAATCGGTGGTTATAACGAAAAATCGCTGAAAGTGGCAACATTGTTTAGTGGAATCGAGGACACGATTATGACGTAAAGTTTTCGAGGTTATTTTAAACGAGCTCTTCTCAAGACTGTAGGGAAGGAGGAGGATGCTTAACTAAAAGTTCACACATTAGAAAATCCATTTAGCAACAGATTTAATGATCAGGTTAAGCTTCGCTTAAGTGCTGCTTGGAAGAAAATATCTAGAATAATTCAATAATATGTCAAGAAATAAACTTGGTGGGATTTCCGGTGACACCGGAAATGACGACCACTTGTTTCATATGTAAAAAGGGCGTTAATTCTGACCATAGGTTTCTTGAAAGGTATGATGAACTTTCCGGCGATTTATGAACAGTTGTTCCAATGAAAAACTACCTGTGCGTCATCAATAAAATTGGTATAAACTAAATTAATTAGTCAATAAAGCGTTTATATTCATAAAGGTGTGCGTATTGCACCGATGAACGGAACTAAGCGGTATATTGAAAATTCCGTAATATTTATGAAATCGCCTTTTTTTTCAAGCTTATTAAATTTTTTAACCAGGAAATGGAAAGCCTTTAAATATCGATTTAGATAAGTGAAAATTTCGTTGAAAAAATCATAATAAATATATTTATTGTAAAGACAAAAAATTACAAAACACAAAAATGCAGAATTAGGCATTTTTCACATTAAATATAACATAATAATGATATCAGGCGCAGATCCAAGAGAGAAAGCGGTGGGGCAATCCCCCCCCCCCCCCCGGAATTGGAAATCAGAAAACTAGATTTACCCCTGGCTGCTACATCAGCGACGTGAATAATGTTGCTGACCCCTCCGTCGACAACTCGCTTTCCCTTGTCATAAGGCCTTTTCTCATTTATGGGTGCCCATTCCGAGTTTTACCAGTGACCATAGAAGAATAAGTATACCTCGTATATGCATTGACTCATCAGCTGATTTCGGGGGTTTTTCACTTTTTAATTTCTAGTCATTTTTTGTTTTCTATCTCCTGATCTTGCAATTAACCTCGCTTATATCAATATCAAAAGTACAAAACAAAAAATTACTAGACATTAAAACCCTATAAAAAAAACCTTGAAATCAACTGATGTGTCACAGCAGAGATGAGGTATATTTCTTCTTCTATGGTCACTGGTAAAACCCGGAACCCAGGGGGGCACCCATAAATGAGAAAAAGCCTATACTGTCCTCTTCGTGATATCGCCCCACCCCCCTCCCTTAAGATAGAGAGGCTGAATCTACCCCTGAATGATACAATAAATACCATTTACCTAAAAATACTTGATAATAAGCAATTTTTACAGAGTGGTACAAACTATGGTATTTATTATTATTTTCCTACTGCTCTTTTTCAATTTAATCCCTGAATAAAATTTAATATCACCAACGGCTGGTGGTAAAATATCTTTTATTTTCCGGTCTGTTTCGAAAACGGTGTAGATATTGTGTCGTTATAGAAATTTACTAATTTTGTATGTATTGTCTTTGATGTAGGGTCAGACTGCTTTTTTGTTTCTGGAAAACGTTAGGTTCTTGTTTCTCTGGGCTTCTTTTTTATGGTAATTTGGATCGTCTCGTTTGTATATCCGTTGTTTGTATGAACCTGAACTTTTAATCGATTAATATAGTCGAAAAAGGATATTCGCCAGTGGTCAATTTTATTAGCGAGGTCAGCAAATTAATAATTTAACAAATAATTGCTCATAATTTTTTTTCTTAAATTGTTTATTTCGGTGACAGTTGATGGTGAAAAAAGTATGGCAGAGATTTACTCCCCGAAACCTACCCTTAGCGACAAAAATAGGGTTGAGAATAGAATTATATTTTTTATTTCCGACCCTGTAGGTTACAATGAGAATTTTATTTTCTTAAATTAATTAGTTCGAGGACAGTTCATTGTAAAAAAAGTTTGGCCGCGATTTACTCTATGGAACCTACCCTTAGCGACAAAAATAGGGTTGAGAATAGAATTATATTTTTTATTTCCGACCCTGTAGGTTACAATGAGCATTTTATTTTCTTAAATTATTTAGTTCGAGGACAGTTCATTGTAAAAAAA
Organism: Diaprepes abbreviatus; assembly: GCA_034092305.1. NCBI lineage: Eukaryota > Metazoa > Arthropoda > Insecta > Coleoptera > Curculionidae > Diaprepes > Diaprepes abbreviatus. The sequence continues at coordinate 6,226,389 of JASJET010000211.1, read as the reverse complement.
GTTTGGCCTCGATTTACTCTATGGAACCTACCCTTAGCGACAAAAATAGGGTTGAGAATGAATTATATTTTTTATTTCCGACCCTGTAGGTTACAATGAGAATTTTATTTTCTTAAATTAATTAGTTCGAGGACAGTTCATTGTAAAAAAAGTTTGGCCTCGATTTACTCTATGGAACCTACCCTTAGCGACAAAAATAGGGTTGAGAATGAATTATATTTTTTATTTCCGACCCTGTAGGTTACAATGAGAATTTTATTTTCTTAAATTAATTAGTTCGAGGACAGTTCATTGTAAAAAAAGTTTGGCCGCGATTTACTCTATGGAACCTACCCTTAGCGACAAAAATAGGGTTGAGAATAGAATTATATTTTTTTATTTCCGACCCTGTAGGTTACAATGAGAATTTTATTTTCTTAAATTATTTAGTTCGAGGACAGTTCATTGTAAAAAAAGTTTGGCCGCGATTTACTCTATGAAACCTACCCTTAGCGACAAAAATAGGGTTGAGAATGAATTATATTTTTTATTTCCGACCCTGTAGGTTACAATGAGAATTTTATTTTCTTAAATTAATTAGTTCGAGGACAGTTCATTGTAAAAAAAGTTTGGCCGCAATTTACTCTATGGAACCTACCCTTAGCGACAAAAATAGGGTTGAGAATGAATTATATTTTTTATTTCCGACCCTGTAGGTTACAATGAGAATTTTATTTTCTTAAATTAATTAGTTCGAGGACAGTTCATTGTAAAAAAAGTTTGGCCGCGATTTACTCTATGGAACCTACCCTTAGCGACAAAAATAGGGTTGAGAATAGAATTATATTTTTTATTTCCGACCCTGTAGGTTACAATGAGCATTTTATTTTCTTAAATTATTTAGTTCGAGGACAGTTCATTGTAAAAAAAGTTTGGCCGCGATTTACTCTATGGAACCTACCCTTAGTGACAAAAATAGGGTTGAGAATAGAATTATATTTTTTTATTTCCGACCCTGTAGGTTACAATGAGAATTTTATTTTCTTAAATTATTTAGTTCGAGGACAGTTCATTGTAAAAAAAGTTTGGCCGCGATTTACTCTATGAAACCTACCCTTAGCGACAAAAATAGGGTTGAGAATGAATTATATTTTTTATTTCCGACCCTGTAGGTTACAATGAGAATTTTATTTTCTTAAATTAATTAGTTCGAGGACAGTTCATTGTAAAAAAAGTTTGGCCGCAATTTACTCTATGGAACCTACCCTTAGCGACAAAAATAGGGTTGAGAATAGAATTATATTTTTTATTTCCGACCCTGTAGGTTACAATGAGCATTTTATTTTCTTAAATTATTTAGTTCGAGGACAGTTCATTGTAAAAAAAGTTTGGCCGCGATTTACTCTATGGAACCTACCCTTAGCGACAAAAATAGGGTTGAGAATGAATTATATTTTTTATTTCCGACCCTGTAGGTTACAATGAGAATTTTATTTTCTTAAATTAATTAGTTCGAGGACAGTTCATTGTAAAAAAAGTTTGGCCGCGATTTACTCTATGGAACCTACCCTTAGCGACAAAAATAGGGTTGAGAATAGAATTATATTTTTTATTTCCGACCCTGTAGGTTACAATGAGCATTTTATTTTCTTAAATTATTTAGTTCGAGGACAGTTCATTGTAAAAAAAGTTTGGCCGCGATTTACTCTATGGAACCTACCCTTAGCGACAAAAATAGGGTTGAGAATAGAATTATATTTTTTATTTCCGACCCTGTAGGTTACAATGAGAATTTTATTTTCTTAAATTAATTAGTTCGAGGACAGTTCATTGTAAAAAAAGTTTGGCCGCGATTTACTCTATGGAACCTACCCTTAGCGACAAAAATAGGGTTGAGAATGAATTATATTTTTTATTTCCGACCCTGTAGGTTACAATGAGAATTTTATTTTCTTAAATTAATTAGTTCGAGGACAGTTCATTGTAAAAAAGGTTTGGCCGCGATTTACTCTATGGAACCTACCCTTAACGACAAAAATAGGGTTGAGAATAGAATTATATTTTTTATTTCCGACCCTGTAGGTTACAATGAGCATTTTATTTTCTTAAATTATTTAGTTCGAGGACAGTTCATTGTAAAAAAAGTTTGGCCGCGATTTACTCTATGGAACCTACCCTTAGCGACAAAAATAGGGTTGAGAATAGAATTATATTTTTTATTTCCGACCCTGTAGGTTACAATGAGAATTTTATTTTCTTAAATTAATTAGTTCGAGGACAGTTCATTGTAAAAAAGGTTTGGCCGCGATTTACTCTATGGAACCTACCCTTAGCGACAAAAATAGGGTTGAGAATAGAATTATATTTTTTATTTCCGACCCTGTAGGTTACAATGAGAATTTTATTTTCTTAAATTATTTAGTTCGAGGACAGTTCATTGTAAAAAAAGTTTGGCCGCGATTTACTCTATGGAACCTACCCTTAGCGACAAAAATAGGGTTGAGAATAGAATTATTTTTGTTATTTCCGACCCTGTAAGTTTCAATGAGAATTTTATTTCCTTAAATTATTTAGTTCAAGGACAGTTCATTGAAAAAAAGTATGGCTGCGATTTATTATCCGGAACCTACCCTTAGCGATAAAAATAGGGTTGAAACTAGAATAAATTTTTTTTCCCAATCTGCAACTTTCAATGAGAATTTTATTTTCTTAATTTATTTAGTTCCAGGACACTTCACTGTAAAAAAAGTATGGCCGCGATTTACTATCCGGAACTCACCCTTAACGAAATAAATAGAGTTGAGAATAGAATTATTTTTGTTCTTTCCGACCCTGTAAGTTTCAATGAGAATTTTATTTTCTTAAATTATTTTGTTCAAGGACAGTTCATTGTAAAAAAAGTATGTCCACGATTTACTATCCGGAACCTACCCTTAGCGATAAAAATAGGGTTGAAAATAGAATAAATTTTTTTTCAGACCCTGCAACTTTCAATGAGAATTTTATTTTCTTAAATTATTTCGTTCGAGGACACTTCACTGTAAAAAAAGTATGGCCGCGATTTACTATCCGGAACCTACCCTTAGCGACAAAAGTAGGGTTGAGAATAGAATTTTTTTTTTCGGACCCTGTAAGTTTCAATGAGAATTTAATTTTCTAAAATTATTTAGTTCGACGATAGTTCTTTGTAAAAAAATATGGCCGCGATTTACTCTCTGGGACCCACCCTTAGCGAAAGAAATAGGGCTGAGAATAGAATTATTTTTGTTATTTCCGACCCTATAAGTTTCAATGAGAGTTTTATTTTCTTAAATTATTTATTTCGATGACAGTTGATATTGAGGAAAGTATGTTTTCGATTTACTCTTTGGAACGTACCCATAGCAGGGAAAATAATGGTGAGAATAGATTTGCATTTTTTATTTTCGACCCTGTGAGTTTCAATGAACTGTCCTCGAACTAAATAATTTAAGAAAATAAAATTCTCATTGTAACCTACAGGGTCGGAAATAAAAAATATAATTCTATTCTCAACCCTATTTTTGTCGCTAAGGGTAGGTTCCATAGAGTAAATCGCGGCCAAACTTTTTTTACAATGAACTGTCCTCGAACTAATTAATTTAAGAAAATAAAATTCTCATTGTAACCTACAGGGTCGGAAATAAAAAATATAATTCTATTCTCAACCCTATTTTTGTCGCTAAGGGTAGGTTCCATAGAGTAAATCGCGGCCAAACTTTTTTTACAATGAACTGTCCTCGAACTAAATAATTTAAGAAAATAAAATGCTCATTGTAACCTACAGGGTCGGAAATAAAAAATATAATTCTATTCTCAACCCTATTTTTGTCGCCAAGGGTAGGTTCCATAGAGTGAATCGCGGCCAAACTTTTTTTACAATGAACTGTCCTCGAACTAATTAATTTAAGAAAATAAAATTCTCATTGTAACCTACAGGGTCGGAAATAAATATATAATTCATTCTCAACCCTATTTTTGTCGCTAAGGGTAGGTTCCATAGAGTAAATCGCGGCCAAACTTTTTTTACAATGAACTGTCCTCGAACTAATTAATTTAAGCAAATAAAATTCTCATTGTAACCTACAGGGTCGGAAATAAAAAATATAATTCTATTCTCAACCCTATTTTTGTCGCTAAGGGTAGGTTCCATAGAGTAAATCGAGGCCAAACTTTTTTTACAATGAACTGTCCTCGAACTAAATAATTTAAGAAAATAAAATGCTCATTGTAACCTACAGGGTCGGAAATAAAAAATATAATTCTATTCTCAACCCTATTTTTGTCGCTAAGGGTAGGTTCCATAGAGTAAATCGCGGCCAAACTTTTTTTACAATGAACTGTCCTCGAACTAATTAATTTAAGAAAATAAAATTCTCATTGTAACCTACAGGGTCGGAAATAAAAAATATAATTCATTCTCAACCCTATTTTTGTCGCTAAGGGTAGGTTCCATAGAGTAAATCGCGGCCAAACTTTTTTTACAATGAACTGTCCTCGAACTAATTAATTTAAGAAAATAAAATTCTCATTGTAACCTACAGGGTCGGAAATAAATATATAATTCATTCTCAACCCTATTTTTGTCGCTAAGGGTAGGTTCCATAGAGTAAATCGCGGCCAAACTTTTTTTACAATGAACTGTCCTCGAACTAATTAATTTAAGAAAATAAAATTCTCATTGTAACCTACAGGGTCGGAAATAAAAAATATAATTCTATTCTCAACCCTATTTTTGTCGCTAAGGGTAGGTTCCATAGAGTAAATCGAGGCCAAACTTTTTTTACAATGAACTGTCCTCGAACTAAATAATTTAAGAAAATAAAATGCTCATTGTAACCTACAGGGTCGGAAATAAAAAATATAATTCTATTCTCAACCCTATTTTTGTCGCTAAGGGTAGGTTCCATAGAGTAAATCGCGGCCAAACTTTTTTTACAATGAACTGTCCTCGAACTAATTAATTTAAGAAAATAAAATTCTCATTGTAACCTACAGGGTCGGAAATAAAAAATATAATTCATTCTCAACCCTATTTTTGTCGCTAAGGGTAGGTTCCATAGAGTAAATCGCGGCCAAACTTTTTTTACAATGAACTGTCCTCGAACTAAATAATTTAAGAAAATAAAATGCTCATTGTAACCTACAGGGTCGGAAATAAAAAATATAATTCTATTCTCAACCCTATTTTTGTCGCTAAGGGTAGGTTCCATAGAGTAAATCGCGGCCAAACTTTTTTTACAATGAACTGTCCTCGAACTAAATAATTTAAGAAAATAAAATTCTCATTGTAACCTACAGGGTCGGAAATAAAAAATATAATTCTATTCTCAACCCTATTTTTGTCGCTAAGGGTAGGTTTCGGGGAGTAAATCTCTGCCATACTTTTTTCACCATCAACTGTCACCGAAATAAACAATTTAAGAAAAAAAATTATGAGCAATTATTTGTTAAATTATTAATTTGCTAACCTCGCTAATAAAATTGACCACTGGCGAATATCCTTTTTCGACTATATTAATCGATTAAAAGTTCAGGTTCATTTGTTTGTTAGAGCTTCCTTGAGCGTTTTAATTTCATTATCTTTATTTTCTTCATCTGTTAGTGTCAGGGATCGATGGGCTAGGGTTTTGGCTAACGCAAAAAGTTGTGCTGGGTGGTGGTGGGAATCTGCTTGCAAATATCTGTTTGTGTGTCTCGGTTTGCGATAAATCGTATGAGATCACAAGCCATTGTATTTTCTTTTAATAAAATATCCAGGAACGGCAGTTGTTTGTTGTATGGCACTTCCATGGTGAACTTAATTTTTGGGTGTCTGTTGTTAAGATGGTTGAGGAAGTTATTTAATTTATTTAAAACATCTGGCCAAACTACGAACCTGCCTTCAACATAACGCAGCCATAGTTTTGGTTTTTCGGACGCCGAATGTAGAGTTTCTATTTCGAAATGTTCCATGAATAGAGAGGCAGTGTTTGGCTAATTGAATGATGTGTTGTGGTAGATGGTATCTTGTTTCTAAGACGTAGAGAGCTTCGTTAACGGCAACTTGAGTGAAGAAAGATGTAACGTCAAACTCACCAAGATATAATTTTTGTTCATTTTGGTGTTTCTGATGATCTCACAGAAATGGTGAGAGTTTTTTGGCTGAAGGTTGTAAAATTTTAGCAAAATATTTTGCTAAGGGTTGCGTGGGTGAGCCTACTGTACTGACTATGGGTCTAAGTGGAACGTTTTGTTTGTGGATCTTAGGAAGACCTTAGAGCTTTGGACACTTCAAAGATATCTCTCTGGGAATTACTAACTTTTTGATTTCTTTATCACTAGAGGAAGTGACGATTTTATTAGTGTTTTTGTAGTTTTTCCAGGTATGTTGTTGGATCGGTTTGTATAGGCTTATAGGAAGGGTCATGACGTAAACTCTCGATTTTTTGGTAGTTAGTGGCATTGAGGATTGCGGTAGTTTCCTTTGTCTGCTGGTAGGATTATAATTGAACGGTCCTTTCGTAAATCTTGTAGAGCTCTGATTTCCTCTTTAGAGAGGTTTGGTTTAAGGGGCTGTACGTTTCGACGGGAAGTTGAATGGTTTCTGCTGTGTCTGGGCTGATGCTTGATAGGGAGGTTTTGGCATCAAGTACCACTGGGATACGTGCCGATGTAATAACAAACTTTAAAACCTTGTAAATTACTCTTTTTGCAGCTGTAGTTAATGTTTTTTCGATAAGTTATGGACTAATTTCGGGCTCTCGTTTCGGGAGGATTTGGCTGGATGTGGTGTATTCTTTAAGTGGAGTATTTTGTTTTTCTGCTTTTCGGTGCGGATTAGTGCATCTGAAGTTGATGTGAACTCGGCTAGTGTGTCAATAATCGTCCATAAGGTGGGATGAGTGGTGTTGCTCAGCCGTAGGCGAAGTGTAAGAAGTTGGCGATTAGTTTCATTTAATGTAGAAACAATAGCATTTCTCCAGTTACGTACCTGTATCTTCACAACTCATATGGGATACCCGAAAACCTTCAATCTTATATATATATATATATATATATATATATATATATATATATATATATATATATATATATATATATCGGGTGTCAACGAATCTATTAGACAAGTCATAATTTCTAGAGTATTATGTGTATCAAAATGAGAATTGGTACAGGTAAATGGTATGTGAAGGGGAGAGTTTTCGCATATTTTCCACTTTCCGGCCACTTCCGGTTTCACCGGAAATGACCCCGGTTTTGAATTTTTAAATGGAACACCCTGTATATTTTAACATTTTTGGATTTCTGAGACAATTCTAGATCAGAATGTGACATTTTAAAAACTTTTTACGTCTACTTCATTTTTTTAGAGCCACTTTTAAAATTGCATCTAGGTGGCCATGATCGGACGCAAACTAATCTAACGGCCTTGGGTGATGTCAAAAAAATACAATCGCAAAGTTTTAGTTACTAGTATGAAAGTCAGGAATTGGATTAAAAATTTAACAAAATTAACAAAAAACTAACAAAATAAACTAATAACTTAGACGACGCACTTGAAATATTTGAAAGTACAGTAGCTGAATTTGTTAAAAAGTTTAGTGTAGTAAATGTTCAAAGTGCATTCCTTCTTTTTCACGACACATTTCAGCTCGTTCAATTGTTTCTCTCAACACGTTTTGTAGCATTTGGAGCGTTATGCTCGATATCCATGCTTTTTCAGTATTTTTCTTAACGAAACTGTTTTATCAATCTCAACCATAGCAAGTAGGTTAATCTCAGTCTCTTCATTTATGATAAACCTCTGTTCCGCCTCTTGATTTCCTATTTGCCTAAAACGAGTCTCGACATACGGAAAATACTGATGGGCTGGATGTTGCCGATTCGGATATCTATGAGCATACAACTCGGCAGCATTCCTTGAATTTCTATGACACTCTCCAAATATTAATAACATATCCACTTTTTCACTTTGAGTATACATTATTTTAACGAAAATTTAAATTAAACTTAACGAAAATTAAGAAACTTTTACGTCTGTTCTTAGAGCGTATGTCACTGTCATTATCTACTTAAGTGAGTGCTTTGTTTTCCAAAGAAGACTTGATAAAAACAGTTGCAAATTATTATGCATCATGGCTGTCCATGGCGCACTTGTCATAAGTAAATAAATTATCCAGTATTTTGCTTAATAATATTTAATTTCTGTTCTTATGTCTAATCCAATCGCAATTAAATTAGTACCGTTAGATTCGTCAAAGAATGCTTTTTTCGAAAAGTAGTTGTCAAAAAGGGGTCGCCATTTGAAAATTAATAGTTAGAAATGAAAACGTAATTTTGTCAACTTGTCTTATTCCTGTCTTTCATACTAGTAACTAAAACTTTGCGATTGTATTTTTTTGACATCACCTAAGGCCGTTAGATTAGTTTACGTCCGATCATGGCCACCTAGATGCAATTTTAAAAGTGGCTCTAAAAAAATGAAGTAGATGTAAAAAGTTTTTAAAATGTCATATTCTGATCTAGAATTGTCTCAGAAATCCAAAAATGTTAAAATATACAGGGTGTTCCATTTAAAAATTCAAAACCGGGGTCATTTCCGGTGAAACCGGTAGTGGCCGGAAAGTGGAAAATATGCGAAAACTCTCCCCTTCACATACCATTTACCTGTACCAATTCTCATTTTGATACACATAATACTCTAGAAATTATGACTTGTCTAATAGATTCGTTGACACCCGGTATATATATATATATATATATATATATATATATATATATATATATATATATATGTATGTATGTATGTATGTATGTATGTATGTATGTATATATGTATATACTCAAACTTAATCTATTATAAATAATAGTGGTGACTGGACCCTATATTGAGACGATTGCTTCTTGACAGAAAACTATTATCTTCAAAAACGTAACACTTTTTACTTTAACTCGTTAGGTAATTATATTTTGTCAAGACGTTTCTGTGGTACGTCAGAAACATAAATCTTCCATATTTAATAACTACTTTAACTATAAAATTTCACATTTTTTGTTGCATTCATTGTTCAATCAAATCATTTATGTGTTTTAATTAAAATGATTTAATGGTTATTATGCATTTGACGTAAAAAATAACTTTTTGTGCTAATTTCGTAATGTACAACAGTACCAATTAAATTAACAATATATTTCTGTAAATCTCGGGGGGAGCATTCTAAATAATTATTTTAGAATTTTATGTTACAAAGTTTTAGAGATATGGCTGGTAATAAACCCATTATCAGCCCCTCTAATTCCGAAACTAGTACAATTAAAATTTCGTAGGAAAACTATAACCAAGGCTGAAGATTTTGTAATAGTTGTGGTATTAAAATTATTCTATATTACCCACAAAGTTAATTTTGCGGTAGATAAAGTGGTGGCACGATTGCTATTCATTTTTTGAGGTTAACAGATATTGTGTAGATAATTTTCCTTAATTTTCTAGGTTATAGGATCAAGTCCAAAAATCGGTTAAAATTCATTTTGAAAATAGATCCAAAAATCCATAAGTTTGAAGAAAACTTTAAATAAAAACTTTATGATTTTTTTCCCTACAAAATTACGATATGGCATGTCAATTCATGTTTCTTAAATATATACTTGGGTTCTTTTATTTCTAGTTTTAAAAGCGTTTCTCGTCCGAGAAACAATAATATATCAATCAGCTCTATTTTGAGCCGTTGAGGCCCTCAAACAATAGTAGTTTTTGCGGTGGTTCAAGAAAGGATAGTATCGACTATTAATTCGTTAAAGAACAAACGCTCCTCGGGTTCCGATAGTATAAGTCCTCAAATTTTAAAATTAATTTCAGAATCTGTCGCACTTCCCTTGACATATTTAATAAACAGATCACTTTCAGAGGGCATTTTCCCTCAAATACTAAAGCAGGCGGCAGTTACGCCAATATATAAAAAGGATGATCCTCACAACCCGGCCAATTACAGGCAAATATCTATACTAAGTTTTTGAAAAAATAATATACGAAATTTAATAAATTTTTTTAATCGGAATTCAATTATTACTCCTTGCCAACATGGTTTCAGACAGAACAAATCCATCGAGACAGCATGCTGTGATTTACTTAATTTTGTATATACAGAACTCGACAGGGGCAAGTATGTGATGTGTCTAATGTTTGACTTAACAAGTGCGTTTGATACTGTGAGTAGAGAGAAAGCTCTTTGCTTCGGGTATAAGAGGAAATATCCTAAAACTCATTGACTCGTATATGTCTGATAGGAGTATGTTTGTTCGATACCAAAAAAAGGAAATCAGATTGCAAAAAAGTCGCCTTGGGTGTGCCGCAGGGGTCGGTTTTGGGGCCGCTCTTGTTTATGATTTATGTTAACGACCTACCTAGATTCATCAATAGGGGTAAGTTGGTTATGTTTGCTGATGATACCACGATAGCTATATCTGCGGATGCGTACAGCGGGAGGGGTATGTGAGCAGTTGGAGATTTGGTGTCAGCGTAATCAGTTAATACTTAACCCAACAAAGACTGTATATATAAATTTCAATATTAAAAAACCATTGCTGGTAGAGGATAAAGTAACATATAATATTGAAACCTCAGCTTATATTAAATTCTTAGGCACGCGACTTGATGAGTCGCTGCATTTCTTTTCTCATATTGAACATGTTTGTAAAAAATTAAATTCTGCCTTCTTTGCTATTTTCCAGATGAGGTCATCTCTAGACCGGGCTGGATTGCTGAATGTGTATTATTCTCTGGCATACAGTCATCTGTCAAGCAATGTCATGTCTTGGGGAAGAGAGTGTGAGGTGAATAGAGTGTTTCTGGCTCAGAAAAGAATACTGAGGTTGATATTTGGTCTTAAGCCGACGGATTCTTGTAGACCCATTTTTAAGGAAAACAGCATTTTGACTTTTTATTCTATTTATATTCTAAAATGCAACAAAATTACTCGGAGATTAAAACTCTTGGCCAGGGTCACAGATATGATACACGAAATAGTGACATTCTTAGTATACCTAAGCAAAGAACGGCATTCTTTGAGAAATCCCCAATTTATAATTTCATTATTTTGTTTAACAAATTGCCTGTAAAATTAAAAAACATATCAAACAGTAATAAATTCAAAAAAATTTGTTGCTTAGGGATCATTTTATTCTTTCAACGAATACTTAAGCCTGTAGGATGTACTGACTCTTTTACTGTGTACTGAGTGATTGTTTCGTTGCGTCCTTCGCTGACCAGTGCGACGGATTGTGTTCTTATCGTTTTATTTTTTTCTTTCCTGTTAGTTGTTTTAGGATTTTAATCTGTGGTTTTTATTATTAAATATTAGATTAAGTTATTTTACATTTTTTTATATTATAACAAGTATCTTATGATACTAACTAATATAACTGTTTCTTCTTTTTTCTAGCTTTAAGGTATGCTATGTATATATTTTTTTATTTAATTGTATACTATTGACGAAACCAATGCTGAAGTATCAGTCTTATGGCTAATAAATTATTTAATTTCATTTCATTCATTTCATAATAAGGAATAGTATTATTTTAATATTTTTTAAAATTAAAGTCAATAAAAAATACCATCTTTTATTTCAATGTTTTTTAAATGGGTCTGCACTTTTTCCTGGTCTAAATTCTATTGACTTTTCAATGTGGAGTTATATCAAAGATAATGTATATTTATTAACGCGTAATGACTTGGAAGATATTAATTAAAGTATTTGAATAACTTGCAATGAAATAACAACAATACAAAGAAGTGTTTAAAATGAAATTATAAAAATGGCGAGATCATATCTTTAAAAAAGTAAATACAGGTTTCCTACGCGACTGGTAAACCTAGAATAGTCAGGGAATTTTGTCTAGGATGAAAAAGGTTGGAGGATTTTTCGATTTTAATTTAGCTTGTTTTGGTATAATATTATTAGTTTTACATTTTTTTTTCAATTATTTGAACTTCGTAAAATCTTAATTAATTTTTTTATATCGGATTCATTGAATCAATATTAGATAACATTCTTTTCTTGCACTTCTATTTACATGTACGAATTATCCCGTATATTCAAACACAGATGCCCAGTAAAGAAAATGGAGACTTAGGGTTATGTTTACTTCTGATTCTGGAGAAAAAAAAGGGACAAAGTTTGTCCAGGGAAAGGATATCCCTGAGTCATCAATCTACGAACATATCAACGACAGTTTTAAGACTGCTTCATTTTTACCTGGAAATTTGAAAAAGTGTTTGAAAAAGTCGGGGAATTTTCTATTTACAATTTCATTGGAATCACTGATCTCTACTATGGATCCCTACTCTTGTCGGTTGCTAAAGCCAAAAAATGGCAAACCATGGGCGAAAAAATGCGTTTCTGCACATCGGGCGGTAGTCATATTTTTGGATGCTGACCAGATAAGGGCATGCGCATAAGCGACTTCCTGTTATCCATCGGTTGTTTTGTAGTGCCATCCGTAAACAGCACAGTATCGGCTTAACGCCATTTTTGTGTTTATTTTTGCTTTGTAAGTTACGTGCGATTTAAACGGATTTATAGCGTTTTAAGTGATTTATTTTATTTGTTTTTGTGTTTTTATTTAATATAATGGAATGTGTACATATTTTATTTGTTTTATTTTCCTTTTTCTCTATAGGGTAAAAAATAGTGTTGCTTTACAACGTTTTTGGATTTATAGTGTTTTCGTATAACATTAAATTTCCAAAACATGTAGCATGATATATTTTTAGCACTTTCCAAAAGATTACCAAAAGATAAACTCAACTTTTAAGCAATCAATTCTAAAAAAAATCTGAAAATTCGCTCCAAACCATAGAATAGTTTATTCTATCATATGAAAAAGTACATTCATCAATATGTCAAGAAATGGTAGAATTTCTCCATCTATTCCATTACTTAAATAAAAACATACATCCTCAAAATAAAGTTGGAATATTTTAAAACATACATATATAACTTACAATAATTATAATGCATTATTATTTTGTTATATACATAAAATATTTCAGTACAAGGTTTATATTTTAGCCAGAATCGGCTATTGGCTCTATAATTTCTAAGCTCTGTTTGAATTATTTTTCCAAATTACCAACGACTTTTTTCCAGTTACTAATTTGCACCATGTCCATATTCTTGCATAACTTCATCTACCTTAAAAAGCGTTGTTCATTATTAATACTGGTTTTGGAAGTAAATTCAGATGTTATGTCCGTACTTATTTTATGACATTGTCATGAATCATGTTGTCATGGAAATCCTCACTTTGAAATCGTCAACTAAAAATTCATTAATATGTTAACATAAGCAAAATATTACGAAATAAGTTAGACAAATGTGAATTTCTTTTGTTGGTATATTTTTTATTCACCCCCAGCAATGACCTTGTTCACTTATTTTATTTGAAATAACATTTTCTTCATTTTGTCGAACAAATTAATGAGATAAGAAAATATATGCTCCGTTCACCATTACGGCAGAAATATATTATTATATAAAATTATTTTCAAATCCTGCATATCCGTTAAAAATCCCATTTCGTATCAATATTTTCTTAAAAAATTAAAAAAAAAAGATAAGGAAAAGATGGTAATTATTTTTTCATAATTAGAGAATAAATTGCCGAACCTCAAAAATGTTAATTATTCACTCCCATCCCACAACAAGAAAGTTAACGCACACAGACGGAAACAATAGATTAGAGAAATAGTAAGATACATTTTTTTCACAATTTTACTTTCACAGTATAAGAAATGACTAAACTAACTCCCATCGGTAGACACAGACCGGATTATTCCCTTCTGCTTCAGATATTATTTGTGCCCATATGATATAACTCCCAGAACAAGAAAGTTACATGAGACCGACTTCTTTACTAAAGATTGCAACTTTGATAACTTGCTTCATTTAGACACCATTTATGACTAATTAAACTAACTAAATAGATTTTCGAAGTTCGGTCCTGTCGATGGTCACCTGATCATTTTGTAGTGCGCATGCCGACATCTGTTCTAGGATGTTTACATTTTATTGTCGTAAATTTGCCGTTTTTGGAATTAAGCTTTGCGGATCTATAAATATGTACTTTCTGTTTTTTATGTTTTATTGTTAGAATTTTCGAAATAACAAAGAAAAACATTTTTAATGTAGAATCATTGTTTTTTAATGCATTTTAACAGCGTGCAACTAAATGGAATAAAAATAAGATGTCCAATTTAGAAAATATTCCTTATGATGAATATTTAGTGTCGAAACGTCAGAAAATGGGGTTAAGCTACACACCATTGTATTCGAGATAAGGAATGCCTTCAAGACAAAAAAATAAAAATCCTATGCCACACTGAAGATAATATTATTAGGAATATACAAGATAAATTTCATCAAAATCAGTTAAGTAGGTTTAAAATATTTTGTTTACCAATTTGAAAAAAGGATCCTATTAAATAGCATATATCGTCGCCATTTTTTAATTATATTTTTAAATTATTCAGAAAACAAAAATGACTTGCGAAAAATAAAAATTATTTTATATATGCAGTGAGGACCACGTGATCCTCATGAGGGGAGGACGGGTCAATGAAAAAATCATAGCATATCACTTCGGAGGTGAAGTTTTAGTCGAGTCATATGAGATTTTGAAATACTTTTTAACGAAATTCTCCTTATTTAATTTGTCATGTTTTTATAACTATTAATTGCATTAGCATATTTAATTATATCAACTTGAATCATTTCTATATCTCATGGAATATTAATTGGCAAATGTAACAACATATTTTTTTCTATTTTGTACATTTTTTATTATAATATATTATCGAAAAAATTTTTGGTCATGCATATACGAGGATGGTTCAATAAGTAAAGTAAAAAAGGAATAAAAACAAAGTTACTGTCTACTTTTTTTTTATTTTTCATCATAGTCTTCTTGGAGCTCTGTAAACTTGGTCCAACGGTATTCCAACTTCTTTGTACCTTCTGAAAAGTAGGAAGTATTCAAATCCTCAAAATAGTCTTCTGCAGTCCTAATAACCGCTTCACCTGATACAAATTTCTGTCCTCCGAGCCAAGTTTTTTGAGTTAGGAAAAAAAATCACTAGGTGCCAAATCTGGTGAATAAGGTGAATGAGGTACCAATTCAAAACGTAATTGACATTGCAATTGCACAAGTGTGAACTCGAGCATTGCTTGATGAAAACGAAATTTTTTGCGTTCTAGTCTTTCCAATTCTACATCCAAACGGCGAAGTCTAACTTCAAGATGACACACGTCGTCATCTTTCTTTTGTTATTTTACGAAATCTACATTTCGATTATAATATAATACTCAATTGATTTACACACAGTGAGTGCAGTGTTTGCTCCTTTATTACACACATACACAACGGAATCCCCCATCACAGACATGAAATGTAGAAACGCTCAAAGACGAAAGAACAAGGGAAGAGTACGTACACAAATTAAGCACATGAATAGCATCGATACCAAATGAGGAAAAAGTGGAGGAAATGTGGAAACATCTTAAAGAAAGCATAAACGCTACAGCTGAGGAAACTCTGGGAAGGAAACCCAAATGAAATAAAAAACAATGTTTTGATGATGAATGCATTAGAGCAGCCGACGAAAGAAACAAGGCTAGAAGGAAAATGTTACAAAATCCAAATGACAATAGCATAGAAGAGTATAAGAAACTAAGAACAAAAACCAGGAAGATTATGAAACGTAAGAAAAAAGATCTACAGACTAAACAAATAGAAGAAATAGAGCAAAATGGACAAAGCAGCAATATAAGAGCATACTATAGGGGTATCTCAAATATAAAAAAAAAGATACCAACCAAAAGCAAGAAATTTTATAAGAACAGACAATGGACAGCTTATAACGAAATGTACAGAGGTCATGAACACATGGCGTGAACATTTCCATCGACTACTGAACCCGGATAACAAAGACAACACTCTCACAAGCACAGTACAAACAGCTGAAATTCCAGATCATTTGCCAACATACGAAGAAGTCTAAAAAGCCATAACTAAACTTAAAAATAATAAGGCGCCTGGAAGTGACAATATTCCCGCTGAATGCCTAAAATTTGGTGGAGAAGCCCTCTATCGAATCACTCACCATCTAATAGAAGCTATATGACTCACAGAAGAAATACCAAATGAATGGAAAGAAGGGGTCATCGTCCCCATACATAAGAAGAGTGACAAGATGAAATGCGCCAACTATTACTCTGCTTAATACGGCCTATAAAGTACTCGCAATTGTACTCTTAGGAAAACTTAAACCTTATGCAGAGGAAACTATAGGGGACTATCAGTGTGGTTTTTAGGGGCGGTCGCTCCACCGTAGATCAAATATTTACCATTAGACAGTTAATGGAAAAATGCTGGGAATTCGGTCGACACCTGCATCAACTATTTGTGGATTTTAGACAGGCGTACGACACCATCCATAGGGTTAAATTGTGGCAAGCAATGGAGGAACTTGGCTTCCCAAAGAAATTAATCAGACTAACCCCGATGCGTGTTGGTGGACAAGACCTTTCAGAGGAGTTCAATATAAATGACGGTCTCAAACAGGGTGACGCTATATCCCCGTTGCTTTTTAATGTAGGTCTAGAATACGTCAGCAGAAAGGCGAAAATCCAACCGCCAACAGCGATGTTGGATTGGGCTTAAAATTAGCGAAGAGAAAACTAAATATCTGTATTCCACTAGAAACAACCAACACAGAGGCAGACTAGGCCAAAACATCACAATGGGGGACTATAACTTTGAACGCGTCAAAGAGTTCAAATATCTGAGAACGATGCTTACTGAAAACACTGACAGAACGACAGAAATTATCTGTAGAATTCAAGCAGGTATTAGATGCCGCTACGCAGTACAAGACCTCCTAAAATCCAAGTTAACAACAAGACGTACCAAGATAAACATATACAAAACAATAATAAGACCTGTAGTGATGTATGGGTGTGAAGCTTGGACATTAACGGTAACAAATGAAGAACGGCTCCGAGTCTTCGAAAGAAGAATTCTTAGAAAAATATATGGCAGTGCAACAGTGGATGCAACAACAGGACGATACAGAATCCGTACCAATAAAGAACTGGAGGATCTATATGGAGACACTAATATTGTACGAGAAATAAAATCTAAGCGACTGCAGTGGGCGGGACACGTAAGAAGACTACCAGATAGTCGCACAGTCAAGCTCGCGTGGGAGAAAGCACCGGTAGGGAAAAGACCACTGGGACGCCCTCGCCTCCGATGGAAAGACAATATTGCCAAAGACCTAAAAGCACTGAATATTGATAATCCGCTAGATGCCATGGCAGACAGGCAGCAATGGAGAAATATTGTGAAGTCGGCAAAGACCCACCCAAGATTGTAAGCCATGGAATAAGTAAATACATACACAATATGGAAATAATTTGATAGTTATATAAACAAAATACTCTATTGCTTTTAGCTACACACTGTATATATTGACGAAGGTAAAAAAAAAACATTTTGATCCCATTTTCCTAAGAAAAACATAACAAATAATTTATATTTTCTCCATAGAAAATGTATCTATTATATAATAACTCCGATATACCAAATTGAGTCGAAAACCTCATACCTTGACAACAGCGGTAAGAATGTCAGCAGCTGCCGCCTGCCAACCGAACGTACGAACGAAAAAGAAACTGTTGTTGCGGCCATCACCAGAGACACGATCGCGCGAAGAAGCCACCCAAGGCCAACGGAGACGACTCAAGGTCACGACCGAAAAGGCTATTTCTTGGTTAAGGCCGCGCCGTGCGTGCACCAGATGTACGATTTCGGTTTTTTCTACTTTGTGCAAATTAGTGCAGAACGTATTACCATAGAAAATTACCCGTGCTTAGCCATATTATGCATTCTAATAAAATGTAAAGTTAGTGAACGAAAACTAAAAACCAAAGATTATTATGACAGAGTGCAGGGAGGCTTATAATAATTTACTAGATGATTTTAAAGAGGAATAACTTGGTTGTTTTTCTACAACTGACTGATTTGCTACTGTTTATTTTTTTATTTTATAAATAATCGTGCCAAAACCTCTACTGGACTCACGCTGAATTACTTGATACTACGTTATTTTCTTTATTTTTATTAAATAATTTGTTCAAACAAGTTTCATTTGATTTTATATACCTTTATTTTTGTCATCAAGCCTTAATTCGAAAAACTGAACAATATTTAATATGGCTTAACCAATAACTATACAAAGTAACCATATCTAAATGCTTTCTCTTTAATTATGATCGTCCTGTATTAAATAAAAGAAAAATCGCTTGTCAAAAAAGGCTGAATAAAATAGCAAGTATTAATGGCCTCTTTTTCAAACATTGTTATATGTTTACTGAAGGGGTAGTTTCTTACTTTCATATATTCATTTTCGCTTTAACAACGAAAATTCCGAGATGCTAATGGATTTTACAAGGGGGGGCCCAAAAGTAATGAAAATTGGGCTGCGGTGGGGAGGGAGAGCGGGAGAACCAATTCTTCGCCAGGTGTCCGTTAGGGTTACGCCTCCTGAGTCAGTGTGCGAAGTTGTGTCGTTGTGAGTGCATCGATTCACCCGTGATAATTTTTTTATTAAAACAACTTTTTCCATTTCGCCGGAAACCTAATGGCAGATTGTCAAGAGCAACGCGCGAGTGTGAAATTTTGTAATGCTTAAGACTGCTTATGGGGATGCTGTCCTAAGTAAAACCAGAGTCTACTAATAGTTTTCACGTTTTAAAAGTGGAGAAATGTCAATTGAAGACCAACCCTGTTCAGGACGCCCCTCAACGTCAAGAAGTGACCAAAACGTCAACAAAATCAATGTCCTCTTCGTGAAGACCGTCGCCGAACCATTGATCGCCTCTGTGAGATGTCTGGAATGTCAGGGAGTTCAATTTAGAGGATTATATAAAATTTGCATATAAAAAGGGTTGCAGCCAAAATTGTCCCTCGCCTTCTAACAGACGAACAAAGGGAACGTCAACTTCAGGCATGTTTTGAGCTTCAAAATCAGCTCGAAGAGGACCCTGAATTTTTTTCCAAGGTGATTACTGGTGATGAATCGTGGTGCTATGGATACGACCCCGAAACAAAGCAATCAAGCCAGTGGAAGACAGCTGACTCTCCTCGTTCCAAAAAAGCTCGCCAAGTAAAGTCAAACATCAACACAATGCTCGTTTGTTTCTTCTTGCAGAGGTATTGTGCACGCGGAGTTCGTTCCCCCAGGTTAAACTGTTAACCAGAAGTTCTACTTGGAGGTTTTGAAAAGATTGAGGGAGAGTATCCGGAAGAAAAGGGCAAATCTTTGACGCATAGACGATTGGTTCATCCATCGTGACAACGCGCCGACCCACACCGTCCTCTCCGTAAAGCAGTTTTTGACCAAAAACGGCATTACACCGATTGTCCACCTCCCTTACTCACCGGATCTAGCACCCTGTGACTTCTTTTTGTTCCCCAAACTGAAAACTAAAGGATATCCCGATAAGTGAATTTAAAAACTGTTTTGAACAATGGAAAAATCGTCTGGAGAAGTGCGTTGTGGTCAATGGAGAATACTTTGAAGGTGATCAAAATTTGGTGTAAAAATATTAAGAAATAAAGAAGTAATGACGAAATTCCCGTTTTTTTTTTGGGCCCTCCCTCGTATATTATCAAAATGTAGTTTAAAGTTAAAAGCCATCGTTATAAGTTACAAACTGTTAATTCTTTTGTTCTGTTTCTTAGTTTTTTTGAGGCAGTGTTTTAACTACTTATTCATCCGAAATGTAGTTCCTTGTAGATTAAAGAAAAGAATTTTGTTCCCAGCTTTTTCCGTAGTTACTTAAACTTTTTCGTAACTGAGGCTACTTTTTCCTCTATTTTGAGGGTTTGTTATAAATCTGTCGTATGTACGTTTGTACTTAATTATTTCATATATGCCTTTTGAGGTGTTTTTCTACTATAGGGGATGATTTTCGGGTGTACTTGTAATTATGACCTTTCTTTTTGCGAACCCGTACAATAACAACAAAGAATTTTGTCTGTACTAGCAAAAAACGGAAAAAATAGTTTTTCGAAATTACTTGAAAAAAAAACGAGTAACGGCAATTTTTTCGAGCAATTAAATGAGTTTAGTTAAAGAAAAACTCACTTCTGCTAATGTGCCATTCATTATTTTTTTCATTTTTTCTGAGCTCAAATTTTAAAAATTAGCAGGAATGACTCATATATAGTATTGTTGACAACGATCGACGAATGCAGATTCGTAAAACAAATTTGATTTGGATATTCTATCGAGTGTAAATAATGAAATATTTATAATTTCTATTGTGTTATAGTTTTATTGGTACATCAGTTTAAAACAGACAGAACTTATGCTGATTTTTCTCGAATGTTCGAATTTTATCGATTTCATTTATATTAATTTTTAAAATAGTTAATTGGGTAATTTTCAAACGATTTATTTGTTTCTATACGAATGCAAATTTCGCTATTGGAACCTGTCGACGCCGCTAAATATGAAAATGGCAACAATACGCGGCGACCTTGAACTTGATTTATAAATAATCTCCCAGTGACGTCGGCGGTAGCATAACGATACACTTACATATTTGTTTTGCAACAAACAAGTAATTTATTGCTTTTATTATGCTTATGTGTTGTGTACCGGGTAAACGGTTTTGCAACTGAATACATATGCGTCCCAAATTAGAAAAGAGCTCGTTTTCTTTCTTTCGTCATCATTATATTTACTACTCCTGGACTGAAAGCAAATTCAAATGGTTTATTTCTTCAAAAGTTTCAATAAATTCAAATAAACGAAACGTCAACATTCAAGAAAATATTACTAGTACAAAAATTAAATAGATATCACAATGAAAATCATAGTTCTTGGGTTTACAACGTGGCAAATTGGAATTATTATCCGACGTTTCGCCTACGATTGCTTGATGCATCTTGAGATATCTTTACTCCACGAGATTGTAACACTGAATGACTATCGAGGAGCAACAGCCCGGTATTTATACCCGACAATAATACTTAATCCAAAAGGAAATAACAAAAAAAATGTTTTTGAACAAGCCTGCCACGACAGGCAAAACGTTAAACAGCCTTTGATGTCATAATAGAAGTAAAAACCTATATCCATATATATATATATATATATATATATATATATATATATATATATATATATATATATATATATATATATATATATATATATATATATATATATATGCGAATGCGAACAGTAATTACCACCATATCGAGAAGAAAGTCCAAACTTACCCTCCCCGCTACAGTGATATAGCAGAGGTACATGTTTCGTTTCTACTAGACTCGTCAGGGTACCGACATGCACCTGGCTGTACAGAGGACAGATAGGAAGGAGGCATGCAAATACTGAACGCGCCGGATGGCATATATATGTTTGTGTGGCTTTCACGGATTCCTCCGCGTATAGCTGTACTTTGGTTAATGTGATTTCAGCACTACAACGGCATAATGTGGATATATCCATTGCTATTGCATCTCACACGGAGGGATCCGTGAAAGCCGCACAAACATACATACATATATATATATATATATATATATATATATATATATATATATATATATATATATATATATATATATACGCACCCGCACAAAATATTGCCCGGTTAAAAAAAAATTTAAGGAATTTATTTATTATTTAATTTATATTTCAAATTTCAAAAATATGGCAAAAATTTGATTAGAAATTTTGATATTTATTTGTTGAGCGCCAGGTAAAAAAAGAATTATATTAAATTACAATTATTTCTTACCAGTTTGAATAATTTTCAATTTTCAAAATATTCTATATAGATATAGACATGTTCCTACCTGTTAATTGACTCTTTTCTCAGGTGAGTTCAGTTTTTTATAGGATCTCAATCAGACAATCAATACGCTGAGTGATTAAAACACAACATATAAATTTTATTTAACAATAAATAAATGGCCCAATTTTTCAGTAAATCCTGGATGAATGGCAACGCTTTTATATTTCAAAAAACAATATTTCTAATCAATATTAGTATTTATTCACTTTTATTTACCACGCATCGTCTTTTTAACAACCTGTATTACAAATTGGCAATGTTTTAGTTTAGCAGTCGTGTACTAGATGGCTTTACTGCAATTTAATATGGAAAGCGTGGTTGATTTTACAAAATTGATATTATTTTAAACAAATTATCGTGTGCTGTGATATGTGATTCAAGTCGTTAATATAGATTGACATCTACTCTTAATGATGATAAATATTATTTATTTTAACAGGTTAGTATTACAAGCTATAACTTATTGGTTTAATTATTTTTATCTTACGAAAAGTTAGGTTATTACTGATGCTATTTTTTAATGTCTACTAACAATTAAAAGCTTTCTACTGCGTAGTTTAGTATAAATGCCTTATTTTGTTTTCCGTTACTTGGTCCCAATATTATAAAACACAATTCCAGTTTATTATTTAATTTGTTTTCTTCTTTAAAACTTTCAAATGTCCAAAATATTTTGTTGTCGCGTCCCATAAAGTAAGGAATTGACAAATATTTATCCCAAAGTCTCGTTCTATTATTTTCTTCTTTGAAAAATTCCAATTAAATTTTATTATATTCTTCCAATCACAATTTATCGTATTTGTTGTTGTCTGAGAGTTGAAACTTTACTTCACAGGACAAACTTTAAAACTTTTTAATTGCTTTTGTTAAATTATGAAATTTTTTTAATTAACAACAACAAACACATAACCTCTTTTTTAAAATAAAAAACAAAATATTTTGCTTTTGTTTTCAAATGACGTATCAAAACGTTCCCTTTTAAAACAATTGAAAATATGAGGTTATGAAAAACTTCGGGAACACGAGAGACGCAGTGCTTTCGGCTAAAAGATAACTTCAACTCTTTCGAAATTCCTACGCCTCGGCTTTATATATGCGGCCGAAACATATGAAATTTCTGCAATCTGGTCAGATTTTATGACACCTGGCAACTTGATAAATTTTACTACTTTGAATTTATGAAGGCTTTTGCCTTTTACCAATTTTTTACTGGAATTTTCATGTTTTAATGAATATATGGACTTAATTCTAACCATTGAGCATTATTTAGCTTGCAATAAATAAACTTTAGAGCTTTCTTGACATTTTGATATATATATATTAAAGCCACTGTGGCATATTATTTGTATATTAAATTTAATAAAATTTAACACCATGCACATTGAAATTTGTGACTATGTTACTCAAATTTTGTTCGGAAAAACTCTAAAATGTTTATTGTTGCTTCGGATATTATTATCCTATTGTTAAACAAAATTTTCTTAACATTTTACACTAAATTTGCTTAAAAAAAAATTAAATCTACCTTATAAACTAATTAAATCTATACTATATTGTACAGTTTTGCATAATACATGGTTTTTATTTCTATATAGTTTGTTAAATAATCCCTAAAACTATAACATTCTTCTTGCATACCGAACATTAATGTTTGTTTTTCACTAATCACAGTGTTATTGTTCGAATTTCGCACTAATTCTCGACTACATGCACTTTTTGTGTCTTATCAGTGTTTTTATTGGGACCAAAGATGATAAGTAACACATTATTATTAGTTTTTTGAACGCATTCACACACTTATTATTCAATCAAAAATATATATTTGTTTATAATAACCGTTCCTCTATCTAGTTCAATATTTTTTACATAGTTTTTTTTATTGAGCTTTAGTCTTTATAGAGGAAAATAAGTCATATATTTACAGAAAATATCAGTTCTAGATTATTTGCTTAGTCAAGCATTTTGGAATATATTAACCTTTTTCTTAAAACTACATCTAATCATATATACTATAAATTAAACAATACATCCTAAACTATGCTTAATTCTAATTTTTATCTTAATCTAAACCATGTTTGCTGGTTTATTTATTATCCATTAATGCTTCATCTTAACCCGTCTGTGTCTGATTTTTTTCTTTCAATCTCAAATAAAATTGAGTCTTATCATTTATTAATAATATATATATATATATATATATATATATATATATATATATATATATATATATATATAAATATGTAGATAAGTTTTTGTCCGTGTAATTTAAAATAAAATAGAATAAAATATTGGCGATACGAGAATCATGTAGATTGACAAATTTTCACGTCCGCTTCGCCAATATTTTATTCTATTTTATTAT
Organism: Diaprepes abbreviatus; assembly: GCA_034092305.1. Classification (NCBI taxonomy): domain Eukaryota; kingdom Metazoa; phylum Arthropoda; class Insecta; order Coleoptera; family Curculionidae; genus Diaprepes; species Diaprepes abbreviatus. The sequence continues at coordinate 6,202,119 of JASJET010000211.1, read as the reverse complement.
ATATATATATATATATATATATATATATATATATATATATATATATATATATTACTGTTATTTGAAATAAAAACAAAATCTTTCTTGTTTTTTAAAATAACACTGACTTTAATTTGAAAAAAGCATTAAAAATAATGAGAATGACTGTAAAAAGGAAATGCATTTAATTTAATGTAACTGTGCTGGAAGCAAATTTCACGAACGTTTATTAAATACATTTAATGAAATGCATTAAACTTAATGGAACTATATAACGTATTTAAATGCACCAACATTAATACGAATTCAAAAAATTCTGAAACTACCAGGGAAAGGCGGACATTTTCCCTATAGGTAGTGTCTGCCATCTAGACCAGTTTCGAACTCATTGGTTCCCGTCAGTACGAGACAGACATGTACACTTCACCGTAAGAAAATTGAGTCCTTTAAGCAACTTTTATCAGACTAAATAAATAGTTTAATACAAGTTACGCCATCTCCCGGAATCCCATGCAGTGTGTAAAATAATAATGTAAATTCCTTTAATATTAGGGTATATATGAATTAATTTTAATGTGCAGAAGTTGAAAATATCTTTTCAGTTACTTTATTGAAATTTAAGATACCAAATAATTAAATTTAATGTACAACGAACTGATATTTGAATGAATTGCTTTAAATTCAAAGTAAATATAAATTACTCACGATTTTTGGTACAAATACAGTAAATTTAATGTAGAATGGACATTAAATTTAAGATTATTTTTAACAGTGTATTTATCGTTATACCAAAGGTAATACAAAGAAAATAAACATCGAGGAAAGTAAAATATAGATCGCTTGATCCTAAAGTAACAGTGAACTTAAAAAATATTTGAACATTTCCCTTAAAAAATTAATTAAACTGATTTTTTTTACAATAAATCATAACCAGTCATTATTTTCCCGGTTGTACGTATTCGGCCTATTTTTAGAATATGTCGTATACAAACAATATCAGTACGACAGTGTTCAATGTTCTCAGTTTCGCAGAAAATAATTCGCCTTGTATGTGGTACCGTGTTCATAAAATTAAAATACACATTGCAAATGATAGATTTTAATCTTTTCAGTGGTACTTTTCGGAATAACGTTATATAAGAACCAGTTTTCTAAAGTTGTGGCGTTTCCTGTAATTTATAAAATCATATGTGGTCGCTTCTTTGTGCACACAGATAAAATATACGCTGTTTTTTGTAACATTATTAAGTATGCATGTTTGGAATCACGTGATTCGATACTTTATTACAATATAAACATCCAAGCTTTAGTCAAAATCCTGTTTTATACGACAAACTCAAGTTGGTAGGAGATGAAAGGGAGTGTCTTTCGCGTGCCCAAAAAATAACTTTAACGAAGACATTTAATTAAAATTATATCCATAATTATGTTTTAACAGTTGTACGAAGGTAGCCGTTTGTATTTCGGGAATAACAAAGAAAAACAATTATTTATCATTGAAAATGATTTTGTTGTTTTTCAAACTATTCTAGATCTATCCGAAAAGCATTTTTGCTACTTAGCCCCGGAGCTCAGTGGATTTCCGTAGGCGATGAAGAAACGTGGTTTCCTTAAAGTTTTTTATATGTATTTTAACCCACTGATCTATGGCTGCTTTTCCTTAGGTTTGCAGGTTTACGCAACCCACAAAAAAAATTTAAATTAAAATAAAACATACTAATAAATACAAGTACAAATATTTTTTTAATTTTTACTCATAATTTAATGATTAAATTTAAATGAATTTTTTAAGTAGATTATACTCGAACAGCAGTTATTGAAATAATTTAATTTAAACTACTTCGCCTAAATATTATTAATAATAATACGCAACAAATTTTAGTTTATTTGTTGTATCTTGTATGAAAAGTCCCTTTTTTTGTTAATTTTTTGGCGCCGAACACAAAAACGACAATGAAATTAAAAACTTAGTTGCAATTTTCAAGAACAAATTTTCTTACTTTATTTTAAAAAAAATAATATAAAATACATACTTTTACCCTTGTAGAGATACTAAATATCCTGTCTTTTTGCTTTTCTTTTGTAAATTATTTCTGAAGCATCTGTAACAAGAATAGTCGGCAAGCATGGAAGCATTGTATCTTCCCTGGTATCTTTTCTTCATTGTTGATATATCCTGATGGATGGGTCCGCCGTACTTAGCACTTACAGATCGGCAGTTTTCAGGAAAAAAGTCTGGATGTGATTGTAGGAAATGGATCTTTAGGGACATATTGCAACGCATTTTTTGATACAATGACAGCATATTTTCACCAAGAGTAACGTACTTGTCAGCTTTTTTTTTATTTCCGAAGATATTAGTGCCCACGAGGCGAAAGTCATTCCAAGCATTTTTTTCAATATCTGATAGAGTGCTGTCCAAATTTTTGTGTTTCGGAATATTTCGAATCTGTGGCCCAACAAAAATATCTTCCTGAATTTTTGCTTCACTTAGCCTTGGGAATTTCTGACGCAGGTACTGAAAAGCTATATATATATATATATATATATATATATATATATATATATATATATATAATAAAATAGAATAAAATATTGGCGAAGCGGACGTGAAAATTTGTCAATCTACATGATTCTCGTATTAAAAAGTGCGGAGCACTCCAAAATATGGAAAAACTCCGGGTCCGACAGATGGCGACAGCGCTGTTTCGTCCTAATATGGGACTCGTCAGGCCACCGCAGTCGGTACAAACCATCATCTCGCCCTTGCATCGTATAAGCCACACTTATAATCAAAATACGGCAAATAAGACGTGCCGTATTTTGATTATAAGTGTGGCTTATACGATGCAAGGGCGAGATGATGGTTTGTACCGACTGCGGTGGCCTGACGAGTCCCATATTAGGACGAAACAGCGCTGTCGCCATCTGTCGGACCCGGAGTTTTTCCATATTTTGGAGTGCTCCGCACTTTTTAATACGAGAATCATGTAGATTGACAAATTTTCACGTCCGCTTCGCCAATATTTTATTCTATTTTATTTTAAATTACACGGACAAAAACTTATCTACATATTTATATATATATATATATATATATATATATATACATTGAAAGAGTGGACAAGTTCAAATACCTGGAAACATGGCTTTGTGAGGCTTGGACATCGGACAGAGAAATAAAAAGCTGCGTTGAGCAAGCCCGACAGGCTTTCCTGAAGCTTAAAAATGTGCTTACCTGCTCAGAATTCGATATTGACTTGAGGGTGAGGTTTATGAAATGCTACGTATGCTCAGTGCTTCTTTATGGCGTGTACGGTTGGACCCTAAAAACGAGTAATATCAATAAACTGGAAGTCTTCGAAATGTGGCTGTCTCGCAGAATTCTTAAAATTTCATGGACGGAGAGGAAGACAAATGAGGAAGTTCTGGGGCGTGTAGGAAGAGAGCGTGAACTATTCGAAGTAGTCAAGAAAAGAAAAACAGCATATCTGGGACATATCATGCGAAACGAAAAATATGGATTCTTACAGTTGATGATTGAAGGCAAAATTGAGGGCAGAAGGGGAATGGGGAGGAAGAAAATGTCTTGGCTTCGGAATATAAGACAATGGACATGATTACGCGATGTACAAACACTGATCCACACCGCCCGAGATAGAGAAGCAATGAAGCATATGATCGCAAACATCCATTAATGGATATGCATCCGAAGAAAAAGAAGATAAGCATTTTATAAAACAAGATTTTTTAATACGTTAATTATTGCTTTACTGTTTAAAATAGTAATAAATGCCGTTTTTTGCGATATTGACTGTTTAACCACTTTTAAAAATCTAAAAAAAATCATGGACATAATTTGGCGTCTAAAAAACAACTTATTTTTTTTTCGGCCGTGCTATTGCCGTAGTTTTTATTTTATTGAATTTAAAAATTTTCGAACACCCATAAGAATTTGAATATCGCGCCAAAAATTTTTGTAAAAAATATCTTGTTGTAGGCAATAAAAAAACCTACAAAATGAAAAAAAAAAGGATGTTTCTACGATGATCAGAACCGAAGATATCGTCAAAAAACGAAAAAAGACGTTTTAATTTTTTTTTAAGGTTATGTGGCGATAAAGGTGGCTAAAATTTTTTTTGTGTGGGTACTTTTTGATGTAGAACAAATGGGTGTTATTTTTTATTACCGAGGGGGCACTTTCGACCCTCTTAATCGGCTACATCCTTTATGGCAGAACTATAAAAGGGACCCTCCAAAACGTTTTAGATACTAACCTGAATATAAAAATTTTATCTGACTTGATTTCCTTTTTTTCCAGGTGATAAGTTCCGTCTGGTACTCGCAACCACTCTCCGTGAAGATGGCTACCCAGATAGCGGCGATTGGAACCCGCAAGGTTTGGACACAGAAGGTTCCAGAGCCGACAGTTTCGAATACGTGATGTCTGGAAAAGTGTATAGGATCGAGGGGGATGAGGCGTCGTTAGAACCATCCAGCAGATTGTAAGTACCATCGTTTATTATTATTTACTTCTGTGGTATCAACATCAGCTGATTTACTTTACTGTTAATTGGGTCGGTAGTTTAGTTAAGTCTTAAGAGTTATCCGTCTATCGATGAACTAGATTAGAAATAACTTTTAAAGCATTGATTACCATTTAAACTTAAGTTTAATATTCTAGGTTTCGATTAAATTAACTGTGAATGCGCTAATGTCAGATTACGACATCAGCAATCCTCACTATTAACAGTCAATTAATGATTATTTCAGAGTGGGTCCACACGATAAGAAAAATCTGAGCGTAAACCTAGCGTAATAAGACTTAAATCAAATTTCATGCATTATGATTTGTTGAATTAAAAAAAAAAGACAAAGACCGAAGATTTACCTCCTAAATCCGCCTTTTTCAAGGTCATTACGCTAAATGATGTTGAAATTTTCAGCAAACTGCTTTAAAAATGGTGGAAACTGTTTATTTTCAATATTTTGTATGAAAACATAACCTATGTTTTTTTTGTTGTTTTATTTAAATTTTTTATTTTGCGAGTTTTGAAATAGTGGATATTTATGAACTATGCGAAATAGTAGATATCTGTTGCACTTCCATTGTCTTTATTTTTTGTTGAATATCACGACGTTTCGGCTAATAGTTATCTCTAGCCGTTTTCAAGTGAAACGGCTAGCGATAACTACTAGCTTAAACGTCGTGGTATTCAACGAAAAATAAAGACAATGGAAGTCCAACAGATATCTACTATTTCGCAAAAAACATAGTTGTCTATGAGCTTCAAGCAAACATTTATGAACTATGTTAAATTGTTTTAATTTATTAAAAATGCTTGTTACCGAAGATTATTACTACTTGATCCTCAAAAAAAAAAACAATTCTTGTTCATTTTTTTATTAATTTCATAACAATTGCAATAATACAGTTGTTCGTTATATAAATTAAAGCTTATGAAATAAAGGCCGTTATATAATACAATTTCTATTCAACGATAATCTCTAATATCGAGACGCTAATCCACAGACGTGCCCTTAGCTATGGTTACCAAATCAAATAATGAGATTTCCTGACAATATCCCCGACTTTTCAGTAAATATCCGGACGTTTTATTTGAATGTTGTTTATAAGCTTGGCTTTCTGCTGCCACCAATGTTATAACTTTGCTGGTTCTGCTTCTGGTTTATCACTGGTTTCGATGAATTCAATTAAATCTTTTAATATTACTTTTAATATTTTATTAAAATGTTCACTAAATCATGAGGTTGAGTTTTTTCTTACTTACTTACTAATTTAATGTGACTATTGTAGTTTTTTAATTTTAGTTCCTCTAGTCTCTATGTTCATGTCCTAGTTATATTCTGTTTCTGTATCTAAATTATTATTTTACAGTCATATGCGCACTAACAAATATAACTTATTATAACTATTTATTTACATGATTATTGAAATGGTCTCTGTAAAAAGTAAAGTTTTAAAGTTTCGGAGATTAAGGCATGCTTTTGTTTGAGCCCATTAGAATATAAATTTACTTCAGATATAACTTCTTCTTAAGAGAGTTTTAAATATTAGACTATAATTATCTCTTAATCCATAAGAATAACTTAAAAATATATATAGTAATTTAATCATTAATAATTTGTAGTAATAGTTGGTTTACAACAATATCTTCTGTTAAGGTTCTACTCTAGACGCAATTTAATTTAAAGAACATATCGTGTGAAGAATGTCATGAAAGGGTCATAAAAGACCAGCAATTGTCAAAAGAAACATCAGGTAATAAAAAGTACGAAACTAACTTTATTAATATATTTAATTAACAATTCACTCATTTTGTCAACGTTTAATTAATTTATTTTTTCTTACTAGAATGATTTATAAATTTTTTTTTATTACTTATATTTGCCTCTTTTAATTTCAAAAAAATACTGACAATGCAGTTTTTTCCTGTTTCTTCCTAACAGGGGGCTAAAATTTCAGACATGTCAGGAAAATTCCTGTCGTCTGGTAACCCTACCCTTAGCAAACTTTATATAAACCTATTGTAAACAATTAAAAAGTAAAAATTAACATTGATGGAAATTTAATAACAAAAATCCAGTCAGTATCATATGTAATGTATTCTTCTAAAAACTACAAACAATTGTAATTATTAAAACGATTGTTAAAATTACACTGTTATATTGAAATTCTCGTCTTTGAACTCCTTGGCAGTTCTTTACCAGGTTGAAGTGGTAAACTTTGGAAATAAAACTTCTTTTAAAGAGTCCCATATTACCGCACAAGTAACCTGAATAATTTTAGATTTACCAACTCGGAATTCGCATTGTTGCTTTCACATGCTGATTTCATCAGCTAAATATCACAATATTATTTCCAACCTAGTAATAAGGGTATAGCTGTACATATTTCCATCTCGTGTTTCCTAATTATTGGCCCAACAACAGCGAAGAGCTCTTCAAATTCACCAATAGTAACAGGAAAATATTTTTAAAAAATCAGGATCATTTTCTCACATTTCTTGAATTAAGTTATTAGTGTGTCCAAGCCTTCCTCCAATGTTTACCTCAAATACAGACCGGACCCAGTAGCGACGACTTTCCTGTTTTTTAATAAAGAATATATTAATATTCTTCTTACATTTTGAAACTTTTTTCTAGATTAAAATACTGCCGCAATTAATGTTTTATTTTGCTTCATTTTAATTTTTAGATAAAATATAAACAAAAATCCTCATAAAAGTTAGGTTAAAAAAAACATACCTTATGACCGCGTAACGAAATCTCCCGTGTGGACGATACATTTTTCACACAAAAGCGCGTAATACGCCTATGCTCAAATTTTTGTTATCGTGTGGACCCGCTCTCAGTCTCTCTCCTGCTTATGCACAATCTTCGAACATACCCCTGTAGAAGTAGCATAACGTCAGAACTAGGACCCGGTTGTTTGAACGCTGAATAACGTAATAATATTTTTATTTGTATTTGAAAAAGTGTTAATAAACAGTAGATATTTAATTTCTTGGTACAGACATACCGATTTTATGCTATCCTTTTCTAATTGCATTATTTAAACGAGTACCATCGGTACGTCCCTCGAACATACCCCTGGGTACGTCAATTTTGAAAACAAAGTATGAATATATGGTTGCCTAAATTTGTATTATTATTTTCAATATGTAAACAATATCTAACAATATTTACCGATAAAAATAAGTTTTTAAATCCTCTTTTTGTTAATATTAGTTGTAAGCTTCGCATTTATAGTAATTTCTAACACTTTAAAACACCGAATAAAGTCACGACAAGCAATTAAACTGAAAGACAAGATAAGTAAATATGTTTATGTCTGTCAAAAATCAAAAAGCGTCTCCCCCACCGACTATAAACAGCCTTCAGACAAATCTATTGTTGTTTAAATCTAGAGTATGATCGAAGTGCACAATCGTCTGTATTTCTTATAATACTAGAAAATTAGTAACTAGTTTAATGATCCAAATGTTTATGTAGTACATAAGCAATGCAATAAGTGTAACATATTTTTAAACTAAAATCTTGATGTAGTAATAAATATCATTTACTACATTCTCTTTACTCGTAAATATGGACACTGGTGATTTTTGAATTGTAATTGCCAGCGATAACTTGACAATAGAAATTTACTAAAACTTTAACTAGTCCAAACTGCAATGTAGCCCCTGTATATGACGCGCGTCACACTCGCAAAAATCGATTACCGTCACGCCAAATGGTCTACAGTATTGGTATTGGCTCGCGCACAGTTTCAAGGTTCGCGGAATAGGCAAATTTGAGAAGCAGCCTAAACACGTGTTTGACCTTGTACGCGACCGATCGTCCAACAGCTGTCAAAAATGATGTCTTTTTTTTAAACAATTGGCGTAGTTTTTGGTAGTGATTTTTTTATTTAATTCGCATATTGTACGTGTTATTAATATGCATGTGAAAATCGCGAATGATAATTTATAAACTATAAAATTGTGTCGTGATTGTGACTTTCAACTGAAAATAAATCTGTAGTTCTGTGATGCGCAATAAAATATTATAATATGCCTTAGGTAAAATACGTCAGTTGTAAAGGTAATTTTTTTCGAATTTTTCCTTATTTGTGGTAATAGTTTAAATTAACTGAAATCTAGTTTTTTTCTTGAAAATTCTTTTATTTATCTCTTTTTCGAAGTCGTAAAACACCATTCTGATCTTGGTTTTTCTCAGTTTTTCCTTATTTTCTCAGAAAATGCAGAGAATAAACACTTATCACTTCAAGGACATTTTGTTCTCTTAAGAAACCCCTATTTTCAGATTTATTATTGATAATAAAAAAGTTAAAATATATTGTATGTAATTCAACAATTTTTGCACTAATTTTGGCAACCAAACGAAAAGGAAAATGGATTGTCAACGAAAAAGCAAAAATAAATTTCTTAGATTTCGTGGATCTTTCTTACTCAAAAAGATAAATATTTATTACAACGTTGCCATATATCAAATAGTTGTATGTAATAAATTTTCATATTAAAAGAAATTTATAAAATTTAACCATCTTATATAATCGACAAGATGTTTTGGTAATTATTCGTAACGATGGAAAAACCAAATTTTCCTATGAATTGAATTTTATATATATATATATATATATATATATATATATATATATATATATATATATATATATATATATATATATATATATATATATATAAAACACGAATATGTTTTTTTTCCACCGATATATGTTGTATTTTTCGATTATTACCTTTAAATTTTGGCCACTTCTACATAGTAAAATTTACAAACACAACATAACATTTAATCATTTTTTAACAACTTGAAATTTTTATAAAAACCGTAGAAAAATGTGAATTTTCCTTCGAACATACCCCTGTAGAAGTAGCATAACGTCAGAACTAGGGCCCGGTTGTTTGAACGCTGAATAACGTAATAATATTTTTATTTATATTTGAAAAAGTGTTGATAAACAGTAGATATTTAATTTCTTGGTAGAGACATACCGATTTTATGCTATCCTTTTCTAATTGCATTATTTAAACGAGTATCATCGGTACGTCCTTTGAACATACCCCTAGGTACGTCAATTCTGAAAACAAAGTATGAATATATGGTTGCCTAAATTTTTATTATTGTTATTTTCAATATGTAAACAATATCTAACAATATTTACCGATAAAAATATGTTTTTAAATCCTCTTTTTGTTAATATTAATTGTAAACTTCGCATTTATAGTAATTTCTAACACTTAAGAACACCGAAAAAGTCACGACTAGCAATTAAACTGAAAGACAAGATAACTAAATATGTTTATGTCTGTCAAACATCAAAAAAGCGTCTCCCCCACCGACCATAAACAGCCTTCAAACAAATCTATTGTTGTTTAAATCTAGGGTATGATCGAAGGAATTTTCCATAAAAACCAAGAAGAACATTGGTTCGTCGTTTAACCTTTTTTGGGGTATGTCCACGATTTAAATCGAAACGTGACTTCATAGGCCGAACATTTGTTGTGTTATTTCCTATGCGATACTGCCACGTTGACTTGGATTTATTAGGATCGAAAAATTAATAGTTCAAATCCAATTAATTGCCCTCAATCCGAATTGCAGCTTAAAATGTGGGTAAACCTGCAAAATCAGAATGCCAATCATAAACAGATCGTTCTGCAAACTATGTTAGCCTAAAAACTGAGTTCAAACCTGAACTAACCTGTTTTGTGAAATTAAGAGGTCTATATAACTATGCGAACACACGAATATAATGTTTTTTATTGTAATTTTATCAAAAAGTGCAAAATTTTAATAAGAGACTAAAAGACAAAAAAATTGAGGAACTTCCAGTATTTTTTTAGCAAAATAAATTTGAAAACGCCAATTATCGAGGTTACAATGAAGGTTATCTTGTAGCGTTGCAAGATTTTTGATGTTTTCAGTAATAGAAAAAGGAGATTAATACAATTACAGATAATTTGGGAAAACAAATAGGAAATAAAAAGAAAATAATCAATTTTAATAACAAATTAAAAAAAGAAAAATCTGTTCTAACCTAGATTGACCTGATTAAAAGTAAATTAAAGTAATCTGGAATAAATAAAGCATTTTAAAAACAAACGTTCTTTGATTATTTAAAAAAAAAAATGACAGGGACAAACAAATACAGAAAAAGATAACTTGAACTTATCTGAAAAATCTTGGGTTCCAACAGGACAGATGTATATAAGTCTCTCTCCTAGTTCCCAAGGTCTTTAGTGCGCAACGGCGCGACAGAAAAGCGCCAATAAAGAAAGCGGGCTTTATGTTATTTTAAAATCTTTTGACGGCCTGGAATTTCGAAACAAAATGTAGAGTTATAGCGACATTTATTATCTTTAAATCGTAGCAGAAGAGCTTATTGTTGGAATATTTCACTAGTTGCTTTTATGCCCCTTTATCGGTATTTATTTTATATGTTTATGCTTTATTACGTTTTGTAATCTAAAGAATGCAGGTCATTAATTTCGATACACCAATTCTTTGATGTTGTACATGTGACAGTTGACGTAAAAATTTTTGATATAGTTATTCAATTAGAGAGAAAAGTACATTTCTAGAACATATTTTTATGTCTTTGACAAGTTTTTACATAATAAGTAACCATTTCCCGTAGTGAAATTGGTGTAAAGTAAATATTGTATTTTTTGGCACAAAAAATTTGTTAAAAAAACCTATTATTTAGTGTGTCTTTATAGTGATATGCAACCAAATCTATTTTAGTTAAGTTCGGGTTAGTTCAGGCTACATTATTGGAATGAGTACAATTAATTGCATTTGAACTTCGAAGTTTTCCATCCTAGTGAAATTTAAAATCAGCGTCAACGTGGCAATATCGCATAGTAAATTATACAATGAATTCTCGCCTAAATCGTGAACATTCCCCAAAGAAAAGATCAAAAGACAAACTAACGGTCTTCTTTTTCTGAAAAATTCGTATTTTTCCGCGATTATTTATGTAAATTTTGTTAAAAAAATTATTAAATATTTTGCTTTGTTCCTGAATCTTACAAGAAATGCCCAAAATTTAGTGATCGAAAAATAGAAGAACCACGCGAAATCGGCGGAAAAAAAACATCTTTTTTGTAGTCTACGACCCGAAAATAGGAGATATGTAAAAAATCATCAAAAAATTCAGAAAATTTAGTAGTTCCACCGTTACAAATAATTACCCATGTTTTAATTCTTTTTCATGTAAAAACAAGTGTAAAATTCATCTTAACCAATTACAATTGTTTAGCCGTCCATAAATTACGTGATCTTTTTTAAACATCCCCTACCCCACCTGATCTTCTCTTTGACCCTCTGTCCCTTTGTAGAATATCACTTGATATTTTAGTTTTAAATAATTTGACATTAAAATAGAATTGGTAACTTCATTGATCAAGTAACAAATGGGTAACAATCGTAATAATGACTGAAATAAATAAATAATAAATAATTATGTGAATAATACAAAAGTATTCAGTATTATTTTAATTTTCACCCTCAATCTACAAATATTGCATATTTTGCACTATACTAGCTAAAGTTGTATTTGTACAACGTATTTTCTTCTTCAGTCTCGTCCCTTACTGACTGATGATACTATAAAAAGAAAACAGGTTTCAAGATTTACACGAGAAAAAATAAATGCATGGAAAAAATGTGTGCCATCATGTATTATAATAAAAAATGTATAAAATAAAATATGCTGTTATACTTGCCAATTAATAATCTAATAAATATAGAAATGATTCAAGTTTATTTGGTTCAGTATTGCGATTAATAGTTATATAAAAACGTGAAAAATGTATTAACGCAAATTTAATTAAAAAGGTATATCACGGGATTTGGCTAAAAAGAATCTCAAACCCCGGTAGTGATGTGCCATGATTTTTTCATCGACCCCTCTCAATCTCATGAGGATCACGTGAATTTATAGACAGCTCCCCTTAGTTTACGCAGTTCATGTTTAGCTTGGTTTTAGTTCAAAAGACTGAACTAATTAAAATTGCAATTAACCCTAGCTGATGCAGATATATTAATTAAGTATTGTTACTGTGCGGCTGAGGTCACTTGGAGGCGGAACAATCTCTGTCAACAAATGATATTGGAAATGCATTATATTTAGTGGGGATGCGGGTGGTTCGGTATCTGCTGCAATAATATGGTTAATAAAATTATAAGACTAAAATAGACGTATAAAATTGAATTAGGATTATAAATTGTTTAACAACAGAACGATAGAAGAAATAGGAACCTCAAAAAATGTCCAGTATATGTAAATTATTCATGTTTTTCAGCAGTCTCGGTAAGAGGGGGATATATATGTCCCATGTATTTAAAAACTTCATGATACCTGTTGGATTATTTTTTTCCGAAATATATGTTCCGCCAAGTAGCCGTGGGAGAGTTCTTCACGTCAGCCAAATTGCAGAACATGTCCATGTCCCTTTAATATTCCAATTACTGCCCTCGATTCAAGAGTTTTAAGCTCAGGTGCATCAAACTCTGAGTAACTCCGAGCAAATCTGAATAAAGCGGTTAAAGTGTTAATTTGAACGCTACATAACCTCCAAATTATTTTTTTTGGAAATTGGTTTTTTTAATATGCATAGCAAAACATATTGAGAATGAAAAGATAAAAATATTATTTTATTACTTATTACTTTTGAGTTTTGTCTGGTGTCATGGCATTTTCGTCCATAAATATTTCGCAATTCGTTAAAAAAACTATGAAAGTAAGTCCAATATCTTGTGAAATAATCTTATTTTTGTGTCTCCATTTCATGTATAAAATGTTTTTACCCAAAAATAGCATCTAAAAATGATAACTGATAGCTGCTAGGGCTTTATACACCAAATATTTTTATTGGTGCTTGAGGGGTAAGGGGAAAGCAGATCTGACAAGCGCCGAGGCATAATGCACTACTTGAATAAAGCAAGGGCTCCTTGCATTTGTACAGCTCCGAGCTGTTCATGCCAATGAATCGAAGGCAGTAAATGTGAGCTCCACTTGGGATCTAAGAAATTTTGCGACTGTCAACTGTCGCAACGGGAAACGAAAAAAGCCTATTCATACGTCAATAGTTCTGCCCATATTGTTGTTTCTCTTGTCTATTTTGCACTCATTGAGTACAACAATTTTTCCTTCACAACAGGAATATGATCCCTTAAAACCTTCAACATTTGGAGGAAAAATCATGCTTAATGTAAAACTGGAGAAGGAGAAAAACAAAAGCAAATATTATCTTTAAAACCGTTAATATTTGGCGGAAAAATCATGAGCAAAATAAAAATTAAAGAAGTGGAAGTAATATGTTTTCGGTTCATTTTTTTAAAGCTTAAATTAAAAGAATATATCACAGAAATCTTATTTATGCTATGGCAACAGGGCAATTTGAGACAACTGGCATTTCCGACAGATGTAACACGCTTTTTTGTTCTTAAACTTTTTTTAAGTTGTTTTTCTTGATTTTTTTCGATTAAAATGGAGCAAATTTATGAAATTTTGTATAAAATATAAGCTTATATAATTGTGAATTAACAGTTTTTTAACGAATGAGTGGAAGAAATGAAATCAAAAGTGAAAAGTGTTTCTCTGTGTTTTCCGTAAAACTAAGGAAAAAAATATGGAAACCCAATGCCAGAATCATATTTTATGGTCCTGAAATAGGGGGGTATATAAAGGAATTTAAAAAAAACTCATTTTCTTAGATTTTACTTAATCTAAATTATTACCGTATTCTTTTTCAAATTTCCTATTTTGAATTGTCGACTTGTTGGTTTAAACCTGTTGCACTTTTATTTTTGGGTCGTATAACACGAATCTGATTTTTTTTGCAGTCTCACATAGTCTTTCCAAAAAAAAAAGTAATCGTATTTTTCGATCTCCACCTTTAAATTTTGCTCTTCTTCTTTAGCCGTATTGCTACCAGTAGTGACCATAGACCTGTCTTAGGTTTTTTGATGTCGTAGTACCTCTCTCGGCTCCTTTTTCCATTCCATGACCTCCTTTCCATGATTTTGGCATTTCATCTTTGGTCTCTTGTCCTTGCTACATATTCAACGTAGTCCCACTTTACGGAGACTACATGGTTTAATTTCAGTCTAGGTATAAAATAATCGGTAGGGGTGAAAATCTGGGAATATATTCCTAAAATCATACCATATTATGCAGTTTGGTCGAAAAAAAAAATTAGGTTATAAAATATTTATTTTTGGACCTATTTCAAATTTTGGAAAATCCATGCGAGAAATTGTTCAAAATCATCTTTAATCGATACTACAGCAATAAAAAACAACGAGAAAATGTACTACTAATTTTTTCGATCTTAACAATTGTTTTTTTTTTCAATAATGTTCTGAAATCGATGTTGACTGATTTGGTTCATATTTGGATAGAATCGATTAAAAAACGGCCAATTTTGAAGGTCAAAATCAACTTTGGAGCGTTATTGTAAAAAAAAATTAAGTGTTGGATCGAAAAAATGAATAGTACATTTGCTTTGTATTTTTTGCTGTATTATGAGGGTGGTTCAATAAGTAAGATAAAGAGGAATAAAAAACAACGTTAATGTTCACTTTTTTTTTTCTACATAGTCTCCTTGGAGTTCTGTTCACTTAATCCAGTGGTATTTCAACTTCTTTATGCCTTCTAAAAAATAGGAAGTATTCAAATCCTCAAAATAGTTTTCTACAGCCCTAATACCCGCTTCATCTGATGAAAATCTCTATCCTTCGAGCCAATTTTTTAAGTTAGGAAAGAGGAAAAAGTCACTAGGTGTCTCAGAAGTTTGATTTCCGACCTTTACAACCGCTTGGTTTTCTCTATACAGTGCTTTTACGGCGTTTATATATAAATTATTTATGCCTGCTTCTTTCAGTGCGATCCATAATTTCTACAAAGGGTCGGAGTCAGATGCCTTACGAAGATCTATAAAAGTAGCGTGAAGCTCCATTCCTCTTGTTAGTCTCTTTTCTGCCACGTGCTTTATTATAAATATATTGTCCAGGATCGCCCAGGCCGAAATCCACTTTGTTCTTCCATTTCCGTGACTTCCTCTTCTATTCGGGCTGTTAGGACTCTTTCGTAAAGTTTTCCAATGGACGATGTAATATTAATAGTTTTTTAGAGTAATGTACTTTTCTAAAAATACGAGACATCAAGAT
Source organism: Diaprepes abbreviatus (assembly GCA_034092305.1). Lineage (NCBI taxonomy): Eukaryota > Metazoa > Arthropoda > Insecta > Coleoptera > Curculionidae > Diaprepes > Diaprepes abbreviatus. The sequence continues at coordinate 6,186,420 of JASJET010000211.1, read as the reverse complement.
TATTATACACCAATAATTCTGCTTTCAAGGTTAACTTATAACTTATATTCTTACTTCCTTAGTATATATTGTGGAGTGTATTTGAAACTTCCATTTTGGGTCTTTCGAGAAGATCTGTGTTTTTTTTTCTTTTCGACAAGATCTGTTTTTCCCAGGAAAAGAAATAGTTGGATTATTTTCTTTCCTTTTTCACATAGCATATAAGATTTTCCTTGAAATTTTAAATGCAGTGTTTACTCTCTAAACGCGTTAAAAAAAAGTACGTCTGTCCTTTTTCAGTCGGTTGAGAACCAAAATAGTTTATTTTATATAACATATATAGTCATCGTTCAGGAATTAAACTTTCTCGTGCCACGTCAAATTTGGCTTTTTTCGGACCCAATTCGACTGGAATATCTTGAGACTAACACAAGTTAAAGACTCTCATTTAAAACTAATTTTAAAAAGGTATAACAATAAAATTGTGAAGCCTTGATATTATCAATTTAAATTTTTTTATAACCAGAATACCGTAAATGTGTGTACTATATATACATAATAAGGTTTCTTTTTAACTTTGTAATTTTAAAATAACCTTGTTATAGTTTTTATATATGCCCATTCTGAACAGTTGATAATCTGAAGATTTGCATTGTTAATGTGTTATTTTAGGAACTTGTAATTTTTTATATTTATCTGTAGGTTATATGTACATATGTATTGTGCTTAATGCTGTTTTCTTTTTAAATCAGCAGGCTGTTATATAAATGACAGCGTATTACATGATCCCAAACGTAAAAACAGTTTTTTTTCCAAAAGTACATCTTAATTTGCTTCTGTATTTATCTTAAATTATTCTGCTAAACGTCGTCCAGTCGTAAGGGGCTCCACACACGTTGATGTGTAAAGTGTTATCAGTAGGATGACAACTTTTATATTGCCCGTGCAGCCTTTTAAAGCGAAACTTCTAAGAAACAATTAATACAAATATATCAGTCAAAAAATATATAAAAATTCTTATTATGAGGGCCCGTTTCTTATAAATCAGGATTTAAATTTGTCTGGTAATGTTGTCAGTCGTTCTACTTTAATACTAACCGCCCTGCTTTGTTCACCAGGTAATAAAGTAGGAATAGTCGGATAGCGCAGTGGGACTTGGCTCCACGTACGTATCTTTGGCTCCACGTACGTATCTGACCCCCTGATTACGAATAATGATGATGGATTTCCGAAAAATTGTAAATAGTTAAAAAAAAATTGTATTTTTGTAAAATTAAAAATATTTTCGTGTTCCTTGACTCATTCTAAAAAAAAAGTGTCTCTCGTGATCTTTCCGTCCAACGCATAGTTTTCAGTTAAAAATCTTTAATTTGAGAAATTGGAATAGGCATCTTCTAGAGAATCGAAAAACCTACAAATTGGTTCTTTACCGATTTCAATATTTTTATTTGTTGCTGAGAAAAATGCAAAAGACGGTCAAAATTGTTATAATATTCAATTAACAATAACTATTGCTAAATGCAATCTAAGACTTTGTTGTTACGTAAAAAGTAGGGTCTTTTAGTGCTTAATATGGGGTACAAATTCAGATTCATCAAATAGTTTGTGCAAAATTTAATTTGTTTATCACAGGCGAACGCATTTTGTCATAAGATTCTAGCTCCATCGATTAAGGTACACTGATTCTGAGCACATCTCGTGAAAGAGGAACTCTTCTTCTATGAAAAGTATTACATAGAATTGGGGAAAAATCACCTTTAAATTTATTTAAACTTCATTAGAAAACCACTATTATTTTTACCTTGTAAACAAATTAAATAACTTTGTTTTTGCCGATAAAAAATTCGGTTTTTATTTTTGGGAAGCTGGCATTTTTAGACGAATTTAGAAAAAAAACGGCTTAGGTCAATGTGCGCCAAAGATAACAATTAGTTTTTAAAATTCATTCTTATATTGTTAATAACAATTAAGAAACGAAACTAGCGCCATTCGATTAAGAGTTTAGGTTTAGGTGTGAGTTGTCCGAAAAATAATAACACAAAAACAAAAGCTTCAGTCAAGTTTAAAAAATGTTAATTGTTTAAAAAACGACTCGGTAAGAAGATGAGTTGTTAACACATCCGCGCGTTCAAAACATGAAACAGCAACTTCAAACTGCTACCATTAGCTATATCTCCGAATGTTGTTGACGGATTTTAATGATTATTTTTTTAATTTGTGGTACCTTTCTGCGTACATTACAAATATGCATAGTATTTATTTATTTGTTTATAAATTAAACATTTAATTTGTTTAAACATTTTTTTCCACACAATTTTTTTATTAAAAATCAATAATTATTGTGCTATTTTTATTGGCAAACATGGTTATAAGTCGGGAAAATTGAATAATTAAATTATTGTTATAAAACATTAATATTCGTTATATTGCGTGTAAGAAAAAGCTGTATGTATGTAATATGAAAACAGAATTTTTTTATCGGCAAGAACAAAAAAGTTCTTTAATTTGTTTACAAGGTAAAAAGGATAGTGGTTTTCTAATGAAGTTGAAACAAATTTAAAATTAATTTTCCTCAATTCCATGTAATACTTCTCATAGAAAAAGAGTTCCTTTTTCACGAGATATACTCAGAATCGGTGTACCGTCATCGATGGAGCTAGAATGTACGACAAAATTCGCTCGTCTGTGATAAACAAATTAAATTTTGCACAAACTATTTGATGAATCGATCTGAAATTTTACCACATATTAAGCACTAAAAGACCCAACTTTTTACGTAACAACAAAGTCGTAAGTTGCATTTAGCAATAGTTATTGTTAATTGAATATGAAATCAATTTTGACATTATTTTGCATTTTTCACAGCAACAAATAAACATATTGAGATCGGTAAAGAACCAATTTGTAGATTTTTCAATTCTCTAGAAGATGGCTATTCCATTTTCTCCAAAAATTTCTTTAGTTTTTGTTGGTAAGCAAAAAAGTGCAAAAATGCATTTTTCGACCTTTAATTGTTTACAAAAATTTTATGACACAAAATCTCGTGCAGAGAACTTATACGTTTTATTCTATAGGCCTATATTACCCGAAAATCCGGGTCTCTGTCTGGATGAATGAGTGTCCCCAACTAGGTCTTGTTCTCGCTTATGTGACTGGAGTGTTATACGTGTGTTAAAAAGAAATTCAAATATTACAACTTGGTATGCAATTGATATGGGTAGATTACTTTTTATAACAGCAAAAAATAGGTCAAAAGATAATTTTTTCTTTAATAATGTTCTTTGATTTATATGAATTTATACGAAATCGTGCCAAGTATCGTTACATTATTTCTAATATTTATTATAGTGTCGCTTCAAGTATGTCATATTAAAAAATCAAATTATAGTAAATTGGACTTGGGTTTTTGACATCGTGTTCCTCATTTACAGCATTTTCATCTCTTTTTATGTGTATCATTTCTTTGATGACCATTTTGTGGAAATTTCTGTCTGTATCTAACATGTGGGTGTTTTTAAAATCGAATTCATGCTTAGTTGTTTGCTCATGTTTATGTAAAGATGTCGATACCTTTTTAGTACACTTATGTCTATTAATTCTATTTTCAATATATTGTGTCGTCATGCCAATGTATTTCTTAGGACAGTTTAGGCATGGAATTGCATATATTACGTTAGATCTTTTTTTCGGTGGGAACTTTTAAATCATGGAATATTATTAAAAAATGCGACTGAAATTTGGAACGTTCACGCGAACGAATTTTGTACACAGTAAAAAATAATTTCAAAAATTATAGAATTTTTTTAAAATTCATATTAAGAGAGCAAAACAATGTAAAATATTTAAAAAATGAATTCTTCTTCTTTTTTCTACCTGAAATGTTTATAAAACTTGGGAATTATATTTGGTATCACTTGAAGGTTAACATATATTAAAATAATTTTAAAAATATCGCCTGTGAGGGTTTACAAATAAAAATATAAGCAAATTTGTAATTGACTGGCTGGATCGGTTGATATTAAAACATATTGACGAGCTAGGTATGTTCATATTAAAGCCCTGTATAAACAGATATTTCTAAAAATGCTTGGGGACAGGACACTACCACCCGTAAATTCATTTTAAAAAAAATCGTCTATGGCGTTTCACAAGTTAAAATCCGCACATATTTTATATTGACGATCTAGGCATATTCATATTAAAGCCCTGTATAGACAGATATTTCTAAAAATGCATGCGGACGAGACACTACCACCCTTAAATTCATTTAAAAAAAAATCGTCTATGGCGTCTCACAAGTTAAAATCCGCACGTATTTTATATTGACGGGCTAGGTATGTTCATATTAAGCAGATATTTCCAAAAATGCTTGCGAACAGGACACTACCACCCTTAAATTCATTTTAAAAAAATTCGTCTGGGGCGTTTTACAAGTTAAAATCCGCACATATTATATATTGACGGGCTAGGTATATTCATATTAAAGCCCTGTATAGACAGATATTTCTAAAAATGCATGCGGACGGGACACTATCACCCTTAAATTCATTTTAAAAAAATCGTCTATGGCGTCTCACAAGTTAAAATCCGCACATATTTTATATTGACGGGCTAGGTATGTTCATATTAAGCAGATATTTCCAAAAATACTTGCGGACAGGACACTACCACCCTTAAATTCATTTTAAAAAAATTCGTCTGTGGCGTTTTACAAGTTAAAATCCGCACATATTATATATTGACGGGCTAGGTATATTCATATTAAAGCCCTGTATAGACAGATATTTCTAAAAATGCATGCGGACGGGACACTATCACCCTTAAATTCATTTTAAAAAAATCGTCTATGGCGTCTCACAAGTTAAAATCCGCACATATTTTATATTGACGGGCTAGGTATGTTCATATTAAGCAGATATTTCCAAAAATACTTGCGGACAGGACACTACCACCCTTAAATTCATTTTAAAAAAATTCGTCTGTGGCGTTTTACAAGTTAAAATCCGCACATATTATATATTGACGGGCTAGGTATATTCATATTAATGCCCTGTCTAAACAGATATTTCTAAAAATGCTTGCGGACAGGACACTACCACCCCTAAATTTGATTTTAAAAAAATCGTCTATGGCGTTTCACAAGTTAAAATCCGCACATATTTTATATTAAAGGGCTAGGTATGTTCATATTAAAGCCCTGTATAAACAGATATTTCTAAAAATGCTTGCGGACAGAACACTACCACCCTTAAGTTCATTTAAAAAAAAAATCGTCTTTGGAGTTTCACAAGTTAAAATCCGCACATATTTTATATTGAAGGTCTAGGTATGTTCATATTAAAGCCCTGTAGTGTCTTGTCCGCAAGCATTTTTAGAAATATCTATTTATACAGGGCTTTAATATAAAATATGTGCGGATTTTAGCTTGTGAAACGCCATAGACGCTTTTTTAAAAATGAATTTAGGGGTGGTAGTGTCCCGTCCGCAAGCATTTTTAGAAATATCTGTTCATACAGGGCTTTATTATGAATATATCTAGCCCGTCAATATAGAATATGTGCAGATTTTAACTTGTGAAACGACATAGACGATTTTTTTTTAAATGAATTTAAGGGTGGTATTGTCCTGTCCGCAAGCATTTTTAGAAATATTTGTTTATGCAGGGCTTTCATATGAACATACTTAGCCCATCAATATAAAATATGTGCGGATTTTAACTTGTGAAACGCCATAGACGATTTTTTAAATGAATTTAAGGGTGTGTTTAAAATCTTTTTTTTTTTGTTATATAGTGTCAGTCAGGTGTCCTAAATTACTATAAGATTTTCCAAGACAGTCCTATCCAGCAAAATTTGTTTTTTTCACAACAATATATGATGAAGTACTTTTGTAAATAAAATTTTGTTTCTCATTTTTTGGTAATATTTTTTTGAGTGTATAATTCGTCTCGTGAACGTCCCAAACTTCAGCCGCATATTAAAAAATAATAATCTTTTTTCCTATTTTTTGCTGTTATAAAAAGTAATCTACTCATATCAATTGCATACCAAGTTGTAATAATTGAATTTATTTTTAACACACGTACAAAACTACTTTGAGGGTATGTACTATTTTATAGTTTTCACTGTTTTAACCTTTGTATCGTTTTGTTTTAATTTCAAGACAGTTATAAAATCTTTTTATTTCTATTAATTTTAAATATTAACTTAAAAACATAAATGTAATAGATATATAAAACAATTACTGAGATATATGTTTATAAAAAAAAAATTTGTAACTTTGTAGATAAAAGATACAAATATACTATAACTTTGAAGAAGCTCACAATGTAGAGCGAAACTTAATTAGCATTATCGGTCAAATTTTAATTTTTTTCTAGAAAGAAATTCAAAAGTAGGGTTATATCTCAAAATATCGAAGAAAGTTATTAGAAAAAGTTTTTTAAACGCAATTTTTAACCCATATACAATTAAACTGTTTTCTTAATATTAATGTGTATTACTTTTAGGCACAAACTATGTTTTTAAAAATAGTTATTTTATGAAGTTACCTTATACAGGGCCAAAAACAAATAAAATTTGCATCACGTGACCACACGAAAATATTTTTTATTTTACAAAAAAAATTAATTATTTTTTTTGTTTATAACAAATTACGTAACACTTTTTCGAGAATCCACATTCAGCTGATCAAAATATATATAAAAAAAACTTTGGTGAAAGCTAAGTCTCTTCATAGGTTACGGAAACTCACTGGACTACCGGACTATAAGTGCATGTTTGAAACAAATTTTACATCACTTCGCCCTTTTCCAGGAAAAAATACGCTGGGTTAGGTTCAGCCATATTTTAGATTTTTCTTTCAGATAATTCCTGAATATAGTTGCACTTGATGGGACGGGATTGGGGACCACCCTGTGTTTACTGAATATTTGAAACCGTGAACACAGCTGGTGGTATCTCAGTTTCTTTTCATTACCACATCTTCAGTGTTTGATTCTGATCTTGGACATTTGGATGAAGAAGGAACAGTCCGAAGTGAAAACGACAACGGTTAACCTACAGGGGGGTTATGAAAATAGTTTTTACAAATATTAATATACATTTATATATTATTTAGGAAAAACCAACTCAAAAATATTTATGACAGGCGTGCTTTGTTGGTGTTACCAAAGAATTGTTTTTATCACTATTAGGTTATTTTCTTTATAGTTTTTAGTTAAATATTATATTAAATTTATTGGACAAAAAGTTCTGATTATATATATATATATATATATATATATATATATATATATATATATATATATATATATATATATATATATACTGTTTTTCTTTTTTGTTATTGACTGTTCCTTAATAATTTTGGAAGAAGTTTATCGGGTTGCGGTCTGTAGGATAAATAATTAACTCATTTTCTTTTTAATACTCAATATTTCGACATTTATTTCATGCCTTCTTCTGGAGTAAAAAACTAAAAATCAAACAAACACAGGTAGTTAACAAACGGTTAAACAAAACTAATATGTAATTAAAATACTTACAAATCAGAGTTTCCTTCAAATACACTCAACATCGTACGAAGTGTAAACAGCCAATAAACATTTAGGTTGGTATATTTATACAGTGATACATCATTATTAACGAGATGAAAAAGGGTTCTTTCTGATAACAAAATTTTTTTTCTTTTAAGGTAGTATATACAGATTAGATTAAATTTAAAATATTACAGTAGATGTTGCTAAGTTGTTTAGTATCAGATTTGTAGTTTATGGTGTTTTTTGTTTTTTTAATATGATACATTTCTAGGAATAGACGACTTTTATAATTGTTTTGATGTTCTAAAATTTTTATGTTGTGATGACCTGTATTTAAATAGGGTTCAACCACAGCACACGTGTTTTTTTCTAATCGGCAATCGCTTTTACAAACATTCCTGTTGACTTAATAGCTGGCATCTTAAATTCAAAGTGGACAATTATCGAACAACAAACCACTTTATCCAAAGATAATTTTCTAAAACAATTTCATATTTAACAATACATATTTTATTTTTAACCAAACATTTTATAAGCAGATTTATGACACACCTATGGGTTCTCCAATAAGTCCAATTCTAGCAACTATTGTTTTGGACCATTTACTAGACAATGTAATACCGACTTTGCCGTTTCAGTTACCTTTTATATACAAATATGTTGACGATTTGATTTGCGCGGTTCCTTCCGACAAGATTCACACTCTTTTGGATACATTTAACTCATTCCATGACAGACTCCAATTTACCATAGAATTGGAAAAAGAAAACAGTGTCACATTTTTAGACACAAAAGTAATTCGAACGTCTGGCGATAGGACAATTCTTAATTGGTATATGAAACTGACTGCATCCGGTAGATTTTTGAATTATATCTCAAATCATCCAAAAACTCAAAAATTTAACACCGTTATCGCCATGAAAAACAGGATTGTCCATATTAGCGATGAAACTTTTATAAAGGATAATTTGAGGAAGCTTTTTAACATCTTCTTAAATAATGGTTATCCCAGACCAAGGCCCAATTGAATATTCGCCCTTCAATATAAATATAAAAAGTTATCATACTTGGACAGACTCACACAACCCATTACGTCACTGTTTAAAAGTTTTCCTGAGATAAAAATAGCTAATTACAACATAATAAAAACTGGTAACTTATTCTCTAAAGTTAAAGCTGTTAATGAACAATAATGTAATTTATAAGATGTCTTGTTTGGGTTGCCTGGGTTGTTACGTGGGTCAAACTGGACAGTGGCTCAGACAGCGGGTTACCCAATACAAAAGCGATTGCCGATTGGGAAAAAACACGTGTGCTGTGGTTGAACACTATTTAAATACAGGTCATCACTTTGATTATAACATAAAAATTTTAGAACATCAAAACAATTATTAAAGTCGTCTATTCCTAGAAGTGTATCATATTAAAAAAACAAAAAACACCATAAACTACAAATCTGTATATACTACCTTAAAAGAAAAAAATTTTTGTCATCAGAAAGAACCCTTTTTCGTCTCGTTAATAATAATGATGTATCACTGTATAAATATACCATCCTAAATGTTTATTGGATGTTTCCACTTCGTCCGATGTTGATTGCGTTCGTTAGGGTTGATTTCTTAGAAGGAAACTCTAATTTGTAAGTATTTTAATTACATATTAGTTTTGTTTAACCGTTTGTTAACTACCTGTGTTCATTTGATTTTTAGTTTTTTACTCCAGAAGAAGACATGAAATAAGTATTGAAATATTGAGTATTAAAAAGAAAATGAGTTAATTATTTATCCTCCAGACCGCAACCCGATAAACTCCTTCCAATATATATATATATATATATATATATATATATATATATATATATATCGGTATCGATCAGAAAATTATTATTATCGACCGATTTTTTTTATCGACTAAAAAACTATGTGTTGATTACTATGAATATTATTTAATTAAATATTTAGATGATTTAAAGCAGAGATAAACTAAGCTTGAGTGTTTTTGAAAAAATCAATTGCGTAATATTCAAAAAAAATGTTAGAGCTTTTTTTGGTAGTACCACATATATTCCATATAAAAAAAAAACTTTAAAACTATTTATTAGCCGTTGCTGTCGGGTGAGCCGTTCTAGAGTAATGCTCATTTAAGTACAGCAAAGAATAAGAAAAATCTTCGCTAATTTGAAAATTGAAAAAAAAATCCATCGGTATGTATTTCACGGCTGCGACAAATATACTGTGAAAATTCGAGGGACCTTGTTTTACACCTTGGTATGATTTGACATTATGACCTCGAACTATTTTCATAACTCCCAAATTAGAAGAACATAATTTTCTGGTAAGTACTTAAATGTTAGTCATCTAATTGTAAAGAATTTTAAGGGGCATATTTTATTATTAATTGTTTTGTCACTACGAAATATTTAACTTTTACCACAGATTAATCATTTTATATCTATATAGCAATCCAGCCGTACGGCGCCATCTAACGGAAAAACTCGAAACTAACGTAGTTGTTTTATAAGAATTCTTTCGGTCGATTTAAGTGCTGGTTGCTAAAAATACACCTTTTAAAAATAGTTATGATTTTTTAGTTAATTATTTTAAATATAGTTAACTGAGTTACGTCGGTACATACCACGACAATTTTAATTGTCACATTCATCCCGGGTTTTTTCCCGCGCGTGAAACCAATATATCTTTACCGATTTTTTTTGTCGACATCGGGTCTAGAAATAGGTTGCCTATTGGAAATTAATGTTTTGAACATTTTGAGAAACACCTGAGTATTTTTATTTGCGATGGGTTATTAAAAATAGGTGTTTAGTGGGGTGAGAGACGCGGGGCATAGCGTCTCTTCAAATATATATATATATATATATATATATATATATATATATATATATATATATATATATATATATATATATATAGCATATTCGTAACGATGAATGGGGTAACAAGGGTATAAAAAAATGGCCTTGTAGTTCCCGTTTTTTTGTATATGTTTAATTTTATAAATTATTCAACGAGTTTTTTCTAGATTTTTTCCCAATATTGTTTATTAGTAACAAACATGGCATTTATTAATAGTTATGTACAGTATATCTGGTTGAAATTAAACTTTGACATTAGTTTATACTTGATTGAAAATTTGAAGAAAAAATCTGCCGTGTGCGTATCTGACGCGCATTATTTTAAGGTTCCTTAGCAGTGATTTGTTCTATTATTTAAAAAAAAAATTCCATAATATTACTAGGTTCTTAATCATCTTAGTTTTCCTCTTGTTAATTTTTAGGCCTGTTTGCTGTAGTTCTTATATTATTTCTCGGGTTTCTTCTACATTATCTATTACCAAAACTGTGTCATCTGAAAACAAATCTGAGGTGATTGAGTTTGTCGTCGGCAATAGTATTCCCTTTGTTTTCCCACTGCATTGTCTTAAATGCACATTTTAAGGCAGCGTTAAATAATTTTGGCAAAATGTTGTCATCAATGAGAAACTTAAAATTAAATTTTTGACATCACTTAAAATCCACGTTCTTAGCTGGTATTTTAAAGGGGAACACCGAACACCGCTGTGAAAATTTTTAATTTTTTTTTTGTTTTCTGAAAGTATATGTAAAAAAAAATCAGGTCAAAAATCGAAAAGCTAAAGAAGTTATACCTGAACGTATATTTATTTTTCTTTTCTTGGGGATAGGTATCTGGTAGTCTTCATTAAAAAAAAATGTTTATTCTCTCAACGTTTCGCTCATTATATTGAGCTTCCTCAGGAGGATTTTTTATTTTCTAACATTAATCTATGACTGATAAAATATATATAAAACAACCTATTTCTACAAATACAACGGATCACACGTAACATATACTATTTAAGTATATATTATAAAGACATAAGAATATATATTACAGGAAAAAAAAAATAAAATTCTTTTCTTACGAGTATTCCAACAAAAAAAAAATAGGTATACTTATCTCGGATGCATCCAGTACAAACCTACATTAACAATAATATAACCTACGATCAAATAAGTAATTATTCTCAGAGATAGAACAGTGATTTTTGATACATTATCCTATTTTAGCGTAATTTTAAGTTTTAAATATTTTACTTTGTAATCTTTTAAATAGTATATGTTACGTGTGATCCGTTGTATTTGTAAAAATATGTTGTTTTATATATATTTCATCAGTTGTAGATTAATGTTCAAAACTAAAAAATCCTCCTCAGGAAGGTCAATATAATGAGCGAAACGTTGAGAGAATATTTTTTTTAATGAAGACTGCCAAAGACCTATACCCAAGAATATCAAAATAAATATAGTCGAATGGTTTAAGAAGAAAGAAAAATTATATATATATATATATATATATATATATATATATATATATATATATATATATATGTTTATACGACTTTCACGGATTCCTCCGTCTAGTGAGAGACGAAACATGTACCTCTGCCGTATCACTGTGGCGGGGAGGGTAAGCTTTGACTTTCTTCTCGGTATGGTGGTACAGGTAGGCCAGCATCTCGATGGTGGTGGAATAGGATGAATTGTGTTTAACAACAATTTATTTTAACTGTGCAACCTCTAACACAGTAAGGATATGATGGAGAGAAGTTTGCATTTACTGTTTCGCATTTTACTTCATATATATATATATATATATATATATATATATATATATATATATATATATATATATATGATGTAAAATGCGAACAGTAATTGCAAACTTCGTTCCATCATATCTTTTCCGTGTTAGAGGTTGCACAGTTTGAACGAATTGCTACAGAACACAGTTCGTCCTATTACACCACCATCGAGATGATGGCGTACCTGTACCACCATACTGAGAAGAAAGTCAAAACTTACCCTTCCCGCTATAGTGATACGGCAGAGGTACATGTTTCGTCTCTACTAGACTCATCAGGGTACCGACATACATCTAGCTGTGTGACAGATCGGAAGGAGGCATGCAAATACTGAACGCGACTTCGCCGACCTCCCGTCAGCTGGCGTATTTATGTTTATGCGGCTTTCACGGATTCCTCCGTGTGAGATGCAATAGCAGTGGATATATCCACATTAAGTTAGTAAGTAAAATGCGAACAGTAATTGCAAACTTCGTTCCATCATATCCTTTCCGTGTTAGAGGGTTCTTCTCAATATGGTGGTACAGGTAGGCCATCTCGATGGTGATGTAATAGGATGAATTGTGTTCTGTAGCAATTCATTCAAACTGTGCAACCTCTAACACGGAAAGGATATGATAAAACGAAGTTTGCAATTACTGTTGGCATTTTACTTCATCTATTCACGGAGTTGCAAATAGTTGTACGTTTGCTGAATGTGATTTCAGCACTACAACGGCATAATGTGGATATATCCACTGCTATTGCATCTCACACGGAGAAATCGGTTCATGGCCTAAATATTTATAAGATGTTACATACTCGATTTCAGATTCGTTTAGGGATATGTTGCTACTTGGAACTAAGTTTGTCATACATTGAGTTTTTGTACGGTTAATTTTTATACTTACCACATCTAACGCTGCACTCAGTGTCCTTAGTAACTCTTGGGCTTCTTCAAGGTTGTCAGAAATTAACACGATATCGTCAGCAAAGCGTAGGTGGTTTAATCGTTCACCATCTATATTGACTCCCATGTTCCCCCAACCTATTTTTTTAAACATGTATTCTAGCAGCATTGTAAATAGTTTTGGTGAGATGTTATCACCTTGTCGTACGCCACGTTCCATTCTAAATGTAGATGTTATTTTGGAATGGACTTTCACACTTGCTGTTGCGCTATTATATATGTTCTTAATTAAAGCTGCATATCTGTGGTCGACTCTACAATCAGCTAATGCAGCAAATATTTTGTTTTGGTCCGCTGAATCAAACGCTTTCTCGTAGTCCACAAATATTAAGACCAATGGTTTGTTGTACTCCACTGTTTTTTCTATGAGCGTTTTCATAACTAGCAAGTGGTTGTTTGTACCATAAGCGGATCTGAAACCTGCTTGTTCTCTAGGTTGGTAGAAATCTAATTTGGGAGTTAATCGTCTTGTTACTATTTTTTTTTATAAATAGTTTGTACATGTGGGAGAGGTGACTAATTGGACGGTAGTTTTTTAGATCGGTGGGATCGCCCCTTTGTTCCATGAAGTTGGGATTTGTCCGGTCTCTAAACATCTATTAAATAGGACTTTGAGAGCATTTATTAATTTTTCCCCTTCTGCTTTAATACTTTCAATAACAATGCCATCTTCTTCTGGGGCTCTGTTGTTTTTCATTTCTGGTATATCTTCTGAGCCTTGATTGCAGACATTTGGGGTGTTTGTTAGGTCATTGTCAATGGTGTACTTTTTGTATAACGCGCTGTAGAAATCTTCCACTATTTGGAGTATTTTTTCTCTATCTAAGTATTTTTAAGCTTTTATTCTGCTCAATTACATCGGATATGTATTTTCATATATCTCTTCTTATAAGCCTTGATATTTCTCTGCTAATTTGCCTATATTCTCCTGAGTTCTTCTGTTCCATTTTTCTTCGTCTTTCAATAAGCTCTTTTGTGTGTTGACTTAATTTGTCAGATGTTTTATTTTGTTTATTACAATACTTTTCTATGGCGTTTTTTAGGATGTTTACTATTTGGTTATTTGTTTCCTCCAGGTCTATGGTTTTCAAAGTTTGGAGTCCGTTTTCAACATATTCTGTGTATTCAGAGAGATGTTCTGGAGTTATCCATCTTCTTAGGTTCTTTCCTGTTACTAGTTTGGCTCTTTCACTCTTCATATTTATTACCACGTATATATATATATATATATATATATATATATATATATATATATATATATATATATATAAATATATATTTTCTTGATTCTTGAACCATAGATTATATAATTTTTCTTAATTTTGTATTTTCTTGGGTTTAGGTTCTATAATTAATAAAACAAAAATTTGAATGTTTCACATATTTGTTTTACAGGTACGTACCTTGAAAATAAATTTAATAATATCATCATGAAAGCCAAATACAATATTTTAAACTTATCAATTACAGAGGCAACCAAAACAATAACTTCTTTAAATACATCCATTAGAGAAAACATCAAAAAAACTGATATATTAGATAGATTCTTATCGTTAGAAAATAAAAAGTTTGAGGAATTACATAAAAAAATTAAAAAAAGACATCAAAAAAAATTAAACCAATTATTTAAAAAGCGTGAAATCTGTAAAGAAACAAACAACGACAGGTCCAAATGGATCGAAAATATATCTGATACCCCGATACCGTCCGAAGTTAATGAAGTTTTATCGTATGGTCCAAATTTCTCATTAGATGTTACAAAAGAAAAAGATATTCCAATAACCGAATATATAGCCTCTATTGAATCTGTTATTAGCAATGAGTCAGACGACAAGAAGGACACAATTAGAGCTGAAGTAACAAATGTTTTAACTAATCATAAAATCAAAATAAGACATCAAACAATAAATAGTAACAGCCTCCAAAAAAAGTTAAAAAAGAAATTAAATCGAACAAAAAAATTTATCAAAGACAATCCTCAAATCATTGTTCTAAGGCCTGATGAAAGCAATAAAACAGTAGTTATGAACAAGGCGTATTACGAGACAAAAATGAACAACTTACTAAAGGACGAAAATACATATAAAAATATTAAAAGTGATCCAACGAACTTATATCAAAAAAAAAATAATACCTTCATAAAAAAATTGCTCAATGTAAAAGAACTAACTGAAAAAGATGCAAAAAGGCTAACCATTCACAATGCTATTCCACCAAAAATATACGGCCTACCAAAATTACATAAACAAAATATACCACTAAGACCTATTGTTTCTTATATACAATCGCCATTCTATAGTTTATCAAAATTCTTATCAGATTGCATTTCAAATATTAAAGGCAAAAACGATTTTTTTTTATTAAAGATTCATTCGCCTTTAAAAAATTTATTGTTAAAGTAAACCTACCTGAAAATTACAGACTCATTTCGCTAGATGTTATATCTTTGTATACAAACATACCAAATCAACTTGTCCACACTATTTTAGCAGAAAAATGGGAAATTTTAAAAAAACATACAACGCTATCAAAAAATAATTTTATGGATGCTGTTGACCTCGTTCTTAATACAAATTATTTTCAGTACGAAAATACCTTTTACAAACAACTCGATGGATGTGCTATGGGATCACCAATTTCATCTACCATTGCTCAGCTAGTAATGGAATATTTAGAGGAAAAAGTCTTAGAAAAATTAAATTTTAATATAATATTTTTCAAACGTTTTGTCGATGATTGCATAGCGGCCGTACCACAAAATAAAATAAATGAAATTCTCCAAGAGTTTAACAGTTTCAACGAAAAATTACAGTTCACGTCCGAAACAGAGAATAATAATAAAATAAATTTTCTAGATATGACACTTATACGCAGAAAAAACAAAATTTTAACGGAATGGTACACCAAACCAACTTGGTCAGGTAGATATCTAAACTGTTTCTCTAATCATTCAAAAACTCAAAAAAATAGCGTTATAATCGGTCTATCTGATCGTGCTATCTCCCTAACATCTCCAGAATTCCGACCAAAAATACTTCAAAAAGTAAAAGAGACACTAATAAATAATAATTTCAACGAAAAGACTATCACCAAAATAATTGATAAACGAACATATAAGTTTTATAACAACGTAAAAACAAAAAACATAGAACATAAACAGCAAAAATATGTGGCATTACCTTACACTAGTGAGCTGTCAGAAAAAATAAAATACATTTTAAAAAAGCATGATATTATCGTATGCCACAGGTCACATAATAAATTAAATACATTATTCACAAATTTAAAAAGTAAAACTCCTCTAATGAATAAATCAAATATAATATATTCGATCCCTTGCACAAATTGTCCCAAAAAATATATAGGCATGACGAGCCAATTACTGAAGAACAGATTAAATGGCCATAAATATACAAAAAACGCCTCAACAGCGTTAAACAAACACACACAGGACGAAAAACACACTTTTGATTATAACAGTACCATAATAAAAAACAAAGATATGAATTACCAAAAATTACAGATAAAGGAAATGATTGAAATTAAAAAAGATAAAAACACTGTTAACGATAGAACACATATGGGAAATTTGAGCCACATTTACGCAAACCTAATTTAAACAAAACTATTAAGTATTCGATCCGGTCAAATAAGAATCAAAAATAGAATATCCTCTTAAACATAAAACCAAACATATACCTTATTTGTTTTTTTTTTATACATTGTAAAATATAAAAAAATATTTAAAAAAATAAAACACATTCGCATTCCACGTATCCTCAGTAAACGATGAAAATTTAAAGTTTATTTAGAAACAGAACAGCAAAATGTCAAGGTATGTACTGGTAAAATTTAATATTTTTAAAATGTTTTAAAGTTTTTGACTACTGTTTTTAAGTGTCTTGTTTGTTTTCCAAAACGGTAAAATATGTTTTTTATTTGATGTATTTTAATTATATATATTTTTAGGAAAAAATTTTAAAAAAATTTTGAAAATGCCTTGAATAAAGGGCGAAACGTCAATCGTTTTGTGTTTTATTAATTATAGAACCTAAACCCAAGAAAATACAAAATTAAGATATATATATATATATATATATATATATATATATATATATATATATATATAATGTCTTTCTATAACTCAAAATTTCCTTTAACGCTTTTTTAGCCATAGTCGAAGTCCTTTAATCGTTCTTTCTTGTCGAGCAGGCAAAAAATATAATCTATTAACGAATTCTTTGCCCACAGTGAATCAAATGAATATAGTGCATTATTGTAATTTTATTTAAAAATAATTTCATTTCCTTTGGATGGGAAAATTTGCTCAATTTAAAAAATATTCCATCGATGGTCGTTGATACAACATGTTAAAAATATCCTCGACACTTATTCCTTACGGTTTTAATTACATGATGAGGATAGGATATCTCAACATATTTTTAAATATTATTATTCCAGAAAAACAGATGATCGACCCAAAAGTAATAAAACTATCTAAGTTTGTGTATTTGAAATGACTTTTATATGGAAACATCAAATACACACTCTTTCAGTTTCCATAGTTATAATCCATGCAGAGACTAATTATTTAATTGCTCTATTTCGTGGAATATGCTTTACGTAAAACAACATTTAATAAAACTAAGTCGTAGTTAATGTTAGTTTCCTTACACCATAGTGTGATTTAATTTCTGGAAGTCGACAAATATTTATACTAAGCGACGGTTACATTCAGTTGTTTCCTCGATTTTCGTTGATTGTTATTTAATTATTTATAAGCAACAATGTTAACTGAATCAAGCGTAAACTTATAATTTACAGGAAAGCAGTAGTGATACTTCCAGCAAGGAATTCGACTATGGCTGACGGACAAACGGACGAAAGGGAGATCCTACAAAAGTTTCATTTTTTCATTCTTTATGTACAAAACCCTACATATGCCTTTGTTATCGACCGATCTCACCGCTAAAGTTCTCTTTACATAACCGTCCGCGATCCTAGTAATTTCTAATTAAAGAGTGCCGTCCGCTGTTTAATAGGAGATGCATCTCCAACATGTGATTCTGTTGGCACCGCCGTCACTCTATCGAAATGCATCGCGATGGGCCAGAAAACGTCGGGATTCAACTACAATGTTGCCACAAGAAATAAATTATATTTGCGTCAGTAGACTAGGCTACTAGACCGTTACGTACTGGATAAGTAGTTTTTATAAATGGGTATGTTTTGATTTTCTGTATTAATAATTTGTGATGTAGGACTGCTAGCGATTCCAAATTTCAGAATCACTATGGATTTTTTTTGGCGAAAAACACTCTATGGGGGTATTTCTGTCCGTCCAATGTGTCACGGATTTTTTAACGATTCTTTATTGGTCATATTGTATTTTCTTTTTCTTCATTTTAATTCACCCCAAAGATGTTCTTTGGGATTCAAATCAGGCGATTGAGGAGAAGAATGCACTTGCTGAGGCACCTAATAAAATGTGCATTTTCGCACAGTCTGTGCTTGCCAAGCTCAGATTGTCACTCAAGTAAATTGGTTTACAATATTTGCAAATATTGCCGATGATCCATTGTATTCTCTAATTCTTCTACTCTAGCAAGCTTCGATCA
This sequence comes from Diaprepes abbreviatus, assembly GCA_034092305.1. NCBI lineage: Eukaryota > Metazoa > Arthropoda > Insecta > Coleoptera > Curculionidae > Diaprepes > Diaprepes abbreviatus. Next base: position 6,167,675 of record JASJET010000211.1, on the reverse strand, counting down.
TACTCTAGATATAAACAACAATAGATTTGTCTGAAGGCTATTTATGGTCGGTGGGGGAGACGCTTTTTTGATGTTTGACAGACATAAACATATTTACATATCTTGTCTTTCAGTTTAATTGCTTGTCGTGACTTTTTTCGGTGTTTTTAAGTGTTAGAAATTACTATAAATGCGAAGTTTACAATTAATATTAACAAAAAGAGGATTTAAAAACTTATTTTTATCGGTAAATATTGTTAGATTGTTTACATATTGAAAATAACAATAATAAAAATTTAGGCAACCATATATTCATACTTTGTTTTCAGAATTGACGTACCCAGGGGTATGTTCGAAGAACGTACCGATGATACTCGTTTAAATAATGCAATTAGAAAAGGATAGCATAAAATCGGCATGTCTGTACCAAGAAATTAAATATCTACTGTTTATCAACACTTTTTGAAATATAAATAAAAATATTATTACGTTATTCAGCGTTCAAACAACCGGGCCCTAGTTCTGACGTTATGCTACTTCTACAGGGGTATGTTCGAAGCTAGCAAGGGTTAGGTTGATTTTAAACGTGATTTATTATAATATTTCAAACAACTTGCGAAAAATAAATCACAAACGACTTAATAGCTACAATGCAACGCCTAAGCAGGCGTGGATCCAGGGGGGCGGTGGGGGCGATCCCCCCCCCCCAATAGTTTTGAGTTTAGAAAAATATACCCGATTTTTCCTCTTATACTACAGTTTATTTAAGAACTAGAGAGAGTAATAAATCATTTTTCTACCCTTTTTGGTGTCTTTAGCAAAATCTGTTAGACACAAATATTTTTCATAGGAATGGGCTAGAAATTTTATAATCAAAAATACCGGTCTATAATAAAGGACTAAAACGTAGCCTTATTATCTCAAAAAATTCGAAGTTATAATTTAAATATTTACAAAATACCCGTTGTCAAAAATACAAAAAGTTAAACATATATAAAAAAATAAATCGTCCATATAATATTAAAATAATTTTGGGCTATCGGTCATTTTATTATTAATTAAAAACATTTTTAGGATATTTGACGTTTCAGTTTATTTATTTATTAAACCATCTGCATAATTACAATTAAACACTAAAAAGGGATTCAAATGTAATTACTTTTTTTATGTTGTAATTAAAATTAGACCTACTTACTTTTATTTCTATTGTACTGATATCTTAATTTAATTTACTTTATTATGTAGAAATCCGATAGCCGCACAAAAATAAGATAAACATGTTAATTCTACACGCTTAAGAAAAAGACACAAATACAATAATAATAAATAAATAAAAAACTTACGGCTAATTAGAATTAAATATATGTAAAATTAAAGAGTGGGACACACCAAAATAAAAATATAAAAAAAAATAACATATAAACAACATTAAACAATAAAATACAACAAAAACAAAAATTTAAATAATAAATTGTGTTTAATTATGGAGAATATGATAAAGTTATATCAAGAATATGTGACACATTTGCCATTTGATATTCGCAAAAACAGATTCCATCACAATGTGAAATTGCTATTTTAGGAAATTTCGCTGCATATCTACTATGTCTGTAAGACAAGCTACTTTAGAATCAGGATCTTCGAACATACCCCTGTAGAATTAGCGTAACATCAGAACTTGGGCCCGGTTGTTTGAACGCTGAATAACGCAAAAATATTTTTATTTACATTTGGAAAAGATTGATAAACAGTAGATATATCATTTCTTGGTACACACATACCGATTTTATACTATCCTTTTCTAATTGCATTATTTAAACGAGTATCATATAATAATCGATACGTCAAATCTAGAATACATAAAAGTATGAATGTATGGTCGGCTAAATTATTTTTATTGTTATTTTCAATATATAACCAATATTTAACAATGTTTATCAATAAAAATATGTTTTTAAATCCTCATTTTGTTAATATTAATTATAAACTTCGCATTTATAGCAATTTCTAATACCTGAAAACACTGAAAAGAGTAACGACAAGCAATTAAACTGAAAGAAAAGATAAGTAAACATGTTTATGTCTGTCAAACATCAAAAAAGCCTTTCCCCCACCGACCATAAACAGCCTTCAAATAAATCTATTGTTTAGATGAAGCTAAACTTAAAAAAAATTCTGTCTTTAATTGATCCCATTATTGGAGTGATTCAAATTTACATGTGTTTAGGTAGCAAAATTTTCAAGAATCCTGACAGTTTAATGTTTATTGTGCAGTAAAAAATATTAAGTTATAAATAAAATAAAAAAATATAAAATGTGTTTATTAAATTTCAGGTGAAGGCTTTATGAACATTTTAAAATTTTATGTTTAATCTTATTTTTTATCAAAATATAAAAATCTAATAAAGCAGGCCCCTTTCAACAAGGAATGCAACCCCCAATTAAATAAAAAAAGATTTCCTTATAAGAAAAATTTTGCCATTTTTGACATAAAAATTTAAATATGTCAAAAATGCTTTGACTTATGTATAGGATATCATACACAAAATGTGTCTAGAATCTTGCGCAAAATCTAAAAATAGAATATTTCGGTATAACCGGTATTTTAGCCGGGTTACCCACATCGACATTAGTATACTGTCAAATTTTCTAAATTTTCTAGTTTTCCATATATGGATCGAATTGGTTTTTGGGGTATGTTACGTTTTTATTTTTCCTGTCTAATTTCCTATCTAAAATAGTAATTTTTACGCTTACCTCCTCCATCATTTATGTGTTTTGTTTTTTTGTTTTGGGGAACATATTTATAAATGAAAGACAACGTTGGCAGAATATCTTGTTTATTAGAATTGAGCTCACAATTATGGTATTAAAATTCATAGTAACTGTTGGATAGTCCTTGTTGTTGTTATGTTGAGTTCCTAAGACTTCTCTCCTTTGTACCTAAAATATAGAAAGGTATTAGTCTTGTACATAGTGGCTCGGTATGGAATATTTAGTTAGAAATTCTTAATTTAAATTATATTTTGCGGTTATTGTTACCTTCATCGAGAGATTTCGAGTGAACAGATAATCATTTGGCTGCAGGATCGACAGATTTCTGAGTGGAAGCTCTCTGGATACTGTTGGATCTTCTATGTCTTCTAGGCAGTTTAATTTTCCCATTGTGTCAGTTATCATGCGACTATGAGACATTCTATTAAGCTAAAAACGGAAAAACTACCTCAGTGTCAAATATAAATAAACTTAAGGTTAGAATCTACTCGACTTTCCTTGCGAGACAGTTTTACTTCAACAAAGCCTGTTTATTGCTATAAGTTTTTGAACGTACCACAATTGTCCTAGTTACTTGCTTATAAAATTTCTGATAATAATTTTAAAATTTCATATTTTTATTTTTTATTGTTTTGAGGGCTTGTCAGTTGTCATTAACGTCGATATACAGATTCCTGTATCCGCCTTGGACGTTTTTCTAGGGACAAGAAAAAAATCTTAGTGATAAGGACACTTTTCTTGCAGAGTTGCACCTGGAAAGGTCACTTGGCAATTTTGCTAGTTTTGAATTAAAAGATTCGGGTCCTTGACCAAATTTATAGTTAAGAGTTACTTTGTGTACTTTAGAAGCTGTGTGCTTGTGTGATTCAGTTTGGTCAGTTCGGGAGACAAACCCGATATCAAATTTTCTATTTTTTTTTCTTTTCCGCCACAAAAAGGCCACCTAACATCACTGGTAAGTCTTTGTTTTAATTTTTGTTTTAATTCTTGAGTATTAATAATTGTGGATATGTTCAGAAAAGGAATAAGTGACCTACCTCACTCGTAACATAAAAAATTAAGTTCTTTCTAATCCATCTTTTGTTTTAGGCCTTTTTCCCCCCTTTCTCTTTTTCATTTCCTCTTTCGTTTTTCCTTTTGTTTCCTTCTTGCTGGCTTTTCTACGGTACCTGCCTTGGCTACTGTACATACCAGACCACTCGGGCCTTCTTGCGGATATCTGTACGGCACCTGCCTAGCATGCTGCACATACCACCACACCGAGTGATCCAGAGCCTCAACATCAGGACATCAAGAAGCCGCCGTTAATCAGGTTTTATGTGTCTGTGTCATTTCAGGGAATTATAGACTTTTAACCTGCTTAAATTTTGCCTTCGGTAAAACCTATAAATTTAAAGACATCATCGCGTTTTATTTTCTTTTGTATATATAATTATCAAATAATCAGCTTACCTATCTCTTTAAAAAACCATCGTGTTTCCTCATATGGTACAATTAATCAAATCTTGCAACCATATGCAGTTGATATCTTTCACATATGTAAAAGGACACATTTGTTAACTCAGGTAAACAGGCCTATTTACGCGGATAGAGTGTACTTAATATTATCATTTTATATATATAGTTGCCATTTATATTGAATCGCTTTTGTATATTTAGTACTATAGCCAAAACACTGTTTTATCTAAAATTACTCATTTTATTAGATTAATTATTTAGTTTTGAATTGTCAAAAACCAGCTGACTGTCCCAGGTTTATTCCTTCGAACAGAGAAGCGCTGGGCCACTCTCGGTGGTTACATTTACACCGTAATACATAATATATAGAGGTTTGTTCTTAAATTTTTTGGGTGTTTTCTTGGAGTTGAATTAGATTTCCTGTTTTGTTTTTAGATCGGTCTCTGCCTTAACCTTTAGGGCACCAAAACAGGTGGCGCATTTTACCTTGACCACTCTCCGTTCCTTTGGGAGCTAGCCGGATGAGCCCTAAAAGGTAGAGACCACTCAAGAGCCACCTGACAAGTGTAGATAAACATCTCTCTTTCTTTATATAAAAATTTAGCGCAGCGTTAATATTTTTTTTATAACAGGTAGTAGTTAATTTACTTATCAAGCAAGTGCGGTGCTCTCCCAGATCAACCATACGGTAAAACGAAACATTTAAAATAATGTATCAACATAGCATTACTTGTCGATCTTTAACGTAAAACAGAAAATATGTAATTTTGAAATTTTAAGAATTGAAAATGAGTTCATTACAAATAATCCTATCTGAGTTAGCGAAGGCGAGTAAATGTAACATTTTTTACTTAAAATTTTTTTCATCAGTTAGGAATTGTTTTTCTTGTAAGCTAATTATCATTGGTAATTTAGTTCAGAATACCTGACAACATCGAAACCCACGTTCAAAAATCCTTTCGAAAATCTTCATGTATTTTTCAAACTTGGCACGGCCGAGACTCTTTTTGCATAATACCCGTATGCACCGCACACTGTGATAATTTTAGGACAGCCGAAGCTCGGTTACCGCGATACTCAGCTGTTCTATCATGTCCGCCCAGCCACTTTGATTTTTGCTACCAGTGAGTCAGTCCTGCTCTGACCCCACTGCGATTTTTTACCCTTTCATCGATTAGAAGAAGGCTTGGGGCCGGAAAACAAAAGAGAAGTTACAGTGTATTTTTTTTCTGAGTTACGTGGCCCTTCTTATTTGCCGTGTTTTAATAAAAAAAAACGTTTTTGGAAGTGTAGTAGTTAGTGCAGTGTTTTTGTGTGTGTATGTGTGTTTTTTGTTTCTTTTTCCTTATAACCAAAATATCAGGTTTTCCAAAAATTATTTTATTATGTGGTTAATTGGACTTACTAAATTTATTTTGGTTATGTAAAACGAGTATCTATTTTAATGATGTTTTGAAATCGGACGACACATTTTTCTGTTGGAATGGGACCAAATTACTGCCGAAGTTGTATTTTTAGTTGATCGTTACTGAAAACTAGAAAAATGTATTAATATCTGTAAAAATAATATTATTTTACGCTAGAAATAATGTCTCTTATGCAATATTAATAATATCTTAAAATATTTGGTTTTAAATTTACATTTACTGTGTTTTTACGTAATTAGTAAATTGAGGTTAGGTTTAATTAAAATAAATATATATCGTTCAAATATTTTTATAAAGTCAGAATTAAAATAGTGAAGGTAAAAAAATCTATTTATAAAAATATGTAAAAGGATTGATTTTTTGGACGATAAACATCGGATGCCGTCGATTGGCTAACGGTTGACAATTGAACGGTAGTAAGAAACAAAACACCAAATTTCAACTGTCAATTATAACACTCTCATTTTTTTCACAGGCCAGCGTGAACTTCGATTTTTTTACATACAATTTCGGCGTGAGGGTCCATCCACAAAAACTTTTTTAATAGGAATAATAGAAAAATAAATTCATTTTATCATATCGCTACTTACCTACTGTCAAAATTTTATTTAATCTCTTCGAAAAAGTACAAATTCGTAGTAATAGTGTTTTTGGAATCAAGTAATATTACACCAGATTAAAGAACGATACGTGGTTTTTGACAGTTGATGATATCATCACATGTCATCCATCATCTGTCGAAAAACAATCCCCAAAAAGGTGCCTATATTGAGGGATAATTTAATTTGGAATAATAACATTTAGAAAGGGCAACTTTTAAGCAAAACACTCCTATCGATCAATTTTATTATACTGGGTGTTGACGAAATCACATTCCCGTTGTCATTTTTTTGTTTTTCATCCGGTCACAATAAAACCTCGATTGAATTATTTTGGATAACTGTCAATTTTTTCTGCCTCTGTTTTGCCGGATATCAACTAAAGTTTTAATTTTAAAGAGGGTTCCCATGTGCATTATTATTTTTTTAAACTTTAAATGTTATTCTACCAAAGATTTTTCAAACGTCTGTGTATTTTTCGATAATTATATATATATATATATATAAATATATATATATATATATATATATATATATATATATATATATATATATTATAATTAATTGACGTTTCGCCCTTTATTTAAGGCATTTTCAAAACTTTTTCCTCCTAAAAATATTTTTATATAATTAACATTCACATATCTACAATTTTAAAAAAACAAACAAGACATTCTAAAACAGTATTTAAATTTTTAAAACTTTTAAAATTATTTAATTTTACCGGTACACACCTTGACATTTTGTTATTCTATTACTAAATAAATTTTAATTTTACATCGTCTACTGAGGATACGTGGAATGCGAATGTGTTTTGTTTTTTTTTTTATATTTTACAATGCATAAAAAACAAATAAGGTATAAATTTAGTTTTATGTTTAAGAGGATATTCAATTTTTGATTCTTATTTAACAGGATCGAATACTTAATATTTTTGTTTAAATTAGGCTTGTGTAAATGTGGCTCAAATTTCCCATATCTGTTCTGTGATAGTCTTTTCGTTGAAATTATTATTTATTAGTGTCAGAAAAAATAAAATACATTTTAAAAAAGCATGATATTAACGTATGCCACACATAATAAATTAAATACATTGTTCACAAATTTAAAAAGTAAAACTCCTCTCATGAATAAATCAAATGTAATATATTCGATCCCTTACACAAATTGTCCCAAAAAATATATAGGCATGACGAGCCAATTACTGAAGAACAGATTAAATGGCCATAAATATACGAAAAACGCCTCAACAGCGTTAAACAAACACACACAGGACGAAAAACATACTTTTAATTATAACAGTACCAAAATAAAAACAAAGATATGAATTACCAAAAATTACAGATAAAGGAAATGATTGAAATTAAAAAAGATAAAAACACTGTTAACGACAGAACAGATATGGGAAATTTGAGCCACATTTACACAAGCCTAATTTAAACAAAAATATTAAGTATTCGATCCTGTCAAATAAGAATCAAAAATGGAATATCCTCTTAAACATAAAACCAAACATATCTTATTTGTTTTTTATGCATTGTAAAATATAAAAAGTATAAAAAAAAACAAAACACATTGGCATTCCATGTATCCCCAGTAGACCTAAGATTAAATTTTATTTAGTAATAGAATAACAAAATGTCAAGGTGTGTATCGGTAAAATTAAATATTTTTAAAAGTTTTAAAAATTTAAATACTGTTTTAGAATGTCTTGTTTGTTTTTTTAAAATTATATATATGTAAATGTTAACTATATAAAAATATTTTTAGAAGGAAAAAGTTTTAGAAATGCCTTAAATAAAGGGCGAAACGTCAATTGTTTTGTGTTTTTTTTATTAAATATAGAACCTAAACCCAAGAAAAGACAAAATAAAGGAAAAATGATATAATCTATGGTTCAAGAATCAAGAATATATATATATATATATATATATATATATATATATATATATATATATATATATATATATGTATATATATATATATATATATATATATATATATATATATATATATATATATATATATATATATATATATATATATATATGAAAATCTGAAACACAGAAAGTTTTATAACTTCAAAAGAAATGGTCGCAGTGTAAAAATTCCAGATATCTTAAAATTTAGGTAACAAGCTTCAAAAAACCGTTACATTTATCTTTAAAACCCATAAGCATATTTTTTAAACAGCATCATAAATAGGTAAAAAAATTGAAAAAATTTTGATGATCTTTATACTGTTATAATCTTAAGTGGCAATATTGCAGAATAAAAAAACTAAAACAGTTTGAAAAAGTATTGCTTCACCTTTAAAATGAGCAGTGAAACGTCAAATTTTCCGGCAAAGTTAGATCAATTTTTTATGACACAAAAAATTTCAGAATTGTAAAGTTAATGAAAAACATGACACGATATTTTGTTAAAGTTAAAGAAAAACAAATTGCAGAAAAGTCGAATATAAGTAGACATATTATTGATTACAACGTTAAAAAATATATTAAGGAAACTGTTTCTCTTAATCGTAGACGTAATAGAGAATATCTGAAGAAAACAACTCTTAAAGAAGACAGATACATTGTTCACACTGCTTTACATAATAGACGTTTCAGCGTTTCTGATATAACTGTGCAAATTAATAAAAATTTGAAAATTATAATTAATATATTATAATTTGAAAGTATAAAGACGTTGGAGACTTCATGAAAATGGAATTTTTGGACGATTTGCTACTAAAAATCTGTTTCTAAGGTTAGTAAATATAAAAAAGAGATAAAAATGGGCAAGACAACAAAAAAATTGAATCGTTGCTCAATAGAAAAAGGTGCTTCTAGCGACGAATCGAAGTTTGCAGTTTTTGGATCGAAAAGAAAAGTGTATGTGCTTAGAAAAACAAATAAAAAGTTTTTGAAAGATTGTTTGGTTCCTAGTGTCACACATGGAGATAGCTCAGTAATGACTTGGGGTTGCTTAGCCGGATCCCATGTTGGTAACCCTGTAAAAGTAGAACGAATCTTGAAAAGGGAGGTATAAAAACTTCTGCACAAGAACGTATTGCCGTCTGGTACTCGTCTAGTAGGTACACCTTTTACTTTCCAACATGATAAGGACCTCAAACACACTGTAAATATTTCCAAAAGTTACTTGGAAAGTCTTGAAAAAAAGAAGAAATTGAAAGTCATGGAGTAGCCACTACAGAGCCCAGATTCAAGCCCGATAGAATTATTATAGAATGATTTAAACAGCTGTTCAAAAGCAACGTCCAACATCGGTTTCTTACTCATGGGAAATCTTACAAGATTTCATTCATTAATTTTACAATTTTGAAATTTTTTGTCATAAAAAATAGGCAAATTTTTTTTAAACTCGATATATGTGTTATTTGCATAAAAACACGTCTTTTTTCTATTTACACTTTTTTTCTAATTTGTTTAGTTTTTGAAACATACGCGTTTCAAAAAAAAAAAATTTTCTTACGAAAATGTGTCTAACTTTGGTCCAAATGGACCAAATTGAATGATCTACCGTTCATTTTAAAGGTGAAGCAATACTCTTTCAAACTATCTTGATTTTTGCAACATTTGCACTTGCAATTATAACAGTACAAATATCCTCAAATGTTTTTTTAATTTTTTTACTTTTTTATGATAATTGTTTAATAACTACGTTTATGGGTTTTGGAGATAAATGTAACGGTTTTTTGAAGATTTATACCTAAATTTTAAGATAACGTTGGAATTTTTAGGCTGCGACCATTTCTTTTGAAGTTATAAAACTTTGTGTTTTTAGATTTTTATCTGGCAAAAACATGCGCAAGGAAGTGTATAATATATATATATATATATATATATATATATATATATATATATATATATATATATATATATATATATATATAATTTGTACTTAATATATCTTGAGCAGTCTCAAATATATCGAGAAAACACCGGTTTAGGAGAAAATAGTTTAAAAATGAAACGGTTGCGGAACTACATTGATATGCATTTTGGATCACTCTGTATATATTTATTATTTTTTTTATTCTTACTTGATTAGGATTAATAAAATTAAGCTTTTTCACTAATATTCATTTAAAGTTTATCCTAAAATATTAAACGTAAAGTCCAACCACACCCAATAGTAAAACGGAAAACTGCTATGATTTTCGTAAAATTTTGCCATTATTGTAGATATTTTTATCATAAAAAAAACCGTCTTTTTCGTAAAAATAAAACCCAGAACATATTTCGAGGAACAAAGAAAAATATTTAAACAGTAGGTAGCGAATAGGTGGTAATTTTAGATTTGGGCGGGACAGGACATTTTATATTGATTATAGCAACCTTCACTAGTACAGGTGCATTATCTAATAGACTAATAACATCACAAAAATAGATATTCACTTAACCTTTTAAACAAAGTTTTAACCGTGCTTGAAGCTTTTTTTACTTAGCATGAGAATATGCGCTAATTTTGGAAAATTAAATATTTGCTTGGCGCGCTCTCTGCATGAAACGGATTTGCTTGATGCATAATCTTTTAAATTGTTTTTTGAAAAGTTATATTCCGAGATTTTGCTTTTAAAATGTAATTTAATTTAGTGGAGATTGTTTAAAATTGTATTTTGAAAGAAATATTCGCGGAAATAATAATATATTTGTTGAAGGTTAGTTCAGGTTGTCGGGCTTGCATTGTCTTTATTTTTACGACGTTTCGATTAGGTTGCATCTCTAATTGTTATCAAGTATAATTTTAATGTTTTGTCTTAAGGCTAGGGCTTATACAGGGACTGTGTTCATTGAAGCGCAAAGTTTCGCTTCACTGTACACACTTCAATGATTTGATGTTACAAAGTAGTAGTTGTCAAACATTAGGTATCTCAACACTAGGTTTACTGAAGATTCCATTATTTTTTCAAGAAAAATTATCATAAACTTATCTTCAAAAATACTCTCAGCAGCAGAAGAACAACTATTAAGCAAATGGCTTAATTTCGTAGTTTTAGACATCATAAGCTCTGTAGAAACGATACAAGTTGACGACTTTAGGTAGAAAATAAAATCATGCTTGGAAGATAAGAAAAATCCCGTTAAAAATCTCTCCAAGTTAGAAGCATCAGCCTTAAAAGAACTTCGTAAGGATGAAGCCATAATGATTCTACCAGCTGACAAGAGAAATGCAACGGTGATCGTGGACATAGACCAAGAAGTTTTAGATCCTGGAAAAAGGAAAATACAACTAGCTCGTGACCCTAATAAATCCATAGTCAAAAATCTACAGAACACTAAGGAAATACCAAGACCATATATATACCTGAAAACCTACAATCGACACTCACACCACACTACAGTAAGCCACCACATCTTTACGGACTGCCGAAAATTCATAAAACGAACATACCATTGTGACCAATAACCAACTCCAAAGGATCCCCAACAAGTGCACTAGCGAAGTCTCTTTTAAAAATCATACAACCTTTAGAAGGTAAGACGAACACCTATGTTAAAAATTCCATACATTTCGTAAACATTATTAGTAGCATTAATCTAGAGCCAGACGACATACTAATAAGTTTTGATGTGGAAAGTCTATATACTAATGTGCCACTAGAACATCACTAGATATAATCAAAAATTAGACTTTCAAATAATACCTTATCAGATCGAACCACGTTACCACTGGACCTTTTGGAGTGTTGCCTACGTAGGGTTTAGTTTCAAGTAAAGGACAAATTCTATCCCTCAAGGCGACGGACTTCCAATGGGTTCTTCACTTTCTTTAGTCGTCGCAAATATATATATGGAATGGTTCGAAACTAATGCCATAGAAACAGGATCAGTGAAACCAAAAGTCTGGTTGAGATATGTCGATGATACTTTCATCGTATAGAAGTGCAATGATCAAGAACCTAATGATTTCTTGAAACATCTAAACATCATTCGACCGACAATTAAGTTAACAATAAATGATCATTTGACTTTTCTAGATGTCATGGTGAACCGTTCAAAACAACTTATTATACAGGAAGCCAACATATATTGGACAATATCTGAACCATAGTTCTAATCATTCTGTTGTATCAAAACGGGGATTTATACGCAACCTCTATAATCACGCTATATCGATTCATTGGAAAAAGATGTAGCAAACATTAAATCTGATTTATAACAGAATGGTTATCCCTTAAAATTAATTGACGATGCTATAAATAGCTTTGGAGCAACAATCTCACGACGTGTGACAGCAAGAAACACATTTCTTCTTCACAATTCCGTACATTAAGGGAACTTCGGAGAAGATAAGACAAATTGCCAGCAGTTATAATATAAAAACAGCCTTTAGATCAGGAAATACACTTAGAGCTTAACAAAAACTACCGATAAGAAAGAATGTGTTTACAAAGTTCCATGTGAGTGTGGCGAAATGTATATTGGGGAAACCAAACGACCACTAGGGGTGCGTTCCACTAAGCACCCACAACGATCACGCTCATGATAGCAGTTTTTCCCGTTCCACTAGCTTGTGAGCATTCTAATTATAAACCCAAGTGGAATGGGATTGTGGACGTCTTAAGCGTTGAGTTAAATATTACAAATGGCGGATTTGAAAATAAATCAGTAGCTTGAAAAGGTTATGTTATAATTTTTAAGCTTTAATATTAATAATTTGTTATAATTATTGGTTAACTTGCTTTATATTAAAGAAAAATACTATTTAGTTTCTTCTATTTTATTTTAGTGGAATCTTTAAGTAATTTACGTTGAAAAATAATCAAAATATCTTTTGTGGTGACAGTTGGATATTTAATGGTGGATCGTAATCATGCTTCAGAAAGTACTTCATCTAGTCCGGATGAAGAATGGAATGTAGTTTTACAAAGTCGGAAAAAGCGAAAACTTAGGCCACGTATTATTGATTATGAGAATGTTATTAATCGTTATTCAGATAAAGAATTCAAGTCATTTTAGGGTAAATTTTATATAATTACTACATTCTATAAATGTGCTTGTATATAATTACTACATTTTTTAAATGTATTTTTCAGTAACACCTTTTGTGGATTGGACTACACCATCTAATTCAGTGTATTTTGAATCTAAACTAAATTATACTTATTTTTTTCTCATATGTTACACTGTAATTTTGAAACTCTTACATTCAATTGTCTTTAAATTTAAAAAACCGCGCCAAAATTCGGAACGTCCACTTTGACCCACCTTTTCAGATGGGTCGTTGTGAGCTTGGCGTGAGCGAGAAGAATGACGTCATTAATGACGTTTTCGCCGCGACCGCGACGACCGTAGTCGTTATGTGGAACGACTGAAGGAATATTTTGAGCGTTGTGAGCGCCTAGTGGAATGCACCCTAGAAGTTAGAATTAAGGAACATAAAATTCACACACAATAAGTGGAAATGTCGAGATCAGGTATTGCAGAACACACCTGGGATAAACAACATTATATAAAATGATTGGAAGCTGCGGCATTATATATGGAACCTAACATGAAAAAAAAAATTATAGAAACAGCTTACATTAAAAATATTAATGTAAACCCAGTGTGGAGGTACCTAATCTTTGGCAACCAGTACTTTGTAACATTAAATCATTGAGGTGTATACGATTAGAGATATAACCTAATGGAAACGTCATAAAAATAAACAAAAACAATGCAAATCCGATAGCCACATTTTAGTGAATAATAATATACTTGGGGATTCCAGGGTATTTTTATAGTCGATGAAGCGACATGGCTCTACCAAAGTTATTTATATGTACACTCTGATTAGGAATATTAAAGGTTGGTTCCCGAAAAACGGTAAAATTTGTTATAAAGAAAAAAATTGTTTTTTTTTGTGTTAAATAAAAAAATATTTTCGTGTTGTTCGGTCAAATCTAAGCAAAAATGTCTCTCTTGTGATTTTCCATTCGACGCATAGTTTTTAAGGTAAAAATTGCTAACCATTTTGAAAAACGACATTTTTTGCCACTTTTCAACATGAATAACTTTTGATTAAATAAATATCTTCAAATTCTGCCCCCAGCAATTGGTAATTCAAGTCAAAAAGTACAAGCTTTTTGTTGTTTATAAAGGCGTACTTACAGGCGCTCACCAGGTACAGATAATCCATTATGGCTTTCCTGTTTTCCCAATTTGAAACAAAACTTGATTGCGGCTTGTTGCTCCATAGGGAGAACTGTGACGCAATGGCAAAAAAACGTCTACTTCAAACGACCACAACTGGTTAATAAATGAAGTTACAGTGCTCACATCTACACTATGGGTAACTCGTGATATTACATAGTTCTGGCGTCGGGTAACAGATAGCACTAATTATAAATTTTATACAAAATTAGTGCTGATGCTTTTTGAATGAACTATGTATAAACGAAAGTACAGATACTAGCGTCATTAAGCTGCAGCCTAATTAGTTATTAGTTCGCGAAGACATAAGTGTTCTAATCGCTGAATCTCGGCTTAAAAATACTGTCCAACTGATGTGCTATTGATAAAATGTGTAAAATATACTTACCACCCTACAATATTGAATTTTATTCATTATGCCACATTTTAAATATAGTTTCTTATGCTAATGTATACTATTTATTGTATTATTAGATGCTTATAATTAATAAATGGATTAGGTGCACTAAGTGAACGCCTGTAAGTAGACTTCCACTTCCCTTTATACACGTCAGCGCGTACTTGGTGAGACACTATTTGTTTTTAACGTTAAAAGGTACATTTTTACATATAAAATTATTATTTTCGCATTATGATTAATCTCAGCTTGTAGTTCTTAACTTCAACTATCAATTGCTCGACGCAGAATTTAAAAACATTTATTTATACAAAAGTTATTCATATTGAACAGTGACAGAAAATGGTGGTACGGTTGGCGGTGAAATATCATGTTTCACGCAATGCATCTTAATGACCACCACTAATATGATTATTTTTTGATCCTGTAGCAAAGTTTTTAGTCCTTTTTCTTCCAATTGCCAACTCTGTTTTTTCGATAAATTTGATATTCATAAAATTTGCATGCGCATGAATGTTTTTGTGTTTTTCTAATTTAAAATTATTATTCCTGGATTAGAGTAAACGGAAATTAATGTTATTGTTAAACTTAGTTATTTCAGCAACTACTGAGACTTTTTTATCATTTCTTTTTTCATTTTCTGTTACTAAATATACAGCTTCCCCCTACTGGTATATTATCCCCTTTACTAAATTTTCCCGGCGCTTGAGTGTAAATCGCTCCTTTATACATATGTTCAAAATGATTTATGGTAAATTTTGTCTATTTTCCAAATGTTTTTTTCAAAATTTAAGTCGGATCATCTGCGTGGCAACTAGGCATTTTGTAAGATGAATTTTCGTGTATACAAAATGCAATTGTGCCCAATTCCATGTAAAATCATACAGGGAAAATAATCAAAAGCTTTTTCAGCGAAAAAAAATTATATATATATATATATATATATATATATATATATATATATATATATATATATATATATATATATATATATATATATATTTATCGCCAGCTTTTTCTTTTGATTAAGGTCACATAAGTTATATAAACATTCAGAAGAAATTTAAAAACCGAAAAATTTTCTAAATTAATAAAATGGGGATCATTTTTCGAAAAAGAAAACAAACACAATTTTCTCAAAAACTACATTTTTTTGATGATTTTTTTTTCCAGGGTTATATGCTTTTTCAGTTGAAATTATTTTCAAGGGTGGTAAAATGCAGGGGGAGACAATAATTTTTTTTCTTTTCTCAATTATCGATTTCATTTCATATCATTCAATGAGATTAATTAAAAAAAAATCATAAAAAAGTGTACCCGTATTTTGCCGTTTTGCGAAAAAATCATTTTCCAAGAAGTTGTCGAGATTTTCAAGTTGAGATTGGTACTTTTGCAGTGAAGAAAAATACAGCCATTTTTTTATCCAAAATTTTATATTTTTATGACCAATCGACGTAATTTAATTTTCTCTTCTGATTGAGGTCTCATTAGTCATAAACTTTAAGAAAATAATTTGAAAGCAGAAAAAATTTCAAATTTAACAAAATGGCGGCCATTTCAAAATCGAAAATTTTTTTACCGTTGCCTGTTATATTAGGCTTCATTATATGTATAATTATCATTATTGTAATTTTTTTATATAATTCATTTACCAAAAAGGATTTCGTACGATTATCAAAAAAGTAGAATAATATGAAAAAATGCTTGTTTTGTTGAAATTGTCCGATAAATCAACTTCATAAACAGCAGCAGAAAAATTTTCAAAATTAACAAAATTGGCGGCCATTTCAAAATCAAATTTTTTTTTCCGTTGCCTGTTGTGCTTCATTATATGCATATATATCATTATTGTAATTTTTTATATAATTCATTTACCAAAAAGAATTTCGTATGCTTATCAAAAAAGTAGAATAATCTGAGAAAATGTTTGTTTTGTTGAAATTGTCCGATAAATCGACTTCGTAAACAAGTTTCTACTTGTAAATATTTGCTCCATTTTTTCCCTTTTGATAATCGTAAGAAACCTTTTTTGGTAAATAAATTGAAAAAAAAAAAATAAAAAACGATAATTATATAATGAAGCATATAACAGATAACCGTAAATTTTTTTTTAAATTTTGTTTCGAGAAACCGCCACCATTTTCTACATTAAATACATTTAAAAACAATCAAAATTAATGCATACAGTGCAAAATTCAAACAATGAGGAATATGATTCCTCGGAATGCTCCGCAGAGGACTGTTTGTCTTCTTATAAATTCAAACGTCACTATTTTTATGAATCCTTATAAACTAAAAAAATTTAACACCCACAAACTTCGAACATACCCCTGTAGAAGTAGCATAACGTCAGAACTAGGACCTGGTTGTTTGAACGCTGAATAATGTAACAATATTTTTATTTATATTTGAAAAAGTGTTGATAAACAGTAGATATTTAATTTCTTGGTACAGACATACCGATTTTATGCTATCCTTTTCTAATTGCATTATTTAAACGAGTATCATCGGTACGTCAATTTTGGAAACAAAAATGAATATATGGTTGCTTAAATTATTATTATTGTTATTTTCAATATGTAAACAATATTTACCGATAAAAATAAATTTTTAAATCCTCTTTTTGTTAATATTAATTGTAAACTTCGCATTTATAGTAATTTATAACACTTAAAAACACCGAAAAAAGTCACGACAAGCAGTTGAACTGAAAGACAAGATAAGTAAATATGTTTATGTCTGTCAAACATCAAAAAAGCGTCTCCCCCACCCACCATAAACAGCCTTCAAACAAATCTATTGTTGTTTAAATCTAGGGTATGATCGAAGCCCACAAATTACGAAAAATTCTCCGTCAATCCGATAACTCTAATCCAGGACATTCGTAGATGTTTTCCCACTTAAGAATGTTTAATTATTCTAGGTTATGAATGCGTGCTTTCAATGTTGTCACGGAACTACCAGTAGACGTCCCCTCCCCGCCTTGATTGATTGTCACGTGACGCTCCCGGCCTCGTGCCAGAGGTGCTTTTGCACATTCAACAGAACTATGTAAATGCACTATCTGGTACGACAGCCTGTCGCGTACTTTCACCATTTTCGAAAAGCTTTTGGTATTGTAGATGTAGATTTTTGCATATACTCGGAGTGAATAATTTTAATCAATAAACGTATATGAATATCCTGCATGGTTGTAAGTTTGAATGGAGGATGTTATATGGTGACCTCGATCTTAACCTTAAAAAAAAAAATCTGATTTCAAGGTCTAATTCATTTTTTACAACCCTTATTTTTAACACTTCTTATATTGATTGTGGTAGGTGTGACCACAAAATTATTTAAAACCTGGCAGGTTAGGTATATTATCGATAAAGTATAATATTTACAATTGTATTGAGTTTGCCGATACTTTGTGGAATTCCATATCATAAAAGATAACGTAGTAAAACCTGGATTTTTATTTTACGATTCCACTTTAATTGAAACTTGAATAAAAAGATATTCAACACGTTTCGCTACACAGTAGCTTTATCAAGAATTAATACAGTTGCTTAGGTCTAGGTAGGGTAAACCAATTTTTGATTTTTGGGAATAATATTAAAAATGTACATACTTTTGTCTGGTCACTTTTTACGCAGAATACATCTATTTAGTTAAATTTTTGTTACAACGTTTCGATTTCCTGGAACTATCAACTATGTTTTTCCTTATGATTGACATATTGAATTTTTAACTTATCAAAAAGTTCTTAATTTTTTCTATAACACTGTGAAACACTATTGCAAGAAAACCAACTCTATAACCCAAAAATAATTACAAATTACATAAACATACTAAGGTTCAAAACGTCCACTATTTTTTTCAATACACTATTGACATTTTTCGAAACGGCTCTGGTTACACGATTAATTCATGTACCTTATTTTTCCCATATCCCACTAAATAAACGCCTAAAGGTGTTAGGTGCGGCTCTCTAGCAGACCAGCACACAGGACCACTGTAGAAGATTATTTTGTTACCTAAATTCTTCGTTAAAAATATTTGTACTCCCTGAAATTATGTGCGAGCAACCGTCTTGCTGAAACCACACATTATCATACTGATTTTGTGACATTAGAGAATATTAAAAAAGATAAATCGTATTTCTTACAATATTAATAGATACATTTTGAAGATAAATAAATAAAGGATTGCACAAAAATGCTAATCATTTAAACCAAATGGTATTTTTCTTACGGATCATTCCGCACCACACATTAAAACCAAATCGTATTTGCAATCTACGTGGTTCGTTTAATTGCGGGTTTTTAAGAGCCCAGTAATGGTGATTTCTTTTATTAAAAACTCTGCAGTTACTAAAATGTGTTTTATGGGTCCGTAAAACTTTATGGGAAAAGGCGAGATTTTCTAGACATTTACCAATATACCAATTACGTAAAACGACTTCTCTATTAAAATGTCTCTTGAAATCCTAGTGCCAGCAATTCTGCTAGACAATATCGAATTGTCATTAAAATATTCAAAAATATTTCTATTACTATTCTCATTACCTTATGTATCATTTTTGGGACGCGATTTTGCGAAACTACCAAGTAAGTTTCCAACCAGTTTAGGCAAGGAAGTTCTTTTGAGTTATCATCGTTCGGGTTACATTTCAGAATAATTATCCATAGATCTGATCGCATTTCTTTCATTTCTGATTTAACACTCTAGCATATCAAATTTTTCTTCGTTAGAAAAATGTAATGTCATCGTAAAAATGTTTATTAAAACGTCAAAAAGCACACTTAAAAACAAAATAAAGAATTTCATTTTTTTTTTAAGTTCAAAGCCTGCTAAATTTCACACTATTCCAGTGAATATAGATCTCGTTTGATTGGTAATATTTTTTTGTCTAACATCGAAGTCGGCAGGTTTTTAACATCCTACCGATATGCTTCGAAATTTATATTTTATATAGCAGTTATTTCCTGCTAATGTACTCTCGCTTCGATACAATACATATAAGCAATTATTTAAACACAGCGGATTCATTTTATTTCTTATTGAAATTTTGACTTTTAAAGTTCCACGTAGTGTTATAGAAAAAATTAAAAACCTTACGATGAGCAAATAATCCAATATAGCAGTCATAAGGAAAAACAAAGTTGATGATGATTCCAGAAAATCGAAACGTTGCAACTAAAATTTAACTAAATAGACGTATTCTGCTCAAAAAGTGGTCGTACAAACGATTTAAAAAATATTGGGAAATAAAAAAGCTATACCCGATCTAAGAAAATGTAACCTTTTTTTGTAATATCTCAAAAACGCAAAAACCAGAACCGATACACAAGCACCAATAACCTACTGACATAATTGCCTAAAACCTTCCCCATTTAGCCGCCTTTTTATCTCAAGATAGCCATGTTGTCATCACCAATTTCGGACACATTGTATATTAATATAATTATTCTCATTTTTGAACTTTTTTGACGATTGGAATGAATAAATAAATAAAATTCGTTAAATGTGTTTGAAATATATAAGAAAAACGGTATATTATAAATGAAACTATTCAATATTTATAACATTTAAAGTTTTTATTCATTACAATTTTAAATATCGAAAAAAATTTCTAATATTTAATATTAATCATTATCCATGATTTAATTTTTTGTTCATTACTTTGCATATGTATTATTTATAAACTCATATTTAAATAAACGTTGTACAGCAACATCACACGGATACCACCTTGCTCCGAATTGTACAACAACCTTAACATTCTCCGATTTCAGGAAAATTGCGCGTTCTGAAATGCCCCAAGCATCTCAGATTTTACTAGAACTACTACGACTCAAACAAATCAGAAATGAACACGTAGAAGGTGTTGGAAATATTGTTTTTCTTAATAAATCATACGAATTTTTTAAATTGTACAGATAACGTAAATATAATTTACTTAATAAAATTATATTATTATTAAAGTTATGTAAAAGGTTATATTATAAACAATATTCGATTGACTTACATTTTATATGCTAAATATTTTTTCTTAACAATAAATTGCTTGCAACAAGAAGAATGATAACGTACGTCTTCATCATCCCAACCCTCCATAAAAGTTTTACACTCTAACTAAACATCTCGAGAAAACTTTTTGACATTCTCTTTTTTGGGCTTGAATTCACAATTATTACACCATAATATGCATAAAAAATACTCCATAAATAATGTAATGTCACCATGTAATATAAAAATCCTGAAAAAGAGTATATAAACTATCCAGATCGGCTCTCGTGGACAGTTTAGTTTGAGACGTTGGTGGTATAACTTGAATTATTGGCAGAATTTAAGTTGACAATAAATAGCTTGTGAAATAATAGAGTGTTCAAAGATATATATATATATATATATATATATATATATATATATATATATATATATATATATATATACATATATATATATATATATATATATATATATGCATGGGACGTATCACGTTAAACGGATACTCTAGACACTCGGTAATATATTAGAGCTCAAAAAATTCGTCTTGAAATGAACTTTCGAGAAAAATCAGAATAGCGGAACTAATATGACGGCTGCAATTGAGCGCAAAAGCATGCAATTGGATTACAATAGTTATTAAAAAAATAGGCGTGTTTAATCAGGTTTAGACTGAAAATATTTGTGATTGACGTACTTTAAAATAAAAATGGCGACAGAATGGCTTGAAGTTACGTGTTTGACCAAAAATATCAGTATATAGTCAGGATTCATTAGTATTTCGTCCGACAATTCGAATTGAGATGGCAGGTTCGCCAAAATCAAAATGGTGGGCTCTAAATGGCGGCCGGATTGCTTTAGATCACCAGACATATAACAATGCTATTTCGAGTTAAATTATCTATATTTTATTCAAATTATGCCAAGTTCAAAATGGCGATCCCAGAATATATATATATATATATATATATATATATATATATATATATATATATATATATATATATATATATATAAACATTTAATATGCTAAAATTTTTCTTAAACCATCTTTCTATATAAATATATGGTAACTTCTTTGGATTAGGTTTCAAAATTAATACTACTACTATACCTACTACTACCTAGAAAATTTCACTGAAGCCATAAATTTGACACTAATAATTACTTTCAATATCAAGATACATACTATCAGCAGCTTGATGGTTTTGTAATGGGCTCACCAATATCATCTACGGTAGCACAGTTGGTCATGGAATATCTAGAAGAAAATGTCGTAGAAAAACTTAATATATCGATTCAATTCTTCAAGAGGTACGTTGACGACTGTCTAGCAGCTGTCCTCGAAAATGAAATAGACACCATACTAAATGCATTCAGCAATTTCCACCAAAAGATGCAATTTACATCAGAAGTCGAACAAAATGGAAAAATAAATTTCCTTGACCTCACACTAGTTCGAAATTATGAAAATAAAAAGATTGAGACGATGTGGTACACAAAAGACACATGGTCGGGACGCTACCTTAACTATCAATCACATCATCCGAAATCCCAAAAGAACAGCGTAATAATAGGTTTGGCTGATAGAGTTTTAACCCCAACTTCTCCAAAATATCGTCAAGAAGCTTTAAAGAAAGTCGGACAAATCCTGAGTGATAATAATTTCCCCAAAAAAACTCATAAACAGAATAATAAAACAACGAACTTACAAACTGTATAATAAGAACGTCCTTACACAAATTAATAATAATAACAACCCAAAAACATATGTTGCAATACCATACATAAATTCATTGTCAGAAAAAGTTACACACATCCTCAAACAGCACGATATTATAGTTTGCCACAAAACATACAACCGCTTGTCACCACTATTTACAAAGCTAAAAAGTAAGGTGACCCATAAAAAGAAATCTAACATTATCTATTCCTTACCATGTCTAAATTGTCCACAAAAATATATTGGAATGACAACATAATATCTAGACAGCAGATTGAACGGACATAAATACACAAAAAACGCAACGACAGCATTACACAAACACGAGACAAATTTTAAACATGAATTTGATTTTTCAAACACAAATATTCTAACCCAGGAAAGAAACTACCATAAACTTCAAATAAAGGAAATGCTACATATAAAAAAAGAAAAACAAGCAATCAATGACAAACAAGATATCAAAAACCTGAGCCAAATATATTTTAACCTAATAAACTAAACCACCTATTGTAGCCCTTATTGTTTGCAACACATTGTATAGTCAGTATCGAAAAAATTTATTTATAAATCGAAAAAAACTGAGCAAAAAGGTTTCCAAATAAAAAAAAATTATAAGTTGATAGTAACTGAAAGAATCGTCAAATACTTCACTGAGAAACATGGCCAAGGTAAATTGAGGTGCATATCTGGGATTAATTTGTAATTTTTAATTTTAATTTTTGATTTTTAATTTCACATTATTTTATAAATTGATATTTTTAATTAATATTGTACCGTTTGAGTGTTAAGTCTTGTTAGTCTTGTGAGTGTGCGTTTGTGATCATGTTAGATGTATTTTGATTTTATTTTAGATTATACTTTTGAAAAAGCCCACTACGTTGGGCGAAACGTCAAGCACAGAATAGTAGTATTAATTTTTGAAACCTAATCCAAAGAAGTTACAATATATATATATATATATATATATATATATATATATATATATATATATATATATATATATATATATATATGCAAAAGAAAATGTTGTTCATACCAATTTAATACCTCACTAAATTAATGTGTTTTGCAATTGTTCCTTCGAAAAAGAAGCATATCCGAGAATTACTACAATTGCTAAATGAAACCACTCACAAAGTTTCAAGAGAATAGTAATCTTGTAAATCAAACTAAATTGTTTCCTAATTAGGATGCTAACTGAGTAAGGAAGATCACATAACCCGACCATCCTAAGTAGGTTCCTACTAGCCCTAAATGATATTGCATCACACTGAATTCAGTTTCTAACTCAGTTTGGAATATCGAATGGTCTAATAGGTTCTTACAATATTATGAAATTATTGTTTTTCTTCACATTTTACATAAATTTTGGAACGAATTCTGTAATGTTATTATCTTCTAGTTTATTTATTTAAATTCAGATAATATTGAGACGGACAAACGGTTCTGTTGATGTTTTCTTATAAACTTTTACGGTAAACTATGCGGATGTTAAATGACGTCTTATTTTTGTAGTCGCTTTTCAAACCAAAAGGTGAATTTAATAACTGTTGTTCCATGAATAAATGGAATTTCCATTACTTACAAGTTAAACATTGAAAAATGTTAAGCTGGGGAATTTTTATGTTTTACCTTAAATCTGACACTTTCTGCATGTAATATTATTAATCTATCTAATAATAGAAGCTTTTTGTATTAAGATGCCCAATCGGAAATAATTTTTGTTTGATGAAAAGAAGTTTTTAAAAATGTACGCTGGCTTATAAATTGTAAAACGAGTCTTTTGCAAAGAAATTGGAGGCTATAAATGGAAGGAAAATACCGCAAAATAAATTCGGTCGGAAATGTGTACCCCGCCCCCTAAAATTGGCTGTACTGCATTTGCGCAGTAGATCAATGAACAAGACCGGATTGAGTAATTTTAGCTCTCTCAGCTCATGACGATGTAGGACAAGATTCAATTCATTTAGTCCTTGTTCTCAGACGAATGCTCATCTAAAATAGCATACAGAAGCAATGTAAATTGTTTTTGTTGATTGCTCTGAACTACATATTTATAAATAAATAGACTATTTGAAAAAGGCTTCGGAATTGGAATCTTCGAGTATTACTAAAGATAAAGTTAAAGATCTAAATAAAGGTTCTGCAAGGCTTTTTGAGCAAGAGAGGGAAACAATATATCAAGGCGTATATGTCGGAAGACAAAAAACTGAAAAAAAAGATGTCGCCGATGCTGAAAAACCGAAAAAGAAAACAGGAACAGCAAAAGTTCAAACCAAAAAGCTTCTGTGATATAAATAAATTACTGTTTATATTATTAAGTAAAACAGTATATTGTAGAATTATTGAGTAAATTAATAATATGTAAATATGATTGACCATAAATGTATAAAAAAACACAACCTACGTGAATACTTGTTTAGACATTTTAAAATATAATTTTAAAGAGCTTTTTGCCATTATAGGACAATATAAAATGCAAGAAACAGTATCATCATGAGCAAGGAAAGCTGAAAATGAAAAGAATGGCACAAGAAAAATTAATAAAACAAGAATACTTGCACATCGAACGCAGCGCGCGAGCTCATCGGTGGCTGAATTGGCAACGAACAGCTCAGGCTCTTTTTTATAAAATAGCTCTGTGACTTCAGTTTTTAATTTAAAAAAATTCCGTTTTTGGTTAAATTTCCTCAAACTATCCAGAATAATATTCCTTTGTCGAATTACAGGAAATCAAAAGTTCTTCACTAAGTTTTTTCACTTACAATTCGAAAAGTACTGGCTCTGTTACGCCTTTATAAACATATTAGTTTTAACGAAACTAACAACGCTACAGCAATTTTTCTTACATCACTGGTATCGTTAAAGATTCAGGAATAAATGGTTTTTGGAAAATCAAAATCGAGCTGAAATTGACGGAGTTGAACATGCGCGAACTCAGCGGCGCCTGAATTGACGAGTAACTCAAGCTCTTTTTCAGTTTTTGATTTAAAAAATTTGCATTTTGGGTAAAATTTACTTAAACTATCCATATTAATACTGCTTTGTCGAATTTTAAGAAATCACTGCGCTTTTTCATTTGCAGTTCGAAAAGTACGGGCTCCGTTACGCCGTTATAAACATTTTAGTTTTGATGTAACTAACAACGCTACAGCAATTTTTCATACATTATTGGTATCGTTAGAGATTCGGGAATAAAATTATTTTTGGAAAATCAAAATCGAGCTGAAATTGACGGAGTTGAACATGCGCGAACTCAGCGGCGCCTAAATTGACGAGTAACTCAAGCTCTTTTTCAGTTTTTGATTTAAAAAATTTGCGTTTTGGGTAAAATTTCCTTAAACTATCCATATTAATACTGCTTTGTCGAATTTTAAGAAATCACTGAGCTTTTTCATTTGCAGTTCGAAAAGTACGGGCTTCGTTACGCCGTTATAAACATTTTAGTTTTGACGTAACTAACAACGCTACAGCAATTTTTCTTACATCATTGGTATCGTTAGAGATTCGGGAATAAAATGATTTTTGGAAAATCAAAATCGAGCTGAAATTGACGGAGTTGAACATGCCCGAACTCATCGGCGCCTGAATTGACTAGTAACTCAAGCTCTTTTTCAGTTTTTGATTTAAAAAATTTGCATTTTGGGTAAAATTTCCTTAAACTATCCATATTAATACTGCTTTGTCGAATTTTAAGAAATCACTGCGCTTTTTCATTTGCAGTTCGAAAAGTACGGGCTCCGTTACGCCGTTATAAACATTTTAGTTTTGATGTAACTAACAACGCTACAGCAATTTTTCATACATTATTGGTATCGTTAGAGATTCGGGAATAAAATTATTTTTGGAAAATCAAAATCGAGCTGAAATTGACGGAGTTGAACATGCGCGAACTCAGCGGCGCCTAAATTGACGAATAACTCAAGCTCTTTTTCAGTTTTTGATTTAAAAAATTTGCGTTTTGGGTAAAATTTCTTTAAACTATCCATATTAATACTGCTTTGTCGAATTTTAGGAAATCACTGAGCTTTTTCATTTGCTATTTGAAAAGTTCGGGCTCCGTTACGTCGTTATAAACATTTTAGTTTTGACGTAACTAACAACGCTACAGCAATTTTTCATACATCATTGGTATCGTTAGAGATTCGGGAATAAGATGATTTTTGGAAAATCAAAATTGAGCTGAAATTGACCAAGTTGAACATGCACGAGCTCATCGGCGCCTGAGTTGGCGACGAACAACTCAAACTCTTTTCTATAAAATAGCGCTGCGACTTCAGTTTTTGATTTAAAAAATTTGCGTTTTGGGTAAAATTTCCTTAAACTATCCATATTAATACTGCTTTGTCGAATTTTAAGAAATCACTGAGCTTTTTCATTTGCTATTTGAAAAGTTCGGGCTCCGTTACGTCGTTATAAACATTTTAGTTTTGACGTAACTAACAATGCTACAGCAATTTTTCATACATCATTGGTATCGTTAAAGATTCAGGAATAAAATGGTTTTTGGAAAATTAAAATCGAGCTAAAATTGACCCAGTTGAACATGCGCGAGCTCATCGGCGCCTGAGTTGGCGACGAACAACTCAAGCTCTTTTTTTATAAAATAGCGCTGCGACTTCAGTTTTCGATTTAAAAAATTTGCGTTTTGGGGAAAATTTCCTTAAACTATCCATATTAATACTGCTTTATTGAATTTCAAGAAATCACTGAGTTTTTTCATTTGCTATTCGAAAAGTTCGGACTCCGTTACGCCGTTATAAACATTTTAGTTTTGACGTAACTAACAACGCTACAGCAATTTTTCATACATCATTGGTATCGTTAAAGATTCGGGAATAAAATGATTTTTGGAAAATCAAAATCGAGCAGAAATTGACCAAGTTGAACATGCGCGAGCTCATCGGCGCCTGAATTGGCGAGTTCAGTTTTTGATTTAAAAAATTCCGTTTTGGGAAAAATTTCCTCAAACTATCCAGATTAATACTGCTTTGTCGAATTACAAGAAATCACTGAACTTTTTCATTTGCAATTCAAAAAGTTCGGGCTCCGTTACGTCATTAAAAGGATTTTAGTTTTGATGTAACTAACAACACTACAGCAATTTTTCTTGCATCATTGGTATCGTTCGAGATTCGCAAATAAAATTGTATTTGGAAAATCAAGATCGAGCTGAAATTGACCGAGTTGAACATGAAAAATGCGTTGATTGTCATTGAATCGAAGTCATTTTTGATGTTTTTGTTAAGAAACTAAAAGTCCTACAGTCTAGTTTCCGGGACCAAAGTTGTGCAAAATATAAGTAGTATTTTTTTACTTTTTCCAAATAATTTTTTTTCTCGCTAGTAAACCAGCAGGCTTGTATACCTTTTCTGCCCTACTAGGGTTAGACACAATTAACAATAGCGTACGACAACCCTGCTCTGGTATTCCGCTTGCTGTGTTGCCAACCTCATTCAATTTGAATAACAATTTTACTATGATATTTCTTTGTAAGCTGAATCCATATAACCAGCTGGTTTATACCACATTATCACTTTGGTTTTCTACATATTAGAGACATTTTTAATGCCTTTAACCCCTCCTTCGTCGAATGTAAGTAAATAATATTCAAAAAAACGCCAAATTATAACGAATCTGTCAAGGCTAAAAATTCGTTACTTACCGCCAGTTTTCTGAAAGAAGTTCTGAATTTATCATCAACTAATTTAATGGGAAATCTTTTAGTAAAAAGAAAATTATAGATCATAATTTTGGGATGTTTTTATGGAAAATAAAATGGATTAATGTCAAAAATTTTTTTACCTAATTTTGACTGTTCTGGTTAGGTCCTGAATACGAACCTTTGAATGTATCTAGACATTTCTTTTAAAAATAAGACGAATTTCAAAACAAATAAAGTATCACCCGGTTTAAATTTATATTGATTTACGATTTATTTACACTATACCTAAATTTCCTTCGATCATTTTCATTTTTTGCATCTTTAAAACACGATTGGGTCTCTTAAATGTGGAATTTTTAAGACGCAAAAATTTCTCGAACAACACAACAACATTGTTAATAGGTTCATCGGCTTTCAGAGTAAATAGTTTTCTAAACGAGCTAAACATGTTTGCGGGGTTAAAAAACATTAAGATTTTTTGCGCTTTAAAAATTTCTATTTACAAGTAAGACGTACTTATTTTAAAATCAAATATGCCCCTTAAACTTCTTGTGTAAGTTTAATATTTACCTGTTTTATATCAGTGGTAAGAATTATTGTACTAATATTAATTATTTGTCGTTACAGTTGATTTATTTTAATACATTTTCTTTTTATTGTGGAACTACCCTTAGAAAAGAAGAATGGACTGCCTAAGTGCTGACGTCACGCGGCATTTAACGTTTCCACACAAATTATTACTAGCAGGTATTGATTATTGTTAATTTCGTGAAAAATTTGTCATGTTCTTACATTTTAAGAGATTTATGCACAACATATTATCAAAACGTAGTTTTTTACTTGTAATCATATGATTGAAATATATTGAGGTTATTTTTTAGTTTTCTGCTTAGACATAAAAATTAAAAGT
The DNA here is from genome assembly GCA_034092305.1 of Diaprepes abbreviatus. Taxonomy (NCBI): domain Eukaryota; kingdom Metazoa; phylum Arthropoda; class Insecta; order Coleoptera; family Curculionidae; genus Diaprepes; species Diaprepes abbreviatus. Next base: position 6,138,601 of record JASJET010000211.1, on the reverse strand, counting down.
TGAGTATATGGACTGCGGGACTTAAAGGAGAAAGTTGGCTCACGCTTAAAAACAGACAGAGCGTTTTCTAGTAGTAGTACCTTTCTTTCTAATGGGGTTGCTAAGCATAATACTCCAAACATCATTGGATACCCCTATCATCTGACCGCCATTAGAAAAATAGTACTATTCAACGAAAATTTGCTGTCTCTTTCTAAGCGTGAACCAACCTGTTTCTATAGGATATTGAAAATGTTAAACGGCGCGTGACGTCAGACATGTAGTCCATTAAAGTGCGTTTAGATGCACTAACATAGGAAAGCGGAATAAGACATGTCAAATTTGAAGCGTTCTGATTGGCTAAAAACAGACTGGGACAGGAAACTTACGGTTTTAACATTTTTTTGAATTTAACCAGTCAATAGTATTAACTGTTCATGTGAGTTTTTGTCAACCTATTCGTTTCAAAAGGCTTAAACCCGTCGTTTTTTAGTCAGTCGGATCAGGACCAGACTATATGAAAATGTGTATTGGTTGCCAACATTAAAATGTGTTTTTTCTTGGCTTATTGTTAAAATCAAAAAGTTGTATAAATTTAATCTTTACCTGTTTTGTATTGGTAGTGGGAATTATTGCAAAATTAATAATTTGTAATTTAGTTTCTGGATTTTAATAAACCCTTTTTCTAATGTGGAGGTACCCTTATCACGAGAGAAGAAGAATTAGGTTACTTTACGCACGAAAGTAGCAAAACGGAATTTTGAGCGAATAAAAAAAGATAAGTGAAATTTGGAGCTCTCTGATTGCTTAAGAAATATATAATTTATTAAGTTTAATCGACTACCCCTTTTGAAATGTCGCATACAGTAGAGCTCAAAGGTATCTTGACAAATATGATTTTGAAGTTAACTAAAAACAAATAAAAATATACTTGGTTCAATAATATTATTTAATTAAGAAGTCTATTTCTTAATTAAGTGGAATATGCCAAAATTATAATAGCGAAGGGTCAAAAATATTTTGACATTACAAATAATTTTAAGAATGTGTATTAAAAGACGTGGTAGTTAACCCCGTAATAAATAAAGCAGATACCCGTTAATTTAATTTTTGAAATTCATGTACTAAAAGTTATTGATTGAATTAAATAAATTTCAACATTTACGAATGAAAATAGCGAAAAAAATAAAGTTTTTACCCCTATAAAGGAATATAAAGTAAGCCCTTACTGAAAAAATTTTGTGTATCAATCCCTTTTCATAAACTTAATAATATGTATGATTTTTTTTGAAAAAATTAGCCTTTTAAATTGTACATTATATAAAAATGCAATTAATGGCGTAAAAAAATACGTATTGGATATTTTTTGGTATACTCCCACATATTATAGAATGAAAGAAATCGAAGGAAATGACCTATGAAAACTTTTCCTGTAAGTAAAATTTAAAAATATTTTTTAAAAATAAATATTATTAAAACTTACATACATATATATATATATATATATATATATATATATATATATATATATATATATATATATATATATATATATAAAGCGCCCTAAAAGGGTAAAATTTATTTACTATACAAAAAACTACTTTACTGTTAAAGACTAAAAACTTTATAATTTCATCTTGCAGTCTGCATCACTGAATTCAAAAAACAAACTAAATTAATCCTACTAGATAATCGAATTAAAATTAAAATCGTTGAAAAACTACTAAAACCGAGTTTGCGAAAGCGAGATCAGACAACACCTTATAGCAGTGGTCTCAAGTCATAGGTTAAATTAGGCAACCAAAATACATTGAAGTGGTGTCGTTTTTGCCAAAGGGCCGTGCAATGTTGTCATTTGAAGAAATATTCAAATACTAAGATTTTGTCATATCATAAATGTAGCATTATTTTAACAATTGGCCTATATTAGACCATTGTTACAGAAGTTTTCTTTTCTCAAGGAACAAATATATTTAGGTCACCTTCTGGTTTGTAGTTTTGTACTTGTTTTTCTATAAAACATGTAGCATCTTATTAGTGATATTTAAGAATTAGCAACGTTGTGATTTCAATAGAAGGTCGCTAGGATGTGGCAACCGTGCATTTTAGGTCGGTAACAAGGAGGAGTTTATCCTCTTTTATCTGTGTGAAGGGATATGCAACATTGCCACGTTTTGAATGGAAATACAACAATTTAAATTCTTTTATACTTGTTACAAAGGCATGTATATACAGGGTGTCCAAGATTAGGATCCTAAGCATGGGGATCTCGGAAACAGTTGGATATACGAGGTCGGTTAAATTAGAGAAAAGTTGCGCAATTTAGTGCTAAATTAAACGCAGTTAAAAAAATTTAAAAATTTCAAACACTTCCGGAGATTTCCGGAAAAAAACGAAATTTGGCAAAATCGTTTTTAATTTTTGCAGGCTTTATTTAAAGAGATATCAGAAAATAAAAGGTAGATTCTCATTGCCACTTTTTATTTTTTATAATATGGTCTAAACAAAATTTAAATCCGACGTTTCGTTTCTGAGATACCATCATGAACTTTCATTTTTTATATGGAACAAAAAAAAGTATCCCATGTATTTGATAGCATTTTTTATTACTAATTCAACGATGTATCATCCTTGCATATCGAATACGTAGTTCAAGTACTTTCCATAAGAGCTCCATGAGAGCGAGAGAGAAAGGTATATCAGTTTTATAAAAGCCAATGAACTACACACTTGATATGCAAGTGTGATACACCGTTGAATTTGTAATAAAAAATGCTATCAAATACATGGGATACTTTTTTTTGTTCCATATAAAAAATGAAAGTTCATGATGGTATCTCAGAAACGAAACGTCGGATTTAAATTTTGTTTAGACCAAATTATAAAAAATAAAAAGTGGCAAGAAGAATCTACCTTTTATTTTTTGATATCTCTTTAAATAAAGCCTACAAAAATTAAAAACGATTTTGCCAAAATTCGGTTTTTTCCGGAAATCTCCGGAAGTATTTTGAATTTTTAAAATTTTTAAATTGCGTTTAATTTAGCACTAAATTGCGTAACTTTTATCTAATTTAACCGACCTCGTATCTCCAACTGTTTCCGAGATCCCCATGGTTAGGATCCTTATCTTGGACACCCTGTATATAACATTTTATTACTAATATCCAATCATTCGCAACAAAATTATAGCATTGGAGTAATAGTCTAGGTTTATTTAGTCAGTCGTACTACTTAGAAGTTGAAACTCGCGTCGATAATTAAGATATATATTTATTTTTCTCAATGTGAGACGAAAATAATAAAAAATGTTGTCACATCAAGATACTTTTGAGCGTTATAGTATACAAAGTCGGCTGTGCTATTTTCTTCGTTCTAAATTCTGACCAAGTCTTACGTTTGTGTTAGCTGTTTTCATATTGTCCTGGTTAGATTAAGCTTAATGATTTCAAATAACCCATCTTGTATTTGCCAACCGAATCGATATCAAACGACGTGAAAATTTGTAAGTGTGATTTTTTGTGGCTTATTATTACAATAAAAAATATTTTTAAAAATATAAAAGGTTTCAAATGCGCCTCTTTTACTGTTATTATGTTTTTATATAATAATTTAATCTTGTTTTATGAATTTAACTGTTTGTAATTTTAGTTCATTTATTTTAAACATTTTTTTAGGATTATAATGTTGTGAATAGTGAGATAAGCTAAATAATTTAGATTTATCTATGGTATGGTAGGTGATCGATGTATATATTATAATTAAATAAATTTTACGAAATATTATAAATTTTAAGTTTCATTTTATTTGTTTTCCCCAAATCCCCTCATATATTAAATTTGACACGCATAAAAAACCATCGTCATGTCAAATTAATAGTTTGGAATAGCACTCGGAGAAAACGCAAAACTGATAATTTCTTGAAATTCTGCCAAGTTGGCAGGCCGAATCGCCGCTAACAGTCTTATTGTTTTTTTTCCATGTCTAAACAGCGGGGTGTGGGCGATGACTGATTTAAGTGTTCCCTTGACCTAATAGGTTTTTTTTTTTGTAGTATGAAAAGAATGATATTATCATTATTTTTCCACACTAGTTGAGACAATTTTTTAACTTTGAGAAGTTAAGGCTACCTCGGAGCGTGAAAAATGAATGCCATATACCGGGTGTCAACGAATCTATTAGACAAGTCATAATTTCTAGAGTATTATGTGTATCAAAATGGGAATTGGTACAGGTAAATGGTATGTGAAGGGGAGTGTTTTCGCATATTTTCCACTTTCCGACCACTTCCGGTTTCACCGGAAATGGCCTCGGTTTTGAATTTTTAAATGAAACACCCTGTCTATTTTAACATTTTTGGATTTCTGAGACAATTCTAGATCAGAATGTGACATTTTAAAAACTTTTTACGTCTACTTCATTTTTTTAGAGCCACTTTTAAAATTGCATCTAGGTGGCCATGATCGGACGCAAACTAATCTAAGGGCCTTAAGTGATGTCAAAAAATACAATCGCAAAGTTTTAGTGACTTGTATGAAAGACAGGAATAAGACAAGTTGACAAAATTACGTTTTCATTTCTAACTATTAATTTTCAAATGGCGACCCCTTTTTGACAAATACTTTTCGAAAAAAGCATTCTTTGAAGAATCTAACGGTACTAATTTATTTGCGATTGGATTAGACATAAGAACAGAAATTAAATATTATTAAGCAAAATACTGGATAATTTATTTACTTATGACAAGTGCGTCATGGACAGCCATGATGCATAATAATTTGCAACTGTTTTTATCAAGTCTTCTTTCGAAAACAAAGCACTCACTTAAGTGGATAATGACAGTGACATACGGTCTAAGAACAGACGTAAAAGTTTCTTAATTTTCGTTAAGTTTAGTTTAAATTTTCGTTAAAATAATGTATACTCAAAGTGAAAAAGTGGATATGTTATTAATATTTGGAGAGTGTCATAGAAATTCAAGGAATGCTGCCGAGTTGTATGCTTATAGATATCCGAATCGGCAACATCCAGCCCATCAGTATTTTCCGTATGTCGAGACTCGTTTTAGGCAAATAGGAAATCAAGAGGCGGAACAGAGGTTTATCATAAATGAAGAGACTGAGATTAACGTAATTGCTATGGTTGAGGTTGATAAAACAGTTTCGTTGAGAAAAATTAGTCAAGAACGGCAGATAAGTTATGAATCAGCAAGAAAAATATTGAAAAAGCATGGATATCGAGCATTTAGATATCAGTTACATCAACATTTGTATACTGAGGATGGCGATAGACGGGTAGTGTTTTGTGATTGGCTGCTAGAGTTAACACAAATTTTATCAATTTTATTCTGTTTTCCGACGAATCCCGATTTACAAATAATGGTATGTTCAATAAGAAAAATACTCGGTACTGGGCCCAACAAAATCAACATGAAATGAGATAGGGCAATTTTCAAGAACGATTTGGCGTCAATATCTGGGCTGGTATCGTTGGAAACCGAATAATTGGGCCAATATTGTTTCAAGGAAGTTAACAGGGGTTAGATACTTAGGTTTTCTTCAAAATGAAATCGAAAATAATCTCAATGATATACCTTTAGCAGTTTCACAGCGAATTTACTTTCAACAAAATGGAGCACCGCCTCACAATACTAGAGAAGTTCTTAATTATTTAATAGAGCATTTTAATAATCGAATTATTGCAACCAATGGTCCGGTACGGTGGCCAACCCGCTCACCGGATCTTACTGTGCTCGATTTCTTTGTCTGGGGATATGTTAAAGAAAGGGTTTACTATGGAGCAGTCTCAGCTACTCTTGAAATATTAGTAGAAAGAATTTTACGGGCATTTAGAAGTATAACGCCCCAAATGCTACAAAACGTGTTGAGAGAGACAATTGAACGAGCTGAAATGTGTCGTGAAAAAGAAGGAATGCACTTTGAACATTTACTACACTAAACTTTTTAACAAATTCAGCTACTGTACTTTCAAATATTTTAAGTGCGTCGTCTAAGTTATTAGTTTATTTTGTTAGTTTTTTGTTATTTTTGTTAAATTCCTGTCTTTCATACTAGTCACTAAAACTTTGCGATTGTATTTTTTTGACATCACCTAAGGCCGTTAGATTAGTTTGCGTCCGATCATGACCACCTAGATGCAATTTTAAAAGTGGCTCTAAAAAAATGAAGTAAACGTAAAAAGTTTTTAAAATGTCACATTCTGATCTAGAATTGTCTCAGAAATCCAAAAATGTTAAAATATACAGGGTGTTCTATTTAAGAATTCAAAACCGGGGCCATTTCCGGTGAAACCGGAAGTGACCGGAAAGTGGAAAATATGCGAAAACTCTCCTCTTCACATAACATTTACCTGTACCAATTCTCATTTTAATACACATAATACTCTAGAAATTATGACTTGTCTAATAGATTCGTTGACACCCGGTATAACAAAGTATTACAAACGCTTTTCTACGAAAGCGTTCCGCAACTAGCAGCATAAAGGCCACACCATTACACCTAGAACAAAAATTCGAAAATTTATTTTCTGCATGATTTATCTAATAAAATACGCAGGGACTTTTCGAAATATTGTAATTATTAAGATTATTATGGGCAAATTTAGACTCCTTTACGCCTAGATGCACATGTTCTGTAAAAATTAACCCCCTAATCTACTAACATGGTTTAAATTTAAAACCGGTCTAGATTGACAGTAGAGAATTTAAACTGACAAGGGTAACAATACGTCAAGCAAGTTTTGAACCTTTCAAATACAATTAAAATACTATTATAAGAAAAACAAAACTGGTCATCTAGAAAATATAATTTCTAAGGCAACTAGATCGGGTCTAAATCTTAAACCTTCTTAGTGAATCTGGCTATAAAATTTTTAAAAACAACCTATTTTTAACGGACTAAAAGAAGGAGGTTCTCAATTCGTCGACTATGTATATATTTTTTATATATATATATATATATATATATATATATATATATATATATATATATATATATATATATATATATATATATATATATATATATATATATATACACCGATTATTCCGGAACGGCGACACCGATTTGAATGAAATTTTTTAGGTTATGTTCAGGAAGTTGCTGCGGTGGTCCTTTATTTTTCTGGACGAAATTGGTGCAGTAAAATCCAAGATGGCGCTGACAATATGGCGGCCAAAAAAATTAATTTTGTCCGATTTTCTCCAAAATTGGTATGGAGGAATTTTCGGGGTCGTACACAACAAATTCGAAATTATTTTTAATAAATTCAATATGGCGGATCCAATATGGCGGACAAAAAATTTAATTTGGTCCGATTTTCTCCGAAATTGGTGTAGGGGAGTTTTCGGGGCCGTACATAACGAATCTAATTATTTTAAAAAAATTCAGTATGGCGGACGAAAAAATCAATTTTGTTAGATTTTTTTAAAAATTGATATGGGGAAGTTTTTGGGATCGCACATTACGAGTTTGAAATTATTTTAAAAAATTAGATATCGCGGATCCAAGATGGCGGATTAAAAATTCTACATCTTTCGATTTTTTTTAAAACTAGCGACCCGCCCCGGCTTCGCACGGGTGCAATGCTGATACTAAATACACTACAGAAAAACTGTGACTATTTATTTTATTTTTACAACAATTATTACATCGGCCTCCGACGCGCTATTTATAGACACGCTGCCGCCGCCCCGGTCGGCCAGTACCGCCGCAAGCGCTACTTCCCGCAATTTTAAATCTGTAATATCTTCGAAAATATTCATTTAAATCTTGTGCTGTAAAGGACCACATAGATCTATATTAAATCAACAATGTATTTAAGCTATTTAATTGGATAAGGATTAATGCTGTATTGGTTAAAATCGCTTCAAAATTTGCCATTATTTGTCGTAAAAAGTAAATGACAAAAAAATGTTATTGTGGGATATCCATGAGAGATAGACATATACCATCGCGGAGTTTTCTGTGGACCTTTTCAATGTGTACAAATAATTAGTACATTATTTTGATAAATCTCGTAGGGTTCAGCCTGCGTTTGCAATGTAAGCGGAAAAAAATATGATAATTAACGACATCACATTAGAAACCTCAAAAATAACAGTATTTCTCCACTATTTAATGGATGTTATTATACATATAAACCTTCCTCTTGAATCACTCTATTGAAAAAAACCGCATCAAAATCCGGTGCGTAGTTTTAAAGATTTAAGCATACAAAGGGACATAGGGACAGAGAAAGCGACTTTGTTTTATACTATGTAGTGATCAGTATCATCTGGCGGATTCAATATGGCGTCCTAAAAATTATACATTTTTCGTTTTTCTCTGAAACTGATATAGGGGGTTCTTGAGGGTGTAAATTATGCATTTAAAAGTATTTTTTCAGGATTCAATATGGCGAATTCAATATAGCGGACAAAAATTTTTACATTTTTCGATATGTTCAAAAGCGAGCGAATATGTCAGATGCAATATGACGATCTAGAAATTTTAAATTTGGTACTAGGGAGCTTTGGAGGGTTCGGATTAAATTAAGACGTTCAAATTATTTTTTTGAAATTCAATATGGCGGATCCAATATGGTGGGTTGAAAATTTTACCTTAATTTTACCTTATTCGCATTTTTTCAGATTTGGTATTAGGGAGTTTTGTGTGGTCGTGTATTATGAATATGAAGTTAATTTTTTACAACTATTAGGTTGATAAGATACAATATGAGGGACTGAAAATTTTACATTTTCTGATTTTGTCTAAAATTGATTGCGGGGTTCTTGGGGCGTATATAAACCCAATATGCAGTATGAAATATATCGGGCTAAAAAATTTACGTCTCGGGTTCTTTAGATATCGATATTAGAAGGTTTTGGGGCCTATATTACCAATCTAAAATTAATTTAAAATTTACTATGACAGACTAAATATTTGTTTAACACAATTTTACTGGTATTTGGAGATCTCTAAAAATCAAAAAATTTTTAGTGGTTCAATTTAGGGTGATTCACAACTTTTGATAAAATGGGTACTTTTTTGTCACCTTTAGTACTTAGTTCAAATAATTTATGGATATAATGAATTCAAGTCTAAAAATTGAAAAATAAAATTTTTATAAAAAAAATTGAACCGACTTCTAAAAGAGCGTTAAAAAGTGAGAAATAACTATAAATTTTTATATGAAATTGAAATTTTTGAAGTCGGCACCAAATTACTTCTAAATGAAATAAATAACCACTAATATATACAAATTATGGTCAGAAGGCAATTATAAATAAAGTATTTTTAATCTGTTTATGCGAATCACATTTTGTCAGGTATTAGTTTGGCGCCGACTTCAAAAATTTCAATTTCATATAAAAATTTATAGTTATTTTTCATTTTTTAGCGCACTTTTAGAAGTCGGTTAAATTTTTTTTATGAAAATTTTATTATATATAAATAGCGTTTTCAAAACTTTACAATATTTATTTCACGGAACCTTCAGTGGGTTTTTTATGGAACATTTTTGAAATAGTGATTAAAAGTGCAATTTTTGCTATTTAATTTGCCAGGTTCGCCTTGTTAGGGCTTTCTCTAGAGTACTTGAACTATACTAGCGTTAAAAAAAGTTTTGTTTGGCAAAATCTACCTACTTTTAGGGTTGTAATTAATTGTTTCTAACTTTTTGTTTATAATTATGGAAATTATGAAAATTTTGATGACCATTTGTGTTCCCCTCTGTCCAAAATATGAAACAAAGTAGAGAGTTCTTGTGAGCTTATTTTGTAGCGATACTTATGTAGTTTTTTTTTAATTTGTTGGAAAAATCAAGATGGCGGATCTAATATGGCGCTTCTTTTGAAAACGCAAAGAAAAACAATTCATAGAATATTTTGTGACTGCAAAATACTTCTTTTTAGGGCTTAGTTCGTAGTATTTGGGTGCGTTGATCTCGAATCTGACATCAGAATATCGAAATTCAAAATATAACTCCCCTAAATTGCATATTATGGCTATAAAAAAAGGTACAACCTACTTGTAAGTTCGGTTACGAGTGTTTATGTCATCGCGGATTACGAATCGCACATTAGAATATCGAAATTTAAAATGGCGTATAAAATATTGTGGCCAGTAACCTCCAAAATGCTTATTATGGCGGTAAAGAAGGGTACAACCTACTTGAAAGTTCAGTTACGGGGTTTATGACATCGCTGATTAAAAATCTCGTATCAGAATATCGAAATTTAAAGTGACATGTCTAATATGATGGCCGTTGATCGCCGCAATGTTTATTATCGCTATGAAGAAGGGTAAAATCGAGATGAAAGTTTTTTCATATGTAGCCATGGGTTGTTTTTATTGAGATCGTTTTTAAACATTCCATTTAAGAAAAAAAGCAATAATTCTTCAAAAAATGATTGAAGTTATTAAAATTCTGGAAATAGGTGTCTGCGTCTACGCTACAAGTCTTGAAATAATCAGCGAACTAGCGACAACTAACCGAAGAGGAAAAATTTTACGATTACCTTTGGTTGAGGAAACGATGATGGGAAATGTTTTATATTCACTGTAATACCTCCGAAGTAAACTCAACATCTATGATGATATTTTCAAAATCACCCTGTAGATTAAAAACTAATTTGGGTTTCAGTCATATTATTACTTTATAAAAAATTAACACATGTTTTTTTCTGACGTTTCGGTTTATTTTATTGAATAAACCATCTTCAGAGAATTACTGTAAATATGAAAAGGAATATGTAAATTTATGTTATATAAACTGAAAATTTTACTTTCTTACCTAATGTTAACAGGTGGTTCACTTGAATAACTTACATTTAACTATTTTACAACTTTAATACACTATAATTAAAAACTTCTTTTTTAATATAAATATAAATATAGAAAACTATTATTTTTTGAATGCATTTTTTTCACATCTGGTTTGTTGTGCTTTTGACAGAGTACTACCAAAGGGTTTGAAAGTTTCTGGACCATCTGCAATTTTATTGCCCTATTAGATTCGTATATACATCAGGCGCGGATCCAAGGGGGGGGCGGTGGGGGCGATCGCCCCCCCCCCCAAGGGCTTTGAGTTCAGGAAAATATACCCGATTTTACCTCTTATACTATAGTTAATTCAAAGACTAGAGAGAGTAATAAATAATTTTTTACCCTTTTTTCTTCGCAAACTACCTGTGTTCTTTAGTTCGGTGTCTGGCAAAATCTGTTAGATATATATATTTTTTATAGGAATGGGTTAGAAATTTTATAATCAAAAATACCGGTCTATAATAATGGACTATTTGGGTTGGATAACAATAGACATTTGGAAGTATTAAAAAGGATTTTAATCCTTGTCATAGGCGTCGGAAAGAGGTTTATTTTATCACTAAGTATTTATGGCATAGAATATTATTTCGGTAATAAATTTAAAATAAAAAGTTTTTATATTATTATTTTATTTCTTATGATTTCTTAATAATTCACATACAGTACAAAATACAGATAATTTTGACATATTTAACACAAATCACAACTGTATTTTTATTATTTTTAATTTTGGCATAAAAACCGTTTTAAGCACATTCAGACTAAAAGGTAGCCTTATTCTTTCAAAAAATTCGAAGTTACAATTTAAATACTTACAAAATACTCCTTGTCAAAAAGAAAAAAGTTAAACTTATATAAAAAAATAAATTCGACCATATATTATTAAAAATTTTTTTAAGGGCTATCGGTCATTTTATTATTAATTATAGACATTTTTAGGAAATTTGACGTTTCAGTTTATTTATTTCTTAAATTAAACACTTAGAAGGGATTCAAATGTAATTAATTTTTATATGCTACAGTTAAACTTAGACCTACTTATTTTTATTTTTATTGCACTGGCATCTTAATTTAATTTCCTTTATTATAGGAAATATCGGATAGGCTTAAAAAATAAAATAAACGTGTTAATTCTACACGCTTAACAAAAAGACACAAATATAATAATAAAATAATAAAGAAATTACGGCTAATTGGAATTAAACATATATAAAATTAAAGAATGGGACACACTAAAATAAAAATATATAAAAAAAAATAAAAAAAATATATAAACAACATTAAACAATAAAATACAACAAAAACAAATTGTGTTTACACTGGTAAACATTACGTATCTAATTCGTAATCAAATTCAGTGAAGCAATCGTCGCTGAATTAATTGAGTTTCCACATTTTGTTTTATTCTTTTATTATATGGATTTTTCCCAATTTTCCGCAATAACTTTGTTCAAAAAAATCTTTCAAAAGTTCAGTTAAATTACTAATTTTGTACAATGTATTATTTCAAGCAACTCTGCCTTTTACTTGAGAGAGATATTTCCTTCTCCAACGGACAGTTTCCGGACGATCTATAAGAACAGATTTCCTATCTGGTTTTTTCCATCTAAAATTAAGTTCTCTGAGCAATTTTCTGAGCTCAGTCTTTTAATTTCAGGTAAATCCCGATCTTCATTGATTTTAGTAAGAATTTTGTTGACGGATGGGATCTGCTTCTCATAATAAAATGTATGTACAACTCCTTTTATTGCAGTTTTCATCTCTTCTTTCAACGAGGTTTTTCATCTGCCTGTGATCGAATGGGGGAGTACGAAACATTCCAGTCGTTTTTTCTCATTCAGTATTCGGTACATAGTAGATTTTCCTGTCATGTTGGAACACATCTCAATAGAGCTTTTAACATTATTATCTAGATATTGATTTCTTAGGGCTTAATAAGCATTCATCGTAATAAGTTTTTCATTGAGGAAAAATGCCTTGGTTTAACGATTTGGGAATAAATATAGAAGTGGAGGCCATATTTTTTCGGTATCTTACTAATCTCAAATAATATATAACGACAAGCACAAACAAGATAAATCACTAAGGACACACTGTAAAGTGTACTTTTCTCACTGACAGAAATAAAAATGAACTATCAGAAATTTTATTATTGCAGTAAATTTATAAAAGCCTATAATATTTAAATATAATTAGATTTACGGCAGTCCTCCGTTACCTGCGGTAATGGAGCAAGTACGTTGGGAATTTCGGTAACAGGTTTATTACTCTCTCTAGTTCTTGAATAAGGTATAGGAATGTGTATGCTTGCGACCGCCCCCCCCCCCTCGCAAGAGTTCTGAGTTCAGGAAAATAGAACCGATTCTGCCTTTTATTTTAGGAATGTGTATACTGCTGACACTCCCTCTCCGTTGACAACTTGTTTTTCTCGCGATAGCCGCCCCCCAATAGCTTTGAGTTCAGGAAAATAGACTCAATTCTGCCTCTTATACTAGGAATGTGTATGTTGTTGGCATCCCCTCCTTTCCAAGAGCATCAAATAGGCGCGACCCTGCCATTTACACTAGAAATGGGAATGTCTCCGGTGTGTCTTCTCCCCCCCCCCCCCCCCCGTTCGACAATTTGCTTTCGCTTGCCATAATATACTTTTGTGATATCACCGCCCCCCCCAAAGAGAGAGGCTGGATCCGCCCCTGATATACATTACTCAGGTCATTTGTGTCCGTTCTGAAATTCATTGTACAGGGTGTTCTTTTAATATGGGTCATTTCTTTAATTGTTCTTTTTTTGTAATTAATTTCTTTGTCTAAAATCTCCACGTTGTTAAAATCGATGTTGTGCATGTTATCTATTGCATGTTTGGCTAAGGCGGTTTTATTATCGTTATTGTGATGTCTAATGCTGTATTTGTGATTTTGTATTCTATTTTTTAGATACTGCTTGGTTTGACCGACATATGTTTGTTTGCAATCTAAGCAATTGATCTTGTAAATGACAAGGTTTTTCAGCTATTTGGATATCATATGGTTTTAGTACTTTTTTAATGGGATTAGTAATTTCTGGTATATACGGCAATGATACGTATTTTTGGGTTGGTGGAACAACCCAAAAATACGTATCATTGCCGTATATACCAGAAATTACTAATCCCATTAAAAAAGTACTAAAACCATATGATATCCAAATAGCTGAAAAACCTTCGAATAATTTCAAAAACCTTTACACAAAACTTAAACCCGATATCCCTAAAGACGAACAAACAAATGTCATTTACAAGATCAATTGCTTAGATTGCAACCAAACATATGTCGGTCAAACCAAACAGTATTTAAAAAATAGAATACAAAATCACAAATACAGCATTAGACATCACAATAACGATAATAAAACCGCCTTAGCCAAACATGCAATAGATAACATGCACAACATCGATTTTAACAACGTGGAGATTTTAGACAAAGAAATTAATTACAAAAAAAGAACAATTAAAGAAATGATCCATATTAAAAGAACACCCTGTACAATGAATTTCAGAACGGACACAAATGACCTGAGTAATGTATATACGAATCTAATAGGGCAATAAAATTGCAGATGGTCCAGAAACTTTCAAACCCTTTGGTAGTACTCTGTCAAAAGCAAAACAAACCAGATGTGAAAAAAATGCATTCAAAAAATAATAGTTTTCTATATTTATATTTATATTAAAAAAGAAGTTTTTAATTATAGTGTATTAAAGTTGTAAAATAGTTAAATGTAAGTTATTCAAGTGAACCACCTGTTAACATTAGGTAAGAAAGTAAAATTTTCAGTTTATATAACATAAATTTACATATTCCTTTTCATATTTACAGTAATTCTCTGAAGATGGTTTAATCAATAAAATAAACCGAAACGTCAGAAAAAAAACGTGTGTTAATTTTTTATAAAGTAATAATATGACCGAAACCCAAAAAAGAAAAAACTAATTAAAAACTAAGAGAACCATGACAAATTTGACACCGGGATCTTTCGATTCGTTAAAAAGTACTATTAAAGTAAAAACCGCAACACTCCACCTTTGATAATAACTCCAATACCCCCTAAAAGTATCGAAAATGGGACACTCCGTACAATATTGAAAGAATTACCTTGGTCGAAAGTACCTCTATACTTTTTGGTAATTTTAGAACTTGATTTAATATTGCGTTTATAAATAAAGCAAAAATATGCGACCATTTTCCGCTATTACGTAGCCTCGACGATGTATAGTGAACGTATAATTTTGGAAAACTTTATGATTATGCATCAGGTGTGCGAATTATTAATATTACTAACTTACCAGTTTTAATTTAGTGTCTCGTCCGGTCTCGTAACACCTGTTCTCAGTTTGTTGCATACAGTATCATTAACCAAGTGTCTCATACTTCACCGAGTTATTGTAAAAATAAAAGATTAATGCATTATTTATTGTAACTTAAAATCGAAAAGTAAAGAGTTAAAAATCCTCTTAATTTACTTCCTTTCATGTCTCATTTAGAAGGAGGAGTACTAACTAGCAAGGCATTATTTAAATCCTTATAATTCACAGGTCGTGCAGTGGGGAATGGCTTTTATGTCGGTTCCACTCTAGCTAATCGGATCTCGAGTCGACCCCTCTAGTCGTATTTTTCTGTCTGTTAACCCAAAACCTTCTTCTTCTTCTTTCTAACACAGTTAACCATGCTAGTAGGCTATTGTCTGTTCATTGCCATCACGTCTTCCACAGAAGATGAGGTCCAGCATTCTCGCCATCGTTTTGGTGGTCTTCCCTGTGATCTTTTTCCTACTGGGTTATTCATTTTTGCGCTTCTAACAAGTCTACCGTCCTCCATTCTCCCTATATGTTTGTTTCAGAATCTTCGCCTTTGTCTAACCCATCTTCCTATGTCCCGTATCCCGCATTGTTGTCTGATATCTTCATTCCGTATTCTGTCGTGTAGAGTTTTGCCTTGTATACTTCTTAATGTTTTCATTTCGACTGTTCTCATCATTTGTAGAGTCCTGCCTGTATCTGGTCTTGTTTCTGCCGCGTATGTTATGATGAGTCTTAGAGCCGTTTTATATATCTAAGTTTTGCTTTCGGTATTAAGGTATTTGTTCTTCCACATAATTTCTTTTAGGCATCCAGAACTTCTAGCCGCTTTCATCGTTTGAAGTGATTTACCTGTTCGACAATTTTGGAGTCGATTTCCAACTTGCACCGTATTGATTCTTTGGATATTACTAAGCATTTGGTCTTCTCGGTGTTGATGAGCATATTTAATTCTTTTGCTTTAGTGTTAAAAGAGTACAGTAGTCTTTGGAGGTTATCTTCAGAGTCTGCAATAAAACCATAGCAGACGGTATGGAAGAATGTGTTTCCCATTTTGGATCCAGCTATTCTGGGGAGAAAAAATCTCCCCAGAACCCAAAACCAATGCTGTGAAACCCCCAATAACCCCATGACCCAAAGACCTCATAACCCGATAACCCCTAACCCCATAAAACTATATTAGTGAAATCATTGGGGTTATGAGGTTATGGGGTTTAACAGCCATGGTTTGAAGAAATTAAGGGTAAGACAAGTCTTCTGCTATGGGAGATTGAGTGTATTAACCTCAGTAACATGACTGTGGGGTTATAAAATCATGAGGTTATTGGGTCATGGGGTTCAACAGCTATTGTTTAAAGGAATTGAGGTCAAGACAACCTCTTCCTCTATAGAAGAATGAGTGTCATGATTTCATTAACATGGTTATGGTGTTATAGATTTACGGATTCATAGGGTTATAGGATTATGGAGCTCAACAACTGTAATTTAAGGAAATTGAAGCAACTACAAGTTCTTCTTCCGCTAAGAGAGATTGAGTGTAATGATTTCAGTTTCATTATTATGGGGTTATAGGTTTTTACAATCATAGGGTTATTAGGGATTTAACAGCATTGGTTTTGGGTTAAAAGCGTTCATTAATATCTTTAGGTTTTAACGTTGTATTTTTGTATTAATGTTTCCCACAGTGTTATAGAAAAAATTAAGTTCTTTCGATGAGTAAAAAATCCAATATGGCTGTCATAAGGCAAAAGGATGATTCCAGAAAACCAAAATGTTGTAACTAAAATTTGACTAAATAGATGTATTTTGCATAAAAAGCGTTTAGAGATTTTAAAAATATTAGGAAATAAAAAAGTGCTTGATCGTAAATAGTCGTAACAATACGTAACTCACAACAGACACTTTGGCTATCTCCGCCGCAATAAAAATGTAAGTACCAACCGAAATTGCGAACGGAGCGGAGTCCATCCCCTCGCGCAGCGTCATAAATAACTCGGTCTCGGCTAGTCTCAATACGAAGATTTGTGCGCAGTGTAGGAATCAATGTAGGCTTTAGGTTAAAAAGTATGGATACCCCTGATATAGACGAATATATTTTTATTTAAGATAAATGGTTAATTTTAGTGTAGGTGTAGTATAACTAAATAATTACCTTAAAATTATCTTCATAGGTCACAAATCTTCGAGTTGACGTAGAAGCACTTCATGGACAACGTTCTGTTAAAATCAGAGCAACGAAGAAATTTAACATGTTCACGTTAACGATACGAGAAAACCTAACATGTTGACATTAACGATGTACACGGTGGCAGTGTGGTTAGCTGGTTGTGATATTTAACCACGACCACTATCCATACTTCCTTCGTGTTTATCGTTAAAACGTCGTTTCGAAGAAAGAAAAGAAGACAGGATAGATGTGTGAAGTAAATCATCATTATTATGTATTGGGCTGTGTTTTAGGGTTCTTTATTTTCAAAGAAAAAATGAAACCACACGTTTGTCAGTCTGTTAAATTTGACATAGAAATATTACTTATATCTCACCTATTATATTTGTAAAGGGTGTTTTTTTATAGAGGTATAGAACTTTAAGTTGGTAACTCTTTTTTAACTGGCGGCCATTTTGTCAGCTGTCAAGTGATTTATGTTTAGTTTGGTTTGGCATTTCAACATGAATAGACTGACGCCTGAACAACGCTTCCAAATTGTGCAAATTTATTTTGAAAATCATGGTTCTGTTCGAAATACGTATCGCGCACTACGTCCATTTTACGGTCAACATAATCGTCCATCAGAGCAATTAATTCGATTAACTATTGAACGTTTTCGCACCACGTTTATCTAAATGATAATACGCATCCACAGAGACGTCGTACAGTGCGTACAGAAGAAGTCATTGCTGCTGTAGAGCGTAGCGTAGAGGAAGACCCGAATCAGTCTATCCGCCATCGTGCACAGGAATTGGATATGTGTCCATCCATTTTATGGAAGATTTTGCGGAAAGATCTTGGTTTGCGTGCTTACAAAATCCAACTCGTGCAAGAATTGAAGCCACACGATCACCTAGCAAGGCGTAGATTCGGTGAATGGGCCCAAAACAAGATTGCCATTGATCCCGATTTTCATAAGCGAATTTTGTTTAGCGATGAAGCTCACTTTTGTTTGAATGGATACGTCAATAAACGAAACTGTCGTATTTGGAGTGATGATAATGCTCAAGTGTATGTTGAGACACCGTTACATCCAGAAAAACTGACTGTTTGATGTGCTTTATGGGCTGGTGGAATCATTGGTCCGTACTTCTTTAAAAACGATGCTGGTCAGAACGTTACAGTCAATGGTGACCGCTATAGAGCCATGATTACTGACTTTTTCGTTCATCAATTGAACAACCATGATGTGCAGGAGCTATGGTTTCAACAAGACGGCGCAACATGTCACACAGCTCGTGCCACAATTGATTTATTGAAGGAAACGTTTGGTAACGGCATGGTTTCACGTTTCGGATCCGTGAATTGGCCTCCAAGATCGTGCGACTTAACGCCGCTAGACTATTTTCTGTGGGGATATGTGAAGTCGCTAGTCTACGCCGATAAGCCCGAAACGACTGATCACTTGGAGGACAACATTCGCCGCGTTATTGCCGATATACGGCCACAAATGTTGGAACAAGTCATCGAAAATTGGACCTCCAGATTAGACTACGTCCGAGCCAGCCGTGGCGGTCATATGCCAGAAGTCATATTTAAATTATAATGCCAGAAGGTTATCTTTCGAATAAAGTAAATTTCATGTCAATTAAAAAAATTCATCTTTGTTTTATTCCATTTAAAAGTTCTATACCTCTATAAAAAAAAACACCCTTTAGTTGTTTGAATAGAGTATTATTTTAAAGGGGTAGTCTTAAGGATTTTAAAACAATATTCTGCTTTTAGGTAATTTGTAAAGTGGTCTTTCACCGATGCTACACTTTTCAAGTCGTAAAAGTCAATGTTGAATTTAACATATAACTGCTGTTGTATCTAATATTGCTAAACCTATTTACACCAGTTTCACAAAAATTTTACTCGGTATTGATACATTGTCACGTATAATAATTGTAGCTGCAGCGCATTTTAGGTCTTTGATGAGAAAAAGAAAATATGCCAATTAAGAATTTGTATGAAATAACAAAGATTCAAATGATTATTTTATTAACTTGCCAGCTAGCTAATGATAAAGCACCATTTAAAAACTTCTCCCGAATAAGTTTTGATACAAGCTCGATTATTCTTCAAAACTTTTAAAAACTTCAGAAAAATACATCTAGCGCTATAAAAACATTTTCCAAAATGTCAGTCACAGTCAAATTATAGTATAAATTTGTGCCGAACATCTAATTTTGCTTTTCTAATGCGGTTAAAGACTAACCTCAAATTTCTTATATTTTTCGATAAAATCGATTGTTTTTCCCCATTTTGTTGCTGTCTACATCAAATGCTTCCCGAAACTATCGGGTTGGAGGCAATATTGATCGACATGTTTCAAGTGTCACGTTGAACTTGCTCCTGTTGCCAAGTGTTAAATAATTCTTCAATCAAATGAAAACGGTTCAATTATTCATTGATATTCATTTTATTTCCTTCAAAGTAATCTCCATTGCAAACAATACACATATTCCAACGCTTCCTCCAATCTTGAAAACAATTTTTATGTGTAAATTTTGGAATCGCCTTCGGCTCCTTCTGTAACTTCTCCTTTATCGCCTCAATCGTCTCAAAACGCTTTCAGCGAAGCAGTAACTTGAGTAGTGGGAATAGGAAAAAGCTACAAGGAGCCATGTCGGAGAATACGGAGCTTGCAGAACGGTATAAACGTTGTTTTTTCTCAAATAGTCGCGTACAAGATGAGATGTTTGAGCTGGTGCGTTGTTTCTTCACAATTCTGACCTCTTGCGACGAATATTTTCGCTCACGTAATACTCCTTATTTACTCTCTAGCCTGGCGGAAGAAATTCTGAGTGGACCACACCACTGCAATCCAAAAACAAAACCATCAACAAAACCTTGATTTTGAATTGACTCTGCCTCTGGTTTTTTTGGGTTTTGGTATATCTGGGAATCGCCATTCCGATGATTGCTGGTTAGTTTCGCTGTCATATTCATAGACCCATGTCTCGTCACCGGTAATGGTGCCGTTAACAACATTTTGGTCCCAAGAAACCATTTCTTTAGCGACATCAATCCGATGTTGTTCCTGCAACAAATTCAAGACTCTCGGCCCAAGCCGTGCTTAAATTCGTCTCATGCCCAAAACATCGTGCATAACGCTCTGCACCGATCCGAACGAGACACTAAGATCGGCTGCTATCGATCGGCGAGGACAACTTTCTTAACTTTTTTAACTTTTTTGATGTTTTCGTCAATCACACTGGTCGATAGATCACCAGAACAAGGCAAATCAATAACCACAACACAGCCCGCTTTTGGGGAATTCCAAATACTTTTTGATCAGGAGGTACAATACTGTATGTGTAATTCCTACCTATCGCAATTTGTTGCACAGATTCAAATAGTTTTTTTCTTTGCTCCTCTAAAACTTAAATTTTTGTGCAAATATAGAGATGATACGTTCGTAGTTTAGCCACATGGCGCAGATAACCTCCATAATTTCCTGAACCATCTAAACCAACAACACCCTGGCATAAAATTTACCGTGGAAACTGAATCAGGGGATGCCCTTCAACGAAAACAATTATTTGAATTAAAACTATACCACTCCACTGAACCCAGAACACAAGTAATATAGCAAAATAAGCACGAATTATTACCGCTTAACAATTTATAGACAAACAAGTAAGCGAGTTTTGACAAGAATTTTCTGACAGTAAGAGCCGCCAAACCTCTAAAGACTAAATAATAAATAGGTAAAAAGTGGTTTAGATTTTCAGTTACAAACATATTTTCCACCTACCGATTGAGCATTGATAATAATAAATTAAATTTTGCTGAAGGATACCGTAAAAAATTAAAATTTAATTTCTCAATTTTTCTTAATAAGAATAAAAATATATAGCAAAATATGCCCATATATCTACTTGTAATATATATATATATATATATATATATATATATATATATATATATATATATATATATATATATATATATATATATATGTGTATACGACTTTCACGGATTCCTCCGTTTGAGATGCAATAGCAGTGGACATATCCACATTCTTCTTCTTTTTGTGTTTTTATTACACCATGTAGTATGAAAATCTTTCTAGAAGGTTCAGGAATCTTCTGGTATCGGCGAAAAAGGTATATAAGGGGTATAAGCAGTATAATGGGTTGGGACCGCAGAATCCCATCTTTGCCAACCGGTCTGCTTCCTCTTTTCCGTGTATGCCCGATTAAGCCAGTAATATTGCGTAGTGTTTCACGGATGGGAACATGTGATTCTCTATTAATCCAGGAATACATCCGTTCGTTCGTTTGGTTTCCTGTAGAGGTTTGCAGACGTTTCACCAAAATCCCATTTGGCATCTTCTGTGCTTGGTGGTTCAAGTTGATCTACAACCACCAAGCACAGAAGATGCCAAATGGGATTTTGGCGAAACGTCTGCAAACCTCTGCAGGAAACCGAACGAACGAACGGATGTATTCCCGGATTAATACTGAATCAAATATATATATATATATATATATATATATATATATATGTTAATGCGGATTTCACGGATTCCTCCGTGTGAGATGCAATAGCAGTGGATATATCCACATTATGCCGTTGTAGTGCTGAAATCACATTCAGCAAACTTCATATATATATATATATATATATATATATATATATATATATATATATATATATATATATATATATATATATTCTTGCACAAAGCAAAAACAGTGAACACCCACTGCCATGTTGTAACCATTACTGGTAATAAAATTTCTTTATTTTTAATTTACGGAAAATGTATTTATTTTTTTATATTTCGTTCTAAAAAGAAATTGTTTTTATATTTTCTTAACGCCTTTTTTTTGTTTTTGCAGAGCTGCCTACGTATCTTTCGGCGGGTTGCTTATGAGACTTCAAGGAGACGCTAATAACTTACATAGTTTCGAAGTGGATCAGCACATGTATTTGTTGATGAAGAAGATTTTCATGTGATTCCTAAAGTATCTAATGTTTTATAATGACTAAGTTATGAAGTATAAAATTTTGTTATTTATATTCTTTGTCTCTGGAGTACAGCGATACTGATAACTTTTTAATAAATAGATAGTACCTAATAAATAATTTTTTAGAGAAAAAAAGATGTTTTTATTTATAGTAGGAAATTAATTTTTAATCAACAGTAAGACTCGATTCTGACTATAGTGCCGCTGTCGATACGTTCTCGATTTGATAAAAAGGACAAAAAGATAAAAGAATACCTAACAAGAAAAAAATTATCGAGTCAATAAATTACAACATTTAGGCGCAAATTGGGATTAAAGTTTTTATTACCAGTAAGACCAGCTTTTTAAATAGATTCCAAGTTATACAAAAACGGCCAGATTTTTTTTTAAAGCATCAGAGCCCCGATTCTGTAAGGATATTTTTTGACATTCCCTTTCCTTATCTCTTTTAGGACAGTGACATACTTATGTTTTACTACAGACTGAACAAAGATGGAAGATCCTTATTATGGGATTCTCTTTCCCTTTACTTTTATAAAATCGCAGCCCAGGAAACGCATACAAATGAATCGAGATCATTTTGAAAATATATTACAGTTCTTCGTTTTTAAATATTCATTTTGTGTTAAAAATGTAATTTACCTAAAAAAAAGAGGCTGATGAGTTTATCAGCTTCAGCCACATAGAAAAGGATACCTGGGTTAAATATTTACAGGAACTCTATAAGAAAAACGGAGATAATACTGAGCAGAACACGTGAGAAGCCGTAACCAATGACTAAGCACTATTAGAACAAAAGACATAGAGACAGCTCTGTAAAAATTTAAAAATAGACAGAGCCCAGGCCCAGACAACATCCTGAAGGCGTTGCTTAAGTATGACGGAGAAAACCTAAGTCAACAACAACGTTAGTTCGAAAAATACTATTCCAGCACAGAATCTCACATGAATAGAGAAAAAATCTTCTTCTTCTTCTTCTTCATCCAGCCCTTTGCGTCCACTGCTGGAACGATTTGCATCCAATTTGCTGCAATTCTCTTGAGATCGTCAGCCCAACGAGTAGGGGGTCTTCCTCTACTTCTTTTGTCTAATCTCGGCCTCTACTCGAGTAATCTCTTCATCCACCTTCCACACTGATTCGGGCGACATGTCCAGCCCAGTTTCATTTGAGTGTGGTAATTCTGAAAATTACGTCGGTAACTCCTGTCTTCCATCTCAGGTCTTCATGTCTAACTCGGTCACGCAGCGATATACCTAGCATTGACCTCTCCATCTTTCTCTGAGCTATTTGTAGCGTTTTAGAAGTTGTTGTTGTCAATGTCAAAGTTTCGGCACCGTAGGTCATAACCGGTAACACACATTGATCAAATGTTTTACGTTTTAAAGCAAGTGGTATATCGCTTTTAAAGATGTCTTTAAGTTTTCCATAGGCTCTTCTCGGTAGCTCGAATATTTGATTGTCTCTTGTGATCTTTATTTCGTGTCCAAGGTATATATATATGTATTTTTCCACAAGCTCCACTTCGTTGTCTCCGATATTGATATTTCCACTAGGTACCAGATTGGTCATAAATTTTGTTTTTGATATGTTTATTTTAAGACCCACATTGGCGCATACTTGCTGAAGTTCATGTAACATTGTACATATCTCAAGCAAACAAAACTATGTCGTCCGCGAACCTCAAATTTGTTAATCTTTGGCCGTCTACATTCAGGCCTCTTTTTTCCCAGTTAGGTTTTTTACAGGCGTATTCTAGTACTGCAGTAAACAGTTTAGGCGATAAGGTGTCACCCTGTCGGACTCCTTTGCCAACTGGGATAAGATCCGTGTTTCTGTGTAGTTTCACCGACATAGTTGCATCCCTGTATATATTGTAAATTAACTTTGTATATCGATAGTCAATGCGGCATGCTTGTAATGCTTCCATAATTTTGTCAAGCTCTAACGTATCAAAGGCCTTATGGAAATCCACAAAAGCCATAACGAGTGGTCGATTGTATTCGATAGTTTTTTCTATTACCGTTTTGATGCTCTGTAGGTAATCGTTTGTTCCAAACCCAGTACGAAACCCCACTTGCTCTATATGTTGGTAGAAATCAAGTTTTTATCAAGTCTATTCGTTACTATTCTTGTTAGGAGTTTATATAGGTGACTAAGAAGGCTTATTGGTCTGTAGTTTTCCAAATCATGGGGATCTCCTTTTTTGTAAATCAAAATTACTTCAGTATTGTGCCACTTGCCGGGTATTGTTCTGTCCAAAAGGCACATATTAAAAAGGTCTTTTTTTTTAAGTAGAAAAAGTACTTAAATTATTTATTTAAAAAACTTAAAATTTCAGTATAAAATAAAGGAATATATCTGCCGTATTTAAATAATTGTTTGTATGTATTATCGTAGAAGAGGTATACTTTGTCGTAGAACGAACATCTTACCCGCATGTTCCGACCCGACTTAGCTTCAAATATAAGTTTTGACTTTATAATAAGTACTTAGGCAGGTGTCTGGGGAGGGTGCCGGCGTCGAGGACGAAACGGTCTCACTTTTAGTGGTCGAAAATTAGCTTGTAATTATATGTCCCATTAAAGGGATTATTGTAACACTTTCAAGCAGAGAAAAGGAAAGAATATATACAAAGAGTTTGTTTCCTGCAAATATAACTCTAGTCCTCTCTCCATACGCTCTTTGAACACCTCATCAGGGTAGCTATTCTCGTTCTTGAGAGAACGATCACTTGATGGAAAGTGGGCGTGGTTCTCACGAAAAAGTATGAAACCGTATTCTGGGTAGCTTTTCTCGTTCTCGAGAGAACGATCATCTTGATGGAAAGTGGCCGTGGTTCTCATGAAAAAGTAAGAAACCATATTCTAAAAACGTTTTCGTACTTTTTCGTGAGAACCACGCCCACTTTCCATCAAGATGATCGTTCTCTCGAGAACGAGAATAGGTACCCAGAGGAGCTGTATCGAATCGATAAAGTGAGGATGACCTGCAAAGATTACTGCACCAGTTCAATGAAACAGCTAAAAAATTTAATATGATCATTTCAGCAGCAAAAACAAAATATATAGCCAAGGCTTTAAGACAAAGCAAACAATCTGCTTTACTAAAAATATAGAACTTTGTTGCAGGTAGGGGGGGGGGGGTACTTCAGGGCTCCATATTATTCTTAATATATGTAAACAATCTGGGAGATGGATTTGCCGCACATAGTGTTTAATAAGTTTGCTGATGACAATATCAGTGATTCTGGCGGACACTTCTATAGCGGGACTGTCTCAAAAGTGCAGAAACTCTGCATTGGAAATGCAGCAGTGATGTTCTGATAACAGTCTCACTCTAAACGTAGATAAAACCGGTCTCATTCTTTTTTCAAAACATGCAAGAAGGTCTGAGTCACTATTTGTATCGCTTGGGGGTGGATCTATACCTACTTTGGAACACGTTAGGTTCTTAGGTGTCCATTTAGACCCCTCTTTAAGCTGGAAACATCATATCTCGGCTCTTGGGGCTAGGCTTAACAGTTTGTGTGGTGTAGTCCGAAGGCTTCATGACGTCATCACTGCAAAGACTGTTAGGCTTTTCTGCCTTTGGCAAATACAATCTCTTGTCCTTTGTAGTATTTCCTTTTGGGGATCATCAAGAAAGTCTATATATTTAAAATTCGAAAACGCATAATAAGATGCATCTTCCACCTACATCTCAGTTTAAGTTGCTTACTGTTCCTTCATTATACTTTAGATCTTTAGTTATGCTTGAATACGGAATTATTTCCGCTAAATAGACAACTTTATGGGGAAAATATGGTTATGCCTACCAGAAGGGCGAATGATCTAAGGGTGCCTTTACCTAACTCCACCTTCTACTAGAGGAGGACCATACTATATGGCGATTGAAGCCATAAGAATGTTACCAAGAGAAATCTGGCTTATAAAGTCGATTAACTGCTTTAAGAGACGCGCAAATGAATGGCTGTCTGACAGGTGCTTTTACTCTTTCAATTTTAATGAATGAATAATCTTATATCAATATTTTTAACTTACTATTTTTTGTTTAGTTTGTTTTTCTCATGCTTTTGTTTTTTGTGTAAAAATTTAATAACTGTTACACTTTGATCAGTTTAAACTGACTCTTTTATTACTACTATTGATCTTTTTTAAATTATATTGTATCTGTTTTTATTCTCCTTTTGTTTTCCTTTGTGTAAAATTCCTATCGAACTGTCAATTTGTTTTATCTTAATTGTAGTTAGATTAATATATTTATAATTCTTAATGTTAAACATGTCTTTCTCTGGCGTTGCTTTGTTATGTAACTTTGTTGTCAAACAAAGGATATTATTATTATTATTAAGAAGTCAAACTATAAAAGCAACTAAGACGGCAGCAAGCCGAAACAATTTAATATCGTATTTATAAGATCGTAGTTAGACCTATATTAACGTACACGGTAGAAACTAGACCAGATACCACATAAACTAAAAAGTTATTACAAACAACAGAGATGAAAATAGTACGCAGAATTGCTGGAAAACAGTGTGGTATAGAGAAAGAAATGATGATATCAGACGAGCTTGTAAGATAGACATCAACGACTGGGGTACTCAAAAGAGAGAAGAAATGGAATGCAAATATTTTAATTGCCTGTCTGAACAAAGAACTGCAAAAGTTAGTAGAGATAATTCACTATTAGGGCAAAAAAACAGTGGAAGACCACGGAAAAAATGGAGTAATAATCTACGAAATAAATACATCCGGAAAAAAACAGGCAAATACCTTCATAAGGAAAAAAAAGACTTAAATAACAATTTAGATTTAACTAAATTTGATTTTTCGTTTCTTTGAAACACTAATTTTACTGGTAATAAAAATTTTATTTTCAATTTGCCCCTAAACGCTGTGGTTTATCAACTCGAATAAAAAGTACCTTTTTTTTGGTATTCTTTTATCTTTAAAATGGCATGTTCTTTTTTGCAGTAACTGTCGATGAGAATGACAGAAGTCATTAAGCGTAGTCCCTGTGCCAAATATCAAGTTGATACGTTAAAAACTAACTGCAAGACCATAAAATTGAACTTTGATAGGCTGTTATTGAAAAGTATTGAGTTTTAGACTTTTTGTTACATGACTTACTACCTTTATTTTACTGTGTAGAATCACCTTTTCAAAAATTCTAATGCATTATCCGAATACCCTGTATATAACGTTAGACATTTATTTCTTTTATTTGGCGAAACATTAAAGCAATCAGGTTTTTTTTTTGTTTTTTTCATAATAACTTATTATTTAGTCCATTTCACTGTTACTATACTGTTTCTTGTCATGGTAAATTTATCTAAAAGATTATTTAATAGGTGTAAAAAAGTTAATTAATTCATCACTTTGAAAAACCCCAAGGGATTCCAATATGGACATCGAGCCATTGTGTGTATATTAATTACAAAAATTCCGTGTTATTTTTAGATATCGCTAATACTAGTTATCCGATATTTGTCTTCGATATTCAATAACTCGATGAATCATCATTTTTTTGTAACATTTATAATACTAAACAATACCGGGAACAAATACAATACTTTGGAATACAGTTACGTCTTTGTTTGTATGTACAGGGTGTGAGTCAAACTCTCGGCAGTGTTTAGAAGGCATCAAAGTAACCCTAATGTTTTATATAATTTTTTTCTAAGAGTGTCCCCTAACCGAGATATGGGGCTCAAAAGGGGTACCCAGTACAATCAATAAATTTTCACCAATTCAGGCCATAAACAACCTTTGACGGACTTGCTACCAAACTCGTAAGCCCAAAATTTTGACAATTGTCAGTTTTTAGAGCTAAAATTCGACTTTAGACAATTACACTAGTTTACAGTACATCTGTTGCCGAAGAAATTTTAGCTGTTGTTGACTACATATGATATGCTAATTTCAAATATATGAGTAGAATTTTTTTATCAGCTCTAGTTTCTGAGTTTCAGCTATGTAGGTATAAAACAGAAAAAAACATGTATATTTACTAAGAAAAAATTTATTAAAAATCAAGTTAATCATTGAGTTCTAAAAAACTTCGTTTTAAAGCTCTTCTCTGATATGTAGACTTAGGAAATTGACGTGTCAGAGACCAACAATAGTCACACATCATATTCGTATCCCAGAAATCCTGATAGCGCTCTTCCATGACGCATAAGTCCTGATGCATACGCTCTCCCTGCTCTTCTCTCATATCTCCTAAATTTTCCGAAAACCTGTCTAGGTGACTATGGAGGAAGTGGAGTTTTATGCTCATATTGCACCCCAAATTTTTTAATTGTAACAGAAGGTCTTCTACAAGTTCAATATAATTTTCTAATTTTTTATTTCCGAGAAAATTCTGCATCACAGAGACGAAAGCTGTCCAAGCCCTTAGTTTTAACTCAGTGATAGAATTTCTAAATTGAGTATCTTTCGTAAGTTGTCTAATTTGGGGGCCATCAAAAATACCGACTTTAATCTGTTCCATAGTGAGCTGAGGAGATTTTTGGCAAATGTTATAAAAGCAGTCCCTGTCTTTATCTAGTGATTTAACAAACTGTTTCATGATGCCCAGTTTTATATGTAACGGTGGAACGATAATTTTGTCACGAGCTACTAGTGAATTCTAGACTATATTTTGCTTTCCAGACTTCATATTTCAATGGCCAGTATCTTCTTACCCAATGCTCTTGTTTAGCTCTACATCCGGCGGGAGGTCGGCGAAGCCGCGTTCAGTATTTGCATGTTTCCTTCCGATCTGTCCTTCGCACAGCCAGGTGCATGTCGGTACCGTGATGAGTCTAGTAGAAACGAAACATGTACCACTGCCGTATCACTGTGGCGCTGAGGGTAAGTTTCGACTTTCTTCTCGGTAGGATGGTACAGGTAGGCCATCATCTCGATGGTGGTGGAATGGGATGGATTGTGTTTTATAACAATTTATTCAAACTGTGCAACCTCTAACACTGAAAGGATATGGTTGGAACGAAGTTTGCATTTACTGATCGCATTTTACTTCATTCATATACGGAGCTCCATATAGTTGTACATTTGCTGAATGTGATTTCAGCACTACAACGGCATAATGTGGATATATCCACTGCTATTGCATCTCACACGAAGGAATCGGTAAAAGCTGCGTAAACATATATATATATATATATATATATATATATATATATATATATATATATATATATATATACCCTGTATAATATAAGCGTGAGATAGATTTGTGGATGTAACAAAATTTTAACGATTTAGTGACAAAAATTATGGTCCAATCAAAATACCCTCGAAATGAAGTGATTTTGACATTTATAGCCAAATTCACTAAGAAGATTTAAAAGTTAAACCCGATCTAGTTGCCATGAAATTTAAATCTTATAGTGGACCAGTTTGCCGGTTCAGTAATAAAACAAAATGATTTTTTATGCTTTTATTTTTAGGGTTTAAAATTTGCTAGACTTACTGTTGCATTTGTCAATTTAAGACTTCAGCTGTTGATTTAGGGCGGCAGGAGGATGTTCCGAATGACGTTGGTAATTCATGGTTTCTTAAGTTTCAATTTTTTTTGCCAAAAATTTTTATTACACAAGTTAGATGTGAAAAAACAATTTTTTTGAGTTGTATTGCTTTTTAGAAAAAAATCCAAACAAAAATTGTGCGGCTTAAAAATACCTACATGAAAAAAAATGAATATCAAAATCGGATAATTTCTTAATTAGTTATTGCAAAAAAAAAACCTGCTAAAATGGCTGTTTTTTCAATTGTTAATAAACAACAGAAAAACATATTGCATATACTTCATACTGCAGCACAAGAAAACAAAGAAAAAACTGTGGAAAACCAAGACCAAAACCATCTTCTACGACCTTGAAATAAAGCTAGGGGGAATTATGTAAAGAAATTTTGAAAAAAAAAGTCATTCTCCTAGATTTCACTTCATCCAAATAGTTACCCAGATCTCTAACAAATAATTTATTTTTCGCGCACTTCATACATTGAATGACTTTTCTTTTCTAAAATTCTCTGAGTAGTTGAAATAGAATAGAAAAGATACTTATTAAGTAACGAAGGTAAAGGGTTTAGCTTCGAGAGTATTTTACAAATTAATCTTAAAATAACGAAAATATTTCTATATTCATAATCTATAAGGCAGTATCGACATAAATCAACTAACAACAATAGATATCTATAAACTAACAAATAAAATGCATATTAATCTAATTGATATGTTGATAACACATATAATTTTGTTGTGTTATAAGAAGCTTCATACTCGGTATAAGTATGCTGGAGCCCCTAACCCAATCACTTTTTAAATGACATATTTTGTTGGTCTGGTTAGAAACAGCTCCTGTCAACTCATATTCGACCTCTGCTTTAAATTCTGTTAAATGTTCTCATGACGAAGAAATTAGGATGAGCTTGTGGTGTGATGTCAACAACTAAGCTTATCAGCTCCTCGATAACCTAAAAAATATTAGGAATTATAATGAGAAATGCAACAATACTGTTGTTGATATTTTTCCATTACAATTAGAGGTCATTTGAAAGTCAGTCGTACTTGCCTGATAGAAAAGGGTTCTTCTTCGAAAAAAAGTTTACCTTGAAACAAGTCCAAGGTACGTTAAACATTTTCAACATGAAGAAACTTATGTGTCTTGTTATTAAACTGCTTGGTTTGTAAGACTTTACGCGTTTTCTGTCAGACAAGTGCAGTAGATTTTCAAACGACCTCTAGGTCACAGGGGAGGGGGAAATTGTCGGCGACATTCACGTTACTGATGCAGCAGACAGAGACAAATCTCTTTTTCTGAATTTTCCCCCTCCCCCTTGGATCCACGCCTGCTAGATCATTTATATCGTTGGACGGAGAATTTTTCCTAATTTCCATTTTTCCCTTTGCCGATACCGGTAACGAAAGTGGATAAAAAAAATTCGCTTGTCAGTGGCATTAAAGCACAGAAATTAACACAGTTCAACTGAAAAAAGTCTTGCAAGCCATTTGGTCACTTCCACTCTTAATATTTCCAAAAATACTATCGTATTAACGGAGTATGAGTATTTTTTTTTAATTTTGAGACACCAATAACAATCATGTCCCTTTTTGGATTCTGTATTAACGGTTTTTATTTACCAAATTTTAGTTAATTTTTCCCAAGGGTCTCTTGCAATTGCAATTCGCAATTTTAACTATTTTTCGATTTTAGCGAAACGTCAACACACCTCGCTATTATTCGGTATTTTTGTACTCATATCCGAAAATATGGACCTATTTACGCATTTACCGGGTTTATCGGATTAATTTTATCCTTCAGGAAAGGCGGAATTTCTTTTCCGTCGGGATTAATTTATTGTAAGAATTTTTGCATTATCAATTATTTGTGTAAAATCTAAGTTTGGTGAAGTCACGCCAAACCTCTCGACTAGAAGGAAAACTCTAGCCGCCTCATCTTTCTTCTCGCTCACCGGAATAGAAGGAGAATGAGTGAAGCACAGAATCAATCAATCAATATCAGAAATTAAAATACGTGCACGATCTTTATTGTCTGTAGAATGTTAAATTATCATAGACTACTTTTTACTTTAAGACCCACGAGCTGTCTAAAAAATAGAACAGTCAACGTGGCTAAGCTCAATCGGAAAAGGGTGAGTTATCGCAAGAGACCAACCCGTAACGTCCTTAATTACGCCGCTGCCCTTCCGCTTTTATAGCAGTGGTGACGTCGTGCTCTGAATCCGGGAAAGCACCAACCGCCGTTTAATACCTGGGTTTTCCCGCTTCGGCAAACGAAGCATTATAGTTTTAGCACTGCATGCCGTATTTATTTTATTTATTTAGGGAGCTTGGAACATATTGAATCTGAAATTTAATATTTTGCCGTAAAATAAGCGTATATTCACAACAATACTTGCGCAAGTTCTCTCATAAATAGGTAAATACACTCTTACTCAAGATCTAGGGATATTACAGATTTTTTTTTATTAAATTATCACTATTTTTATTTTAAATGTCCTTTTGACAATATAACAAGTATAACAAAGTTCTTTTGAGTGTAATAAGTGTAACAGGGTAAAAATAAATATTATCATGATAAAATGGCAAACTAAGTTATTTACATAATTTTTTTTATAAATGTATGCCAAATACTAAAAGTTATTATAAAAGACTCTTATAAACAAGTAAATAAGAGTTTAAATAAGGAATGTGGCCCCCTAGTCATTTATGATAGCCCTGCAACGCCTTTCCATTCTCAGAATTAAGTTATCCCAATCTTCTTGGGGAATTGCATTCCAACACTGTTGAAGAGCTTAAAACACCTGATTTTGGTTCTGAAATTGATTCTGATCCCGAAGAACTTTTCGCTGAAGCATGCCCCACGCATGTTCAATGTTATTAAGATCGGGAGAATGGGCGGGCTAGTCTGAAAGGCAAATATTTTGTTCTTCCAAGAAATTTCTTGTGACTCTCGCTGCATTATCATGCATCAAAATAAAATCTGGACCGGCGATATTTCCATATGGAATGACAAACAGGTTCTAGAACATTCCTAACATAATCGTTTGCCGATGAAAATCGATCCAGCAGAACGACCGCAGTTCAACTGCCAAGTGAAAATCCTGTCCACACCATGATTGTGCTTCCTCTATAGCTGCGAACCTCCTAGGTATGTTGGATTCGACTTCTTATGCCAGGCGCTCTCCAAACACATATTCTTCGAGAATTTCGATGCAAACCCAACCGATATTCATCGATAAATAAGACGTTTCTCCATTCATTTTGCTCCCAAATGACATGTTCCTAAGCCTATGCTAGTCGAGTGGCTCGATTCCTCAGATTTAGAGGTTGGCATTTCCAAGGCCTTCTGAAGACTAGATTACCTTCTCTTAACCTCTCAACACTCACATTATAAGCTCCTCACAGATGATTCATTAATTGAGGTATAGTCACAGTAGGGGCGGATCCAGTCTCTCCCTTTGGAGGAGGGGGATATCACAAAAATACAGTATAGCAAGCGAAAGCAAGTTGTCGACGGGGGGGGGGGGCACCAGCAACATTCCCATTTCTAGTGTAAAAGGCAGGGTCGGGTCTATTTTTCTGAACTCAAAGCTCTTGAGGGGGGGGGGGGCGATCGCAATAAAAAACAAGTTGTCGACAGAGAGGGAGATACCAGCAGCATATACAGTCCTAGTATAAGAGGCAAAATCGGGTCTATTTTCCTGAACTCAAAGCATTTGGGAGGGATCACCCCCCTCCTTGGATACGCTCCTGAGTCACAGTAGCATTTCTTCAAGCTTCTAACTGGACATATCGGTCCATACGAGGAGTTGTAATTCTTGGCCGAGCCAAATGCCTTTCTCTTACGCTTCCAGTCTAACAATAACGACTCTAGAGACGCGAGATACCGCTCTAAGTCATTCCCATAGTATTTGCGACGTCACTTTGAAGCATTTCAGCCTCAAACATTCCCACAGCTCTCAACGTCTCATTTTCACTTAAATGACGTCTAGGCATGTTTAAAATATCACTAAAACATGTTTGCACACCAACAATTGTTCAGCAACTAATATAGTTTCTTAAGCAGCGCGCCCACTCGTTCGGTTCGGTTCAGACCGCTCGGCTCCGCACAATCGGCCAGTTTTGGTTTATATGTAAATAAATGAGAGCCCGCTCACTGGTTCCGATGCTGAAAGCGCGGAAGCGTTCTGGCCGGTCGGAACCAGTGAGCGGGCTCTCATTTATTTACGTGTAAATCAAAACTGGCCGATTGTGCGGAGCCGAGCGGTCTGAATCGAACCGAACCAGTGGGCGCGCTGCTTTACCCTATCTTCCATACCTTTAAAAGAATTCATTTGTTATTGGTAAAACTATTCGCAGAGGAGTCCTATTTGTGCATTCATATCTTCCATCATACCCTAGATTTAAACAACAATAGATTTGTTTGAAGGCTGTTTATGATCGGCGAGGGAGACGCTTTTTTGATGTTTGACAGACATAAACATATTTACTTATCTTGTCTTTCAGTTTCATTGTTTGTCGTGACTTTTTTCGGTGTTTTTAAGTGTTAGAAATTACTATAAATGCGAAGTTTACAATTAATATTAATAAAAAGAGGATTTAAAAACTTATTTTTATCGGTAAATAGTGTTAGATATTGTTTACATATTGAAAATAACAATAATAATAATTTAGGCAACCATTCATACCTTGTTTTCAGAATTGACGTACCGATGATACTCGTTTAAATAATGCAATTAGAAAAGGATAGCATAAAATCGGTATGTCTGTACCAAGAAATGAAATATCTACTGTTTATCAACACTTTTTCAAATATAAATAAAAATATTATTACATTATTCAGCGTTCAAACAACCGGGCCCCAGTTCTGACATTATACTACAGGCGAGTTCTTTTATTCCATCGATGATTTTGCGCACTAATCTGAAATCCATCAAACCGTTCTTAAAATAAAGCGATAAAAATGCGATTAATCATTACACCGTTCTTTTTTTTTATCGATGGACGCATCAACAATTCATCGAATCCATCGGCTTCAGACCCCGACGAATGCGATGGACAGGTAGTGGGGGAAAAAATAACTGTTAATTTTGAAGATTATGTTTTTATTTCTCTGTCTTGGAAAGAAATAATTGCCGCTATTTTTGATTTATTGTTCGTTATATATAAAAATGACGGAATTTCTATATTATATAAATATATATATATATATATATATATATATATATATATATATATATATATATATATATATATATATATATATATATATATTATATATAAATATAAAATAAACTTCTAAATAAAATATTGGATTTTTAAGGTTAGGTTGTTGGAAAAATGTCACATGTCAATCGGAAATGAGCGTTCTTAAATTCAACATAATTTCATTGAAAATCCATTTATGACGTCACAAGAACTTATCGGACTAATTCAGCGCTTTTTCATCGATGGAATAAAAGAACTCGCCTTACTTCTATAGGGGTATGTTCGAAGATTTATATTAATAAATATTGCAAATATCATGTTACTCTGCCCAACTTACTTTAAAGTAGGAAATACATTTTTAAGTATGTCAAATCGGTAATATCCCTAGATTTTGACCATGTGTTTACTTGTGTATTTATACGAATACTTGGTCGGGGAGCCAAGTGCCTTTTCGTAACCCATGAAGAAATATGGCTCATCAAAGTTTTTTTTATATTTTGATCACCTGATTACGAATATCGGGGGTGGATCACCGAAAAGGGTCAGATAATTTTTTTAAAAACAAAAAAAAAACAATGTTAATAAAAAATTTTTTTTGTTTTGCAAAATAAAAAAAAATATTATCACGTTCCTCGGCCGATTCTAAGGAAAAGATATCTCTTGGATTTTTCCTCTCGACGCGTAGTTTTTGAATTAAAAATCATTAAACTTTTGAAAAATGGTATTTTTTGTAACTTTTCAACATGGATAACTTTTGATTAAATAAATATTTTCTTTTTGCCCATCTCTACTTTGAATACCCGTCACCTAACCAAAATTAGTAAGAGAGATACTACTCGAAAATACTGTCTCTTTCTAAACGTGAGTTAACTTCCTTCTATAGGATCCGTAGAAGAAAACATGAACTTACATCATCTTTGTTGTCGTGAACCATTTTTTCCATATCCCTGAGATATACTTCAGTGTCTTTGTCTATCTTGGTGGCTACATCTTCCTTAGATCCCATGTGACGTGCTTCGTATTCACGAAATTGTCGCTCCCTCTCGTTACGATAAGCCTCGATTTCAGCTTGTGCTTCATCACGAGCTTGCTTGATTCTTTTTACTTTACCTAGAAAATGAAGAGTCCTCATAGATTTTTAAATATACACTAAGCCTAATGACGTCAATTTGGCTTGTACGGAACCCTCAGCGTACACATGGCTAGTTTTATTTATTAAAAAAAAAACATTTTGTAGATTAAATTTAATGAAAAAATTAATAATAAATAATTCGATTTTCGCCAGTCATTTGTTTTGTCCAGAATTCTCAATTTCTGGCGCCTTTATCCTACCGCCCCATAATTGTGTCAGTGTAATTACATTGATTGCACTTTGTATGAACTGACTATTGACGAAAATAACATTTATTTCAATTTAATCTCTAATTTAAACAAGCTTAATTAGTAAATTTGCTGGACATTAAAGCGTGTGAAAATATGTTTCTTTTGCCCATAAAAACAATTCGTTTAATTGTAAATATAATTGACGAACAAGGTTCTACAAAAACTAAAAACCAATTGTACACTTGGTTGTACCTTTTACAGTTTCACCCTGTGGGTTGAAATCATAAAACCTAAAAGAGACTAGACAGCGTATAGAACCGAGTGTCGCAAGCGCATGCATTATATTAGGGTTCCGTAGCAGTTTTAACCGGTTAAATTTATAGAAAAAAAACCTCTGTTGTAGTATCTAATAAAAAACAACTAAAATACTAAAATATTTCCTTTTATTATAACTTAAGTAGATCCATATATATACTAAATTTTTGGCCAAATGCATATACCGGGTGTCAACGAATCTATTAGACAAGTCATAATTTCTAGAGTATTATGTGTATCAAATGAGAATTGGTTCAAGTAAATGGTATGTGAAGGGGAGAGTTTTCGCATATTTTCCACTTTCCGGTCACTTCCGGTTTCACCGGAAATGGCCCCGGTTTTGAATTTTTAAATGGAACACCCTGTATATTTTAACATTTTTGGATTTCTGAGACAATTCTAGATCAGAATGTGACATTTTAAAAATTTTTTACGTCTACTTCATTTTTTTAGAGCCACTTTTAAAATTGCATCTAGGTGGCCATGATTGGACGCAAACTAATCTAACGGCCTTAGGTGATGTCAAAAAAATACAATCGCAAAGTTTTAGTTACTAGTATGAAAGACAGGAATAAGACAAGTTGACAAAATTACGTTTTCATTTCTAACTATTAATTTTCAAATGGCGACCCTTTTTTGACAACTACTTTTTCAAAAAAGCATTCTTTGACGAATCTAACGGTACTAATTTATTTGCGATTGGATTAGACATAAGAACAGAAATTAAATATTATTAAGCAAAATACTGGATAATTTATTTACTTATGACAAGTGCGCCATGGACAACCATGATGCATAATAATTTGCAACTGTTTTTATCAAGTCTTCTTTGGAAAACAAAGCACTCACTTAAGTAGATAATGACAGTGACATACGCTCTAAGAACAAACGTAAAAGTTTCTTAATTTTCGTTAAGTTTAGTTTAAATTTTCGTTAAAATAGGGTATACTCAAAGTGAAAAAAACTTTTACGTCTGTTCTTAGAGCGTATGTCACTGTCATTATCGACTTAAGTGAGTGCTTTGTTTTCCAAAGAAGACTTGATAAAAATAGTTGCAAATTATTATGCATCATGGCTGTCCATGGCGCACTTGTCATAAGTAAATAAATTATCCAGTATTTTGCTTAATAATATTTAATTTCTGTTCTTATGTCTAATCCAATCGCAAATAAATTAGTACCGTTAGATTCGTCAAAGAATGCTTTTTTCGAAAAGTAGTTGTCAAAAAAGGGTCGCCATTTGAAAATTAATAGTTAGAAATGAAAACGTAATTTTGTCAAGTTGTCTTATTCCTGTCTTTCATACTAGTAACTAAAACTTTGCGAT
The DNA here is from genome assembly GCA_034092305.1 of Diaprepes abbreviatus. Taxonomy (NCBI): domain Eukaryota; kingdom Metazoa; phylum Arthropoda; class Insecta; order Coleoptera; family Curculionidae; genus Diaprepes; species Diaprepes abbreviatus. The sequence goes on along the minus strand of JASJET010000211.1, from coordinate 6,100,593 downwards.
TGTATTTTTTTGACATCACCTAAGGCCCTTAGATTAGTTTGCGTGCGATCATGGCCACCTAGATGCAATTTTAAAAGTGGCTCTAAAAAAATGAAGTAGACGTAAAAAGTTTTTAAAATGTACCTGGCTGTGCAAAGGACATTCTGATCTAGAATTGTCTCAGAAATCCAAAAATGTTAAAATATACACGGTGTTCCATTTAAAAATTCAAAACCGGGGCCATTTTCGGTGAAACCGGAAGTGACCGGAAAGTGGAAAATATGCGAAAACTCTCCTCTTCACATAACATTTACCTGTACCAATTCTCATTCACATAATACTCTAGAAATTATGACTTGTCTAATAGATTCGTTGACACCCGGTATATACAAAATATATATATATATATATATATATATATATATATATATATATATATATATATATATATATATATATATATATGGTTTTCCACCCTATACAGCATGGAATATTGCGGCCAAAATACGTGACTTTCAAAAAGTTTTACTTTTGAGATATATGGGGGTCTAATATAATTACTTTTTGAAAATATTTTCATAATAAAAAAGGTGTTCCAAAAGCTCTAAAAGTATTAACGTTGTGTTTTTTGTAAATGAAACTCCCTGTATATTATTGCATTTTTGGATTCTACGATCAAAATAAGTGCCTATTTTAATGAGGTTTATAGTACCTAAATCTTAAGGGTTTTTAAATAATTTGAATTTTGACAAAATCTAACCTAATTTTCATGTTTCAAATACTTAAGAAGTATTTCAGTTATGTACTCTAAATTTAGAGTAAAGTGTAACAATAAATCATATTTTATATCCCAATTATAATAAAATTGCTATATTATACAGGGTGTCCAAAAATGAAAACTAATCAAATAAGAACGTTAAGTGGCTATAACGTGATTAATTTAAATAGAACGTTATACTTTTTAACTTCCCAGAAAATCTACCTAAATACTTATCGAATGGAGTTCTATAGCTAAGTCTTAACGTTTTCACAGAATACTCCAAATAATGGTTTTCTGCCCCATTTTGTTTTTTGGTTCTATTGTCTTCTAAATTTTCTGTTTTAGTGTTTCCATATTTGTATTTTTCTGGCCTTTCTTTAAAACACTAAAACAGAAAATTTAGAAGGCAATAAAACCAAAAAACAATATCTTTCCTTGCCATACATACCAAAACTTTCCGAATACTTTCAAACTTTTTTAAAAAAACATAATATAACCACTAGTCATAAGGGCCATAATTTACTTAAAAGCAATTTCACCAAATTAAAAACTGATATTCCAAAAAACAGAAAATCAAATGTTGTCTACCAAATACCCTGCAAGGATTGTCCATCGAATTATATCGGCCAAATTAGTCAGGATCTGCAAAATCGTCTAAATGGACATAAATATGACAAAAACAATATTACAGCCCTAAAAAAAATACGAAATGAAACACAAGCACACCTTTGATTATGTAAAATACAAAAATCTTGAAAACTGAAACCAACAAAGGAAACCGAGAATTTTACGAAATGATCGTATTAAAAAAAAATCCGAATGCCGTAAACGATAAAACAGACATTAATAATCTAAATTAAATTTATTTCAACATATTAAAATAAACCAATATAAGGGAATTTCTAAAATAAATAAAACAATAAATAAGAATAATTCTCCGCTTTCAATTCTTCTAAATTGAATCACGATATTTTTTCAGAAAGATATCACTTCAATTAAAAGACCCAAACTTTTTACACCACTTAAAGTACCTAAAACATATACCATGTGGGTTCCACATTCAGTCAAGTTAAGGCAGTTATAGGGTTAAAAATGTAGCGTCCATTCTTCTAGCTGGACTTTTAAAAATACTTTTGAAAAGTTAATACACAAGAGAGTGTGTGATTATAATTGGTTTGTGATGTAATTCATTTTTATTTAAAACAAACATCTCTGTTTTCAATGGTAAGTTTTTAACCTGTTATTTCGTATATAATAATATTAAAAATGTACATTTTTGTAGAATGTATATTATATATATATATATATATATATATATATATATATATATATATATATATATATATATATATATATATATATATGCATATATAAAGGGTGTTTTTTATAGAGGTATAGAACTTTTAAATGGAATAAAACAAAGATGAATTTTTTAAATTGACATGAAATTTACTTTACTCGAAAGATAACCTTCTGGCATTATAATTTAAATATGACTTCTGGCATATGACCGCCACGGCTCGCTCGGACGTAGTCTAATCTGGAGGTCCAATTTTCGATGACTTTTTCCAACATTTGTGGCCGTATATCGGCAATAGCGCGGCGAATGTTGTCCTCCAAGTGATCAATCGTTTCGGGCTTATCGGCGTAGACTAGCGACTTCACATATCCCCACAGAAAATAGTCTAGCGGCGTTAAGTCGCACGATCTTGGAGGCCAATTCAGGGGTCCGAAACGTGAAACTATGCGGTTACCAAACGTTTCCTTCAATAAATCAATTGTGGCACGAGCTGTGTGACATGTTGCGCCGTCTTGTTGAAACCACAGCTCCTGCACATCATGGTTGTTCAATTGATGAACGAAAAAGTCAATAATCATGGCTCTATAGCGGCCACCATTACTGTAACGTTCTGACCAGCATCGTTTTTAAAGAAGTACGGACCAATGATTCCACCAGCCCATAAAGCACACCAAACAGTCAGTTTTTCTGGATGTAACGGTGTCTCAACATACACTTAAGGATTATCATCACTCCAAATACGGCAGTTTTGTTTATTGACGTATCCATTCAAACAAAAGTGAGCTTCATCGCTAAACAAAATTCGCTTATGAAAATCGGGATCAACGGCAATCTTGTTTTGGGCCCATTCACCGAATTTACGCCTTGCTAGATGATCGTGTGGCTCAATTCTTGCACGAGTTGGATTTTGTAAGCACGCAGACCAAGATCTTTCCGCAAAATCTTCCATAAAGTGAATGGACACATATCCAATTCCTGTGCACGATGGCGGATAGACTGATTCGGGTCTTCCTCTACGCTACGCTCTACAGCAGCAATGACTTCTTCTGTACGCACTGTACGACGTCTCTGTGGATGCGTATTATCATTTAGAGTAAACGTGGTGCGAAAACGTTCCATAGTTAATCGAATTAATTGCTCTGATGGACGATTATGTTGACCGTAAAATGGACGTAGTGCGCGATACGTATTTCGAAGAGAACCATGATTTTCAAAATAAATTTGCACAATTTGGAAGCGTTGTTCAGGCGTCAGTCTATTCATGTTGAAATGCCAAACCAAACTTAATATAAATCACTTGACAGCTGACAAAATAGCCGCCAGTTAAAAAAGTGTTGCCAACTTAAAGTTCTATACCTCTATAAAAAAACACCCTTTATATATATATATATATATATATATATATATATATATATATATATATATATATATATATATATATATATAATGTAATATTTCAAAAACTACAAATGTTTCGAACAGACAATCTTATTTAAAGTCGCGCTTATTTATTTTTAATGCTACATAATATAAAAAATAGGGGGTTAAATCTAAAAAAATTGACATTTAACGATTTCTTCAACTTTATGTTTAATGTTAGTTTTTGATCACTCTGTATTATATTATAAAAATCATCTCCATCTTCTTAATAAATTTTGATTTGAAATTTGTTGTTTATTAAAATATTATGAATATGAGACTTGCTAATTGTATCTAAGGTGTCTGTTCTTTTTCTGAAGGATAATTTAAAATATCGTGGTACTGAGTCTACCAAGGTGGCAGCGTTATCGTGTTTGTACTGTTTTTTTTTACCTGCTTGATATTTTTCATTTCCCCCGTAGCATCAAGTTTTTTGAAATAATTAGAGTTTGACATATATTTACGTGGCACCCTATGTAGGAAAATTAAGGTTAAAAACTAAAATAAAGCCGTGACATCAGTATGAAAAATAAGGAATTTGAAGAAATTTTTCCATTTTCCCAACTTCCTAATAAAATAAAACGATTTTATTATTGTTGCTTCTTGAAAGGGACAAAACTTGGTAGGCGTATTGTGTGTCTCCTCAATTTAAACAATTTATTGGTAGCGTAGACCAGTTTAAAAGTTTGACATTATGACAAAATATTAAAAATTGTGAATTTCAAACGTCAAAATTGAAAAAAATATATCTACAAATTTTATAAGGAAGTCTAAGAAAATTACAAATCATGTCATCCCGGAATGTCGAATTACACAGTATACAAACACACATCTCGAATAACCTCATCTCTAATGTCCCCGTAAACTAAAATAAACACGAAATTATTTTATTTATAAACATCGTGTCGGAAAACAAATTAAAACACTCAAAACTCATATCTAAGCTCGAAATATCACCGAAATTCTAAATTTAAACGCAGCTAGAAACTTAAAAAAAATAAACGCAAAAAAGTCACTTACGTTTTCGAGCTTCAGCCACTTTTTCGGCGGCCCTTTTTTCAGCCGTGAGAAGTTGTTGGATGCCTTGCGTTTGATGGCTCGCCATTTTTAACACTAAATAAAATTTTGAGACGCGGAAGTGACAATTTAACACAAATAAAAAGCCTCAATTACTAAATTGTTCAGAAAAAAGCGCGCGGTAGAGGGGACCTACGCGCCCCAGCTGTTTTAAAATAGATTAATTTAAATTGAGAATGTTGGGTTGCCTAACTGGGCCAGGTTAAAATAGAAATAATTTGCGAAATACCCCTAATTAAAGGGTTATAAAGTAGTTTGTATTATGAGACAGAATTGGTAAGTTCTGGCATTTGAAACCGATTTTATAACAATAAATATGAAACAATGTACTCGAATTGACTGGAAGGAATTGATAGATACCTGAAAAGATTGGCAAGAGGGTTGAAATGAGGCGCTAAACTGAATGTGTTTAGTTGCCTAAGCGATCAGGTGCTTTGCGAAGCACCCCTAATTTGGGGTTATTAGACAGCGTTGGTAATATGGTCATTTCCGACGTTTGAAATCGACAAATCACTTTGGCTGTATTCTTTTGAGTAAATTATCACTGATCAAAGTGAAACTGATAACTTCATGTTCTTTTGAATATGCATTTACTTGTCATTGGGTCGAAGTGATCATGATTACTTCAAGTGCCAGAACTGAAAGTGATAATTACTCAAAAGAATATACCTTTTGATGCAAAGTACTTAGACGCGGATATAGGACCCCCTAAATGAAACAAAACCAAAGTACTTTAATTGTTTTAAAACACATTTTCTGGAAGACATCAACATCGAACTGACTTCTAAAAGAAGGAGATTCTAAATTCGACTGCTATGTATTTTTTTATGTTTGTTGTGAATTCTGGAACGGCGGCCCCTTCGATCATTCCCTATAGATTGAAACCTTCGAACATACCCCTGTAGCAGTAGCATAACGTCAGAACTAGGGCCCGGTTGTTTGAACGCTGAATAACGTAATAATATTTTTATTTATATTTGAAAAGGTGTTGACAGACAGTAGATATGTACCGATCTTCGATCATACTCTAGATTTAAACAACAATAGATTTGTCTGAAGGCTGTTTATGGTCGGTGGGGGAGACGCATTTTTGATGTTTGACAGACATAAACATATTTACTTATCTTGTCTTTCGTTTAATTGCTTGTCGTGCCTTTTTCCGGTGTTTTTAAGTGTTAGAAATTACTATAAATGCGAAGTTTACAATTAATATTAACAAAAAGAGGATTTAAAAACTTATTTTTATAGGTAAATATTGTTAGATTGTTTACATATTGAAAATTACAATAATAAAAATTTAGGCAACCATATATTCATACTTTGTTTTCAGAATTGACGTACCCAGGGGTATGTTCGAAGGACGTACCGATGATACTCGTTTAAATAATGCAATTAGAAAAGGATAGCATAAAATCGGTATGTCTGTACCAAGAAATTAAATATCTACTGTTTATCAACACTTTTTCAAATATAAATAAAAATATTATTACGTTATTCAGCGTTCAAACAATCGGGCCCTAGTTCTGAAGTTATGCTACTTCTACAGGGGTATGTTCGAAGGTACCGATCTTATGCTATCCTTTCTAATTGCATTATTTAAACGAGTATCATCGGTACGTCAATTCTGATAACAAAGTATGAATATATGGTTGCCTGAATTATTATTATTGTTATTTTCCAATATGTAAACAATATCTAACAATATTTACTAATAAAATTAAGTTTTTAAATCCTCTTTTTGTTAATATTAATTGTAACCTTCGCATTTATAGTAATTTCTAACACTTAAAAACACCAAAAAAAGTCACGACAAGCAATTAAATTGAAAGACGAGATAAGTAAATATGTTTATGTCTGTCAAACATCAAAAAAGTGTCTCCCCCACCGACCATAAACAGCCTTCAAACAAATGTATTGTTGTTTAAATCTAGGGTATGATCGAAGATTGAAACAAAGATTTGTTTGATGGTTGTTTATAATCGATAGATGAGATTATTTTTTGATATTTGGCAGATATAAACATGTTTACTTATCTTTTCTTTCAGTTTAAGTGCTTGTAGTGACTCTTTGCAATGATTTTAAGTGTTAGAAATTACTTTAAATGCGAAGTTTACAACTAATATTAACAAAAAGAGGATTTTTATTGGTAAATATTGTTAGATATTTTTACATATTGAAAATAACAATAATAATAATATAGGCAACCATATATTCATACTTTTATGTATTCAGAATTGTTGTACTGATTATCATATGATACTCGTTTAAATAATGCAATTAGAAAAGGATAGCATAAAATCGGTATGTGTGTACCAAGAAATGAAATATCTACTGTTTATCAACACGTTTTCAAATATGAAAAAAAATATTATTACTTTATTCAGCGTTCAAATAACCGGACCCTAATTCTGACGATATACTAATTCTACAGGGTCATGTTCGAAGGGCGGCCTCGATTCAAAAGGAATTTTCTGCGTTATAGTCAGAAAGTTGCTGCGATGATTTATTATGACTGAAATGAACTCAGTAAATCCAAGATGGAGCTGAGAATATGGCGGAAAAAAACATTAATTTTGTCCGATTTTCTTCAAAATCGGCTTGAGGGAGTTTGTAGAGTCGTACATAACGTATCTAAAATTATTTTAAAAAATTCAGTGTGGCGGAATAAAAACTTTACATTTCTCGATGTTGTCCAAAATTGGTATAAAGGGTTTTTTAAAGGTGTAAATTACGATATTAAAATTAATTTTGAAAAATTCAATATGACGTACTAAAGATTGATCTCTTGATTTTGTACAAAATTGGTATAGGGGTTTTGCTGATATAAATTACGTATTTAAAATTATTTTTAAAATATATATTGGCGGACCAAAAATTTAACATCTCTCGATTCCGTTTAAAATTTGTTGCTAAGGGTTCTGAACGTGCAAATAACGAATTTAAAATTGACTTTATAAAATTCAATATGGCAGATACAATATGGAGGCCTAAAAATTTTATATCTTCAGATTATGTCCAAAATTGGTATTGGGGCTTTTCGAGAGTGTAGATTAAGACTATAAAATTATTTTTTGAAATTCAATATGGCGGATCCAAAATGGCGGGCTAAAAATTTTACGTTATTCACATTTTCAATCTTCTATGTGAATTACACTGTCAGGTATCAATTTGGCACCGACTTATAAAATTTCAATTTCATATAAAAATTTATATTGTTATTTCACACTTTTAAGCGCATTCATGGAAATCGGTTCATTCTTTTATAAAAATTTTATTTTTTCTTTTTAAATTTGCAATGTTTACTTTGCGAAAAAAAATAGGGGAAGGTGGGGCAAAATGATCATGCCTCCTTTTCATGCTGAAAACATTTCTGCCAATAGACAAAAATCCCCTAAATTTTTTTACAGAAGGCGGTCAAGTTGTAACATCTAGACTGATTTATTTCATAGAAAACCTTGTGATTTTATAAAAAAATTTTTATGAAAACAGGATACTAGTTATTTTGGTTATATTCTACACAGAGCATAGGATTTGAAGTTTACACAAAAAACAATAATTATTAATGAATATAATTATTTATTAGTCTTCTAGCTTTGGACAACATGGGTTTGAATGTACAAAAATTTTCTTTTCGCCGCCAATATCAACACACGCTCGCACGGGCCATCCTGAACCGATGTGACAATTTTCACTGCAGTACATTGCAGGAGGACACAAATCTTGCCAAGGCCCCGAACCTCCTAGAGATTCAGGAAAGTAAATTCCATTTTCTTTGAGGTACGGGTAAAAATCGGAACATGCTGGGTTTGGATAGTTGGTCTGGTACTCAGAAATCATACCCCTAAAAATAAAAAAAAAATGAAATAAACAGGGGGTGACCTATAATAAAAAAAATAAATCTGAAATCCTATAAGTTTATGTAAAGTGTTTTCAACTATTGCTATGGCAGCTTATTCCATTCATTGTCGAGTGTCTGCCATTCTTCTTTGTTCTGTATCTTTTCCATCCAGTTATGCCCTCTCATCCGCTTCACATTAGCTGACCATCGTGTTTGTAATCACCTTCTGCCCAATGTTACCAACCCTACCGTTTTAACAGTAGATCCAAAGTTTTCCAATGAAATCTACCGTTCTACCAGTTTTTATAGGTAACCTACCGTTTTTTTTTATTAACCATTTGGGGTATAATTTTATCTAAAGTAATTACAAAAACTTTATAATTATACCATATTATTATCATTATACTAATTATAAAGTATGTTACAGAATCTAAACGATATCATGCTCCAAGGTCGACAAATTTTCTTTAACACACTAGGTGGTGCTCTATCGCACATATAAGTCTGTTGTTTTTCTATCTTTATTTACCAGTGCATAATGAAAAAGAACAGATACAAATTAGACTTTCTTCGCGTTTGGATGAAGAATTGAAAAAAAAAGGTCAAGACTACAACGTAAAAGAGTCCTTTTTTATCAAGACAATGCTCGAGTTCACACTTATTGCTACAGAACACAATTAATCCTATTCCACCCCCATCGAGATGATGGCCTACCTGTATCGAGAAGAAAGTCAAAACTTACCCTCCCCGCTACAGTGATACGGCAGAGGTCTTCGATCATACCCTAGATTTAAACAAGAATAGATTTGTTTGAAGGCTGTTTATGGTCGGTGGGGGTGACACTTTTTTGATGTTTGACAGACATAAACATGTTTACTTATCTTGTCTTTCAGTTTAATTGCTTGTCGTGACTTTTTTCGGTGTTGTTAAGTGTTATAGATTACTATAGTTGCGAGGTTTACAATTAATATTAACAAAAAGATGATTTAAAAACTCATTTTTATTGGTAAATATTGTTAGATATTGTTTACATATTGAAAATAACAATAATAATAATATAGGCAACCATATATTCATACTTTATGTATTCAGAATTGACGTACCGATTATCATATGATACTGATTTAAATAATGCAATTAGAAAAGGATAGCATAAAATCGGTATGTGTGTACCAAGAAATTAAATATCTACTGTTTATCAACACTTTTCAAATACAAATAAAAATATTATTACGTTATTCAGCGTTCAAACAACCGGGCCCTAGTTCTGACGTTTTGCTAATTCTACAGGGGTGTTCGAAGGCAGAGGTACATATTTCACTGTAGCGGGGAGGGTAAGTTTTGACTTTCTTCTCGATATGGTGGTACAAGTAGGCCATCATCTCGATGGTGGTGGAATAGGATAAATTATGTTCTGTAGCAATTTGTTCAAACTGTGCAAACTCTAACACGGAAAGGATGTGATTGGGACGAAGTTTGCATTTACTGTTCGCATTTTACTTCATTTATACACGGAGTAGCATATAGTTGTACGTTTGCTGAATGTAATTTCAGCACTACAACGGCATAATGTGGATATATCCACTGCTATTACATCTCACACGGAGGTATCCGTGAAAGCCGCATAAAAACACACACACACACACACACACACACACACACATATATATATATATATATATATATATATATATATATATATATATGCATGTTTAGGAATCCGTGAAATGACATGTTTAGCGTTTTTTAATATCACTTATCCTATTTTCGACATAATATCATGAACTGTATTCTTTAGAGTAATTATCAATTGATTAAAGTGAAAAAAGTGTAACTGATAACTTCATGTTCTTTTGAATATGCGTTTACTTACTTACATTGGGTTGAAGTGATCATGATTACTTCAAGTAATAGAACTGAAAGTGATAATGACTCAAAAGAATAGCCCTATGATTTCTCAAGGTTAAATTTGAGTTTTGGCAGTTTATTTATTTTCTTTATAAACTTTGGAAGCCTAATGGAAAGGATTGCTGCCCAGAAGGCAGGATGATCAGAGTCCACGTGAGAAACGATATTTTAAAATTTGTTATTCTGTTCTAGGAAGGCTAAATCAAGCTTACCAGTTTAAAAAGCACCCAGAAGCTTTTTTGACGAATTTTTAATTGAATCAAGTTATTCTTGTTTATTTCCTCTTATCGTTTGAATTCTTCCAGGTGTCCTATTTTAGCGGATTGTTCACAATTTGACGTTGTGAATAACCCGCAAGGTCTAAGAGGGGGTAGTAAAAATTTTTCACTCTCATCCAAACGTCCAGTGCTCTAATTGTCCCTTAAGCCTTGAACAATCCCCAATATCCTGCTATTTCGGAATTTTTTTATATTTTACTTTGGAATGACCTTAATCTTCAAGGTCATATCCGATCGTAAAATTTCCCCTATCTCTATTTCCGAGGTCAAAAGTATAGGGCCCCATTCAAAAAATTATCATGACCTTGATGTGACCTTCAAACTCAAAATCAAAGTGAAATTTAAGGTCACCATAACATACACGCTTTGATTTCCAGAAACTTTTGCAGAAAAAGTGTTTTCTCTATCACTCTTAGTTTTCGAATTTATTCACATAAATCAAAGGTATAAGGACATTTGACCCTCAAATGACCTATAGATGTGATTTTACCCATTATGTTATTCATACCGTAGGATAAGAAATTTTGACGGTGTTTCATTTCTGCAATAAAAAATGAGAGGCTCACACCTAAAAAAATTTCATTGACCTTGAAACATGGCTTCAAGGTCAAGATCATTAGTACAGATAAATAACCCTCTTTGTCCTTGACAATTTTTGTCTGAACCATTTTTTTTGTAAATGGGGTATTTTTAAAGCTATTTTGATCTCTAGATTAAAATAACTCACCCTGTATATCCTGAAAAGTTTTTATAACCCCCTCCTCAAAAAAAAAGTATGGATCCGTCCTTGTAGATTGTCTTCAAATAGAACTGCATCAGATTCAGAAAATTACAGAGTAATATTTCTTGGTTCTAATATGTTTCGTTAGTTAGATACTTAATTTTCTTAACTTTTCAAGCTAAACCCACCTATTTATGATTTTTTTGTTTAGTTATTAAATTAATTTCTGTAAATCGTTTTGATTCTTTACTATCAACGTGATATCATCAGTAAATTTAAGATGGCTCAGTCGTTCTTCATCTATAAATATACTTTTTTTCCTTCCAATCTAGGGTACTGAACATATCTTCTAAGGTCAAATTGTCAAAGTTTATGGGAAATTAAACTCAAAAAGGTCTATACAGGGTGAGTCAACGATTGGATGAAATAGGTTTGTGCCTTTTCGGTGAAATTAATAAAGAAACTATATTTATTGTTTGATATAGTTTATTTTTACGCAGATTTTAAAAATATTTTGGACTCTACAGGGTGAGCCAAAAAACTAGGACAGCATAAAGTTGTATTTTTTTAAATAGAACACCCTATATACGAATCGTATTTTCGATTTAGCTTATAATTTTAAATCTTTTTTTATTAAGGGTTTACTATAACAAAACTTTATAGTTTCTGAGATAATTAAGTTTAAAGAAAAAAAGTCACATTTTCAAGCATCAATTCAATCCTAAATAACGTTTTCAATTTTGTGACAAATATATTCAAATTTGGAATTTAGCAGGGCCAAGGACAAGTTAACATAATTTTTACCTAATATTTGCAATAAAAGCTACAGGGTGTTGAACACATCGGCTCAAATTTGAACAAGTTTAAATGAATAAATATCTTTTTTTTAAATGGTACACCCTGTATATTTTCATGTTATTTAATAGAGTAATAAAAACCCTAAAAGTTTTGTTCAATATATCCTATACCTATTTATAATAGTTTTTGAGATATTTCAGTTTTTCTTATTTTCCATACTTTTTTACAGAAATAGTCTTCATTATCATAGTGGCCATGGCAAAAACAATGTAAAAGAACATTTTTCTGTGTGTCAAATTTATAACCGCAATCGCTTCTTTTGGTTTTTATGTAGTGTAGTTTGGTTTTTTTTTGCATTCATCTTATATTGTAAAATGAATTTTCCAAAGAATGAGTTAATAGATATGATTTATACAATAGGAGAGGCTCAAAAAAATTGCCTTCTTGCTCAAAGAATTTACAAAATGAAGTATCCTGATCGACGCCAGCCTAATACCCATACTTTTCAAAACTTAATGCAAAGATTTGATTCTTCTGGTACTGTTGATTATCCAAAACGTAAAGTGGTCAACAAACCAGTAACTAATGAAGAAAAAGAACTACAAGTATTGTTAAATGTTCAGGAAAATCCTTATATTGGTAGCCGTCAGTTAGCAGCATTATGTGAAACATCACAATCGTACTACCAAGAAATATAGGTATCATCCATATCACATGGAATTACACGAAGAATTGCATGGACAGGATTTTGAAAGTCGTGTAAACTTTTGTCCTACAATAAATGCGGAGATTCAATTAAATCCAAATTTATTATGCCAGGTAATGTTTAGTGATGAAGCTACTTTTAAAAGTAACGGTGCCGTAAATAGACGCAACATGCATTATTATGCCACAGAAAACCCATTTTGGATTAGAGAGGTGCAATATCAAAACCACTGGTCATTAAATGTTTGGTGTGGTATTCATCATAATCGAATTATTGGACCCCACTTTTTTAATGAACCACTAAATGGCCTTAGTTACCTGAACTTTCTACAAGAAGAACTACCCCAACTGCTTCAAGGTCTCGATAGGGATGAGCTCGACAGTATGTGGTTCCAGCACGATAATGCTCCTCCGCATTACCATCGTGAAGTTCGTGCGTTTTTGGACCAACGATATCCGCAAAAATGGATTGGACGTGGGGGTTTCATTGAGTGGCCACCAAGGTCTTGCGACATCACCCCATTAGATTTCTTCCTATGGGGTTATATTAAAAATAAGGTGTATGTTAATCCACCAACAACAGTGGAAGATATGCGAAACAGGATTAGGGATACCTGTAGAACAATAACGCCACTAATTTTGTCCAGGGTCCGAGAAAATCTGCAAAAAAGATTAAATTTGTGCATTGCACAAGAGGGTCGTTTATTCGAACACTTATTAAAAAGAAATAATTAATCTCAGTATTTAATAGGTAATTTTTTTGTTTCAATTTAGTATAAAAGTAAATATGTATTTGCCTTGTCGTTATTGTTGTGTTAATTTTTTCACATTATGTTTAATTAAACTATTGCCGTTGTAATATAACGAATAATGTATTTCATCATATTTAACCAGATTCTGTTTGTTTCTGTAGTTTCTTTTTATTATTTTACATGGCTACTATGATAATGAAGACTATTTCTGTAAAAAAGTATCGAAAATAAGAAAAACTGAAATATCTCAAAAACTATTATAAATAGGTATGGGATATATATTGAACAAAACTTTTAGGGTTTTTATTACTCTATTAAATAACATGAAAATATACAGGGTGTACCATTTAAAAAAAAAGATATTTATTCATTTAAACTTGTTCAAATTTGAGCCGATGTGTTCAACACCCTGTAGCTTTTATTGCAAATATTAGGTAAAAATTATGTTAACTTGTCCTTGGCCTTGCTAAATTCCAAATTTGAATATATTTGTCACAAAATTGAAAACGTTATTTAGGATTGAATTGATGCTTGAAAATGTGACTTTTTTTCTTTAAACTTAATTATCTCAGAAACTATAAAGTTTTGTTATAGTAAATCCTTAATAAAAAAGATTTAAAATTATAAGCTAAATCGAAAATACGATTCGTATATAGGGTGTTCTATTTAAAAAAATACAACTTTATGCTGTCCTAGTTTTTTGGCTCACCCTGTAGAGTCCTAAATGTTTTTAAAATCTGCGTAAAAATACACTGTATCAAACAATAAATATAGTTTCTTTGTAAATTTCACCGAAAAGGCACAAACTTACTTCATCCAATCGTTGACTCACCCTGTACATTGAAGAGTGCGCCACTAGCAACACTTCACCTATATCTCTTATCCAAAAAATTTATACCTAGTAGAAGTCGCTTAGAGCAGTGGTTTCTGAGGTAATGGAATTTAAATGTTTTATTGTGTAGTAAGACTCGTCGTAACCCCCCCTTTACACTTCATTCAGGCTTAAGAGTGGTCTAAGAAATTTGGAACGTGTTTAAGAATCAACAGGTTAACAACAATAAAAATGTACATAGCAACGTGTTAACAATGATAATAACGTAATAATTTGATTGGAGCCTGTTAAAAAAAGCTGTTAATGAATTTTTCTTTAATACATACATATTAGGAACTGTTTTTCTGGCGTTCGAGATTAATCTGTTGGGATATTCTATCCTGAAGGTGCGTTTATCATACATATTTTTATATCCATTGAGTTTCCCAGGTAATTCTTCCTTTAATCCCTACAAAACGTTTTATTTCTACTATTAATAGTAATTTCTAGATCAGGGGTCTCCAAACTATGGCCCGTGGACCAACCGGCCTGCGAGCACCACCAATATGATCCGTCATAGTTTATTTTGATTATTTTGTAAAATGTGCAATGTAATCAAACATACAAAATAACAATCAGATGTTTTTATTTAACGACCAATTAAGAAACACAATAACTGACTTACATAATGAAAATGAACATTTTAACTCTAATTAATGAAATGAGATTTATCCTAAACACTTACAATAAGTGACATACATACGTAATTCCCGTTTGTTTGAAGGTTATAGACAATGTTGAAGATTAAAGAACGAAAGCTTTCGCGGCTTTGGTCAAGTTGAAAATCATGGTTCTTGGGTTTAGACTGTGTCAAGTTGGAATTATTATCCGAGTTTCGCCTACGACTGCACGAGGCAACTTCGGGGATCTTTCTCCACGAGATTAGAACGAGGGTTTCTATATCGGCGTTAACAGGATTTTGAAAAATCTTGATCTTATTTGTCATCATTATCATCGTGTAGCCGTTATTGTCCACTGCTGAACATAGGCCTCCTCTAAGTTCCTCCATTTCTCTCAGTTTTGGGCCGTCATCACCCAGTTCCCAGCAATTCTCTTTATTTTATCGCTCCAGGGTGTTGGTGGTCTGCCTCTATTACGTTTGTCTTCTCGTGGCCGCCATTCCGTTATTCTTTTAATCCACCTATCGTTTGATGTTTTCGCCATATGACCTCCCAATCTCCATTTCTTTCTAGTTGTGTTCAACTATGACTTTTACTTTGGTTCTTTGTCTGATGGCATTATTGGGTTTTCTGTCTCTTTTAGTAATTCCAAGCATGGCTCTCTCCATGGCTGACTTTTTTATTAATTTCAGAGTTTCTGCTCCATATGTTATTACCGGTAACACGCATTGTTCATATACTTTTCTCTTCAGACATATGGGTATATCACTTTTAAATACCTCTCGCAATTTGCCAAAACCAGCCCAACCCAAACCTATTCTACATCATATCTCGTGTGATTGTTTTTTCCAATTTGTATTTCGTGCCCGAGATATTTGTACATATGCGTCTCTTTTATCTTGGGGTTGCCTATTCTGATGTTTTCTGCAAGCATTAGATTTGTCTTTATTTGAGTTTTACCTGCATTTATTCGGAGACCAACTTTTAATGAGGACAGTACTATTTCCTCAAGCGTCTGTTTTACATCGCCGATGTTATCTGTGATAAGAACGATGTCATCTGCGAATCTAAGGTGTGTTAGCCTTGCGCCATCGATATTGATGACTCTATTCTCCCAGAGCAGTGATTTCATTGCGTATTCGAGGACGGCTGTGAAAAGTTTAGGCGAAATGGTGTCCCCTTGTCGAACTCCTCTGCCCACTTTAATTTTACCTGTTGTTTCGTGAAGTTTTACAGTGGTGGTGGCATTACTGTATATGTATTCTATAAGCCTTGTATATCTGTAATCTATTCTACACTATTCCTGCTATTATTGATGTTAGTTCTGTCGTGTCGAACGCTTTATGAAAATCTATAAATACCAAGGCTAAGGGTCTATTGTATTCCACAGACTTTTCAATCAAGACTTTAATTGCTTGAAGATGGTCATATGTTCCGTAACCTTTCCTAAAGCCGGCCTGTTCTCTTGATTAATAAAAGTCTAATTTACCTTTTAGACATCTGACAATGATTTTCGTAAATAGCTTATAAAGGGTGTTTTTTATAGAGGTATAGAACTTTTAAATGGAATAAAACAAAGATGAATTTTTTAAATTGACATAAAATTTACTTTATTGGAAAGATAACCTTCTGGCATTATAATTTAAATATGACTTCTGGTATATGACCACCACGGCTGGCTCGGACGTAGTCTAATCTGGAGGTCCAATTTTCGATAACTTTTTCCAACATTTGTGGCCGTATATCGGCAATAACGCGGCGAATGTTGTCCTCCAAGTGATCAATACTTTCGGGCTTATCGGCGTAGACTAGCGACTTCACATATCCCCACAGAAAATAGTCTAGCGGCGTTAAGTCGCACGATCTTGGAGGCCAATTCACGGGTCCGAAACGTGAAACTATGCGGTTACCAAACGTTTCCTTCAATAAATCAATTGTGGCACGAGCTGTGTGACATGTTGCGCCGTCTTGTTGAAACCACAGCTCCTGCACATCATGGTTGTTCAATTGATGAACGAAAAAGTCAGTAATCATGGCTCTATAGCGGTCACCATTGACTGTAACGTTCTGACCAGCATCGTTTTTAAAGAAGTACGGACCAATGATTCCACCAGCCCATAAAGCACACCAAACAGTCAGTTTTTCTGGATGTAACGGTGTCTCAACATACACTTGAGGATTGTCATCACTCCAAATACGGCAGTTTTGTTTACTGACGTATCGATTCAAACAAAAGTGAGCTTCATCGCTAAACAAAATTCGCTTATGAAAATCGGGATCAACGGCAATCTTGTTTTGGGCCCATTCACCGAATCTACGCCTTGCTAGGTGATCGTGTGGCTTCAATTCTTGCACGAGTTGGATTTTGTAAGCACGCAAACCAAGATCTTTTCGCAAAATCTTCCATAAAGTGAATGGACACATATCCAATTCCTGTGCACGATGGCGGATAGACTGATTCGGGTCTTCCTCTACGCTACGCTCTACAGCAGCAATGACTTCTTCTGTACGCAATGTACGACGTCTCTGTGGATGCATATTATCATTTAGAGTAAACGTGGTGCGAAAACGTTCCATAGTTAATCGAATTAATTGCTCTGATGGACGATTATGTTGACCGTAAAATGGACGTACTGCGCGATACGTATTTCGAACAGAACCATGATTTTCAAAATAAATTTGCACAATTTGGAAGCGTTGTTCAGGCGTCAGTCTATTCATGTTGAAATGCCAAACCAAACTAAACATAAATCACTTGACAGCTGACAAAATGGCCGCCAGTTAAAAAAGTGTTGCCAACTTAAAGTTCTATACCTCTATAAAAAAACACCGTTTACAAGTGACAAAGAAGGCTTATCGGTCTATAGTTCTCAAGTTCGATGATATGGCCTTTTTTTTATGGAGAAGTATCATTATGGCGTTGTTCCACTGCGACGGGATTATTCCATTTTCAAGGCATAGATTAAATAAATATTTAATCCATTTTAGTAGCATTTCTCCTCCAAGCTTTACAGCCTCTATCACTAGGCCGTCCCCGCCAGGAGTTTTGTTATTTTTCATTTCCCTCAACGAGTTTCTGATCTCCTCTAGAGTTATTTCTGGAATATCCTCTGATCCTTGGTTAATTATCTTGTTGTAGAGATGTTAATGATTGTTGCGTATTTGTTGATGATTACTTGTGTATAGTTCAGTGTAGAAGTTTTCTGTTATTCTTATCAGTTTTTCTCTATTTGTTGTTGCAACTCTTGGTTGTCTTTCAGTTTAAAAATCTCTCTTTTTCCATTTGATAGTTTTCTCCTCAGTACCTTCATATTTTTGTTCTCTTCTATCCTTTCTGTACTGAATTTTTTACATCTTTCCTGATTTCCTTAGATACTCTTTTGTTCAACCGTCTCAGATCTTCAAAGTTACTGTTGTTTTGTTTTAACATTTGTCTTCATAAGGATATCATATTTTTCGTATTTTGGGTGAGCTTCTGTTGTTTTTCGTTATTTTGTTTGCAGTGTTGCTTTTCCGCTTCCTTAATGGCTCTAGTTATATCGCTGTTTATAGTTTCAATATCAGGTTGATTGCTCAAAGTCATCTATTTTAAAGCTACTGTAACGGAATCTGTAAATTAGGAGTCGTTGTTAGGGTGGATCCATTTAGTATTTTTATTTCGTCGGACCATCTTTGATCTTTCTTTTTTCAAATCTATACTAACCGTTGCCCTAACCATTCTGTGGTCACTTCCTATTGTACAATTATTCAGCACTGTTACGTCGGTTACGACTTCTTTCTTGTTTGAAATGATGTAGGGCGGGGAGGTGGACTCCGTTCCGCTCATTTCAATGATATTATTTGTAACTACCTCAAAATCTGAAAAACGAGATTCCAGTCGAAATTGCAAACGGAGCGGAGTCCACCTCCGCGCCCTGCATCATAGATATCTCGCTGGCCAGCTACTCCCAAGATGAAAATTGACGAGTAATTCAAAATTACAGTATGTTGGTATAATGAACTAGGTAGATCTTGGATCTTGGTACTTAGTGGAGGAGTCAGTGTGGCACTTGGGCTAAAAAGTTTGGATGCCCCCGAACTATATTAAAATGAATCTAGGTTCATCTAAACCTAAACCAAATATCTCACTATAAGCAGACAAAACGTTTTACCTTATGTTTTCGATTTGCATTATATATAGTTATAAAGTCTTCCTGTGCTTTTATTAACTGTTCGGTTGTAAATGGCAAAAATTTCGATTTGTTTTCTGTTAAATATATATCAAGATGTTGGTAGTAACCCTTTTCTTCTGGTTGAATACTCGGTTGGACTCCTCTGTACGTGTCTGGAATCTAAAATATACAAGGTAAATCAACGATTGGATGAAGTAAGTTTATACCCTTTAGGTAAAATTTACCAAGAAATTGTATTTACTATATTACATGGGTAACTTTAATATACAGGGTGTTCCACCTGAACCCGCGCTAGCAGCTAGACGTGATGTTTACTGATTTCTCAAAGGCCTTTTACAAAACCCACACAGCACTAGACGTCTTAAAGACGTCATTTTTATATCCAGATTATGTCTGAACGTCTTAAGACATAAATAAGGCGTCTTATAGACGTTGTTTTAAAGACGTCTATATACAACGCCTTTAAGATATCTTTTAAAAGTCTACATACTACATTTTATATGAAAATAAATACAGTTGTGAATAATTTAGTTGATAAAAACTAAAAAGCACTTCCTTCCCTATGGATTTTGTCGCAGTTGGGTAATAAGTTTGCAACGCCGCACAGAGTTCAGCTGAATACAAGTTGAGGTTAAAATTTTTGATTGAACGAAAAATTTTTAGTAGCCTCATTACGACCTTGGTTAACAGAACTTTTGCGTGATCTTTTTTATCAATACTTTGGTGCTTTTTGTCACAGACTGTTTGATGTACCGATAACAATGACACACATAAATATATATATGATGCCAGCGAAACTATAACTTTAAAAAAACCCGCCTTTTGTTTCTGTCAACTGTCATTTTTCAGTTTTGTATTTGTGTTTTGTCATGTCGTTATTCATTTTTAATGTTTTTGGGGTGCCGACTGTGAAAATTTAGCTTTTGAAAGAATTTTATTAAAATAGTTGATTTATCTATGTGCCTCTGAAAATCTTTTTTATTCGTGTTTATGTAATACTTAAGATAAGATCGAGAGTCATATGTACTTAGCAAAAACAGTAACTTTAGTTATAGGTTGTGTTACAGGAAATTCCCGAATGCTTTACCGCTTATATTTTTGTAGTAACTCTATGTTAGAAGTATGAAATGAAATCTTGGAAAATATTATCTGTGCGAAAAAGGCTTACACAGCTCATCCAGACCCGGTCCTAAATATTAGAAGAAATATTACTAATGAAGTGGAAGGCGAAATGTTTGTTTATGGAGTGCTCCACTAATGAAACCTGTAAGATTTATTTTGTTCCTGATGATTGGTTTATATTTAAAGAACATAGAAAATAGAGTTTTGTTAATTACAAGAAATAATTTTGTTTAAGGTTTTAGAAATTTCAAAACTGGGAGTAGAGAGCATTTATGACTTTATAAAGCGAACTTGTAAAATTACCATGTACAGTTGATTAGTACGAAAAGGAAAGAAAAAGTTCTACGATTCCAACTTGGCGAGACTTATTATGAGTAAGTCTGTCTTTCATTATACATATTAACCTTGAAATAGCATAAGTCACGATTCTATAGTAGAGGACAATTATAAAAATTCGCAAAAATATCAAAAAATTTACTCCCACAAATGATAAACTTTATCCTATAAAATTAAAATCAGTTTGTTATTAGGATCTACAGAGACAACAGGACTGGCAAAAAGTCGGAAGAATGAGGAAATTTCAATCCAAACATGGCTGAAAAGGGCATCAGACCAGATTTGTTATTCGACTAAATAAAAATTCTTGTTTTTAAAACTATTTAAAGATTTGTGTACTTTTTATTTCAATAAACTTTTATTTTGTTGATAGTCTACCTTTTAGAGTTATTATATCGAAGGGATAAACTAAGGCTTAAATTTGATAGGTTCACTTATAGTTCAAACAGTAGTAGTTCTGAAAATATTTGCTCTTCTACCTCACTTCCTCAATTTCAAATTAGAAAAAGTTTACATTATGCTTAAGTTATGTATTTTTTTGTATAAAGAGATTATGTTGAACATATTTTTTAAAGCAAATTCTTCATGCGGAACTTGTAGTTATTTAAAATGGTAGTGTATATTTTGCTCTTGATTTCTTCTTAATTAAAGTTATTTCTTGGACCTTTGAATAATCACGGTTTGACTTTGTAAACAAGACAAACAAAAAAATTAAAGGGACCCTTTTTAATGTACATAATTTTATTGGTGGAATATGTTGTTTTAATGTTGGGAAGGGACGTCCATAAGACGTTGTAAACAAATGTCTTAAAGACGTTACCTTTTGTAACATAAGACGTCTATACAACGTCTTATGGACGTCATTCGACTTTAATGGACATCCATAAGACGTCCTGAATGTTGAGATCAAACGTTTTATGGACGTCTTTAACACGTATTTGTGCTGTTTGGGAATACACCACAATACGATTCAGATAAAGCTTGCCAAGGTAGACTTTACCCATCAGTTTGTGTAATTTTTTAAATCATATTTTCTTAATATGACTCAGTATCTCCAATATAATGGCACTAAATTTCAGTGCTTTGCATCATTTTCACGAATACCTCACTACAAATTTTATAGTGCGTCTGCATTCCCGACAGTTACTTACCTCACATTTGTAACTAGCGACTTTGTCTCGACGAGGCCGCCAATAATGAAACCCATACGAATTTTTCATTTCAGATATTTGTGGTGGTTTAGGAGAAGGGGGATTCATGAATATCTAAAAGTAGATTAATAGAGCGTAGGGTCAAAATAACAAAATCAAAAATGACATTTTTTTTAAGAAAAAAAAAATTATATTTACTATATTCCATACCTTTTCTTGAACTTGTTTAGTATAATCTATCCCTTTGCAGTTACTAGCTCGACCACTGATCTGGAGAACATTTTCTTCAGAACGTTTTTCTTCATATTCCTTATTATATGTGCTTCTAAATTCATTTCTTAAAGCGATGTTTTTTTCTAGCAACTCAGGTTTGATTCTGGCTTTAACTCTCTTAAAAAAAATGTAACCCATTGATCCTCAAAATGGTCCACATAGACCCCAGAAGTCGACTGCGACATGCAAGGGGTCCATGTCAACGGAGACAACAATTTAGGGTTAATGCAGATGTAAATGGGGGTCCTCGAAAGTTTAGGCGTTTCGTAAATGTTATCATGAACCTTACAAAAATTGTACCTATGGGCGTATGTAATACTAAATTAGAATATAAATAAAAGTTTTTATCAACCCTGTATAATTTTTTGAGATCATTTTTATTTTTCTATAAATTGTAATGTTTTTACTAAAAAACCAATACAATTTAGGCAAGGCAGGTACGTATCTTAAATTTTGGAATACAATTTCAAAAATAGTTAACATAACAGTAACTTACAATATATACAGGGCATTTCATTTAAATTTTGAAAACTTTGGTATGAATTTTTTTTAACCACTGTGTACATATCAAAATAATTTTAAAATATCCGTCCGAATGGACTTACACCTCCATTATTAAAAATATTTTATCGGGCTCTGTCACGAACTTGACATATAAAACTGGACTGGTCATTCATAATACCTCCCCTTATAATAAAAATGACGCCACCATGCTCCGTGCCATTAGGTGCAAATAATTGCTTTGGCAACAATGAATTCCCTAAGTTTTCATGATATTGGTAAAATTGTATTTTTAACATTGAATACTTTTCATTTTGACAAAAATTTATTTTTGATTTTGCTGTTTTATGGATTTTATCACATTTTAGGTACCGTTTTACTGAAAATTTCAAACAGGAACGTGAACTTTAAGGTTTTTTTTTGGTATTTTAAAAAATGTGATTCTTCATCGTAAGACGTGCAAATACTTCATCTGGTAAATTGGAATTTATTTAATTGGTAAGTTATAAAGCATTCAATAATAATTATATAAAATTTTACCTTAGAATCAAATCTAAGAGTAACAAGTTTAATCTTATGGATAGGATGTATGATCATTTTTTAATGTTATCAATATTTTAGTTTTCTAAGAGAAAAAAATCTTCAAATTCAAGAGCTGAAGCAAATTGGTCATGATCATAATTCTTTTATACACCAGATGAGTAACTCTGTTCAGAGCATTTTTCTGGAAATAGTTTTATACAAGAAGATGAGCAAAAAGTTTGCGCTGTGCTTTGTACAAATAAACTGCCTGAAAAAAACTACGAAGCACTGTTTGATGTAAACATCTTGAAGCAACTAAACTTGGACTTAATAACATACACTGGCTCTACAAAAAAAAGTCTTGAATTATGTGTGCATTAACCAACAACAATATCGTTTTACCATGAAGTTAATGTTCTACTGACATATGAAGCTGAACATCGAAACTGGTATGGTGTTAAAATTTAAAACGATTATACGTTTAAAAACCAATATGCCATATTAAAATAGAAATAAATGATTGCATATAATATGAAATTTTTCAATATTATTAAGCATGTTTGGAAATTACATAAATTTTACTTTTATGTATTTGTTTTGTCTAAAAATAAAATAATAACCTTTTGTTTGAATATGTTATTAATTAATAAAACAAGAATTCTTGATTTTAGCTCAGATAGGAAATTTGTGTCATGAAAATCCTTTGTCAAAGTAGTGAGAAGCTGCGATTGATTACCATTTCAAAAATTCAACTCTAGGAAAGGTCAATTCCAGATCCTTAAACAGTTAAGTAAATTGAAAGTTTGCCTTAGTGTAAAAATTTAGAGTTGCTAGTAAATCATTATGTATATATTTAGATTAAAAATGATTGTATTCAGGTAAGAATTCTCTTGTATTTACAAGCTTTTTTATATTTAAAGTGTCTTTAATAAATATTGTTTTGTTTACAATTAAATATAAACTGCTTTAACACTATCCCCTTTAGGGTTTAATTTTTTTTTATAAAAATTATTTAGTTCATAATGTTACTTTACTTCCTTTAAATTAAAGCTCCTTTATTATGAAGGAAATGTCAACATTATTATGAATGTTGTTAACCCTCTATAAATACCTAACATATCGGTTCCCTAAAAGCTTTGAGGAGAAAATCATTTTAGCAAAGACTTAATCGAAGCTATTTTTAAATGATGAAACTCCCTTACATTGCAATAGATTATGTGGACATTTCGATACCTTACATTAAACAATATACTATATTAATTCATGATATAAAATCTTTAAAAATAAATGTCTTAATACTTTTTTTCGTTAATTTCTTATACTCTACGTCCAAATAAGGATGTAGATTAGACTAGTTATTTACACAAATACCCACTGATTTCCACAATCTTTTCTAAAACAGATATTTAAAAAAAATAGTCTCGATTTGTTTTTGGCGCATATTTCACATTTGAGCTATTTTGGTAAATAACAGTTTTATTGTAAAAAATAAAATATGTGAACAGTCATAGAAAAAGCATTTTCATTTATTTATAAGAACTGACATTTCAAGCTTGTTATCTAAAAATAATAAAATTGTTACATATTTACGCTGTTCCAAAAAAGTTTAAAAAATTATCTTTATTGGAGTTGCTTTAAACAGAAAAATTATAATTTTGAGGAAACTAAAAGTATAAATTCAAGTTAAATATTGATTTACAGAATCCCGGTCTTTTTTATTGAATATACTCGATCAAGTAAAACAAGGAAGAGCGATTTATTGTTTTAGATATAGTGTAGAAAGAGATAATTATTGTCTAAACCTGTTAGTTAGAATAATAGATTTGACATTCATACACGACACATTCACGCCAATGTAAGAAACTAGCAGGGAATTCAATGTTGCCATACAAATCTTTGCACCTAATGGCGATGAATAAAAGGGGGTCAAAAATTATTTTCATGAGCAGTTCAGTTTTATATGCCATGTTGGTGTTCAAGGTAGAGTGTTTTTACAATCTGACAGCACTGTTCATTTCTATCATACACTACATCCTTACCCGAGAAAAAATTAAAAAAAAATACAACACCGACTCATTTAAAATAATGACACTGAAATTGAAAAATGTAAAAATAAAATAAACTTACACAGTCAAAATATTGGGCAATGCTCGGCACAAGTTCGTGACTTTTACCCGTTGATGTTCTATAATCTGTACTTTTCCTTGCAACTAATGGAATTCCATAATCAACGTGAAACAGCGAATTTTGTGTACACATTAATGGAGCCATAATAACGAATTAAATTATAAATCTTTACACAGCAAAATTTCTCTTCCTGCTCGTTTCTAGTTATTGATCAAACAAAAATTATTATAGGGGTTTTAAAACGCAAAAATCGTATACAAAAAGGTGTCAGAATGAAGTTTATTGTGACATTTTATTCAACATATACCGGGAAAAGGGAATTACTAACATTAAAGAAAAAAGAGAAAAAATTTTATAAGAAATTTATTTATAAAAAATTCATAAACTTAGAATATTATCATCTACATATTCAATTATCAAGTTTTCTCCATCTATTATCACTTTATCAGAAATTAAACTGCTTAGGATGGCAGCCATATTACTTGAAAGAATGTTTTTATCATCTGATTTAAATAACCGTAACTTTTTCCCTGCACTTTTATTGTTGTTGTTTTGAAGTTTACATTCATCAGCCACAGCGTCTATAATTCTTCCTAAAATATTTTAAAAATTTTTTTTATATACAGGGTGATTCAAAAATCGATCACGAAACTTAAGGGGGTGATTCTACTTGACAAAATAAGGGTAGAGCTTCATATAATTTTTTTTCAAAATATCATTCGTTTTCGAGTTACAAGCCGTCCAAGTTCAAGTTTTTATTTTTTGTTTTTTGAATTACTCGCTTACAGGAAAACCGATTTGACTAATATTTGAAAGATAGGCTAAGTCTTCTGCGCTTCATCATTTTAGTAACAATTCACATTGATTGTTTGCCGCTAGAGGGCACTTTACCTACATTGAAAATTGTTTTTTTGTCATAATTTTTTAGTGTTGACAGCTACAGTAGTTTTTGGCATAATTTCTGAAAGACTGATGCCAGGCCTTTAAAAAAGGTGCTCTTTATTTACATCGCTAAACCCAACGGTTTAGACGTAAATCACCCTTAAAAATTAAGTGGTAAATTTACTTTTCTCATTTCATTACCACCAGCTACCAGGTAAATAGCTATCAAAGTATACTAGAGCTGTCAGTTTAACATCA
Source organism: Diaprepes abbreviatus (assembly GCA_034092305.1). Lineage (NCBI taxonomy): Eukaryota > Metazoa > Arthropoda > Insecta > Coleoptera > Curculionidae > Diaprepes > Diaprepes abbreviatus. The sequence goes on along the minus strand of JASJET010000211.1, from coordinate 6,074,223 downwards.
AATAAATTCGCTTTTTAAACTATTTAATTTATAATCTTAAAATAACTAATAATGGCTAATCAGTAAATATTCATATTATGGATTATTGCGATATACATTTTTGTTATGGAAAAGCAAATGGTAATGCAGAGTTGGCAAGAAGATATTATATGGAGAGTTATCCGGAAAGAAATATCCCTCATGCTCAAACATTTTCCAGTGTGCACAGGAGGCTTGCAGAATGTGGTTCCTTTAAAAGTTATAATGGAAATAGGGGAAGACCTAGAACTGCTAGAAAGGTGCAACAAGAAGAAAGAGTGCTTGAAATTATTGAAGATAATCCAGGTATTAGTACTAGAAAAATTGGGAATGAAGTGCGGCTCTGTCAGGCTAGTTCATGGAGGATACTAAGAGAAGAACAACTCTACCCGTTTCATTCAAAAAAGGTGCAGGCTCTTTATGACGATGATCGGCCGAGACGGTTGGAAATGTGCAATCAGATCCTAGCTAAGTATGAACACGATAATCGATTAATTGGCGTCATATTATTCACTGACAAAGCTGGTTTCACTCGTGATGGCATAACGAATCTACACAACATCCACACATATGCTTACGAGAACCCAACCAATGTGGTAGAAACGAAACATCAGCGTAGATTTTCACTAAATGTGTGGGCAGGGATAATAGGAGATTACCTTATTGGTCCTCATTTCTTTGATGGCCCATTAACTGGTGACGTATACTTAGATTTTATCCAAAATCGTCTCCCATTGTATCTGGAAGATGTGCCATTGGAAGTAAGGGCCAACATGTGGATCCTCCAAGACGGAGCTCCGCCCCACTTTAGTATACGTGTCCGACAGTATTTGAATGCAACGTATCCTGAGCGATGGATAGGACGAAGTGGACCATTGGCATGGGCAGCGAGGTCACCAGACCTTAATCCTATGGATTTTTTCTTTTGGGGTCATTTGAAACAATTGGTGTACGATATTCCAGTAATCAACGTCGAGGATCTTCGCTTCAGGATAATCGAAAAGTGCCAAATTATTAAAGAAACACCAGGAATTTTTCATCGAGTTAGGCGACATTTTTTGAAGAGTGTTAGGAAATGTATGGAAGAAAATGGGGGACATTTTGAGAATCTTTTTTAGTTTGTTTAGTACTGTTTCATTAATTTTTATCAATTAAATGTATATCGCAATAATCCATAATATGAATATTTACTGATTAGCCATTATTAGTTATTTTAAGATTATAAATTAAATAGTTTAAAAAGCGAATTTATTTGATGTTAAACTGACAGCTCTAGTATACTTTGATAGCTATTTACCTGGTAGCTGGTGGTAATGAAATGAGAAAAGTAAATTTACCACTTAATTTTTAAGGGTGATTTACGTCTAAACCGTTGGGTTTAGCGATGTAAATAAAGAGCACCTTTTTTAAAGGCCTGGCATCAGTCTTTCAGAAATTATGCCAAAAACTACTGTAGCTGTCAACACTAAAAAATTATGACAAAAAAACAATTTTCAATGTAGGTAAAGTGCCCTCTAGCGGCAAACAATCAATGTGAATTGTTACTAAAATGATGAAGCGCAGAAGACTTAGCCTATCTTTCAAATATTAGTCAAATCGGTTTTCCTGTAAGCGAGTAATTCAAAAAACAAAAAATAAAAACTTGAACTTGGACGGCTTGTAACTCGAAAACGAATGACATTTTGAAAAAAAATTATATGAAGCTCTACCCTTATTTTGTCAAGTAGAATCACCCCTTAAGTTTCGTGATCGATTTTTGAATCACCCTGTATATATATATATATATATATATATATATATATATATATATATATATATATATATATATATATATATATATATATATATATATATAACAAATACACGAACTTCTACTCGCTAATATATGGTTAAATAACATAGTCAAATGCACTTAAATTTAAATTTTTTTTACTTATTTATGATCGCGATGGACTCTTCTGCTAAAAAAAAGACACAAACAAAACTATTTTTTTTTGTATTAGAAAAAAATTAGTTTTGTTAACATCACTTTTTGTTTATGACAAAACATATGCACGAAATAACAGGAATTTACATTCTTTATGAATTATAAAAAATTATCAACATCAAGTACCGTTTCTCTCTTTTGAACATTGTAAGAATGTTTATAGAAAACTTCCACGTGTTTATAGTCGTTCCTGGTCTTTCAAAATCATCGGTCATATGGTACAAGTTTTTAATGAAAAAAATGGCTAATAATAAGTACTCAGTGCAAGTAAAGGAAAAAATAATTAAATATTATAATAGTGGTGAATCAGTGGCATCAATTGCAAAGAAATTTGGAATTTATAATAGAGTAATTTCGCGAATTATAAGCCGCTTTCGTTCTTCAGGCTCGTTGACCACTATCCACAAAGGAGGTCGTCCACGGAAAACCAGTAAACGGGACGACCGGACAATAATTAGATTAATAAAAAAGGATCCGTTCATATCAGCAAGGTCAATTGCAAATCGATTACCACTATATATTTCTGAAAGATCTATCCATGAAGGTGGATTGAAATCATACCAGATACTAGTATCTGGTCAAAAAGTGAACCATGTGTTAACAATATGTAGTCTAAGTTGTGATCCTCGGCAAAAACTTATATAAGTTATAAATAATCATTCTGAAGAAGGTCAACTGTGACCGAAACGTCAATAGATATGCATAACAAATAAAACATATGCAGTTTTATTAATAAAACGGATTTTACACCCAAGAAAATCAAAAACTTTAAAAAATATACAAATAGAAAAATCCAAGAAAAAAAAAATAAGAAAAAACATATATATATATATATATATATATATATATATATATATATATATATATATATATATATATATATATATATATATATTATATAATGTATATAGTCATGGGCCAAATTATGGAAATATTTTTATTTTGCACATGTTTTCAGGCCGCCAATAATTTGTGCCTTTTATTTTATGTATTTGTTAAGGTATTGAATATTATTACATGTTTACATTTTGGGCTATACACATTCCTCTCTTATCTGCCTTTCTTCTTTATGTGTTGGACATATGTATAGAAACATTATTTCCTCTGTCCAATTTTAAAATCATTGGATTAGTATTGTTGTGCCACTGTTGTGACCTACATCGTATTAGGAATGGGCAAAAATAAGTATTTGTCGAAAGACTTGCGATTTAGAGTTGTTGAGTTAAAAAGACAAGGTGTAAAGCAATGACTATAGCAAAAAATTTAGGTTTAAGTGAGGGTGGTGAGAGTGGGAAATTTTAATAATCTGCCAAAGTCAGGTCGCCGAGAAAAACTACACCCTACGTTGTAGGGTGCATTAATAGAATTAGTGCAGAAATTCGCGAACATTTTAACACAGACATAAAGGCTTGAACTGTGAGAAGACGTCTTTGTGAAGTTGAATCGTTTGGAAGAGTTGCTGTCAAAAAATCTTTACTCTCCAAAAAAAAAAAATCGAATGGCCAGTCTTCCGTTTCCAGGCATTTAAATTGGACACCTCAAAACTGGGTACTGTGCTTTGGAGTGACGAAAAAAAATTTGAAATATTTGGTCAGACAGAAGGTTGTTTGTTCAAAGGTCTGCAGGAAAAAGATTTGATATTAAGTATCAAAAGCCTACTGTAAAGCTTGGGGGTGGCAGTATTACGGTCTAGGGAATACTTTTCCAGGTCTGAGACGGGCCGGATAGTGAAAATAATTGGGAAAATGGATTTTCATTTTTTGAATAAAAAGTTATCAATTTAGTAGTTTGTGTATGGTAATTTTTTGGTATATAATTAATTATTGATAACCAAATATTAAGGATATGGGCAGAAAACAAATCTTTCAATACTTTTGTCCCCGAATATATATATATATATATATATATATATATATATATATATATATATATATATATATATATATATATATATATATATATATATATATACAGGGTGATTCAAAAATCGATCACGAAACTTAAGGGGGTGATTCTACTTGACAAAATAAGGGTAGAGCTTCATATAATTTTTTTTCAAAATGTCATTCGTTTTCGAGTTACAAGCCGTCCAAGTTCAAGTTTTTATTTTTTGTTTTTTGAATTACTCGCTTACAGGAAAACCGATTTGACTAATATTTGAAAGATAGGCCAAGTCTTCTGCGCTTCATCATTTTAGTAACAATTCACATTGATTGTTTGCCGCTAGAGGGCACTTTACCTACATTGAAAATTGTTTTTTTGTCATAATTTTTTAGTGTTGACAGCTACAGTAGTTTTTGGCATAATTTCTGAAAGACTGATGCCAGGCCTTTAAAAAAGGTGCTCTTTATTTACATCGCTAAACCCAACGGTTTAGACGTAAATCACCCTTAAAAATTAAGTGGTAAATTTACTTTTCTCATTTCATTACCACCAGCTACCAGGTAAATAGCTATCAAAGTATACTAGAGCTGTCAGTTTAACATCAAATAAATTCGCTTTTTAAACTATTTAATTTATAATCTTAAAATAACTAATAATGGCTAATCAGTAAATATTCATATTATGGATTATTGCGATATACATTTAATTGATAAAAATTAATGAAACAGTACTAAACAAACTAAAAAAGATTCTCAAAATGTCCCCCATTTTCTTCAATACATTTCCTAACACTCTTCAAAAAATGTCGCCTAACTCGATGAAAAATTTCTGGTGTTTCTTTAATAATTTGGCACTTTTCGATTATCCTGAAGCGAAGATCCTCGACGTTGATTACTGGAATATCGTACACCAATTGTTTCAAATGACCCCAAAAGAAAAAATCCATAGGATTAAGGTCTGGTGACCTCGCTGCCCATGCCAATGGTCCACTTCGTCCTATCCATCGCTCAGGATACGTTGCATTCAAATACTGTCGGACACGTATACTAAAGTGGGGCGGAGCTCCGTCTTGGAGGATCCACATGTTGGCCCTTACTTCCAATAGCACATCTTCCAGATACAATGGGAGACGATTTTGGATAAAATCTAAGTATACGTCACCAGTTAATGGGCCATCAAAGAAATGAGGACCAATAAGGTAATCTCCTATTATCCCTGCCCACACATTTAGTGAAAATCTACGCTGATGTTTCGTTTCTACCACATTGTTTGGGTTCTCGTAAGCATATGTGTGGATGTTGTGTAGATTTGTTATGCCATCACGAGTGAAACCAGCTTCGTCAGTGAATAATATGACGCCAATTAATCGATTATCGTGTTCATACTTAGCTAGGATCTGACTGCACATTTCCAACCGTCTCGGCCGATCATCGTCATAAAGAGCCTGCACCTTTTTTGAATGAAACGGGTAGAGTTGTTCTTCTCTTAGTATCCTCCATGAACTAGCCTGCCAGAGCCGCACTTCATTCCCAATTTTTCTAGTACTAATACCTGGATTATCTTCAATAATTTCAAGCACTCTTTCTTCTTGTTGCACGTTTCTAGCAGTTCTAGGTCTTCCCCTATTTCCATTATAACTTTTAAAGGAACCACATTCTGCAAGCCTCCTGTGCACACTGGAAAATGTTTGAGCATGAGGGATATTTCTTTCCGGATAACTCTCCATATAATATCTTCTTGCCAACTCTGCATTACCATTTGCTTTTCTATAACAAAAATGGATATCACAATATTCGATATTTGAATATTGGTGATTAGCCATTATTAGTTATTTTAAGATTATAAATTAAATAGTTTAAAAAGCGAATTTATTTGATGTTAAACTGACAGCTCTAGTATACTTTGATAGCTATTTACCTGGAAGCTGGTGGTAATGAAATGAGAAAAGTAAATTTACCACTTAATTTTTAAGGGTGATTTACGTCTAAACCGTTGGGTTTAGCGATGTAAATAAAGAGCACCTTTTTTAAAGGCCTGGCATCAGTCTTTCAGAAATTATGCCAAAAACTACTGTAGCTGTCAACACTAAAAAATTATGACAAAAAAACAATTTTCAATGTAGGTAAAGTGCCCTCTAGCGGCAAACAATCAATGTGAATTGTTACTAAAATGATGAAGCGCAGAAGACTTAGCCTATCTTTCAAATATTAGTCAAATCGGTTTTCCTGTAAGCGAGTAATTCAAAAAACAAAAAATAAAAACTTGAACTTGGACGGCTTGTAACTCGAAAACGAATGACATTTTGAAAAAAAATTATATGAAGCTCTACCCTTATTTTGTCAAGTAGAATCACCCCCTTAAGTTTCGTGATCGATTTTTGAATCACCCTGTATATATATATATATATATATATATATATATATATATATATATATATATATATATATATATATATATATATATATATATATATATATATATATATATATAAATAGTAATCGTTAATTTATAGCCACACCTAGTATGTCAACTTAAATTTTGTTTAAAATTTACCAAAATGTTCTTAAGATTGTGAGGATCACAATTTACAACTCTTACCTAAAGTCCAAGTTTTAGAAACAAAAACTGGCACAGTTTTGACAGTCCTCTCAATGCTCTGAGGAAGAGTTACATTAAAATAAACTCTGTCAGTTGTCGGAATTGATTTTTGTCCGGTAGCTTTGTTCTTTATTTTCATTAGTTGTAGTTTTGCTGCCATTTCCTTATTTTTGGGTTTCTTTTTTGCCTCTGATAAACTGCTCTCCAACTAAAATAAGTTTAGAAATACTTAACAACATTTAACAATAAACTGATATGTGAAGTCTATTCAAAAATACTTTTTATATGACCACACTTTTTTGGTTCAGTTGTGAAGGTGGTGAATTAGATTCCGCCCTACTTCTTTTAAGGAAGGTTTGGATGTATGAGCCAACAAACTACATCAAAAGCAAAGTAGAATCTACAATTTTTATGAACATAATTTTTTAAATTTTATTAGAAAAGTCTAAACTTTAGCAAATATGAATCAGTACTGCATAGATAAGTGGGTGGCTCATAAGCATTTCCGATGTAACAAATATTAAGTAAGTACCTGAAATGCATTTATGAAAAATGGGATCTTCTAGCAGTTGTCCGATTAGAAAAACACGATTTTATGGTTTGAAATACATTTTATTATCCAATATAATTTCTCTGAACTTCGATACACTTATTCCGGAGCTCTTCTAATTTATGGATTCCATCCCTGAAGGGAGAATCCGATAGACTGTGGAAATATGCTTCCACGACTGCTATTACCTCTTCGCTCGATGAAAATCGTTCCCCACGCATGAATTTTTTGAGATGGGACAACAGAGGAAGCTAAATCCGAAGGAACAGGGTGGATGTTGCAAAAATTCGTGTTTTAATTCACCGATTTTCGCGATGGTTTTTTGAGCTTCGTGAGAATGTTGAACAATGATTTTTCTTCTTCCGTAAACCAGGTCTTTTCTAACGAGTTTTTACATCCAGCTGTTCCAGAAGGTCACAATAATAATCTGAGTGTACTATTTTACCAGTCTGAAGGGGATCCACGAACAAAATTTCTTGTGCATCCCAAAAAACTGATGTTAAAACTTTTTTGACCGATTTCTGGACCATAACTCGCTTGGGAGCCGAAATATCGAGTTCACATCATTCCTTGGCTTCTTGTTTTGATGTAGGATCATGGTGGTAGACCCAAGTCTCATCCATAGTGATGAAATGACACATAAAGTCCCGTTAATCCTTTTTAAAACGCTCCAAATGTTGCTGAAAAAGTCGGATTCGAATGTGTTTTTGCTCCATTTTTAGCGAATGCTTCACCAATTGTGCACACAGCTTTCTGAAACCCAAAACTTCAATCAAAATATTGTCCACACTGCCTAATTGGATCCTTAGGGCTTCTACTAAATCTCTCTCCATTAACCGACCGATCTTCCAAAACCATATCCTGTATTTTTGCTATGATTTCAAATGTTGGATGCACTTTTTAGACGTCTTTCACGTGGATTGTGTTAAAGACTTGTACGACCACATTTAAATTCAGTAACGCATCTTGCTACTGTTCTAATTGAAGGTGGAGAGTCCTTATACACTTTTAACAATCATTCACGAATTTGTTTTAGTGCTACGCCTTCCAAAAATAAAAATTTTATCACTGCAAAATATTCAATTTCTTTCATTGTAAAGAAATATCAGGACACATCAACTTTGAACAGCTGTAAATATAATCAACATTAATACCTTGAGGTTCTTGCTCAACTCAGTGAAAGAATAAGAAAAAAACGACCCAAATTGTGGAAGAACAAGTCACGGGTTCTTTAACAAGACAATGCGCCAACTCATTCCGCATTCTGTCAAAACATTTCTGTCAAGTACAATATCTCAATATTAGACCATCCGCCTTATTCTTCTGACCTTGCAATGTGTGATTTTTATCTGTTCCCCAAGTTTAAATCTGCATTAAAAGGAAGATTTTAGTCCGTTGAAGAGTAAAAGAAAAAGGGTCATGAAGGAGCTCACAGAACAAGACTTCGAACACCCTTTCAAACAATGGAAAATTCACATGGAACATTGTAGAGATAGAGGTGATACTAACTAAATATGTATGAATTTAAAATAAAATGTTTCACTGCAATAGTCTCGTTATTTTATAATAATAATAATAATAAGCTTTATTGTTGTAAAGAAATCAATCTTGTTAACAAAGCACTATGCAGAACAAAAAGTTAAAAATAAATATAAACAAAAACATATGCAACACAAGAAATTGTGACAACAAAAAACCAAAAAAAAAAAAAAACTTAGATCAATGATAACAATAAACACGTGATTAAAGTCAGTAATCAAAATAAACAGTGTAAATAAACAAAAGTCCATAATTAACAAAACAGGTACCTAAAATAAAATAAAATAAATGTCTACTAAATTAATTTAAAAGTTTGCAGTCAAATAAAATAAAGTAAAACAAGACAAAAATAGCCATAAAATTACACCATTACACCCATTTTGAAAGCACAAACACACCTTGTTAAAAATGATCAGCAAAATATTCTTCCAGTGAATAATACGGTCGTGTCAGAAGAAAGCCCTTAAGTTTTTTCCTAAGCAATTCATCGTCCATCATATTTCTATACTTAAGAGGAATTTTGTTATATATTTTAATTCCCTCAAAAATAAGAGACTGTTTAGTGAGAATACTCCTGGGAATGGGCAATGACAGGCCATTATTACGTGCATTATATGGGTTTGGAGTTGAATAATTTTTATATTTTTTATGAATCAGTGCCACTATTTCTAAAATGAAAATGCCTATCACTGTTAATATTTTGCCCTAAATAAATAAAGGCCTACAATGCTCCTTCATTTTTACATTAAATAAATAACGCACTGCTCGCTTTTGTAAAACAAGAATCGAATTTAATAGCTGCCGACTACAGAATCCCCAAAATGCAATTCCGTATCTCAAATGAGATTCAATCAATGAAAAATACACTGTTCTAGCCACATTTGAATCTAATTCCCTTGATACTGTTAGTACCGCATAACACCCGGCAGCCAACTTCTTATTTAATGCCATTATGTGGTCAGTAAATTTCAACTTATCGTCAATAAGTATACCTAAAAATCTAGTCACTAGCTTATTCCCTATAAAATGATTATTCAAAGTTAAACTATCACAGGTAAATTTGAAACTTAACACGTTGGTTTTAGTAAAATTAAAACTTAAACAATTTGCAGCACACCATTCATTCACTCTAATCAAGTCACACTCGATAATATGTTTCAAATCCCAGCCATTCTTTCCACGCCATAAAATTGTTGCGTCATCTGCAAATAATGTAAATGTTCCTCAGATATCAATTTTGGGCAGGTCATTTATTTATAAAAGAAAGAGCAGGGGCCCAAGAACAGAACCTTGTGGGATGCCACAACTCAGAGAAGAGACACTGGAAAATTCTCCATCGTACTTTACCATTTGCTGCCTATTGGAAAGATAGGAAACAAACCAATTTAATGCCACTCCTCTAATACCATACAATTCGAGCTTACTCAAAAGTACTTCGTGACTCACACAATCGAACGCCTTTGAGAAGTCACAAAAGACCGCAGCCGCGACATCGCCCTCATTCAAACTGATGTAGAGTTTCTCTAAAAAAGAATAAACTGCGTCCGTAGTGTTTTTGGAAGTCTGAAAATCAAACTGACATTCAGACAGAATGTTATGTTGGCTAAGAAAATTTGTTATTCTTCCTTTAACCAGTTTTTCAATTATTTTAGAAAGAGTGGGCAGGAGATATATTGGGCGAAAGTTTGCCGGTTGACTCCGATCTCCACCCTTATATATTGGTATTACTGTAGCTGTTTTAAGACATGATGGAAATATACCATTTAAGAAAGAATGATTTACAGCTCTAGACAGGAAATGCAATGCAATGTCAGGCAAATTTTCATATATAGCCATACCTCATAAAGGTTTGTATATTCAAATTTTCCATACATGTTAACAGAAATATCACATTATCCAGAACAAATTAACACAAAGCAACTACAAGAAATGTTTCCAGTCATACAAAACTTACTTGTTTATCAACGACTGCTTTGGCTTCATTAAATTGTCTAACAGGCTCTGCATATCTCTCCTTATCCTTTTCTATTTCCTCTTTAGACTTCATTTCACATTCTGTCAAATGTCTGTGTTGAATACAGAAATGCTTCTTACACCTGAAAATAGATAAATATGATAAAAAAAAAAATTACAAAAAACTATTTAAAAATTACCTTTGACAAATTAATGGCACAATACTTCTTTCTTGACAACCCTCCTTGGAACAAACAAAAATATTTTCTATATTTTTTAATTCGTCCTCTAATAGAAACTTTGATTCTACACATGTTTGAATATGTATCTTTAAATGCTCAGAACAAAAAACTTTTCCACAACGGCACGGCAATGGTAAAAAATCAAGCTGGTTGCAATGATCTTGGGCGCAATGTTTTCCTAGATCGGGTATTTCCATTTTATGTGGTAGTAGAAGGAGAAATTTTTTCTTAAAACCTGAAATCAAAAGTACAAAAACATTGTCGATATGGTAATTATTTACTTAAACTATACCACGTCGAAATCAAACATTTTTCCAGAATTCATCTATTTAATCATAATCATAATTTTCTGGTGTCAAACAGTCAAAAAAAAAATCATTATAAAATTTGTACAATTGCTGTATATAAGAAATAGTCCAAAAAATACAAAATTTTAATTTTTCTGTAATAGGAGAATATTTCTCCTTGTGGTGTTAAGTTATGTAAGTCACTATGATGTCTGTATGTGTTCAGTATTTTTTAAAGAAGGCATACTTTCTATGATAAAAATTGATGGAAAGGGCAGTGTATTTAGGTCAACAAATGGATGCTTGCAATTACTTTTGAACTCCAAACCACCAAGCACTCTAATAGCAAAAACTTTATTAGCACCCACTGCATCCCCAGACTATAATAGCACATCACATAATAGAATGAAAGGGTACAAAGTACTTAGATTTGATTACTTCTATATGCACAACATGGTTAAGGTTTCTGAAGAGAAAAATTCCTCTTCTTAATTTTGAGTAGATGTTCTCAATATGGACATCCCACTTCAGCCTTGGGTTGTTATTTCTCAAGCAATCATCAATACCACTAAGCCTTTCATTGAAAACACCAGTGATTATGTTTTATCAGCATTAAAATGAAGCTTATTCACATCAAACCATAGCTGAGCTCTTGACTATGCCTTCCCAATACCCTAAATACATCCTGGAGTACACTGCCAGCAAAAGAGATTGTTCATTAGCAAAGGAAGTAATATTTTGCTTTTTGTTCCCAAGCAGGCAGATCATTGAGGTAAAAAAGAAATAGAATTGGCCTAAACTACTCTCCCAGCTGATGCCGCGCCACTCACCCTTACTATATGTCAGCAATCCTGTAGGTAGGATGAAATCACTTGGATACTGTCTTCACAGAATCCAAAAAATTGAAGTTTTTGCAGTAAAATGGTATGAGAGACACAGTCAAAAGCCTTGGTCAGATCACAGAACAAAGCGCAACTGTATTTTTCCTGGAATGAAACATACACACCACTTATAAGGTCCAAAACTCCCTGAACTTCACCTCCTCTAAACCCATACTGCCTTATCGCTAAGCAGATTATTTGACTCTAAATGGTAAGTTATTTCATTGGCAAGACATTTCTCGAATACTTTCAAAAGAGTTGATAAGAGATATTGGCCTATAATTTGCAACATCTTCCCTTTGAAAATAGGGACAACACCTTTTTTTCAGTTTTATAAGAAATATATTGGCTTTGATGCAGATGTTTATTTATCATTTAGTCAATGAAAGTATTATAAGGTTTTTAATAGTTTTCAAGAGAGTAACTTTAACTTCATATATATCTGAGCTATTTTTATTTGTTAAACTCTTTATAATGTCCAAGAATTCATAAAAAGTGACCTCCGAAAAAGAAAAATGAATGTTAATAGGTACAAGACCAGAAACAGGATCAATATCAGAGAATTATATTCTTTGAGCTAGACTATGACCTATCATTAAACAATAATTATGAAATACATCAGGATTGATGTAAATTTGGTCACTATGTAAGTCTTGACCTCTAATGTTATTAATAATTTGCCCTTTGCCTGGCTATATTATAAAGGGCTGTAGCGAATCTCTGTTAGAACCTTTACTATATATATTTAACCTTTCACTTAAAACAGCAACATATCCTACAGAATGGCGTATTACAAAGGTTATACCTACTTTCAAAGGAGGGGTAAAGCACGAAGTAACTAATTATAGGCCTATTAGCATAGTAAATGCATCGTCAAAGTTATTTGAAATAGTGATTTTTAACAGAATATATGATAAAGTAAAGCACAGTATATCTGAGTGTCAACATGGGTTCTTACCAAATAAGTCAACATTAACTAACTTAATTACTTTTACACAATACATTCATAACTCTTTTAATAAAAAAGCACAAGTTGATGTAATCTACACGGATATGGCAAAGGCATTTGACAGAGTGAAACATACCCTTATAATACAATCTCTGAAGCAACTGAATGTTACAGAGAATCTGATAAATATTATTGTCTCTTACCTGACTGATAGAAAGCAGTACGTTGAAATAAAAGGGGCCAAATCATATGTATATAGAAGTACTTCTGGTGTTCCTCAGGGGTCTAATTTGGGACCTCTTTTATTCTTAATTGCCTTTAATAATATATGTAACGTGATCAAACACTCAAAAGCATTACTGTTTGCAGACGACTTTAAACTTTTTAGGGAAGTATTGACTGCTGATGATTGTGACTGTTTACAGCAGGATCTGAATGATGTTGTCGAGTGGTGTCGAGTAAACGGTTTTTGTCTCAATGACAACAAGTGCTCGTCAATGTCCTTTACTCTGAATAAGAATGTTTTAAATCAAGCCTATTCTATTAATGATATAGTGTTAAAACGGACTTCTTGTGAGAAGGATTTGGGAGTATTGTTTGATAGTTCATTGAATTTCAATGAGCATATAATAAATAAAATTAATGAAGCTCACAAGATAATGGGTTTCATCATCAGATCTACTAGACATTTTGATGTCGATGTTTGCATGACACTTTTTGACAATCTTGTACTGCCAAAACTGGAATACTGTAGTATAATATGGTCACCACAATATGAAGTGTGGAGTAGAGTCATTGAACGTGTCCAGCGAAAGTTTTTAAAGTATATGTTTTTTAAAAAATTTGGATACTATCCTATTCAGGGTTATAATAACCTGGACTTATTGAATATATTTAATAGGCTTTCATTGGAAAACAGACGTATAAAAATATGTTTGGTATATATATTCAAGATCTTAAAAAATAAAATAAATAGTCCAGACCTATTGCTGCAACTTCCATTTGTGGTAAATAAGGGTGGAACAAGACAAAGACCAACATTTTATCTAGAATTTCCTAGAACAAATACTTACAAAAATTCGCCCCTATACAAAATGTGTAATTATTTTAATATATACGTTAGTGATGTAGATTTAAGTAGTATTACTTTACGTAGATATAAGGATATTCTTGACCATAAATTGCTGGATTCTCAGGCTCAGATGTAATATTGACAATAATATTAACTAGTAATGTTAGTTTAATGTTTTTAACTTTAAGAAAGGTATCTGTAACTGGCTTAACTGCTGTGGATGCTGTATTCAATAAATAAAATAAAATAAAATAAATAAAATAAACTAGATTGGGTCTAAGTTTTAAACCTTCTTAGTGCTGATAGAGTTTTAATAAATATTTTTATACTTGCTGTATTGTCCCCTATTACCAGGTGTGTTGTAATTAAAGGACATAGATTGCAAATGTGAAATATCACAGAAACCTTTAGTTTTTGTATTATTCCTTCTTAAAATGAACCTGATACTTTATAAGGGATTTACCCTTATACCGCAGATCCTCCAGAAGAGCATTGGCTCACACTTTTTAAAGAGGCAGTACAGAATTAGTATCTTTTTTTCTATGGAAGGAACTAAGCACAATTCCCCAAATGTCCTGGGATATCCCTCTCACATGACCACAATTAGAGAGTTCATACTTATCAAAAATTCTCCATCTCTTTCTAAGTGAAGTAGTCTATTATAATTACTTTTATGTCTATGATCTAAGGCAAGAAATTCCAGATGTTAAACAACTACCAATGAGCAATAACTTTAGTTTATTTTTCATTTGTTGGCATGACTATTTCAGTTTATTTAAATTTCATTTCAATTATTTAAATCATAATCTTAATTGGTAATGTTGAAAAACAATTCAATTCAAATTTAAATAAAATGGCGCTAAAAACAGTTTTACCAACAAACAAAAAAAATAATGATATGACCACCTAACCTCTGAAGTAGTATATAGTATATTTTAAGAAGAAATATATCAAGAATTAAATATTTTCATGAAATTTGGTATTCATTTTCCCAATCCATACCCCAAAATTCATGTGTTCCGGTCTGGTGTGTTATAGTCAAATAATTACTGTTAACATTCACTTTTAAATCATATAATATTCTATTCTACATATGTATAAATGAACCAACATACTTTACTGATGCTCACTCAAATGACTTAACATAATATCGGTCCACTTTTGTTCTTGTTCTTTAAGAGTCAAATGAACGTCCCCTGAATCTGCTTCTGGATCTGCCAACTCGTACAATGGTACCTCAATATCGTCTTCAGGCAGTTTATCAGCCCTCCAAGCGTCGTCTATTAAGTCTACAAAGTGGCCTTCGCTAAGTACATCGCAGTCTGACATCTGTGAAAGAAGGTAACAAGTGAGAAACTAGCACACCAAAGGAGCATCTAGCCCATTCAACTCTCGATACACATTCTAATTTAAATTGTATTAAAATCATGTTACAAGGTTTTATTTGTTCTGGAAATGCCATGACTAGCATAAAATGCATGAAGGAGAGTCTAGTGAATACATCCCAGAACAAAAAAAGGTAGGAATACATTTACGTTGCCTAAATAAAATTGAAAATTTATAGCGAAGATTGCTTGCTAGACCACACATTTAATATCGGTTTTAATCCCGCCTTATTTAGTTTGTGTTAATTTATTATTATTTAGTCATTAGACTATGCTTAAAAGCAAATTATTCAATTAACTTACCACAAAGTTCTACTTAAAATACAGTTAAAAATAAACGGAAACAAATGACTTTCCTTTGTTTATCTAGCTCTGTCAAATGTCATTTTTCAGAGGATAAATAGATTCCAACGTTGTCAAATTTTATTGTTTATTTTGACTTCTAAAGGTGGTTTTCGAATCGGACTAATCCACCTATTCTGATACTGGTTATCTCGTTTTACTTACATCAAATAGAAAAGAATAACACGCATCTCATTGAATGATTTAACGTGCCAGATTGGGCAATATTTAACTTCGTGTGAACGTTATCAGAGGATTTTTGGATTCAATATTTTACAAAGAAGTTTTTTTTTGTAATTTAGTCGTTTTTGTGGGAAATAATTATCATCAAACTATTTAGAGAAATTTGACTTCCATAATAAGCATCATTAGTAGTTTCCGACAAATTTATTTTTTAATTGTTGCTGGCCTGCTTTTCAATTTTACCGGGGAAAGTCACAGTTTTACAAAATGGTGGTTTGTTTTATAAGGGAGTCACCCGAGTTATCGGTAGCATAATAAAGCTAAATTCGAAAGCTTTTCCTTTTAGTTGTGTTTCAGTAGTTTAGTGATAAAGTAAAGTTTCTTGGGCTAAGTTGACTCTCCTGTTTGTTCCTGTAGTGAATTTTAAAAAATGTCCTATAAAGCCGCTATCTTAAACCATGCCCCAAGGTATTGGAGCCCCGATGCTGACGAGAAAACAACTTTGTCCCAATTTTCTGAAGAATACAAACAAATCGCATATGAAGCCAGGCATGCAGTGCAGAACGAAACTAAGAGTATTGCAAAGATTGTACGTATTCAAAATGTGCATGATTTGGGACAGTTGCTGATTAGAGAACAGCTATTAATAGTAGCAAACCCGAGTAAGGACTATTACAGGGTAAGAATTATGTTTTAATTAATTTTTTAATAAATTTCTTTGTTTACGAATATTTTGGAAGCTCTTCGGTACCACATATTTTTTCATCTTAACATGGTACTTTGTCTATAGACAATTAGTTTTCAATTTCATATAATATAAACCCTCAAAATTATAATTCTATAATTTGTAACAACACTAAGGGAATTGAATACCTGAAAATTAAAATATTGCGATAATGATCATCGAATATCCCTTTCATCTACCTAAAGGCTTTATACATACCAAGGAGTTTTTCCCTAGCTTAAATGTTACTTTCCAATTTTATTTGTTGGTATTTTTATTCTAACAAGGTCTTAATAAGTGTAAAAATATTTCCTGTTGCTTGACCCTTCGAGTCAATAAAAGTATATAGTACCGATTATAATTTTCAAAAGGAGAAATAGATTACTTGTGAGTAACTCCTTGTATATATATATGATTTTACAGAATATTTTTAATGCCTTATTTAAACTTTGTTTTTTACATATTTTCAAACTTGTTTACCATAACTAGGTTAGGTTTATCTTGGACTCATCACATTCAATTTATTTTGTGAAATGAAAGTTTTTTTTTAATGAATAAATTGATGAAATGTAGCAGATGTAGCAAAAATCCCTTCAGAAATCTTAAAATTACCAAAATTTCATTAAACACATGCATAAAAAATTCTAGAACATCTTGAAGAATATCAAAAAATATCTTGGACAGTTTATATTATTATATTTTATATATATTATTGAAAAGCAGTATTGTTCCTGATAGCTAACGATAAATAATTGAACAATGATACTATTGTGAGTGCGGTTTGTGAAATATGACACACTGATAAAGAATATAAATATTATTCTGATTGCATTTACTGATAAAATGCTACCGTCAGAGTTATAATATGGAATATAAATAGCACAAAACAAGCGCTTTGGGCAGTGGCGTAGCTTTCCCTAGACGGGCCCTGTATTAAAATATGTTGGAGGGCCCTCTATCCAGCTGCCGCGAAGCCCCAATGGAGGGTAAATATTTATATTTTCATAAAAGAAATAAAGACGCTCGCATTGAATAAAATAAATATATATTGATTAATAATCTATATTTCCTTGCCAATAGAAGTGAAAAATTTTCAATTACACTCATTTCTATTACACACTTCCGGGGCGTGCTTTTTTGGTTTTACCAGCAATTTTAGCATACACACGTCGGAGTACCTGTTGCCCGAGGGCCCCATAACATTGATACGGCGATAGCTACGCCTCTGGCTTTAGTTTAATATAAAAAAAATTTTAAATTACCTAATCACTTCACCCAAGTTTAGAAATAAGATAATTTTTGCATACTGTAAATAAATGCTACAGTATCCAAATGTAACTTTGGGTAAACTAAAACACATGAATGAAGGAGCTTTTTTTGAACAAAGAAGCCAGGAGGATCCACTTTATTTCCTTCTTTTTTTGTAACATGAAAGTAAAGTATATACAATAATGAACATTATTAAACTCAATTATTTTTAATTCCTCTCTTTTTTTACATTTCTGCCATTGTCACGCCTGTTGTGCTTTACCATTTAAAGCCTAATTGAAAATGATATGGTTATAATTTATTTTATATGTCAACAAACAAAAATTGAAGTATAAAGGAAAATTAATGATAAAAATCTAAAGATAAAGTTTTTGTATTGGGTAAAGAAATAGTTGTCTCCCATAAATAAACATAATTTTCTATTCTTGCCAAGTTGGGAATAAAATTAAACGATTTTTTTATTCTTGTATTTTTAAACTTCGAAACATGATTAACTTATTGTTGTACTTGTCAGCAGGGATATGTCGACTTTGACTATATTCAAATAAAAATATAATTTTGCCACGAAACGGTAGTTTCCATAACAGAAATACTAAAAAAATACAATATTTTTCTTTATTTTTAAGGAATTTAATATTTATTTCATAATCAAAATGGAATTAAATAACTTTCAATACACGTGACAATGAATACCACTCAAAGTGCATGACGCCACTCGTTCGCAAACACCATCGCTGTCAAAGGCTTGGTTAACGTTATTTTATAGTGATCTCCGTGCAATTTCTTCGAAATTTCCTCACTACTTCCTTCTAAGAAGTTTTCCCATGATGGAAAGTGGTTTTATTAAGGCAAATAATTTGAATTCGTCGAGAATTGATTGTTTTTCGGTGGCCAATTTCTTCACAACGAACAGTAATTTCTACTCTGCTAAATTTATAAATATGAAGACCTCCATGTAAGTAATATACCAAAAATTGTTATTTCTGCAAAAATAGTATGATTCTGAGATTACGTTTTGTCTTTTATTGAACAAATTGTTTTAGTCTGTGTGATTTTACTTTTAAATTTGTGACATATGGGCGCTTGCATTGATTTATCTGTCCTAGTTGAAGTATATCTGAAAAGTTTACTTTATAAGTATTTCACAGTTTGTTGTAAATGTAACTTCTAGCTCATATTAAACAATTTTATATAGTATTTCTACTACTATTTGTACAGTTTTTTCTTTTGCAGCAAATAAATAAAATACTGTATCAACTGGTATGAGTATATAGTTTACCTGAGCTTGGACCTCTCTTTTTCATTCCGCTATTGTTTCCAATTTTAGCCTTTTGGCTGCTAGTGATCGAGTTTTTACGTTTTATGTTCGTCTTTTTTTGTCAGGTTGACATTCAAACTTCTTTGGCAAACAACCTGATCTCATTCTGACTTGTGATACCGAGCCCATCGAATGATATTCTATATATCTATATCATTCGGAAAAAAATTAAACAAGTACAAAACATTGTTACCCAACTTTGATTACTTTATTTCTTTGAAAAATTGAACAATTATAACTTTTAATATAAGAAAAATAAACAAATATCAAAAGTTATAAATACATTTTAGATTATGTACGTATTAGTATTCATAAATTTTATTTTAAAGTAAATATATAACATCGATTTATACAAACAGTATATTTTGATACATGCAAATGATATTTGTTACTTAGGTATCAGGATGGTGTTGTAGTGCTTGTGATGTTGGAGGAATAACTACCTAAATATAGGAAGAATATTGTAAATATGGGTATATGTAATATTATAGTTAATAGCTATTTTAACAACAGGGTCTCAAGGATATTGCAGTGCACCTTTGCATAAGTTGGTTGTGAGATTAAAATTGTCTTCAACAAAAAACCTTTTATCGCAGAGATAGTTTAACATCTGTTGCAAACACAACACTTCACTAATATTTCCAATAGTTATATAAACTACTTCTTAACACAGCGAAAACACACTATCTTATTACTACTTCTTAATATCTTCACTATTCAAATTTTTCTATACAACTCACTTAAAACTCTTATCCTGTCCCTATCTATATACCTATAAAGTTCCTATATATATCCAGAACATAAAAATTAAGACCTATGAAATATGGCGTATCGATATAATATTCCTTTCGGCACATTCTAATAAAAATGAGTCATCGCATCGGAATATTTGTATACGAAGGCGTACCAAAAAGTTTCTCCTAGTCGTTCGTAAAAATATCTTATAAATTACTCAACATATTTTTAAAGTTAACATTAAACTCTTCAACGAAAGCTCAAATTTACGTCGATTATTCTTTGATAGAACTGAATATTTTTTTTTTAATAATTAAATATTAATATTATTTTTAGGTCCGCCGTTTTATAAAACTTGGCAGAGAATACTACGACGCAGCTTTGAAATATAATTTGGATCATCGACGATGTGGCCTTTCCAATTTGGAATTCGAATCCAACATAAATGAGTATAGTTTTCGACTAGATGATTTACTAGTAGCAGTACAAGTGGTAACATCTAGCCCGGATAGTCCTAATATCACACCAAGCAATAACTTAGAGTATTTTATAGATTATATTATTTTTTTCAATTAGTTTTTTAGTAGCGACTTCTAATTTTGTTTTAAAACGAGTAATCTGCGATATGTTTTTATTACCCTTTAAGCAAAAATAGTTCATTTAACGATTCGTTTGACGCGAGCCTCTTAGATTTCGTATATACTAGGATCTTGATTAATATTGAAGTTACACATTTAATTGAAGTGAAAAAGTTCTGGAATATTCAAATAGGAGATTTCTAGGCTTGAAGTATTTATGTTATTTGGAGTTTTTAAGGCCCAGTGTTCTGACTGATATTAAGTATACTTTTGATTATTAAAAAAGGTTTTTCTCCAGCAATTATTGTTTAAATTAAACTGACTCAATAATAACAAAGATCCTAACATAAACACTGAAGTGACTTATAGATAAAATAAACATTTATATTTCTGTGGTATGTTATTATTAGTTAAGTTTTAAATTACAATATTATCTTTAAATATATTTACATGTTTTTCTATATTAGTAAGATAAAAATATATTTTTGTATGACAGAATTTGTTATCAAAAACATATCAATTAATGGCAATAACTAATTATTATTATTAAAAGTGATAAAGTTTATACCCTATACAGTCACACCAAAGCGTATCAGCATTTTTCGAAAACAGGAAACTATCTGAAAGATTATTGAGTGACTATGCTCTTATTCATAATTCTTAGATACCAACTTTCCTTTGTAGAATAAAGGCTTATGGGAAAGCGTACGTTGATACTTTATTGAAAATTATAATAATCTGGTGCTCATTTTTTTTTTTTATGATGACCTTGAACATCTCCATAATAATCTTTTCCATTTAGTTTCGCAAAGCTCTCCGTATGCTTTTGTGTGACAGCGTATATTTTTAAACATGTGATTATAAACTTAGTAGTTTATTTACTTTTCTAAGAGATTAAAGATTTAATTTTGTTATTGCTTTTTATATTTTAAGGGTATCTCTTGCATTTCAGAGCATAAAAATGTGTAAATTGTATCGTGATGATTATCTGATGAGGTAACTCAAATTAACACCAAAAAATTGTATACCAGCGTCAATTAAAATTGACTGATAGGAGTGCAGATTTTTGGCTAATTGCAATTATATCGGAAGTTCTTGTCGAAGTTACTCATTTAAATGGGACATTTGTATATTTGCAGAACATTCGATATTGAAAACCTAGAGAGAGTTGAATTAATGGGTCCCTAGATGTTGACATCATTTCTATCGGTTTTAAAATTTCATGTATTGGAAATCATTTAATCTAGATATATGTAATGTACACCAAATTGACTATAGAATTCAAATAATCATAAATGTAAGTGAGGGGTGGGGGTTCGTTGAATTAAAAAACTTGACAGCTATTTCCGGTATGACCGCAATTTGTTAATTTTTGACAGAAACACAAAAATCGATGCAATAAATAAAGTCTTGTCTCTTGCCATTTTCATGCCTGAAATTTTAGTATTTAATGTTCTGTTTGTATTAATTGTTGCATGTTTTGTTTCTTTCATTAAACATAACACCTTAGAGTAAAATTAATACGAAAAACTTTCCTAAGGGAAATTCGAGAATTTTAGATAAGTTTGTGATCTACAGCAGATTAGTTGGAATTCGGCAAATGTACAAAAATTCTCCGACTGACGACTCGAATTCTTACTAATTAACTGAATAAATTTTCATAATAAAAATGTGACAGATTTATTAAAAATTTTGTGATTTCTTTATTTCTCTAATAGTGTTATGTCTTTCATATTTTAATATATATTCTATTAAATGTTTATTCATATATTTTATTAATAAATTCCTTTTTATTATTAAATAACCAATTTTTATTTAATGGTTTTGGGTTGACTACGTCAGGAGAGGTGACCTACTTTATCTACTTCCCAAGTTAATTAAATGCAAAGTTTTACTAGTACAAAAAAAAATATTACCTCTCCTTAATCAAATACTAGGGGGCTGTATGTCGGTCAAGAAACTTGTAGGAAGAAAACGGCTTATGGACGTCATTTTTATATCCAGATTATGTCTGAACGTCTTAAGACATAAATAAGGCGTCTTATAGACGTTGTTTTAAAGACGTCTATATACAACGTCTTTAAGATATCTTTTAAAAGTCTACATACAACATTTTATATGAAAATAAATACAGTTGTGTATAATTTAGTTGATAAAAACTAAGAAGCATTTCCTTCCCTATGGATTTTGTCGCAGTTGGGTAATAAGTTTGCAACGCCGCACAGAGCTCAGCTGAATACAAGTTGAGGTTAAAATATTTGATTGAACGACAAATTTTTAGTAGCCTCACTACAATCTTGGTTAATGGAACTCTTGCGTGATCTTTTTTATCAATACTTTGGTGCTTTTTGTCACAGACTGTTTGATGTACCGATAACAATAACAATATGATGCCAATTAACTTTAAAAAACCCGCCTTTTGTTTCTGTCATTTTTGTTTTTGTATTTCGTCATGTCATTATTCATTTTTAATGTTGGGGTGCCGACTGTGAAAATTTAGCTTTTGAAAGAATTTTATTAAATATAGTTAATTTATCTATGTGCCTCTGAAAATCTTTTTTATTCGTGTTTATGTAATACTTAAGGTAAGATCGAGAATCATATGTACTTAGGAAAAACAGTAACGTTATTTATAGGTTGTGTTACAGGAAATTTCCGGATGCTTTATACTGCTTATATTTTTGTAGTAACTCTATGTTAGAAGTATGAAATGAAATCTTCAAAAATATCTGTGCGAAAAAGGCTTGCACAGCTCATCCAGACCCGGTCCTAAATATTACAAGAAATATTACTAATGAAGTGGAAGGCGAAATGTTTGTTTATGGAGTGCTCGATTAATGAAACCTGTAAGATTTATTTTGTTCCTGATGATTGGTTATATTTAAAGATAATAGAAAATAGAGTTTTGTTAATTACAAGAAGTAATTTTGTTTAAGGTTTTAGAAATTTCAAAACTGGGAGTAGGGAGCATTTATGACTTTGTAAAGCGAGCTTGTAAAATTACCATGTACAGTTGATTAGTACGAAAAGGAAAGAGAAAGTTCTACGATTGCAACTTGGGGAGACTTATGAGTAAGTTCTGTCTTTCATTATGCATATTAACCTTGAAATAGCATAAGTCACGATTCTATAGTAGAGGACAATTATAAAAATACGCAAAAATATCACAAAATTTACTCCCACAAATGATAAACTTTATCCTATAAAATTAAAATCAGTTTGTTATTAGGATCTACAGAGACAACAGGAATGGCAAAAAGTCGGAAGAATGAGGAAATTTCAATCCAAACATGGCTGAAAAGGGCATCAGACCAGATTTGTTATTCGACTAAATAAAAACTCTTGTTTTTAAAACTATTTAAAGATTTGTGTACTTTTTATTTCAATAAACTTTTATTTTGTTGATAGTCTACCTTTTAGAGTTATTATATCGAAGGGATAAACTAAGGCTTAAATTTGATAGGTTCACTTATAGTTCGAACAGTAGTAGTTCTGAATATATTTGCTCTTCTACCTCACTTCTTAAATTTCAAATTAAAAAAAGTTTACATTATGCTTAAGTTATGTATTTTTTTGTATAAAGAGATTATGTTGAAGATATTTTTTAAAGCAAATTATTCATGCGGAACTTGTAGTTATTTAAAATGGTAGTGTATATTTTGCTCTTGAATTTTTCTTAATTAAAGTTATTTCTTGGGCTTTTGAATAATTAAGGTTTGACTTTGTAAACAAGACAAACAAAAAAATTAAAAGGACCCTTTTTAATATACATAATTTTATTGGTGGAATAGGTTGTTTTAATGTTGGGAAGGGACGTCCACAAGACGTTGTAAACAAATGTCTTAAAGACGTTACATTTGTCACATAAGACGTCTATACAACGTCTTATGGACGTCATTCGTCTTTTATGGACATACATAAGACGTCCTGAATGTTGAGATCAAACGTTTTATGGACGTCTTTAAGACGTATTTGTGCTGTTTGGGTCACTTATAGTTCGAACAGTAGTAGTTCTGAAAATATTTGCTCTTCTACCTCACTTCTTAAATTTCAAATTAGAAAAAGTTTACATTATGCTTAAGTTATGTATTTTTTTGTATAAAGAGATGTTGAAGATATTTTTTAAAGCAAATTATTCATGCGGAACTTGTAGTTATTTAAAATGGTAGTGTATATTTTGCTCTTGGTTTTTTCTTAATTAAAGTTATTTCTTGGACTTTGAATAATTACGGTTTGACTTTGTAAACAAGACAAACAAAAAATTGAAAGGGACACTTTTTAATGTACATAATTTTAATGGTGGAATATGTTGTTTTAATGTTGGGAAGGGACGTCCATAAGACGTTGTAAGCAAATATTTTAAAGACGTTACCTTTTGTAACATAAGACGTCTATACAACGTCTTATGGACGTCGTTCGTCTTTCATGGACATCCATAAGACGTCGTGAATGTTGAGATCAAACGTTTTATGGACGTCTTTAAGACGTATTTGTGCTGTTTGGGAATTGTATTGAGTTTGCTGATACTTGGTGGAACGCCATATCATTAAAGATAACGTAGTAAAGCTCAAATTTTACTTAAAAATTCCACTTCGATTGAAACTCGAATAGCCCTGTAGTGATTCCTAGAGTCTTCCGTATGTGTTGTGCCAGACTGTGGTGTTGACCAGGTGTGGGTGAGTCCGGATTGGTGACTTCCGAAGCGTTTTCCACCCAGTTTATATTCTGCCATCATTTAATATATCAATTTATGAAGATAGAGTGAACTCTAACAATTATATATTTGATCATTTTCCGATATCCAAAGTTTTATTGCTGGGTAAAACTAATTTGCGTAACTACACGATTTTGTACAACATCGGAGTCGCAATTTATTAACTACAATTTTCATAAAGCTGACTATAACCAATTGAATTACCACTTTGGACTCGTCGACTGGAGTTTTTTGTCTTATGATGACATTGACGGCGCTATGGAGATGTTTTATACAATTATTTATGTTGCAATTGATACTTATGTCCCAAAAACTAACAGACTCGCTCCTAAATACCCTAATTATTTTACAAAAGCTACTATTCAGCTCATAAAGGAGAAAAATAGAGCTTATTGGAAATTTCGTCATGCACGTCAACTAACTGACGAGACTACGTGGAAACCATTAAGATCCTAATCCAAAGCGTCGATCAAAAGGGACTATGATACTTTCATCCACTCAACTCAAAATAATATCCTGAAGAACACCAAAGCTTTCTGGTCTTATATCAAAACCCAACGAAGCGCGGCTGCGCATCCTTCACAAATAAAGTTCAGTAACACACAACTCACTGACCCACATTTAATTACGAATATATTCGTACTTCTTTCAGTCAGTCTTTCCTTCAATAAGTTTGACCCTCTCAAAGCCTACACTTATGATGAATAACATAAATCTACAGAACATAGATATTAATAGCTCTACTGTCTTGAAAAGCTTATTGAACTTGGTGAAACCAAGGGTGCTGAACCAGATGATATTCCACCCATTTTTATAGAAAACTGCAGTTCAACGTTGACTTTTCCACTTAGTTATATCTATCAACGTTCCCTAAATCGAGGATTATTTCCTAACATATGGAAGTCAGCTTATGTCACTGTGATTCACAAAAATGGAGATAGAGCTGACGTGAGCAATTACTGTCCAACATCTGATCTAAACTGTATGGCAAAAGTCCTTGACAAACTTATTTATAATCTAAAAAATATTCTCTCTGACCAGCAACATGGATTTTTGCCTCATCGCTCCTGTGAAACAAATTTATGTATCTATTCCCAATATCTATCATCCACCATCGATTTGGGTGGTCAAGTCGACTGCGTATACCTCGATTTTAACAAAGCATTCGACCGAGTCGACCACAGTATTCTCATCGGTAAACTAAAATCATACGGTGTGGGCGGTCCTTTATTGGCATGGTTTGCGAGTTACCTTCATAACCGTACACAAGTAGTTGGAATAAACAATGCTCTCTCCGATGAAATCAGGGTAACTTTGGGAGTGCTTCAAGATTCACACCTGGGTCCGATTCTGTTCCTTGTTTTCATCAACGACCTCACGGATGTGTTTGGGGGTTGCCAATTTCTTCTCTATGCAGATTATTTGTACTTTGCCTGCATTAAATTTATTTTAAATTGACACTCTAAAACTGTTAAACAAAAATGCATACAAAGAGCCAAGTACTTGAAAATTCTAATATATAAAGAAAAAGGGATATCAAGAAAAGCAGCAATCATATATAGAAAGTAATATATTGACAGTAATTGCAGAAAGTCAGCACTGATAAACCTTGAAACGGTGGAAATTACAATTCTACGTAGCATGACTAAAAGCCATCATCCCAGTCCACTACGGAAACTATCCAATCAGTTATTTATTGTATGAATTCACAAAGTGTCCAGCCTCTTACTGCAAGATGTTCTCTCCTGACAAGTAAATTTGAAAGAAAACCTGAAACTTGAACAAAGATAGTGAAACTGTTTATGACCAGGGAACGAAACCAAAGGTCAGACAAAAGACGTCCATTAAAGGATACCGGCGGATCTCACATTCAACTTTAAATATATTTCGGCAATGTAAATTAAATGTACCATAAATAAGGTTTTTATGCTGAAAGACCTCATTCGTTGATCTGTAGGGTTCATATTTATATGTCTCAATAAATTATAATCATAATATTTGTTTAATTGTAGTGTCGTATAGTGTTTAACACAGTCTAATTAAGTTAAGTGCTGTAGTTAACATAATTTAAATATGTAAGTTGTTACTTATTTAAATAAAAGTTTCAGATAGCTTACAAATTGTGATTTCTCAAATTTATTATAAGTCGCGTCGTGAAAAGAATTATGTTAGATTTAACTGTTTAAAACTAAGATACTCGGCTGTTATGGATACAAGTATTTATGTTAAATCCATAAGCAGAACTGGCCCTAGAAAAACATTTTTAAATAGCACGCTCATACAATTAAGTTATAAACAGAATCTCCTGTAATAATTTTGTATGTCTGTGATTTCAAATTTAATATTTGCGAGACATATTCAACTTTCTAAGGATATTTTATTAAAAAATTTGAAAATAAAAAAAATATCGGGGTACCATCTAATTAACGTTTCAACTATTTATTTCGAAAATAAAGCGTCGTAAAGAAACGGTTCGTCAACATATTATTTTTTTAATGCGAGTTATTTTGAAGAACCAAAAATAAAATAAAAATTTTTAATTCTATTTTATTTTTTGAAATCCGTGCGTTAAATATGTCATTTAGTGGCTGACATTTCATTTGCGCATGTTTCACCGTTCCCTTACCTTCCACCGGGCGAACGAGGATATGAGTGATGAACATTTCAAGAATACGCGTTCGCCACCTTTTCACCGTTCACTTCACGTTACCCAGTTCGAGGATAGGGCTCCTGATCTCTTAGCGCCACGAACTTGAGATATAAAACTGGACTGCTCATGAAAATAATTTTTGACCCCCCCCCCCCTTATTGGTCGCCATTCGGTGCAATGATTTGTATGGCAACATTGAATTCCCTAATAGTTTCTTACATTGGCGTGAATGAATGTCAATTCTATTATTCTAACTAACAGGTTTAGACAATAACTATCTCTTTCTATACTATATCTTAAACAATAAATCGCTCTTCCTTGTTTTACTTGACAGGTTAATCGAGTATATTCTATAAAAAAGCCCAGAGCTCCGATTCTGTAAGCATATTTTTTGACATTCTCTCTCCTTATCTCTTTTAGGACAGTGGTATACTTGTGTTAATGCAGACTGAACAAAGATAGAAGATCCTTATTATGACATCGTCTTTCCCTTTACTCTTATAGAATCGCAGACCAGGATAATTGTTTCTGTAAAACAATATTTAACTTGAATTTGTACTTTTAGTTTCCTCAAAATTATAATTTTTCTGTTTAAAGCAACTCCAATAAAGCAAATTTTTTTAACTTCTTTGGAACAGCATAAATATGTAACAATTTTATATAACAAGCATGAAATGTCAGTTGTTACAAATAAATGAAAATGCTTTTTCTACGACTGTTTACATATTTTATTTTTTACAATAAAACTATTATTTAGTAAAATAGCTAAAATGTGAAATATGCGCCAAAAACAAATCCAGACTAATTTTTTTTTTTTTGAAATATCTGTTTTAGAAACATCCTTTTTTGGACGTAGAGTATAAGAAGTTAACGAAAAAAAGTATTAATGCATTTATTTTTAAAAATTTTATATCATGAATTAATATAGTATATTGTTTAATGTAAGGTATCGAAATGTCCACATAATCTATTGCAAAGTAAGATAGTTTCATTATATAAAAATAGCTTCGATTAGTTCTTTGTTAAAATTATTTTCTCCTCGATGCTTTTAGGGAACTGATATGTTAGGTATTTATATAGGGTTAACAACATTCATAATAATGTTGACATTTCCTTCATAAAAACGGAGCTTTAATTTAAATGAAGTAAAGTAACATTATGTACTAAACCATTTTTATATATAAAAAAAAAAATTAAACTCTAAAGGGAATAGTGTTAAAGCAGTTTATATTTAATTCTAAACAAAACAATATTTATTAAGATACTTTAAATATAAAGAAGCTTGTAAATACAAGAGAATTCTTACATTAATACAATCATTTTTAATCTAAATATATACATAAAGATTTACTAGCAACTTTTAATTTTTACAATAGGTCAAACTTTCAATTTACTTAACTGTTTAAGGATCTGGAATTGACTTTTCCTAGAGTTAAATTTTTGAAATGGTAATCAATCGCAGCTTCTCACTACTTTCACAAAGGATTTTCATGGCCCAAATTTCCTATCTGAGCTAAAATCAAGAATTTTTGTTTTATTAATTAATAACATATTCAAACAAAAGGTTATTATTTTATTTTTAGACAAAACAAATACATAAAAGTAAAATTTATGTAATTTCCAAACATCCTTAATAATATTGAAAAATTTCGTATTATATGCAATCATTTATTTCTATTTTAATATGACATATTGGTTTTTAAACGTATACTCATTTTAAATTTTAACACCATACCAGTTTCGATATTCAGCTTTATATGTCAGCGGAACATTAACTTTATGGTAAAACGATATTGTTATTGGTTAATGCACACCTAATTCAGGACTTTTTTTTGTAGAGCCAGTGTATGTTATTAAGTTTAAGTTTAGTTGCTTCAAGATGTTTACATCAAACAGTGCTTCGTAGTTTTTTTCAGGCAGTTTATTTGTAAGAAGCACAACACAAACTTTTTGTTCATCTTTTTGTATAAAACAATTTCCAGAAAAATGCTCTGAACAGAGTTACTTATTTGATGTATAAAAGAATTATGATCATGATCAGTTTGCTTCAGCTCTTGAATTTGAAGATTCTTTTCTCTTAGAAAACTAAAATATCGATAGCATTTAATAATTATCATATATCATATCCATAAGATTAAACTTATTACCCTTAGTTTTACAATTTGATTCTAAGGTAAAATTTTATATAATTATTATTGAATGCTTTATAACTTACCAATTAAATAAATTCCAATTTACCAGATGAGGTATTTGCACGTCTTACGATGAAGAATCACATTTTTTAAAATACCAAAAAAAACCTTAAAGTTCCCATTCCTGTTTGAAATTTTCAGTAAAACGTCACATAAAATGTGATAAAATCCATAAACAGTAAAATCGCAAATAAATTTTTGTCAAAATGAAAACTATTCAATGTCATAAATACACTTTCACCAATATCATAAAAACTTAGGGAATTCATTGTTGCCAAAGCAATTATTTGCACCAAATGGCAGCAGTCCAGTTTTATATCTCAAGTTCGTGCTTGGCGCTTAACAAATATCGGGTTCCTTCACAAAGCACTCGTCTCACCGAGGGGTTTTCGGTTAACAGGAGCCGAATAGATGTTGGCAGATACAGTGTTATGAGTCGAATTATGCATTATTTTAACATTTATGTCTCATTTAACACCGAATTCAACGGTACAGTGATAACGTTTAAAGAAAACTGAATTTACTCATGTCTGACGATGTCTGACATTCAGAGATACCGTGATGTTTGCGACGTAAAGTTTTCTGTGTCGTTGAGTTGTATGTTGGTGATTGAGTATATTTTTTTTAACTGTTATTGTATTTTTGTTAAACTAGTTTAAATTTTCGATTTATTATTGTATTTTAATTTTAATCTGTAACTAGCTCTGGACAAACATGGGTACTATTTGGATATTTGGATCTGTAACGTACTGTACTGTAAATAAATAAATAAACTATTCAACATGTTTCGCTACACGGTAGCTTTATCAAGAATGAATACACATTCTTAGGTCTAGGTAGGATAAACTGACTTTAGCTTTTCCAATAAACAACAGATAATTGAAATGGGTCATTAAAATAGGTTCAATAAAGGAGAGTTGTTTAGATCTAATAGACAGTTTAACAAATAATCAGTATGTTTAAATTTATTTATTTCTAGGGATTCCACAACTTTAATTTAGTGCCTTTATTTTCTGTATATAAAATTTGGAAATTTTGACCGAAATTGTTTTTTTTTTTTAAATAAAACTACTAATGTGTTCTTTTATTCTTGTTGAAAAACTTCTGCCCGACTGTCCTATGTAAAACTTCGGGCATAACATGTAAAGAGGCCGAGGAACACGAAAATATTATTTTTCAAAAAAGAAACAATTTTTTTAATTATTAACAATTTTTTGTTTATAACAAATTACCTGATCATTTTTCGGGGATTCACCCTCGATATTCGTAATGTAGGGGGTCAAAATACATATAAAAAACTTTGGTGGAGCAATTTCTCTTCAGCGACTACGAAAACCTACTGAGCTTCCTGACTATATATCAATTTGATATAACGATAAATTAAATATTACCATTGATGTTTTAAAATACATATTGTTATTCGACTTTTTAGGAGCTATATACCTTGATTCTCGTTGTCAAGGAAACACATATTTATTTTGGGTAGCTGGAAAAGAGGGTCAAAATTACTATGGTTACGGATACTATTAAAAAATAAAGACCTCTGCAAGTATGTATTCGAGTTGTCGGAGTTGACAATAATTAAGACGAGAAATGGAATCCGATTTACTTTTAAAAGAAGACGAGTTCTATAAAGAAAATGAAAAACTAGAGTTAAGAACAAAACAGTTAATGCAAAAAGTAAACGATGTAATGGTAAGCAACTCCTCTTGAATCTCTCAAAAAATCAAAATATATAGTATATAGTTTACTTATAATGGGTCCACAAACGTGCTTATAGAAAATTGATATTTAGTTATATTACATCACTCCATAATTGACCATTTTTACAGAATATATGTTTTGGGAAACATTTAATTTTGAGATTATCCTTAAAATGTGTCTACGTTGGAGCAACTTTGGAGGTTAGTTTGTCAATGCAATTTTCCCTTCTTTGTAATCGATTCATACCTTTGAAAACTAACAACTAACACTAAGAACTTACATTAAATTAATACGCACTACAGAAAAAAATATGTTGTTCATACTTTCATTAATAAACATAATAAAAATTTGGCTTGCGCTTAAAGAGAGAAAGAAAGAGGGCGTTTTCGATGAGTAGTACTTCTCTTTCTAATGGCGGAGCTAAGCAAGATAGTCCAAACGTAATTGAATATCCTTCTCACCTGACCGAACTTAGAAAAAGAAGAACTACTTATCCATAACGCTTTATCTCTTTCTAAGCGTGAGCCAATTTCTTCTATAGGACCCGCAGTCTATATTAAATAATATTTAAGTACTCTTATGTCTATGGATTAAGCTAAGAACTTCTGACTTGCTAATTATTAATTTTTATAACCATGAACAAATGTAAATATCATTTAACTTATCAAGTGAAAATTGTTAAAGTAAATTCTTACAAATAGTGTTAATTGTCAATTTTTGTAACTATGAAACCACCATTATGTCACCATGAAAAGAATTGCATCCCTTCCATTCCTTTTCAGAAAATTCAAGATAATTTAATAAAAGACACTTTTAAAACCCAAGCTGAAATCAGTAATGCAAGAAAAAATAACTACAAGTTTACCAAAAAGCCTAGCGAACAAGAACGTTTTTTTGATACAGATCTCGTTTTGGAAGAAAATAGATCGGAAGAGAGTGGCACTTTGAACAACGGATTATGTAGAATCTATAAAGCTAAAATAAAATCATTGATAGCTGAAAAGGAAAGGGTTCAGATTGAATTACGGCAAAAGGTATTTATTAAGTGCTCCGTTACTCTAATTCTCAAACGTAAGTTTTTTAAAATATCTTCAAAACGACTTTGTAGTACATAAGTACTTAAAATAATATATATTTTGACATTAAAATCAATGAATTATTTTGTAGAACTGACATAGTTTCAGAACTAGGGCTTGTTATATGTATGGGGTCATTGATCACGTGATAATATTTTATTTGTATATCAAAGTGGTAAATAGTGTGTGTCTTTTTTATTTACCAGTTCATCCAGCGTTGATATCCTTTTCCAACTGCATTATATAAACAAATATAACATGCTAATCCGTTCTACTAGGAAATAAAGTAAGTCGCCTGTATTAATTTCTGGTTGCCTAACTTATATTATTTTCGATATGTAAATAATATCGTAATAAACATTACTTCTTTCTTAAATTCTCTTTGTCATGATATTGTAAACTTTGCATTTGTAGAATTTTTAACACTCAAAAATACTGAAAAGATTCACAACAGCCAAAAAAACTCGAAAGCAAGAAAGCAAAATAAGAATATTTATCTGTCAAACTTAAAAAATTAGCTCCCTCACCGATGCCATAAATCACGACCATAAAACTTTTTTTTGTTGAGATCTATTACTTAATATAGACTGCGGATCCTATAGGAAAAAGTTGGTTCACGCCTTCGATATAGATATATAGATTCAAACAACAATAAATTTGTTTGAAGGCTGTTTATGGGCGGTGGGGGGCTTTTTTGATGTTTGACAGACATAAACATGTTTATTTATCTTTTCTTTCAGTTTAATTGCTTTTCGTGATCCTTTTCAGTATTTTTACGTGTTAGAAATTACTATAAATGCAAAGTTTACAATTAATATTAACAGAAAGAGGATTTAAAAACTGATTTTTATTGGTAAATATCGTTAGATATTGTTTACATATTGAAAATAACAACAATAATAACTTAGGCAACCATATATTCATACTTTGTTTTCAGAATTGACGTACCGATGATACTCGTTTAAATAATGCAATTAGAAAAGAATAGCAAAAATATCTACTGTTTATCAACACTTTTTCAAATATAAATAAAAATATTATTACGTTATTCAGCGTTCAAACAACCGGGCCCTAGTTCTGACGTTATGCTAATTCTACAGGGGTTTGTTCGAAAGTTCACGCTTAAAAAGAGATAGTGTTTCGAGGAGCAGGACCTCTCTTTCTAATTTTGGTCAGGTGACAGTAATATCCAATAATATTTGTAGTATCGCGCTTAGCTCCGCCATTAGAAAGAGTGGTCCTGCTCCTTGAAAATGTTCTCTCTCTCTCTCTAATCGTGAGCCAACTTTCTTTTATAGGTTCCACAGTCTATATTAAGTAATATTAGTTTCTCTTACGTCCATGTTTGTGACTAGTAAAACAGATAGGCCAATACGTAGGACAAAATATAGAATAATTATGAAACATGTAAAACAACAATTCCCTTACCAACCATAGAACATCTAAAAACAGTGTTTTCGTGTTTGATCACCCCCACATAAAACACTTGTAAAACAAAACAGTTTATGCGTTTTGACTAAAATGTGATTGTCGGACTTGAATTGTCTTTATTTTTGCTATTGTGCGACTTTTCTTCACTCCCACTTTATTTTTCAGTTTTTAAGTTAGGTCATGTCCGCCTGATACTTTTATTTTATGTTTTTCCCTAAAGAGAACGCACTAAAATAGTTTTTTAAAAAAACTTTGTTTATAGTCATAGCGGCAAATAAAATGACTTTTATTAACAAAACAAGAACATATACCGACTTACATAAAAAATTTTTTTGGAACCGTCAAATGGAAGTAAACAAACACGAACGCCGAAATAAAAAGAAGGGACACCTGTTTCCTGGTAACAAGGGTATTCTTTTTTCAACTTATTTAATAATATTCCAGCCATTTAACACATGGCACAAATTTCATTTCACTTTAAACATACCTGCATACGGAAAATATTAAAACCTAGTTCCATCTTTCTTGCTCATCTATAAGCCCCATTAGCTCTTCTTTCTATTGTATCATATCAGTAAATGACACTATTTTATGTTGTCTATTATAGAAAATCCACGTGTGTAATGCTGTTGCTCTGTTGTCAGGCGTTCAAATAATTATTATGGAAAAGGAAAAAGTATTGGGAAAAGTTAAAAAATAAAAATAATATTAAAAAAATGTTTTTCGAAAAAAATAAGTGGTACTATGGCGCTGTGAAACCATCCTACAAGCCGCTACTGATGGTGATCAAAGACAAAGATGATATGTACCCTTTATATCAACATGCATAAAATAATTTTTTGTAAAAAAATATGTAAACCAATGAGTTTAATTTTAATAACGTCATGTTATTTTTTTTTTAGTCGGAAGAAGTAAAAAAACTTCAAAAAGAAAATCAACAATTCAAAGAGGAAAAAGAAAAGTGGTTTTTATCTTATAATGCAGGGAAAAATAACATCGGAAAATTGGAGAGCCAGGTACGTTTTACTATTCTATGAGAAAGTGTTAATCAAAATATGCAAATTATCAATTTTGCTCATAATCCAGACATTACATCACATTTGTTTCGTTATGTTATCATAAAAGTAGGCTAGACCTTGTACAAATCACCATTCCTGGGATATTGCGACTTTAAACATCGATAATATTACTATGTACTCTTCAAAATAATTAAAAATATGGGAGTGTTGGTTTGTGTAACAAACACACTAAAATACGTACTATGGTTCAGAATGAATATACAATCGGTCCCTCATTCCGTTCGCCCGTATAACCTTAAGCAGCGTCTCTTTGCTGTTCCATTGTTCAAGTGACGACGTTCACATACCTGCCCTTTTTTTGAAGGACATAAATGAAATAATTATTTTTCTTATTATTTAATCGTGGTTGGTGAAGATGTTTTATTAATACTGCTGACAACACGAATTCATCTGAAAGTTTATCGGCATATCCAAAAAGTCAAACTCATATTATTTTATTTTTATATTTTGATATTGTGACGATTTTGTCTCTTTAAAAATCGCTCACTGGGTTTGCAAAATAAAACGCAACATTTATCACTAACAAAAATACAATACTATATTTAACCACAGCTAAATCACAACTATCTAATTACTACTTCTTAATATCTTCACTATTCAAATACCAATATACAACTCTTCGATCATACCCTGTAGATTAATAATAATAATAATAATAATAGTATATTACCAAATCAAATAAATACAATAATAATAAGCTTTATTGTTGTAAAGAAATCAGGCTTGTTAACAAAGCACTATGCAGAACAAAAAGTTAAAAATAAATATAAACAAAAACATATTCAACACAACAAATTGTGACAATAAAAAACTTTAAAAACTTAGATCAATGATAACCATAAACACGTGATTAAAGTCAGTAATCAAAATAAACAGTATAAATAAACAAAAGTCCATAATTAACAAAACAGGTACCTAAAATAAATTAAATAAATTTATACTAAATTAATTTAAAAGTTTACAGTCAAATAAAATAAATTAAAACAAGACAAAAATAGCCATAAAATTACACCATTATACACATTTTGAAAGCACAAACACACCTTGTTAAAAATGTTCAGCAAAATATTCTTCCAGTGAATAATTCGGTCGTGTCACAAGGAAGCCCTTAAGTTTTTTCCCAAGCAATTTATCATCCTAATATTGATATACTTTAGACGAATTTTGTTATATATTTTAATTCCCTCAAAAATAAGAGACTGTTTAGTGAGAGTCGCCCTGGGAATGGGGAATGGCAGGCCATTATTACGTGTATTATATGGGTTTGGAGTTGAATAATTTTTATATTTTTTATGAATCAGTTCCACTATTTCTAAAATGAAAATGCGTATCACTGTTAATATTTTGCCTTGAATAAATAAAGGCCTACAATGCTCCTTCATTTTTACATTAAATAAATAACGCACTGCTCGCTTTTGTAAGACAAGAATCGAATTTAATAACTGCCGACTACAGAATCCCCAAAATGCAATTCCGTATCTCAAATGAGATTCAATCAACGAAAAATACACTGTTCTAGCCACATTTGAATCTAATTCCCTTGACACTGTTCGTACCGCATAACACTCGGCATTTAATGCCATTATGTGGTCAGTAAATTTCAACTTATCGTCAATAAGTATACCTAAAAATCTAGTCACTAGCTTATTCTCTATTAAATGATTATTCAAAGTTAAACTATCACAGGTAAATTTAAAGCTTAATACGTTGGTTTTAGTAAAATTAAAACTTAAACAATTTGCGGCACACCATTCATTCACTCTAATCAAGTCACACTCGATAATATGTTTCAAATCACAGCCATTCTTTCCACGTCATAAAATTGTTGCATCATCTGCAAATAATGTAAATGTTCCTCGGATATCAATCTTGGTCAGGTAATTTATATATAAAAGAAAGATCAGGGGCCCAAGAACAGAACCTTGTGGGACGCCACAACTCAGAGAAGAGACACTGGAAAATTCTCCATCGTACCTAACCATTTGCTGCCTATTCGAAAGATAGGAAGCAAACCAATTTAATGTCACTCCTCTAATACCATACAATTCGAGCTTACTCAAAAGTACTTCGTGATTCACACAATCGAACGCCTTTGACAAGTCACAAAAAACCGCAGCCGCGACATCGCCCTCATTCAAACTGATGTAGAGTTTCTCTAAAAAAGAAAAAACTGCGTCCGTAGTGTTCATGGAAGTCTGAAAACCAAACTGACATTCAGACAGAATGTTATGTTGGCTAAGAAAATTTGTTAACCTTCCTTTAACTAGTTTTTCAATTATTTTAGAATGAGTGGGCAGTAGAGATATTGGGCGAAAGTTTGTCGGTTGACTCCGATCTCCACCCTCCGTATTACTGTAGCTGTTTTAAGGCATGATGGAAATATACCATTTAAGAAATAATGATTTACAGCTCTAGACAGGAAATGCAATGCAATATTAGGCAAATTTTCAAAGACTTGGATCGACATCTCATCCAAACCAGATGTGTTTTTATTTTTTATTTTTGCTATGATATTTTTTAGCTCGTTTACTCATTGTCAAACAAAACAAAAGAACTGGCGACAGAAATGCCTTTAAATAAATCTAACGGTCTTTTTTGTACATTATTTTTTGATGTTATGTCAGTTGCCACTGTACAGTAAAAGCTATTCACGGCATTTAGGTCCATGCCCAACCGATCCTGCACCACACTATCCTTGCCTCTTAAGCTGTTGACTATATTCCAGCTTTCCTTGGCTTTATTTTTAGAATGATCAATCCGACTTCTGTAATGTATTTCTTTTGCCACTTTTATAACTCTCCTATATATAAACCTATATTTATTAAAATAATTATGAAAATTGATACTGTCAGTAAATTTTCTTATTATATGCAATGATTTTAAGTTCATAGCTGATATCTTTAAACCTTCAGTAATCCAAGGTTTCTTAACTTTAGATTTAACTTTTCGCAAAGGAAAATTTGCATTAAAAATACTTACCAGAGTGGTATAAGACATGCACCGGTTCATTATGGTTCATTATTTGAGACCAATTAGTTCGAAGGGTCTGTTCTCTGAAGCAATTAAAATTCTGTGAAGTATAAATTCTACTGTGCCTAAACTCCCTGGTGTTGATCTTAGAATCCACATTAAAGCTAATTTGTACTGCTGCATGATCAGATAAACTTGAGGAAGTCACATAACAATCCAAATTATCACAATCAAAGTTTACACATACATAGTCTATGAAAGAAGCACTGTGTTGATTGAAATAATAGCTTTGTTTGAAGGCTGTTGATGATAGGTGAGGAAGAGGTTTTTTTTTTATGTTTGACAGACATAAACATGTTTACTTATCTTTTCTTTTTAAGTTTAATTGCTTGTCGTGATTGTCGTGACTCTTTTCAGTGTTTTTAAGTGTTAGAAATTACTGTAAATGCAAAGTCTGCAATTAATATTAACAAAAAAAGCATTTGAAAACTGATTTTTATTGGTAAATATTGTTAGATTTTGTTTTCATATTGAAAATAACAATAATAATAATTCAGGCAAACATATATTCATAATTTTATGTATTCAGAATTGACGTACTGATGTGTAGTACCAAGAAATTAAATATCTACTGTTTATTAACACTTTTTAAATTTAAATAGAAATATTATTACGTTATTCAGCGTTCAAACTACCGGGCACAGCTTCTGACGTTATACTAATTTCACAGGGGTTTGTTTAAAGATACAATTATTTTAAAACTGATATCCTATCCCTATTTATATACCTATAGAACTTCCTAGAAAAAACAAGAAATATACTAGCATAAAAGTTGAGGGCTATCTAGAGATATGACTCATCTATATATTATACCTTTTGGCCCATTATAATCATGATGAGTCATCACATGGGAATATTTGTATAAGAGGACGTATCAAAAAGTAATTTTAATCCTTCGTTACAATATTTTATTTGTAATAGTGTATTTAGGACCTCTCTTATTTTCAACTCTATGCAAATTTTTGCGAAATTACTTTTTTGTTTATTTTAACCGAAAAAATATAACTTTTTAGGTTACCAATTTAAATGCTCGATTACAATCGAAAGATACAGAAAATGCAGCTTTAAAAAAAGAAGTGGAAAACCTAAAGAAAGAACTCAAAAGTAGTAACCTCAATTTTAATAATTGTGATGTGAGATTGACAAGAGCTTGTGAAGAAGCTGACAAATTAAAACTAGCTTTAAAACATTGTAAGGAGGAGGAGAAGGTATGACAGACGTAGGTGTAATAAAAATATTTCTCGTTAACCAGTTCAAAGCTGCACAAGCTTCATTTTTCGAATGAATGTCGAGAAATTAATGAAAGGACTTTGTGCAAAATCGCCCCACACAAAACTACACATGTTTTGAAACATTTTTAAACTTTATTTAAAAATAAATATAGGTAAAACTTTTCAAGAACAAGCTTTAGTGAAATGCATTAAAGAGAAAAAATAACACTTTTGTCAAATGTATAGCGCAAACTATCACCTTCATTTGGATTTAAAAGGCACAGTATTAAGGGGCTATTAGACTGCACGATATTCAGGATTCCTGATTAGATGTGTAACGCCTAGCCACTATTTTATGTATTTTTTCATATAGTTTTTCCAACTTCCCGAGGGGCTAGAGCATTTTCTCTTAATAAGGGAGAGCGGGACGAGGTCCTAGAGTATTTACTACTGCTTTGAACTTC
Source organism: Diaprepes abbreviatus (assembly GCA_034092305.1). Taxonomy (NCBI): domain Eukaryota; kingdom Metazoa; phylum Arthropoda; class Insecta; order Coleoptera; family Curculionidae; genus Diaprepes; species Diaprepes abbreviatus. Next base: position 6,034,178 of record JASJET010000211.1, on the reverse strand, counting down.
TTTATAAACTCTTCTTACCATTAAAACACTGATAGCCTTTTTAGATTAAGTTTTATTGAAATTATGTACGAGCGGCACTAGTTTACAAAAAGAAATCAACGATAATTTAACTTAATTAGGGAGCAACTATAAAGTTTTCTTCTATTTTATCTTTAACAAAGTTAAAATTAGACAAAACGCTCACTTTCTTACTGGTTACTACGTTTTATAGTCCGCATTTCTCTTACCCACATCTCGAGGCTACGCAGGGCGAACTAAAAGTTTGGTTTACCCCATTTTAAACCCCATATTGACTGTTTGCTAGACTACAAAACACACTTAGAATTATTACTGTGAGAATTATATTTAAAACCTTATTTAAAACATTTTTTCACCGTACTGCGAAACACTCTACTGGCACTGTTTCAGTACTTTTTGAACTAACTCTTTCTAAGACTGAAATCACAGTGTCGAACTAACTTGTCTAAGCTTGAAATTACACTGCCCCTTGCAATAAATTCGGGCTGTATTTATATCACCTAGTACGTCGCAATCTATGGGACTTTTTTCTGTGTACGTGCCTTGGCTAGCTGATTTTGCGAAAAACATACATAAATCAATATTTTTTTAATTAAAATCTGGCAGCTTAAGAATTTGCTTTATAGTTGGAACGTGACTTAAGGCTAGAAATCTCGGTGAAACACAACAATAAATAATATTTCTTAATTAATTACTGACAGGAGTAAATTGCTAGCTAGAGAATTTCGTGAAGGAATGTGTAAACAATTTGATCGCCTACCATCCTAAATTTGCGTACTTAGAATCTTACGAATGCAACATAAGCAAAAGAACACCTGCGGATCACGCGACTTCTATTGAAATCAAAGGCACGGGATTCGGAGACTCCACACTGGAACGTTTTAAATTCTTTTATTTTTATATTTTATTCGAATTTAGTAAAGAATTGAAACAAGAAGTGCGAGTCTGTGTTAAAATTTGCACACCTATGACTTAGAAAAATTTGATCTTAGATAAAGAAAAATAATTTAATTTTAATATTTTAAATTTAATAAAGTTTTTTTTTTCTATTGTTGAGTTTTAAAGTAAATACTTGTACTATTTTTCATTTCGATTTATTTATTTACTTTATTTTTAAATAAAATAGATTTTAATCCGACTTTTCCTTCGATAAATTTTTGCTTGTGAAGTATATTTAATATTTTTAATTTATTAACTTCTTTGAAAAATAAAATTAGTCTCGGGGCATCACAGTCTAATTAGCATTTTAAAGTTGTGATGTGTGTTTAAAAATTATCCATTTAACAGAAAATGGTAACTTTTTTTTTAGGAAATAAAGGATGGTTATAGAAAACAAGTCAGTGAATTGACATCTACAATAAAACAACTAGAAAAACACAAAATTGAACTATTAAATGGGTTTAAGAAGCAAATGCAGCTAATAGACGTTCTTAAAAGAGAAAAGGTAAACTTTTTATTACTCTCCAAATTTTTCCAAGGCTAAATCTCTTCTTTGTTGATAGATGCATCTAGAAGCATTTAAAATTGGTGAAATGACCGAAGCAGAATATACGAAAATTTTGGAATGGAAGTTTGAATAGTACCCAACATCTTTTTGATCTTTTTTTGATCGACGTCAATATTTAGATTTATATATAGTCCGGGAGCTCAGCAGGTATTCGTAGCCGATGAACAGACATGGCTTCACCAAAGTATATATATATATATATATATATATATATATATATATATATATATATATATATATATGTATGTATGTATTTTGACCCCCTGATAATTTGTTATTAATAAAAAAATTGTTAATTAAAAAATTGTTTTTGTTTAAATAAAAAATATTTTCGTGACTTTAACCTCGAAAATTCATTAGCCAGATGTTGTTTGCTTCACAATTCCTGCTGGTGTTCGAAATTTCGAAAGAAGAAAGAAAAATGTTTCGTCAATAGAAGGTATAAATACAAATTGGGATTTTTGGCGAGTTGGTATTAATCGAATTATAGCTAAAGTCGCCGGCCGTTAGTTGAGTTGAGTTGTTAATTCAGTTATCGGCGGATAGTAAAAATCAAGAGTTAGAAATGGAGTCTATGGCCGTTAGTTTATAAATCGAAAATTGCCTTGTTTGAAGGTTGTAGACAATGTTGAAGATTGACTAAAATGTGATTGTCGGACTTGCATTATTTTTATTTATTTTTACGACGTTTCGATTAGGTCCCAAACAGCACAAATACGTCTTAAAGACGTCCATAAAACGTTTGATCTCAACATTCAGGACGTCTTATGTATGTCCATAAAAGACGAATGACGTCCATAAGACGTTGTATAGACGTCTTATGTTACAAAAGGTAACGTCTTTAAGACATTTGTTTACACCGTCTTATGGACGTCTCTTCTCAACATTAAAACAACATATTCCACCAATAAAATTATGTATATTAAAAAGGGTCCCTTTAATTTTTTTGTTTGTCTTGTTTACAAAGTCAAACCGTAATTATTCAAAAGTCCAAGAAATAACTTTAATTAAGAAAAAATCAAGAGCAAAATATACACTACCATTTTAAATAACTATGAATAATTTGCTTAAAAAAATATCTTCAACATAATCTCTTTATACAAAAAAATACATAACTTAAGCATAATGTAAACTTTTTCTAATTTGAAATTTAAGAAGTGAGGTAGAAGAGCAAATATTTCCAGAACTACTACTGTTCGAACTATAAGTGAACCTATCAAATTTAAGCCTTAGTTAATCCCTTCGATATAATAACTCTAAAAGGTAGACTATCAACAAAATAAAAGTTTATTGAAATAAAAAGTACACAAATCTTTAAATAGTTTTAAAAACAAGAATTTTTATTTAGTCGAATAACAAATCTGGTCTGATGCCCTTTTCAGCCATGTTTGGATTGAAATTTCTTCATTCTTCCGACTTTTTGCCAGTCCTGTTGTCTCTGTAGATCCTAATAACAAACTGATTTTAATTTTATAGGATAAAGTTTATCATTTGTGGGAGTAAATTTTGTGATATTTTTGCGTATTTTTATAATTGTTTTCTACTACAGAATCGTGACTTATGCTATTTCAAGGTTAATATGCATAATGAAAGACAGAACTTACTTATAAGTCTCGGCAAGTTGCAATCGTAGAACTTTCTCTTTCCTTTTCGTACTAATCAACTGTACATGGTAATTTTACAAGTTCGCTTTACAAAGTCATAAATGCTCCCTACTCTCAGTTTTGAAATTTCTAAAACCTTAAACAAAATTACTTTTTGTAATTAACAAAACTCTATTTTCTATTATCTTTAAATATAACCAATCATCAGGAACAAAATAAATCTGCTTTTTAGTTTATATCAACTAAATTATACACAACTGTAATTATCTTCATATAAAATGTTGTATGTAGACTTTTAAAAGATATCTTAAAGACGTTGTATATAGACGTCTTATGGACGTCTTTAAAACAACGTCTATAAGACGCCTTATTTATGTCTGAAGACGTTCAGACATAATCTGGATATAAAAATGACGTCTATAAGACGTCTAGTGCTGTGTGGGTAATAGTTAAAAAATTGTTTTTGTTTAAATAAAAAATATTTTCGTGGGTTTCCCCTCGAAAATTCATTAGCCAGATGTTGTTTGCTTCACAATTCCTGCTGGTGTTCGAAATTTTGAAAGAAGAAGGAAAAATGTTACGTCAATAGAAGGTATAAATACAAATTGGGATTTTTGGCGAGTTAGTATTAACTGAGTTGTTAATTCAGTTATCGGCGGATAGTAAAAATCAAGAGTTAGAAATGGAGTCTACGGCCGTTAGTTCATAAATGGAAAATTGACTTGTTTGAAGGTTGTAGACAATGTTGAAGATTGACTAAAATGTGATTGTCAGACTTGCATTGTCTTTATTTTTATTTATTTTTACGACGTTTCGTGTAGGTTGTATCTCTAATCGTTATCAAGTATAAACTGAATGTTTTGTCTTAAAGACTACTTATATAGGGAATCTGTCCACTGAAGAGCGAAGTTTCGCTTCACTGTACATACCTCAATGATTTGATGTTACAAAGTAGTGGTTACCAAAGATTAGGTATCTCAACACTCGGTTTACTGAAGATTCCATTATTGTTTTTAATGTAAGCTGCTTCTATAAATTTTCTTTTTCGGTGGTTTTTGGTTTTGTTTTTGTTAAAGGAGCTATAAGTGTATTTCCTGATTTAAAAGTTACTGACAATTCGTCTTATTTTCTCCGAAATTCCCTTAATGTACGGAATTGTGAAGGAAGAATGTGTTTCTTGCTGTCCCGTGTTCGTTGTTCTAAAGTTATTTATGACATCGTCAATTAGTTTTAAAGGATAACCATTCTGTTGTAGATTGGATTTAATATTTGCAAAGTTCCATGTGAGTGTGGTGAAATGTATATTGAAGAAATCAAACGACCACTAGAAGTTAGAATTAAGGAACATAAAACTAATACACAAAAAGGGGAAACGTCAAGATCAGGTATAGCAGAACACGTTTGGGATAAACAACACCATATAAAATAGTCTGAGGCTGGGGCAATATATATGGAACCCAATATGAAAAAAAGAAAATTTATAGAAGCAGCTTACATTATAAACAATAATGGAATCTTCAGTAAACCGAGTGTTGAGATATCTAATCTTTGGCAACCACTACTTTGTAACATCAAATCATTGAGGTGTGTACAGTGAAGCGAAACTTTGCGCTTCAGTAGACACATTCCTTATATAAGTAGTCTTTAAGACAAAACATTCAGTTTATACCTGATAACGATTATAGATACAACCTAATCGAAACGTCGTAAAAATAAATAAAAATAAAGACAATGCAAGTCCGACAACCACATTTTAGTCAACCAACCATTCTCATTAAAATTAAAACAAACCTGAATACACCTAGGTAAGTCAAACAGATCCATGCGAGTTTCGTAAATAAAAGGGGTCCGTGGATCATAGTAAGGTGGCGCTAGGGGTCCGCACTAGAAAAAGGTTGGAAAGCCCTGGTTTAGATTCGTAAACGTATGCCTCTAATCTCCGTTGGTATAAGTATCTAGTGCTTTCTTCGTCTAAGCGGTCAGTTGTTTTTGGGATAATTCACTCATTGTTCATCTAAATCAATGTTAATTTCCTCTGATGAATTGCAGTTATAACTTGGTAAATATTGTATTTTTGGTATTAGTAGGTGAAGATCAGATCCACAAGTACGAGGCATGTCCAGAAAGTAAATGTACTGAATTTTTGGTAGGCTACAAAAATTTTTATAAAAAAAAATTCATAGTTAAATTAGTACATATATAAGTTATTTGGCAGGTGATGAAGCGGGGTATCGACTTTTTGATGCCTTCCTCGGAGTAGTTTCCCGCCAACCCCTTCGTCCACCTCCTCGTGGATTGAAAACCTTTTTCCACCCATGTGAAGCTTCAGGGAGGTGAAGAGATAATAATCTGAAGGTGTCAGGTCAGGGGATTGTGCGGGATGATTTAGGACATCCCATTTAAACGAGGTGAGCAGTTCCTTCTTGGCGTTGACCGTGTGGTCTGGCATTGTCGTGCAGCAGGCACACTCCCTTTGTCAGCATGCCTCTCCTCTTGTTCTGAATCGCCCTCCGCAATTTTTTTAGGGTCTCACAGTGTCTTGCCGAGATGATGGTCTCCCCTTGAGGCAAATATTCAATCAAAATTATGCCTCGACAGTCCCAAAACACGGATGCCATGATTTTCTTGGCTGAAATTGTGGTTTTGAACTTTTTCGCGGAGGGTGAAGAGGTGTGACGCCACTGTTGAGACTGCCTTTTGGTTTCAGGCATGTAGTGTACAACCCAAGTTTCATCTCCAGTAACAATAGAGCGGAGAAATTCATCTCCATGGAGTTTGTAGCCTCTCAAAAACTCTTGCTCGGTCTCCACTCGATTCAACTTGTGTTGGTCTGTCAGCTGTTTTGGGACTCACCTCGCAGACTGTTTCCGATATCCGAGGGTTTCTGTGATGGTTTCGCGTAGTATAGATCTGAAGATTTGCGGAAATATCGCACAAAGTTCATTCACAGTCAATCTGCGATCGTCATGGGGCGCATTTTTTTCCCACAATTTCGTCAGTCACAATTGAAGGTCTTCTGCTCCTCTGATCGTCATGTACAGACGTACGACCGTTTTTAAACTAGCGACACACTTGTACATACTCGTACGATTCATAGCTGTATCACCAAAGCAGTTTTCACCTCATTATAAACCTCAACCGGAGCTTTTTCCGAGATAGCGGATGACGGCGCGCATTTCGCACTTGGTGGGAGATTGGATCGACATTTGTCACGAAACGTGCTGTCGCGTCGAGTTCTCAACGTACTAACCTTGAACCGGTCTCGTTGTGGAGGGGAGGACTCAGACCGTGTAGCCAACATGTCGAAAAAAAAATCCCTCCGACCGTGAGAGCCTCAGTACACTTACTTTCTGGACATGCCTTGTAACACCTCTATGTACTCTTACATCTTGAATTTGAAGTTTTGTATTCTGCCTTATGAACATAATAGATTTCTAGTGTTGTGCGTTGTTCCCAAGTAAAATTGTGGATTCCATTGTGTTGGAAGAATACGTTAGTTATTTTAAGATCGTTTGCTGTACGGAGGTCGACTAGTAGTTCAGCATTATCACTTGTGACTGTTTCTCCTAATGGTCCTACCACTAGGATCATGAGTTTTCGACCTATTCTATTACTTAGGTCTACTAATATAACTAGTCTTCTAGTACATAGTTTTTTAAAGAAAGTGTCTTTTACTGTTATAGGTTCTTTATCATATATCCTTTCAGAAAATGAAAAACAATTTTTTTTGACCTGTCCACAGTGGGGGGATAATGAATAATAGAGTTTGGACTCTGGGTTTTAGGATATTTAGGATAGGAACCTAATATTGATATGTGGGGCGTTCTACTTTTCTACCGACAATCTGAGTGATAAATTTTTAGATTTGTAAAAAAAATAAAAGTGTATATTCTTTTATAAAATGTATTTTAAATTATTGTCTAGTTATCGGAGATTTAAGAAACGTATAATGCATCGAAGTTTTATTTTATACCTTTTATTTATTTCAAGCTTTATCGGAATAGTAAGAAAAAATAAACACTTCAGTCACAAAAAAAATAATTTATTAGTTATTATGTAAAATCAAGTGTTCAGTTTTTTTTTTAACTTTGCTTAACTAGAATATGAGCATTTATTATTATTTAGCTCGATTTATCGAAAATATTATTAGAAATATATAAAAAATGACATTTAATACCACTCTGTCACATTTTTGCTTGTTAAGACCACAAACTTTGAAATATTTTGCAAATAATTGCAATAAACATAGCTGAAATTCTGTTAATACATTGTATGGTCAATATATAATATTATAATACGTTATTTTAGTATATGTTTTCATTAAACTGAATCATATGCTACTTCGACGTTTAATTACAAGAGGGACAAAATTGTGACAGAGTGGTAGATATTAATTAGCCAATATTTGAACTTAATCCTTTAACATTTTTAAAGTTTTTAAACCGATAACAAAACATAATACTTCTCTTATAATGCTACATAAAATATTATTTCTTAGTAGAACCATCCTTTGGTACACGAAAAATCAGACTAATCTTCTCTTTTCTCTTATTCTACTGTTCAAATACTTCTATTGGTTCAACAAATTCGTAATAAACACGCCTTCCTCTTTTGATATCTTTAGGACTTGGAATTATTATCACATCTGATTTTACTAATTTAAATATTTTTCCAGTGTCATCAACAGTTTTATAAAACATCACCCGAACATCTCCATCTTCATTCACACAACTTTTTGCAACTCCTAAGTAGGTGTACTCTACTTTGTTTTTACTGGGTACTTTTACTAACATATGTGTACCATTTTTTATTAATAATTAGTGGATGTTGTCTACAGACAGGTCATATGGTTTTATGTGCACAGTTTTTCTCAGATTAACAAGAGGCTGACCATCTTCATCTTCTGAACTAGAAGTATAAAGAGTCTCATAAAATCTCTTTGTAGGAACTCTAATTATGTTGGTTATATCAGCCAGTGGTTCTTCTAAACCTGAGGTTGGGCTGTCGCTAATTTCTATCTCATGTTTAGGCAATGGGCGATAAGTCTTCAAATTGTAACAATCACAAAATTGGTTGCAAAAACAACTCAATGTTCGGTAGCTCAGCACTCCAGGTTGCTGAGCCACTAGTTGGTGGACGTAGTGCCTTTCAACGGAATAATTCCACTTGGAATTTCCATTAAAAACAGCTTCATCTTACTGCGGTCTTTAAGTGCTTCATAAAATTGTAAAGCGTCAACAATGTCGTGTCCACTGGCGACGAAATGGTCAGCTAAACGTTTAATAGACCCTTTTATACCATCAGCTGCTCCCTTACCGTGACCAGATTCAAAAAAATTCCAGGTTGAACTTTCAAATCTGTATTGCTCAATCTGTCTCGTCTAACTTTTTCTCTTCCCCTTGCGCTAGCAGCGGATGAGGCTGGAGTCAGTGAACAAGATCTAGAATTTAAAGGAAGTGACCTGGAGCTTGAAGGAACAGGTGTGGAAGCCGGAGTATTCATTAAAACGTCCTACAAAGCTTTCTGTTGTTCTCTTCTCTTGTAGTTTTGAACTTGTCATTTTCTTTTCATTTGTCTGTGTTCTCTTGGTGTTACATCTTTGACTACTTTTTGCGAGCATGGTATCTTTCTAAGTCTTTAGGTTTCACTTCTGCAACTTTTTCGGAGTCTTGTTTCCTTTTTTCACGACAACGTCGCTGACTTTCCGCCGCAGATAACGCCATTTTTTAAATACCCCGATGGTAATACCTTAAATGAATAAAATAATTGATTATGTAATGTATAGAACACAAAAAACATTAATTAACTATTGTGAAAATCAATCAAGGCAAAGTTCCAGACAAAAATTGCCACTCCGTCACAGATTTTTTGTGACAGAGGTGCCTCGTGACAGAGGTGTAAAATAATAATGTTCGAGGATCTCAGCGTTCACCTAATTACGATTTGTTCGTAAAAGTGGGTGAATATGACAGATTTACTGGCAAACAATAATATTACGTATATAAATGGGAACTACAATAAGATTTCAAAGTAGTAACTTACGTGACAGAGGGGTCGCCGAATAAATACACGCACCTCTGTTCACTACCTGCGGGCGGCTAACTCGGCTCGCTCCTGGGTGGGGCCTCAAGGCGTGAGGCCAAGGGGGGAGGGGGAACCGTTCTGTTGCTTAGTGTTGAAGGTCAAACAGCTAAAGCGCGTTTTTTGTTTTGCAAAATGCGTGACGGAAGATAGCAAGAAAAAACATATACAGCCGGACCCAACGATAAAATATTTTTTTGTTTAATAGTATGAACCTTTACGTTTATTTTATTCTTAAAAATTTAATGATAATATTTCAGAAGTTCAATAAATAATTTTATATTAAAGGGTTCTATATGATTTTTTTAAGCGAGAGCATTTTGTAACATTAGGCGGCGCAAAGAGACACATTTTATTTGTATGTAAAACACCTCTGTCTCACATTTCGAATACTATGTCACAATGATTTTGTAAAAAGCAAAAACAATAAAAACAGAATTTTAGTATTATTATAATGACATTTTTGTCCAAAAAAAGCTTGTCAAAATAAAATTTGGGAAACTGCAATTTTGGAAGAATACCGATTTTTTTTCCGGAGGGGACACGTCATTGTCGGTAGAAAAGTAGAACGCCCCATGTATCCATTTTACAATAAAACAAAATAAATATTTTCAAACTTTTATTGAAAAAACTTAAAAAAATAACAAGTCATATACTTTAGAACACTCTTAAAAACTAAGACCACAACACAGCGCCGGGCTGGCAGGGCGAGCTAAAAACTAAATCTGAATTGTATGAATTAGGATTTTGGATATAATTTCCACAAACAAACACATGAAGTTTCATCTCATTCTCTCATCTTATTATATGTAGTACATTCTTCCACTGATTCAGTGGTAATATAAGCTTAAACGAAAAATGAAGTAAAATTATAATGAACACTGTCCTTTCCGGACCAGCAGTTTTGTCATTATGAAAACTAAAAAGTTAAAAAAAAAACTAAATATATCTCTTAAAAACAATGAAAGGGAAAAAGGGCGAGTCGTCCATGGACAGTTGGTGATGAATAACTTTTTTTTTTTTAAATAAAGAGCTGCTTGTCAGTGGATCTTAGTTAATAACAATTTATAGATATAAAATCTGTACACTAGTCACCGTTATGGACTATTTTAACTAACAATACTAACGAATATAATCGGAGATTCATCAAAAACAAGAAAAATTAAAAAAAAAAAATACTGCAAAAATATCTTTTAAACATTCAATGAAAAGAGGGCGTGTAAAATAATTCTTTTAAACGAGAAAGTACATACATTTTTAATAAAAGGAATGTTTTAAGTACTTAGCACCCTTTCGACGGAACCTTTAACGGATTTGATCACTTCCCGCGCTAAAAATTTTTATCATTAAATTTACTCTTCGACACAGTTTTCCAAAGTTTCAAAATTTACAAAATTGTCCCATAAAAAGAAACTTTTTGAACATTTGTTTTTCTTGAGCTTCAGATAATAAAGATTTTTGGCGCAAAATTTGACCACGTGCTCTTAGTACGAGGAATAAAGACGATAAAATGATAAAATAACTGCTGCTCCTTTTTCACCTTGAACTTGGTTATACTTTTTACAGATAATATAGAGTATTGTTCAGTCCCGGGCTGGCAGCTCTGAAAAAAAGAAGAAAAAAGTTAATACTCATCTGTTTTGCTTGATTTGCCCACCACATCCATTTATTGTTGATCTATTTATGATTCTTTGGTGTGAATAACATACACTATCATACAAAAGTAGAGCAACACTTTTGAAGAATGTACAGGATGTCCAATTTTCAACACTTTTGCGGAGTATCTCTGTTATTATTAAAGATAGTACTCCATGGAAAATATACTTTCGTCAGTAACACAGGTTTTTTTACTGGAATGTGTTCATTTCGGCATCCTATAGAACATATCTCGATGGTAACTCTGAAAGACCTTTGCAAAAAAAAATGGCGGACCAAAAATGGTCATGATTTTTAGTTTTTTGAGTTTGCTTCGAAAAATAAAAGTGGTAGCGTAAAATATTTCAAACAAAAGTTGTAGAGAATTAAAAAACCTATCGATTCATATAATATACGTTATAGGTGGCGCCACTAGTTAACGAGATATATTTTTTTTTCGACAAATTTTACGGTTGAATTTTTTTTTAAAAGACATTTATTAACAAATTACCAATTTAAAATTTAACATAAATACAGGTATTATCATTCTAAAAAAATATGTCAAACCCGGAATCTGAGTTTTTTATTTTCCGAGAAATTCGATGTCAAAGTTGAAAATTCAACTTCAATTTTCCATTTTCCTAATTAAGATACAATGCTCAATTTTAATGGAAATTATTTGTATTGTTTTATATTTTAAAGATCTATTAAAAAAAAATTTTTTCAATTGTGGGCCCAAGAAATTTTGCAAAAACCAATTTTTGAACCAAAGAAAATTGCGACAACTTTTCACCGGATGGAGATAAAAACTTTTGAATGCGTGCATTGAATTTAGATATATCATTTCCGATCTCAAAAAAAAAAAATATTTTGGATGAAAAACTTTTTTTTTTTAATTCATAATGGCACGGCAAATGAATATTAAGGGCTCAAATTTGCAGAAGATGCTTTTTTATACTTGTACTTTATCTGTGAATTTTTTGGCTCCAAGAAATAGCTGCTGCAGGCCGCTGTGGGAGGGTTGCCATTGTTCAGGAACATTATTCATTGGCGCTTCAAGGAAACTTGTGCATCACAAGTAATATTTATAACATTGATGTTTTATTAATTTATATGATACTAATAATTTGTTTAGTCATATTAATTTGTTTATTAACAAAATTTTTACAAAAAATGATAGAGAAAATCATGCAAATTTTCAATTATATATTACATATTCTGTTTTTTTCTTTTATATTATTATTACCTAATAGTTTATTAACAAAATTTGTACGAAAATTTCTATGAGCAATTTTGTTAATAAACTATTAGGTAATAATAATGTATATGTAATTAAATATTTGTAGATTTTCTCTATTAAAATTTTGTTAATAAACTGTTAATAATAATATAAAGGAAAAAAAACAATAGAATATGTAATATACAGGGTGATTCAAAAATCGATCACGAAACTTAAGGGGGTGATTCTACTTGACAAAATAAGGGTAGAGCTTCATATAATTTTTTTTCAAAATGTCATTCGTTTTCGAGTTACAAGCCGTCCAAGTTCAAGTTTTTATTTTTTGTTTTTTGAATTACTCGCTTACAGGAAAACCGATTTGACTAATATTTGAAAGATAGGCTAAGTCTTCTGCGCTTCATCATTTTAGTAACAATTCACATTGATTGTTTGCCGCTAGAGGGCACTTTACCTACATTGAAAATTGTTTTTTTTGTCATAATTTTTTAGTGTTGACAGCTACAGTAGTTTTTGGCATAATTTCTGAAAGACTGATGCCAGGCCTTTAAAAAAGGTGCTCTTTATTTACATCGCTAAACCCAACGGTTTAGACGTAAATCACCCTTAAAAATTAAGTGGTAAATTTACTTTTCTCATTTCATTACCACCAGCTACCAGGTAAATAGCTATCAAAGTATACTAGAGCTGTCAGTTTAACATCAAATAAATTCGCTTTTTAAACTATTTAATTTATAATCTTAAAATAACTAATAATGGCTAATCAGTAAATATTCATATTATGGATTATTGCGATATACATTTAATTGATAAAAATTAATGAAACAGTACTAAACAAACTAAAAAAGATTCTCAAAATGTCCCCCATTTGCTTCCATACATTTCCTAACACTCTTCAAAAAATGTCGCCTAACTCGATGAAAAATTCCTGGTGTTTCTTTAATAATTTGGCACTTTTCGATTATCCTGAAGCGAAGATCCTCGACGTTGATTACTGGAATATCGTACACCAATTGTTTCAAATGACCCCAAAAGAAAAAATCCATAGGATTAAGGTCTGGTGACCTCGCTGCCCATGCCAATGGTCCACTTCGTCCTATCCATCGCTCAGGATACGTTGCATTCAAATACTGTCGGACACGTATACTAAAGTGGGGCGGAGCTCCGTCTTGGAGGATCCACATGTTGGCCCTTACTTCCAATGGCACATCTTCCAGATACAATGGGAGACGATTTTGGATAAAATCTAAGTATACGTCACCAGTTAATGGGCCATCAAAGAAATGAGGACCAATAAGGTAATCTCCTATTATCCCTGCCCACACATTTAGTGAAAATCTACGCTGATGTTTCGTTTCTACCACATTGTTTGGGTTCTCGTAAGCATATGTGTGGATGTTGTGTAGATTTGTTATGCCATCACGAGTGAAACCAGCTTCGTCAGTGAATAATATGACGCCAATTAATCGATTATCGTGTTCATACTTAGCTAGGATCTGATTGCACATTTCCAACCGTCTCGGCCGATCATCGTCATAAAGAGCCTGCACCTTTTTTGAATGAAACGGGTAGAGTTGTTCTTCTCTTAGTATCCTCCATGAACTAGCCTGACAGAGCCGCACTTCATTCCCAATTTTTCTAGTACTAATACCTGGATTATCTTCAATAATTTCAAGCACTCTTTCTTCTTGTTGCACGTTTCTAGCAGTTCTAGGTCTTCCCCTATTTCCATTATAACTTTTAAAGGAACCACATTCCGCAAGCCTCCTGTGCACACTGGAAAATGTTTGAGCATGAGGGATATTTCTTTCCGGATAACTCTCCATATAATATCTTTTTGCCAACTCTGCATTACCATTTGCTTTTCCATAACAAAAATGGATATCACAATATTCGATATTTGAATATTGGTGATTAGCCATTATTAGTTATTTTAAGATTATAAATTAAATAGTTTAAAAAGCGAATTTATTTGATGTTAAACTGACAGCTCTAGTATACTTTGATAGCTATTTACCTGGTAGCTGGTGGTAATGAAATGACAAAAGTAAATTTACCACTTAATTTTTAAGGGTGATTTACGTCTAAACCGTTGGGTTTAGCGATGCAAATAAAGAGCACCTTTTTTAAAGGCCTGGCATCAGTCTTTCAGAAATTATGCCAAAAACTACTGTAGCTGTCAACACTAAAAAATTATGACAAAAAAACAATTTTCAATGTAGGTAAAGTGCCCTCTAGCGGCAAACAATCAATGTGAATTGTTACTAAAATGATGAAGCGCAGAAGACTTAGCCATCTTTCAAATATTAGTCAAATCGGTTTTCCTATAAGCGAGTAATTCAAAAAACAAAAAATAAAAACTTGAACTTGGACGGCTTGTAACTCGAAAACGAATGACATTTTGAAAAAAAATTATATGAAGCTCTACCCTTATTTTGTCAAGTAGAATCACCCCCTTAAGTTTCGTGATCGATTTTTGAATCACCCTGTATTATAAAGATTGCATTTAACTCAACCTATACTATATATTACAAGGACTTTGAGAACTTATTCTAAAAATTTTTCAAGATGTTGTACCAAAGATATTATTGATGAGATATGTATTCAATATTCATAGCTTATTTGCGAATTTTCAAAAAACCCAAATTTTAGATTTTTCAGTGAAATCAAATACCAACTATTTTGCATATTTCTATACATGGTATTCTATTTAAAAAAAAGCATAAGTTTAGTCTATAACTCAAAATCTGATGCTTTAAAAACCAAGTATGCTAGCAGATTTTAGGTAGAAAACCCTACAACAGACTGTTTTTACTTTTTTATTGTCGCCCTGTACCTTTTTGCATCTTTTTTTTTTAACAAAAAAATAGCACAGGTTCAGGAAAATCGCAAGTCCATCTTTAATAATAAAAGACATACCCCGCAAGTGTCCAAAAGTAGATCCTAGTATTCTAATATACTTAGTGCATGATATATCGCAACGATTAAAATCAATGAACTGATAATAACGTTAACATTCAAATACAGAATAATAATGCATCAATATTTTTCTTGAAAAAATATTTTTGTATAGTTTATTTTATATGTAATCAACGTTACCAATTTCGAAAGAATTAAAACAGGAGCAGTGAATGCCCTTCAGAGAAACTGAATTGAATATAAAAAATCTTACCTGTGCAGAGACTGGGCAGTTAAAAATGCCAATTTATGTGCATATTGACATGGGGCTGGGACACGTACCGTTCCCGACCAATTAAAATACATATGACACATCTTAAATGTGAACCTCTGCAATTTGTTGGCATCAATGCCCAAAGTATCTTCAATGACGTTGTAGCTCGTAGGAGACACCGTTCCTTGGCGTACGCATTGAGATACGATGTAGAAATCATATCTGAAAAAAAAATTAGATTTAGCTTATACGAGAGTGGTTCGATAAGTTCTCTGTCTGAAACAGAGAGGGCGTTAGTAGGATGAAATAACTATATTTTGTACGTGTTCGAGCGGTTATAAAGTACTTTGTTTTAAAGGGTATTGTAAATATCCCTTACGGATTAACAAATTTACAATGGAATGAGAAATTGCATAATGAAAAATCCAATCGATTGCCGCAAGATTCGTCGCGATTCGACGGATAGAATGACGGTAATCGCACAATGCAATTTTCTTATATAGTTCCGGCGTAAACGAAAAAGTGTCCAATCAAAAGTTCGCTTTGTTCTGATTGGTTACACACAAGAGAGTAGAGCCAGCTCTCGGAAACTATATAAACCCCATGTTTTGTGCAATAGTCAGCCAAAACGTCACTGCCAACATTTTATGCTCAAGGAAGAGACAGAAAATCACGAAACATCAGTTTTGAAGCGAGAAAACATCAGTTGTGAAGAAAGAACGTTGGAATTTGTCAGATATCGTCACTTTTTGAAAGAAATTCGCATTTTCTTAAAAGAAATTCGTATTTTAGGGGAAAGATATTTGACAAATTCGAGAAGATAATTCTGCAGGAAGGCTCAATAGCCCAGAAAATATCAACCTCGACGATCTTTTCAGACGGCTGCGTGGCTGAAGGATTATTTCTACTAATTTTAAGTTTAAAACAAAGCACCTCCGAGGCCCCTGGACGAACTAGTAGCTTTTTCCCGGGAAATTGCCAAAGGCTGGGGTGCCTGAAGACTCTAAAAATAATTTATTTTTGTTTTTGCTGAAATCTGATTTAAATACGGTATATCGGGGTTCCTCTGATTTAAATTTACAGGTTAAGGTAAGCTAGGTTTTCTAAACCTCAGAGCCCGATATACTAGAGTTCGAAAGACGGGTGTTATTCGTAATTGTATACACGAACTGGGGTTGCAATTACGGATCACCGTCATAAACTTCGCGAAACAAATTAAATAATGAGTGTTCCCAATAAACTCACCCTCCAAAGACATTAAAGGTTTGCAAAAGCCTTGAACCATCCCCATATATTAAACAATACCAAAAAAGTACTTAGAAAAGCATTTTTCTAAGGTTGGTCCCGCACGAATTTTTTTCTAAATTGGTAAATACTTAGAAAAATTTGGCACAAAAATTCGAGCGCGAAAAAATTAACAGAAAAGTCCCATCAAATCACCGTGACATAAAATATCGTGAAATTCGGAGAAGGCAGCGGATTTCGGATACAAACGAGAAATGCAATTAAATTTGCGAAAAATCTTTTCCGACCAAAAGACAAACACTTGACAAATTTAGATTGACTTTCTCGCACAAACAAACTCCCACACAGTACATTCAAAAGTTGCAACCAACCAATCTAATTTTTCAATAATTAGATTACCCCAATCACATTGCACAAGGCCCGTAGAGCACTTCAGCTCACCTCCATACGCGTCTTGTATTAAATTAAAGTCCCCATTTGACTTTTGGCTCATACAAAAAATACAACAAACTTCAAAACTCTTCCATAAAATGGCTCAACAATTCCCAATGCCACAAATAAACAGCAAGAAAGGTGAGGAGGCCTGGATCTTTCCTGGGTCGGGAGGTTACGGTGGGTCCTCTCCGACACCCCTTGGGTGCCTTTCCTTTCGCCAACAAACACAACAACCACAGTGAACAGATTCAGAGGAATCTTATCGATTTAGACAACCCCGTTACGAATACTGCAAGACTCGGCAGACAATTCATCGATTTCGAAAACGAAGCGTACTACGAGGTTTATTCAACAATTACATCGATACATCCCCTGGAAAATCTTTCACGATCCAACCACTTCCCTGGTCTACGACCTTTGAGTCATTGAAATCAAACGCTCGCGTCTACAGAGAGACACCCCGCTTACTCATTTGATACATACATGGAATCTACTGCGATCGATCCACTTCAAGAGTCAAATCAATTTCATTCACACCAACCAAAAATGCAAATTCAAGAAAAATCGACGGAGCCAAGTAGTGCACAAATGAGAGAAGCACAAAACCGAAGGCGGTCCCATCTCCGATAAGGGCTTAACTCCTACGGACATTAAAAATGAGTTAGATTCTACTTTAAAGGATTCTTCTCCTTCGTTTTCGACAGTAAAAAAATGGGATGCTGAATTTAATCGTGGTCGTACATTAATTCAAGATGATGAGCGCTCGAGACGCCCATAAACCGCTACAACTGACGAAATTGTCACAAAAATTCACAATGGCATACTTCACGACCGCCGAATGAAAGTACGAGAGCTTGTTGATATAGCTAACATCTCGATGGATCGTGTTCGATATATTTTACATGATCTTCTTGGCATGAAAAAGCTTTCTGCGCGATAACTGCCGCGTTTGTTAACAGTCGACCAAAAATGCTTCGAATGAATTCTTGGCAAGAGTGTTTAAGACTTATTCAGACGCGATCCTGCTCAGTTTCTTCGACGTTTTATAACTGTAGATGAAACATGGATTCACCATTACACGTCAGACATAGAGCCGCAGTCTAAACAGTGGGTGGGGGCAGGTGAAAGTGCGCCAAAAATAAGCAAAAATGGTTCCATCTGCAGGAAAATTCATGGTAAGTTTTTTTGGGATTCACATGGCGTGGTGCTTATAGACTATTTAGAACAAGGTAAGACCATTACCGGGGAGTATTACGCTTCACTACTGGACCGTTTGCAGCATGTGATTAAGGCTAAACGTCCACATCTTGCCAAAAAAAGTGCTCTCTCATCAGGATAACGCGCCTGCACACAAATCTATGGTTGTTGCTGCAAAACTCCATGACCTACCTTTCGAAGTGCTTCCACATGCGCCATATTCGTCGGATCTGGCTCTCAGCAATTATTTTCTCTTCCCAAACTTGAAAAAATGGCTCGCTGGACGAAAATTCCCTTTAAATAACGAGGTCAGAGCAGCGACAACCGCTTATTTTGCAGAGTTGAACAAATCGCAGTATACTACGGGTATTGAAATGTTAGAACCTCGTTAGTCTACATTTATTGAAGTACAAGAGGACTATGTTGAAAAATAAATAAGAACATTTTCAAAAAACTTTCGTTTTCTTTATCAGGCCGAGAACTTATCGAAAAACATGGGATGGGTTTTATGGTCTTAACTGACTGGCCCGGTGAATTTTTTTTGTACTTCTTCAATATAAAATATGTCAAATTATAGAATTTCTCCATGAAATACTAATTCGTTCTTTGAATTAATATTTCAAGATGATGTTATTGTAGGAAATATATACAGATATATAGAATATATCATCAAACCTTTATTCAGAATACGACAGTATTATCCGACACTGAAACTCGAATATTAATATGAATTCAAATCTTTGAATAAGTTTTTTCTTCTTTAAATATGTCGCATATTATAAAAGGATCAACTCATACGAGTAAACCGAGTTTCACTTATCAATTTAACATTTACAAACGGTTAGATTATAGATTCGGATGCAATTGAGTTAATGAAGGGTTTACACCACCTCGAGACTTTAAAAAACTTAATTTTTTTGTTTACACTTTTAGGAATATTTTCAGCGTTTAACCAATTCAAAAATAAAACTATTTCCGAAGTTATATCAATTTAAAGTGAACGCTGACAAAGGGTTTTGTTGAATACTCTTTTATATATTTTGAACTAGTTCTTTATAATAAGAATTACTTTGAGGAATTTCAGAAGGTTTACCTTTCTGAATATTTAACGTCATAGAATCTGTCTGCTATGTGAGGCAGTACTGCAGAGGTCGTCACGTTTATTAAACATTATTAAACCTTACAATTGGCCCAAGCGATGCGATTATCCGAGAAGTTGGATTCTCAGCGAGCCAACATAAGAGACCAAAGAGGCCAGAAGATTGAAAAAAACATGCTCGAAAGGAGTCGGAGGATATCGCGGCATCAATGGATGACCTCATATATGTGCCAGGAATCGCAGAGTGAAGATGATTTTAAAAAATATTTGGTTTTGAGACGCTAACGCCTTTTATTTTTCAGACGATGACGCCTGACGGAGAAGAAAATTTCACCATCAGCAAGGATTCTCAAAAGAGGGTTCTACTTGATGATTTATTATTTCTTTTTTCAAGTTATTCAATCAAAAAAAAAATTCTAATTTTTATACCTATATTGTCCAGACACCAAGGTGGTGTAACCCCTTAAATATGGCTGTTCATTTGTTAACCTTCATAAAGGTGCATTTGAAAAGCTCTGTCAGTTTTGTTATTGGTTGGTCTCTAAAGAATATAAAATATAAATCTTATTTTTTATAGATCTTGAACTTAACTGGCACCTTACATTTTCGTTGCATAATTGAAGAAATAAAAGTTGCGGTATTCTAAAAAATTATTTTAATTTATTAGTAAAACTAAGTCTGAAGTACGTTCAGAAAGCAATGCTGGTTGCAAATGCCTTTAAAAAAATATAACCCTATTATTCCACGATATCCACCTGCGCACCAAATATTGGCTTCTACGTTCAATTTTAAAATGAGGATTAGCATCGCTCCAGTATCTAGCATGTTAAAAAGCAACAATTTCGTTTGTAGTTCATCGGAAAACATCATGCCTTTTAAAAATTTCAATTGAAATAAATGTCACTTCCAACCCACTGACAAAACTTTACAATTGTTGTTTCAAGCTCTACTACAGGAATATGATTAAAACATTGCATTTCATTTCTTTGGAAAGTTTCCTTACTTCTTATTTCAAATGGAAGTCATAGACATTTTAAGGATAGACAACGATTTTCTTATAATAATTTCAGATGACTCACCATACTTCTTTTTAGTGTTTTTTTTTATGTTCAATAAAGAACTACTTATCTGTTATTTCTGCACTAATTTAAATAATTCAGGCAGTAAAATGAGCTTCTTCTTCTAGGTAGAACCAAGTTCTGTTATCTATACAATGCCTCATCGATCTTCGTTTGAGGTCGAAATCCAGCTGTCTCTCCATCTTTTGGGGGCCGTCCAGGCGGCCGTTTGGTGTTTGGTTTCTCTCTCATCACGGTTTTTGCTAGTCTGTCATCGTCCATTCGTTCCACGTGATCTCTCCACTGCCTACGACGGTTTCGAACCCACTTCACAACATCCCCCACTCCGCTGTCCTCGCGTATTTTTGCGTTTCTTATTCTATCTCTTAAACTTGTTCCCGTGATCATTCTCAGCGTTTTTATTTCTGTGGTTCTCATAATTTGTTTTGTCTTTTTGTTTCTGTGCCGTAGGTCAGTATCGGTCTTACACAGACCTTGTAAATTATTGCTTTGCTCTCAACCGTCATATGTTTATTGTTCCAGATTATGTCTCTTAGTTGGCCTGATATCATGGTCGCTTTGTTAGCCTGTGTGCGTACTGAGCATATTTTCAAAACTTTCCGTTAACTCTCGTGTAAGAGGATTCTTCCATATCATAACACTGCCTTTAATAGATTTTTTTATTGAAACCAAGCATATTGTGGTAAATGCAATAGTATAACCTTTTTTGTCAAGTTTAAGGTACTCATAGGTAAGAAAATTACTGGTATAGCATTGTAAAAAAATCCTTGTACAGTAAAACCATTCTTTATAAATTTTATGAATATGAGATATAAATTTCCGATTTAAGATCTGATTTCATTAGAATTTTTTCATCCTCTAAAATTAGAAATCCATTTTCATGCTTTGAATTTTCTAGACACCCTGTACATAAAAGACAAACATACTCGTTATTTGTTCAACAAACGAAAGTTTTTATGAACGATGCATTTTTTTTCTGAAAACTTCAAGATAAAACAGGTTTTCCTCTTGTTAACTTAATTCGCGGACATACTGTATATATCTAAAAGATGTATTTTTATTAAGAACAGTCAAATAGCTGGAGTCAATTCTATGGGGGCCATTTTCATGTACAGGCCCTAGATGACGTTAGGGTATGCTATATTTCTCATAGTATTTCTGACAGTTCGAATGTTCGCAAGCAGAACTAGGAGCGCCTACTCGCAGTGTTATCCAACGTTGCCAAATAGTCTGTAACTCGAGCATTTATTCAAATGGGCGTCATATCATTTCCCGCCAATAGTTGTTTCCTAACCTAAACTTGTTATTTTAAAGCTTCAGATTCATGAACCCTTCTTTTTCAGGCTGTTCTAATAATTTTTTCTGATTTTGTGGATATAATAGTTTATTATTGAAATAAAAAACACCATAAGAGAGTTAGAAGATTCCTTATATATTGATAAAAAAAGAAGAAACAAACTGCATTACTAGAATAAACTATGTTATTTTATTGAGGGGTTTAATGCTAGTATTAATTAATCAACAGATTTTGAAAGAAGACGTGAGGTATATAAGATTTGTTTTGAATTGGGTATAGAAAAGTAGAAGTTTATTAGGAAATGTAAAATTATAGATTGCAAAAGAAGAAATGTCTATATAGCTACTGTCAAGGTTGGGATGAAAATCAGAAATTTGGGACTGAATTTACAGGATTTGAGAGAATAGATATGGTACAGAAAAGAAATGAAATAACTAGACAAAGGAGTATGGAAAAACAGTTTTTTTTTTCTAAAAAAATAAAAGGGTTTTCTTAAAACTACATAATATGACAGTTCTTTTTCAGAGTTATCTTCATCTTTCTGCTGTACGGAAAACCAAGTTTTGGGTGTATTTATTTATTTTAGTATATATGAAGATCTGTTTTTAATAGATTTGTAAATTGAGGTGTTGGTATTCATATAAATAGGTGTTTTTCATTTTTGTTTTTTAATAAATACAGAAGTTATTAGAGTAACTGTAGGATTATATATTGTATTAAGTTTTGTCCAAGTACAATTTATGTATTTGTGTTAGCAATACGAAGGTTAAGAAATGATTGATATGATACTTGTTTTTAATAGATTTAGAAATTTAGGTGTTGGTATGAATATTATTAAGAGTTGTTTTTAATTTTTGTTTTTTAATTAATAAAAAGCTTATTACACTCACTGTAGATTTATCTGTTTTATTAAATTTTGTCTAAGTACACTTTATAAAGTTTGTTTCTGTGTTTACCTTTATCTAACATTAAAGTGTCTGTCTGTAATTACATATTTGCATTAAATAAAAATTTTAAAAAATAGTAAGTGAGAATTTTTATTCCCTTCAATATTTTCTAAATAAAGTACTTTTTAGTCATTTTGCAATAAAATCAAGAAACAAAATTCATAGGCAAATATTCTTTATATAGCTGCGGTATCAAAGAAACGTTCATTTGATTTCACATGAGGGAGTGTGGACGTTAAAATGATTTTATGGGGGTTTTGTATCAAGCTCAAATCTTCATAAAATGTTGAACCTGAACCTCCCCTATCCGTAAATCCGCCACTGAATTATGTATTCAAATTAAAAAATAAATTTCCAAATGAATAACTACAATGGAAATGAATACAAAACGTAATAAAAAAAAGCAGTTGTTGCCTTTGTGAAAATGAATGTTGCAATAAATATATTTTTTTTAATAATTTTTAGGTTTTTATTCAGATTTTAAGTAAGAAACATAAATAATAAAAACAAATAATAAGTTATAAAGAATTGATTATCGTATATATAAGCACTTTACCTGTCTCAATTATAATAATGAATAATAAATTTTATTTATTAACGTATTTATTACCACATATTGATCGATTTTTAAAGAATATCTGGCTTCTAAAATACGTGCGTAGGAATTGAATCATTCCAACAAGCACATTTCACGATTCAAATAAGGTGCGAAGACAAGTTTGTAAGGATGCGGAAATTAATTAATGTTCCGAATACAGACTATCTGGCAACGTTGGATAACACTGCGAGTAGACGCTCCTAGCAGAACTGCCTTGTACTTCACTAAAGCCCAAACCCTTGATATGCCGAAGATCCTAATATTACATCCGTTGTCAATTCGAATTATGGATATTATCTGGCTTTACGCTATTTATTTACAATGGTCTGCATATTATGGCTCCAGGTCCCTGTATTTGGCGGTCTTCTCATTATACTTTGTCCTTTTGATAGTTGTTAGGTTTCGCGACGTGAGAATGACGAAAAACTCAAATTGTCACAAAGAATCTAGCTAATGAGTTCATCGTACAAAGTCGCTTCAACGTCCATAATACAGATAAATTCCTTAATCAACTTACCTTTCGGGGAGAGTAATAACATCGTCGACGATTGTACCTGGTGGAGGATTGAAACCTTTATTATCCTGCGCTTTAGCCCTGAAGATCTTCGTGTTGATCCGCTTTGAAACAACGATAAACGCCAACTTAAGGGGCTGGTTTTGGTAGAGTTCGGCCTTCAATTTCTTTTTGACCAACTCTACTTCATGCTCCTTCACGTAAGGAATTTGACCATCGCCGACACCATCTCGATAAATTACAATGCGTTCTGAAAAAGAATAAACAAAAATAAATATTTCTCATTAAAAGGTTATTAAGATTAGAAATGTCATAATTTCTTTCTTTCCCTACATTACTTAATCAAATAAAATCACAATAAAAGGGCTATTAGACTACAAAATATTCAGGACTGCTAAGATCGAGAATTGCGAGATATTAGCTTTGTTCCCGGTAAGGATTTAGAACCGATTCTGAACTAATACGCATGCGCAGTTCAAATAGTAACGTTCGCGGATAACAAAGTTCTGAATTTTTAGTTACAGTCCCATGTTCGCGGAGAAAAATAATTCGGTTCGAAATCGATTCTGAACCAGTCCTACCGGTTCTAAGGATTGAAGAAGAACTGTAAGTTCGGAATTTTATGCAGCGCCAGCGTTCATGCTGCGGCCGCAATGTGCAACTATTTGACAATTGTTTTTATTTTATTTTAGATTTTTCTCTTGTTTATGTCATTCGTTGCATTTGATGTTCCAGTATATATTTTATTATACTATATTGGTTTTACTTTAATTAGTGTTAATCGACCTAGAATCTTAAATAATAAGTTAAAAAAGTGTTAATCGACCTAGAATCTTAAATAATAAGTTAAAAAAGTATTAATTTGAACCTAAAAAAAATATATTTTTAGTGAATACTCCCATTATGTCAAATCATTTATCATCCAGCGATGAGGACTTTAAAAAAATTTTAGAGTTACTTAAAATTCCTAAAAGTGCTAATTATTTTGAGGAAATTTTGCCCATTTTCAGTTAAGCTGAGAAATGGACAAGAACTGGCGTGTATTATGGTTTGCGATAAATAAAGTTGCATCGTATAGGGACGTATCAGACCGGTTTTTAGTTTTATTAAAAATGTTTTTTGAATCAAAAAGAAATGGACCTTAAACTATTGCGTTTTATTTTTTGTTTAGAAAGACCCCATCTTTTTATTAGGCGTATTTTTAGAATTAGATTTACTTTGAGGCTCCCGAAATATGAACCTAACACAAAATAAAGAGTAAACAATAGATATCTGTTAAAATATATATTTGTTTATCAAAAATTCTATTCAACAAAAAACAAGACGTTTTATTCCAAAAGGAACTGACAGTTAAACTTTATATTATATAAGAATAACAATTATAATCCAATATTTCTTTAAAATAATACAAATAAAAAACCTAATAAAAGACAGTTTTATGTTATTTAAAACAAAAAAAAACAACTAGTTGAATCAGCATTTAACAACACCATATGCATACCAGAGTGGACGATTCAAAGTTCCAAAATCGTTCGCGGTAAAAACAAATCCTGAACCGGTTAATAACCGAGCATGCGCTGTACAGCAACCCTGATCTAATTCCGTACTAGTTCTGAATCGGTTCGGAACAAAGCTATTTAGTGCACGCCAATTACACTGTCCTAAATTGGGACCCTAAATCCTAGATGTCTCTTGGCGCGCATGCTTTCTAAAAACACACAAAAACAGGCTTTATTCTAGTGGCTGGTTGTATGAAATAAAAAGAAAGTACTAAGTGAATAGTATCATATAACTATCATATCTAACATTTTTATTTAAATATGCTTTATAATTTTTATTCCGTAAGTATGACAGATCTTATATATTTAGCGAGACCATTTAATAAAACTGTATTTTCTGATCATTTTCGAACAGCACCAACTATCAAGTCATGTTATTAGACCTCATTAATGCCCTAACTGAGTAAAGATCCGCATGGCCCCATCGTTCTAATTAAGTCCCTTACTGTACTAAATGTTATTATACCATACTGAATTCACCGGCTAATAAATGCCTGAATATGGATAGTCCAACAGGCCTGTAGTCTTTTAGACCAGTGCTTATCTGTAAAATATCGGGGTTTCGTGGATGTGAAATGGAACATTGTTTTTATTAATAAAAATATAAAATTAACAAAAAAAAAACGTTTTTTTTTTTTAATTTTCTCTTGTGCAACTTTGAAGGTATTCATTTTAGAGGAAAAAAAGATTCGTAATTAAATTTGCCATAAGATAGAGTTGGTCGGAAATCTCAAAATATATTTCCCTTATTGCAAAAAGAAAAAAAAAAGGTAAAAAAGCAGTTTTTCAATCAATTTTTTCGACTATTTAAATTTCTCTGAGGACCTTCATATTAGAGAGCAAAGAAAACTTTATGCCATGACAAAATAACACGCTGAAATTCGTTAGGATCGAATAGATAGTTTTTGCACAATAATTTTGCAAGCCGATTTCGTTTACAAAAATTGACCATTTTTCAAGTTTGTCTGAATCCAAAATACCACGTTAATGTATTTAAATTTTTTTTTTAACATATAGTAGGGAACTAAAGTTTTCCAATGCTTTTCTCAGAATCAAAATCGGATGATTTGGACGTCCTCAGGAATTGTTTGAAGACATTGTGGATATTTTTGCTTATAAACAAAGATTTTCTCAGCGGATTTTCTATCGATTTTTTTTTGCAATACGTGGTTTGAAAGTACTTGGAAAGACGCTTCTTTTCGTTAAAAAAATTTCAAATCTGTCAATTGGTTTCCGAGATACAAACTGTCAAAGTTGAGTCTATTACGGTGAATCTATAAACCAGACAGACCTGATTCTTGAATCAAAATTTTTGTCTCGCCGAGTTTTTTTTAGATACAAATATTTAAATGTTTATGTTATCGGAAACTTTAATAAAAAATGAAAAGAATATCGCCCACGCGCGTGAAAAAGGAAAAGAAGAGGGGGTGGGGAGCTCTCATTTTAAAATTGAATTCGAAGATTCAAAATACATATCTGAAAAAATTTTCATTTTCTCGGCTTCTAATGGTGTGATTTTGATCATTTTTTTTTAAACCGATGTACCGCGAATATGGAGCTCAATTATCACAATGCCATGTGCCCATCATGCATTCATTTTGTTATAGACAAATGACGTTATTTATACATCATACTTACAGCATATTGCACCCTATAGTATTGGACTTTCCAAGCGAATCTTTGTTAATATAATTAATAAACTATAATAAGAATAAAACTTTAATTATCAACATTGTTTAAACAAATTGAAAAAAATTTTGGTTTTAAACTAGTTTATTCGTAAAATACAGATAAAAATAAAATAGTTATTCTTTATGAATTATGTTCAAAAAGTTCAATAAAGCACTCTAAACACTAAATATTATATTAAAAACTTTCCAAAGTGCAGAATAACGTTTTTTTTTTTTACATTGAAAATTTCTTTTTCATTCGAATCGGGCTCTCTTAGGCTGTGGAATGTCCGGATCATCTCTCTCTCTCTCCGTAAAGTTTGTAATATAATATTTAGAATTAAGAGTGCTTTACTGAACTTTTTGAACATAATTTATAAAGGATAACTATTTTATTTTTATCTGTATTTTACGAATAAAATAATTTAAAACCATTTTTTTTTTCAATTTGTTTAAACAATTTTGATAATTAAATAATAATAATAATGTTTTTTCGTGATATACATACAAAAAGTATTTTCACAAGTCAAAATAAAACTACACAATATAGTAAAACATTAAGTAGACAACAACAAATCAGTCTAAAATTATTAAAAAAAACAAAATTTTTGCAACAAGTCAAGTTTACAAACAAAACAAGTACATTGAGGAAATCATCCGTGCTTCTCTGTCATATTAAATCATTGAAATTATTTAAAAGAAACTCTTCAATACTGTAGAAAGCTTTTATCTTCAGATAGTTTTTCATTTTGGACTTAAACTGCTGTGTACCAAGGTTTTTAACAACATTAGGAAGCACATTAAAAAATTTCAGCCCATAGTGGCTCCCACCATCCCTGGCTATAGCAGTTCTACTATAAGTTAAAGTAAAACAATTCCTGCCCCTGGTGTTATAGTTGTGGTAATCACTATTACAGTTATACCTATCGGCGTTCTTTTTGATATGCATAAGGCAATTCATGATATAAATAGATGGCAAAGTAAGGATGCCAAGGGAGATAAAACTGGCCCTACAACATTCTGTGAACCCCAGATCAGACATGATCCTTATACAACGCCTTTGTATGGCAAATACCCCGGAAGCATGCGATGAATGTCCCCAACACAGGACAGCGTAACTAAGATGTGAGTGGATATGACCATAGTAAGCCTTCGCAAGAACATCATTAGATACTAGGTTTTTCAGATTACGTAATATAAATATATTTCTGCTTAAAATACTTATAAGATATTCAGCATGTCGCTTCCATATCAGTTTAGGGTCAAGATATACGCCCAAGAACCTTACAGCCGATTCACTTAGATTCAAAGCCCTCAGTGAAAAATCCATTGTCTGGGTTTTGGTCTCATTGAGAATTAATTTGTTAGCAGTAAACCATTGCTGAATATCCGACCGAGTGCTCTCCATTTGTCGATTAAGATTTATCATATCATCCGCTCTTTCGAGTGCCGTTGTGTCATCAGCAAACAAAATAATAGCTGTACCCTCATTTGAAATACATGTGCTAATATCATTCACATATAAAAGAAATAACAACGGCCCAAGAACTGAGCCTTGGGGCACACCGTGAATGACTGGACTCGGGCTTGATGTCTCACCACCAAATGTTACATATTGGAGACGATTTGATAAGTAAGATTTAATAAGATTGACTGTGCAATCGTTAAAGTTATATTTATAAAGCTTTTGAATCAACAGATCATGGGACACGCAGTCGAAAGCTTTTGTCAAATCAAAGAAAGAGACCCGGACATACATTCTTCCCTCAAAACACTCTTGAATGTACGAAGTTAGATGGTTTATGGCAGCTGTAGTTGACATGTTGCAACGAAAACCAAACTGACATGGATCGAACAAACACTGGTCTTCAAGATAGTCACACATCTGATTTTTTAAAGCACTCTCAAAGATCTTACTAAATAGTGGCCAATTTCAAACATTCGGGAAAAACTGCTAATTTTATACAGTTGTTAATAATTTTAGTTAGCGGGTATATTATAATATTTTTTATAGTCTTGAGTATCCTAATATTTAAACCAAAGCAGTCCTTACTAGGACTATTATTAAGGTTAGACATTATATCCCTCAGATTATTAAAAGTAATTTCATTAAAGTGAAATGTTGGACCCGAGCTATTTATATTTAGGGAGTCTAGGTAGCCAAGTGGGTTGGAAATTGAATTCGGAATATTCTGCATTATATTTTCAGCTGTATGTGAAAAGAAGATGTTAAAATCGTTAGCACTTAACTTTTCAGTCACTGACTTGTCAATAATGGGGTTGTTGTTTTTAATAACATCCCATACTGCTTTATTCTTATTTTTTGATATGTTAATATGCTCACTGTTCGCTTGTTTCTTGCTTTTTTCAATTTTATTTTTATAGTCCCTTCGAAAAGATTTTAGCATATCATGGGTAACCAAGACTGGACTTGTTTTATTCAGCTGAGTTAGAAACTTTAAGGTATCCCTCATCTGCCTCAACTCCTCATTAAACCAGTGGATCTTATAAAATTTCCAAAATTATTCCTGTTTACCAGCTTTGTTTTTACAGGAAACGATGTTTCACAGGCATCCTTTATTAAATTTATAATTGTTTCAAACTGTATACTAGGAGAGATTGATGTGTTATTAACAAATGACCAATCGGTAGTACTGATATCATTATAGAGATTAAAGAGCCCTAGATCCGTAATCGGTCTATAGGTTACCCTAACATTATATGCTATGGATGGTTTTTTAGGTTTGTAATTAAATAAAATAGCAGAATGATCCGACATACTTGGGTCAATAACCTCAAAATCAAAATTACTACTTATATTTGTAAAAACATTATCCCAGCATGCGTTATACCTAGTAGGCATATATCTTTATAGTATGCTTAATTATATTAATAAACAAAGATTCGCTTAGAAAGTCCAATACTATAGGGTGCAGTAAGCTGTAAGTATGATGCATAAATAACGTCATTTGTTTATAACAAAATGAATGCATGATGGGCACATGGCATTGTGATAATTGAGCTCCATTTTTTCGCGGTACATCGGTTTAAAGAAAAAATGATCAAAATCGCTCCATTAAAAGCCGAGAAAATGAATTTTTTTTTCAGATATGTATTTTGAATCTTCGAATTCAATTTTAAAATGAGAGCTCCCCACCCCTCTTTTTTTCTTTTTTCAAGCGCGTGGGCGATATTCTTTTCATTTTTTTTTATTAATGTGTTTGATAACATAAACATTTAAATATTTGTATCAAAAAAGAACTGGGCAAGACAAAGTTTTTGGTTCAAGAATCAGGTCTGTATTGTTTATAGATTCACCGTAACAGGCTGTCAACTTTGACAGTTTGTATCTCGGAAACCAATCGACGGATTTGAAATTTTTTTTTTTTCACGAAAAGAAGCGTCTTTCCAAGTACTTTAAAAACATGTATTGCAAAAAAAATCCAATGAAAATTCGCCGAGATAATCTATTTGTTTACAAGCAAGAATATCAACGTCTTTAAACAATTCCTGAGGGCGTCCAAATCATCCGATTTTGATTCTGAAAAAAGCGTTGGAAAACTTGAGTTCCCTACTATAAGTCGAAAAGAAATTTAAATACGTTAACGTGACATTTTGGAATCAGACAAACTTGAAAAATGGTCAATTTTTGTAAACGAAATCGGATTGCAAAAACTATCGATTCGATCCTAACGAATTTTAGCGTGTTATTTTATCATGGCATAAAGTTTTCTTTGCTCTAATATGAAGGTCCTCAGAGAAATTTAAATGGTCGAAAAAAATTAATTGAAAAACTTTTTTACCTTTTTTTTCTAATTATTGCTAGTTTGCAATAAGGGAAATATATTTTGAGATTTCCAACCAACCCTATCTTATGGCAAATTGAATCACGAAACTTTTTTTTTCCTTTTCAACTTTCCTCTAAAACGAATACCTTCGAAGTTACACGAGAGAAAAGTTGAAAAAAAAAAACATTTTTTTTTGTTAATTTTATATTTTTATTAATAAAAACAATGTTACCCAACTTTTTCAAATGACGCATATCAAAATTTTCGTTATTCAGATTATTCTAAAGGCTCTCATGCAAAAATCTCCATGTTCCATTTCACATCCACCTAAAAACAGATAAGCCCTGGTCTATTTTTATATTGTTTTTATTTTGCGTGGATTAAAAAGAAAACAACTCTGGGACGCCAGCAGGATCTTATCTTTAAAGCTTTATAAAACTACAAAGATTTGGGAAACTACACAACAGGATAAATTTTCTTACCTGGCAGGACTTTATTGAGATCCTGATATTTTTTACATGCTAAAAGCATGTAAGCAGCAATATTGCTGCTCAGTTCTTGCTCTTGTTCGTGTTCTACGGCCATAGAGAAATATTGTGTGCAGGCCGAATCAGTTGTTGCCACCATACCTGCGAAGCTTTTTCCTCTATTAGCGGTGTCACGGCATACATCGTATCTATAAAGGGAGAAGTTCATTAGAGAAAATACATCTATGATTTTGTATTATCCGGGAATTCAACTGTTCATTCATTTGGTTTCAAAGTTTCGGCCGAAATCTCACTAGGTATTTTCTCGGCTTATCGTTGAATGTGAACTGTAACGTATGCAAATTTTTATAAAAAACCAAACCAACAACAGATGAACTCCCAAATTAACGAAAAATCACATGTTCCCATCTGTGAAACAGTACCCTTCAATATACAGCTTGATTCAGAAAATGTGGACAATCTCTCGACGATGTGTAGTTCACATTAAAATAACATATGTCCACATAATTTTTTTCTGGTAAATTTGTTTGAAATATAGTTTTCTCAAAATAACTTTTCTTCCGGTTAATAAAATGTAATAAAATTTTAGTCAAAGTTGTAAAAAAGAACACCTAGGAATGATTTAACAATTTTTTTTATGTGTCAAGTGAGCCGGGGGTGCTGTTGCCTTATTTTTTTTTTCACTGAATTTTAAAGGTTTTAAATGCAACATATATTTTTTAATCATTTGTTCTTTTCTTACAAAAAAAGGCACTCTTCTTTGATTTCAAGAAAATGAATATAAACGCAGTTGCACATTTCACTGCATCCAATTTAGATGCAGCTTCGTAAAAGCAATACCCGTTATTATACTACCTGCAGTGTAATTATGGTAAATGATAGACTTTTAAGTAATAATAAGGGGTTGAATTTGCAAGCTATGTTTTTTCTAGAAAAATTGTTCAGTGGATTCATCCATCCTTATATTTATTTTCAGGAAATATTGTGATGCTTTTGATAAATTGAATCAAAGTTTTGCTATGTAAATTGTCTAGATATGGTCAAAAGTGCTCATTTTTGCAGTGGACGAAATTATATATCTCGGACAGGAATCAGTTATAATAAATAATTATTTTTCAAAGCCAATAACTGTTATCTCTGGTATACCGCAGTGGGCACATCTTCACAACTATTATTCAATATATATATATATATATATATATATATATATATATATATATATATATATATATATATATATATATATATATATATATATAATGCTGACGATGTGTGCAATTTACAGAACGACATTAATAGGTTTTTTGGGCGGTGCAATGTAAACAAACTGGTTTTGAATGTTGAAGAATGTAAATATATACAATTTTCCAGGCCAATTAATTTCAAAGAACTATTGTTTAAACAATTATAAAATCGAGAGTGTTAAACTTATTCGGATCTTGTGGTTCTCTTTGATAACAAACTTACTTTTACTCAGCATGTTGATGCTTACCGTAACAAGGCTTTCAAGATGCTGGGTTTCATAATGAGAAACCCTAGAGATTTTAATAACGTCAATGCTACCAAAATAGTATATACCTCTCTTGTACGACCACAATTGGAAAATTGAACCAGTACCTTATTACCAGGTCTATATTAATAAGCTTGATTCAATCCAAAAGAAATTTTTACGTTAAATAGCCTTTAAAAAGCATATACCAAAGGTAAATATCAATTATAAAAGCTTAGAATTGGAATTAAATTTGAATAGTATAGCAAAACGCAGGGAAAATTATGATATTGTATTTTCTTACAAGATTCTGAATGGATTAATTAATAGCTCAGAACTGAACTGTGTCAAATGTGTTCCTCCTAGACAACTGAGAGGGTGTAAAGTATTCAAATTGAGGAAAAATCAAACATTAAATGAAGAAAATTCGCCAGTCAACAGTATTATGAGAAATGGAAACCAGTTTCATGGAGACTTATTTAATATTTCTCTAAATAGATTAAAGTTTGTTTAAAAAAAAAGGTTACAATTGTATGTCTGAATATGTATATTTGCAGGTTAGCTATGAGGATGTGTGCGATGCTGCCAAAAGACTTAAAATTAATAGAGCTACTGATCCTGATAACATACCTTCATTTCTGATTAAAGGCATGATTGGTTTTCTTGCTGAACCCTTGAGAATACTATTTAATATGTCAATAAAAACAAGTACTTTTCCGAATATGTGGAAGGAAGTTAAAATTTGTCCCGTTTTTAAAAAAGGAGACAAAAGTGATATTCAAAATTATAGGCCAATTGCATTGATATCATGTCCAGCAAAAATCTTTGAATCAATTATATATAAGTACGTTTATAAACATGTCTCAACTAAAATTACTGAACTACAACACGGCTTTATGAATAAAAGGTCAACAATTACCAATTTATGTAACATCACGCAATATATATCAGAAAGTTTAGATAATAAATCCCAAGTTGATGTAATATATACGGACTTTTCTAAAGCTTTTGATAAAGTATCGAATACTGTTCTCATGGAAAAACTGCACACTGAGTTCGGATTTCATGATAACTTAGTTAAATTTTTCCTGTCATATTTGAAAAATAGACAACAAAGGGTGGTAGTTAGAGGCTATCTGTCAAATTTTTTTTTCACCTTCCTCAGGCATCCCTCAGGGTTCCAACCTTGGTCCAATGTTATTCCTTTTATATGTGAACAATTTAGCAACAGAAATTAATGGATGTAATATATTATTGTTTGCTGATGACTTAAAACTGTATTCAAAAGTTCAGCAAGACAGTGATTGTCTTATAGTGCAAGAAAATCTGAATAAACTCTATGAATGGTCAATTGGAAATGGTTTGAACTTTAATACTAGCAAGTGTTTTATTCTTAGCTTTACTAGAAAAGACATATCTTAAAGTATGAATACAAAATGAATGGAATGTCATTGGCCCGGGTTGATGAGATGCGGGACCTACTTTTGATGTTCAATTATTCTTTAGACCTCATCTGATGGATGTTACAGCTAAAACTTCAAAAATGTACGGTTTTATTATCAGAAACTGCAGATTGTTTGAAAACGTTGACTGTATAAAAACATTGTATATTTCCTATGTTCGAAGTATATTGGAATACGCTTCCATAATATGGAATCCATATTATGCGAATCACAAAAACATGATTGAAAGAATACAAAACAGATTCCTACGATATATCTATTTTAAAGAAACTGGAGTATATCAGTTACACATACCAAAAGACGAAATCATGAATAGATATAATCTTGGGAGTTTGGAATGTCGTAGAATGCATGCATGCATAATTTTTTTGTTTAAGCTATTACATAATCAAATTGACGATTCAAATTTATTGGCATTAATACGACTGTATGTACCTAAATATAGGACAAGGAACTCGTTAACATTTTATACAGATAAAGCTCGTACTAATTATTATAGCAATTCACCTGTTATTAATATGTGTAAATTATATAATCAATTTAGGGATGATTTTGATATTTTTAACATGAACATAAGATCTTTGAAGAAATTGTTATTAGAAATTATATAAATACTAGATTATTATTATTTAGTCATAGTAGCAATAGGTCCTTTTCCTACTCTATAATTGGATATATCTGTAGAGTTTGTAATGAAATAAATAAATAAATCTAGATATAACTTCTTTGAATTGTAATTGGTTAATTGTTTATTTGATTTTTCTTGAAATCTACATTTTAACTATAGACTGTGATTATTTATATTTAGTACTTTTGTGCG
Organism: Diaprepes abbreviatus; assembly: GCA_034092305.1. Classification (NCBI taxonomy): domain Eukaryota; kingdom Metazoa; phylum Arthropoda; class Insecta; order Coleoptera; family Curculionidae; genus Diaprepes; species Diaprepes abbreviatus. The sequence goes on along the minus strand of JASJET010000211.1, from coordinate 5,999,236 downwards.
AACGGGGCTGTCCCATGCATGGATAAATAAATAAATAAATTTACTTACCCGCAGACCATAATGTTCTTCGGCATACTCGTACCCCATGGTGCACCGCCGACTTTACAATTCATTTGAATGGCCACTTTAGTTGCTACCGACATAACGCCTAAAGGAAAAAAAATTGTTTAATAATAAAGTAACAGAGTTTTGAAAATTTGGAATTTTTTTTTGAGATTACACACTAGAATTTTAAATAACAATTCAATCTATTTCTAAATCTGGCGACCTTTTTAATGATCAGCTACCTACCAATCTTCTCTAAAAATATTAATCTTTCTTAAATTTTCTCGCGTCCCATTTTCCTTTTAAAACTTCACAGACCTACTCTCCTATTTAAATAAATTTTTGTTATGAGTAATATTTCATACTTACCCTTGCTCGTTAAATTCTTCGATAAAATCACTTGGCAAGGCATCGCTCGGTCAACGTAACACTTCTTTTTAACAGCATTGTACCTGTCAGCGGAGTTATTGGGCAACACGACCAAGACCATGCGAGGGCTAAGCTTTGTAATTAAATGTTCCAACAGGTCCAAGTAAGTTTGCGAACGGTCATCGTTCATATCAAATACCCTATGATTGGTAATCTGAAAGCTCATTCCTAAAAAAGAAAAGAAAGTACTTTTAGATATAGACACGTTTTTATTAGTAAAAAAAAAACAGTGTATAAAATCAAAGAAATTTAGAAAATTGGAAGAAAATGAGTTCAAAACACAAATTTAATTATTTCACAAAAATGATGGGTTTGAACGACGTTGCGAGACATGGTCCGCACTAAACAGAATTAGAACTAATGGCAAATGGGCTAATGCTCTTTATAAATGGAATAAAATACTCTTCCTCAAGTTTTTGTTCTTAAATAGTTATTGGGATATACTAAAATACACATTGTTATTTATTTAACCTATTTAAAATTTAAAGGTGGTGAAACTACACCATTCTCAAGGTCTAGTTTAACGTCCTTTTACAAATTATTTGAAAAAATACTCATACTGCGATTTCAGCCATACCTTATTATCTGGTAGCCAGCATGACTTTACAATCAATTTTTACAGCAGCAGTGGCAATTTATTCATAAATCAATTGATCAGGATCACTATACTTTTGCCATACATTTTGACTTACCGCGAGCCTTTGTAAAAAGATTGTACCAAGTCCCTGGGTGCACTTATAGATAGCTATTTATATTATGATAAGCATATAGATGATTATATTTCAGTTAAGTTCAGTAGGGTGTTACATTAAGCATATTATTATTGCTCCTTTAACAAATCTTATAAATCAGAGTCTCAAGAGAAAATATCTTCCCAGACATTGAAAATTGCCCATTACTTCAAAAACATTCTAAATGTGTCTATCAGAGTAATAGATTATTTTGAGAGGAACAATTCTGTCAATTTGGTTTCATGAATGAAAAGAACACAATTCTGGATCTCGTGTCCTCTATCTCAGATTCCTTTAATAATATGGAATATATTGGTGCCATATTCTGTTACTTGAGTAAGGCATTTGATCATGTTGTGCATCAAATATTACTTCAGAAACTCAAAAAATATTATTTTTGAAATGAAAGTGTTTCATTCTTACAGTCATATCTAGAGAATAAGATGCAGGTCGTTGGGCTTGCTGGGGCGTCGTCTGGACAGAGTAAGCTTAACAATGATGTTCCCCAGGGCTCTGTCTTGGGGCCCGTTCTATTCTTAATATATAGGGTGCTTCATTAAGGGTGGCCGGGTAGTTATAGCCCAGGAGCTTTTTCCGTTAAGGGAAGTGGCTAAGAGAAATTGTTGGAAGTAATGTTTAAGTTCCTAACTCTCTCACTAGGGGGGCGTAATTGCTATGGTCATGTAAAAAGATATTTTTCTGGAAAATATCCTTATAAAAGCTATACTACAGGAAACCAATACATATTGGACAATAAACCATAGTTCTAATCATTCTGTGGTAACAAAACGGGGAATCATACGCAACCTCTACAATCGCGCTATATCTATATGCAATAATGCGGATTCATTGGAAAAAGAGGTAGAAAATATTAAATCCCATTTACAACCGAATGGTTATCCTTTAAAACTAATTGACAATGTTCTAAATACCTTTAGAAGAACGACCACTGGACAGCAAGAAACATTCCTTCTTCACAATTCCGTACATTAAAGGAACTTGGGAGAAAATAAGACGAATTGCCAGAAGTTATAATATAAAAACAGTCTTTAAATCAGAGAATACACTTAGAGCTCATTTAACAAAAACAAAACCAACAACTACCAATAAGAAAAAATGTGTTTACAAAAAAGAAAATTTATAGAAGCAGCTTACATTCAAAATAATAATGGAATCTTCACCAAACCCAGTGTTGAGATACCTAATCTTTGGCAACCATTACTTTGTAACATCAAATCATTGAGGTGTGTACAGTGAAGCGAAACTTTGCGCTTCAGTGGACACAGCCCATATATAAGCTAGAAAGTCTTAAGACAAAACATTCAGTTTATATCAGTTATAGTCGTAAAAATAAAGACAATGCAAGTCCGACAACCACACTTTAGTCATGTTTAATTTATCGGCCCTGTTAATACTTTGAAAAAAGTAGTGTAAACTACAAAATAAATAAATGAAGGAAATCAAATGACTTACCTCTTGCAACTCTCAGTAATGTATTCACGAATTCCAGGGTGGGGTCCTTGAACCTACGGGGGACAAGAACTGCCAGCTTGTCTATATGCGCAATATTGAACATTGGGGCACTTCGCAACCCTTTGGTCCAATCTGCATCGTCGCCTCCATATATCGGTTGGTTGTTCCTTAAAAGGAGCATTTCCTGAGGCAACACACGACCTTGAAAATCGATCAATTCGTGAGACAGCTGCAAATCCCAGCGTTTAACTTCTTCAACGGCCTGGGGACAATTACGCAAGCGCTGACTAAACTCTAATAATTTCTCCATGCGTTCTAAAAAAAAAAATCAAGCAATAAGAACGGTATAACTAAAGCAACTTAAGCTATGTTTTAAACACAAAAATCTAGAACATGTTTTTGATTTTAACTGCTGAAAATTGTTAATCACTATAGGGATGTCAACTGCATTCTAATAATATAATTTTGCCACAAAAGGGTACTTTCCATAATGAAAATCCTAAAAACACAATATTTTTCTTTATTTTTAAGGATTTTTATTTAATAATGAAAATGTCATTAAATGACTCAAGTCACATGACAACACCAATCAAAGTGCATGACGTCACTTGCTGACAAACATCATTGCTGTCAAAGCTATGTTGTTAGGTTAACATTTTTTGCCGAGAATTGTTTTATGATGGCCGATTCCTTTGCAACAAACGGTAACATCTGCGCTGCTGAATTTAGAAACATGATGACCTCCTTGTAAGCAATATATTAAAAATTGTTATTCCCGCAACCGATAATAAATAAATAAAAGTAATCATAGGCATTTATAAGCTCAAAACTAAAATAAAACAAGTACAAAACATTGTAATGCCACTTTGATTACTTTATTTCTAACCTCAAAATTCCAATTTTTATCTTTGAAAACTTGAAAAATAGTAACTTTTAATATAAGAAAAATAAAGAAAAATTATCAAAACGTATTAACTTTCTTCGATCCTCCATTTTGGACAGTTTACTACTTTTATATAATTATAATATAAGTGGATTCGTTCAATAGAGACATGATGTACATAACCATTATCGTAAAATCACATTCTAATAGTTCCCTGACGTTTAACTCTTTGTTCCACCAAGAAAAAAAACTTTATAATAGTATATCCGTGCACATGAAACATTTGCCGATAAATAAGTTTCAAAATGTGTTAAGAAAACATCTGTGATAGTTTAACTTTGAATAATCATTTTATAGGGAATAAGCTAGCGACTAGATTTTTAGGTATACTTATTGACGATAAGTTGAAATTTACTGACCACATAATGGCATTAAATAAGAAGTTGGCTGCCGGGTATTATGCGGTACGAACAGTGTCAAGGGAATTAGATTCAAATGTGGCTAGAACAGTGTATTTTTCGTTGATTGAATCTCATTTGAGATACGGAATTGCATTTTGGGGATTCTGTAGTCGGCAGTTATTAAATTCGATTCTTGTCTTACAAAAGCCGAGCAGTGCGTTATTTATTTAATGTAAAAATGAAAGAGCATTGTAGGCCTTTATTTATTCAAGGCAAAATATTAACAGTGATAGGCATTTTCATTTTAGAAATAGTGGGACTGATTCATAAAAAATAAAAATTATTCAACTCCAAACCCATATAATACATGTAAATAATGGCCTGCCATTGCCCATTCCTAGGACTACTCTCACTAAACAGTCTCTTATTTTTGAGGGAATTAAAATATATAACAAAATTCTTCTAAAGTATAGAAATATTATGGACGATAAATTGCTTAGGAAAAAACTTAAGGGCTTTCTTGTGACACGATCGTATTTATTATTCACTGGAAGAATATTTTGCTGACCATTTTTAACAAGGTGTGTTTGTGCTTTCAAAATGGGTGTAATGGTGTAATTTTATGGCTATTTTTGTCTTCTTTTACTTTATTTGACTGTAAACTTTTAAATTAATTTAGTAGACATTTATTTTATTTTATTTTGGGTACCTGTTTTGTTAATTATGGATTTTTGTTTATTTACACTGTTTATTTTGATTACTGACTTTAATCACGTGTTTATTGTTATCATTGATTTAGGTTTTTTTTTTAGTTTTTTATTGTCACAATTTCTTGTGTTGCATATGTTTTTGTTTATATTTATTTTTAACTTTTTGTTCTGCATAGTGCTTTGTTAACAAGATTGATTTCTTTACAACAATAAAGCTTATTATTATTATCTATTAAAGGGAACATATTATTCACTAAATGAATTCTATAATAGCCTGAACATTCGTGCTTGTTATTTCTTTAATCATTGTTATTATTTTTTATTTTATTTAATTTGTTTTATTTTATAGATTTATGTTAAATATTGTACAGCGCTTTAGCGCGTTTCAATAAGAAATTTTGATTTGATAATAGAAATATATTTTCTAAGTTTGTGGAAACTTACCTCCTGGGGCCACACGGGTATGCTCCCCCATAGCCTTCATCAACAAGAAATTTTCTCGTTGTTTATCTGTCAAGCCAGTCATAATACACAGCTGAGGCACCAATATCACAAGTTCGGGCATTCCAGCTCTTATTTCCCTGGGCTTGCTTCTGGAGATCAACATTGGCTGATCAGTAGCAGTAATTCTAACCCTGTAGCGTTCCTCAAAGTACTGACGGTAAGAAATTTCGGTACCTGTAAAAACAATAAGTTAACTTTTAATATAATAATATTTCACTTGATTTTAAGTACTGCTGTAATTGTGTAACACTAATAGGGTGACTACAAACTCATCACCAAATTTGTCCATTTCCCCAACGAGTAAAATTCCCCAACCTTTTCAGGTTTTTCAGAAAGCGGTCACTTTAAAATTCCTTTCATTTTTTGCAATTAAAACCAACAAACAATATTGATACCTGTCTTCGAGAGAGGGAGGTTACAGTTGGGTAGTGCTGAAAGCCCACGCATGCATCAAGCTTATACGTATCTGGAGCTGGCTTGCAAGCACGAATAGACAGAATATAAAAAAAGGTTACAAAAACATATTAGAGGAGAGTGTAGTGTCTTCTGGAACCCATTTAAATTGGTCTGAGATTTATATTTCAACAAGATAATTGTCTTAAACATGCGTCAAAGCTGCGAGAGTTTTTTAAAAGAAAAAGAGAGGTGTTGAAAATCATGGCCTCACCAAATACCGAACTTGAACTCATAAAGAATTATTTTGGGATTAGCTGATAGGTAGGTACGAAAATGTCCTATATCTCAGGAAGAGTTGTAGAAAAAGCTGCAAGACAATTGGCAGAAAACAACCAAGGCAACTTTAGAAAAATAAGTGACTAGGTTACCGAAAAGCTTGGTGAGGAGTCATTACAAAGGCGGACACAATTTTGGAAAAATTAGTGGCTAGCTTGCTAAAGCTTGGTGAGACAGTCATTAAAAACAAAGGTGGACACATAGACGACTCTAAAATTTAAAAACAGTATCGTTATTGTGTCTAAAGAATTGCTGATAAGTAATTATAATTACTATAAAGTCGTTTCGATTATTCAAACTTTTACAAAATGCCTTTTTCTGGTTGTCAAATACTTTTAAGCGGTAGTGTATAATTTTGAGATTAGTTATCCGAATTAATGAAGATATTTTTAAGACCGTCACTGAACTAAGAGAGTAAACAAAAATGGACTTTTGATGAAAAAATTAAGAACATACATAGAATATATTCAAAAATGTAGGTATTTAAAAATCATCTAAATATTTTAAAATTATTGCCAAATGCCTTCTTTCACATTAATTATATGTATTCTAATTAGCTGAATGAGAAAAATAAATCCGAATGCGTTGCCAACCTAAATAATCGAACGCTTTACCACCTGAGCCAGGTGTAATGCATGGTATGTTTTAAATTCATATTTAAATTACACTTGGGAGTGGGGAATTTGTTTAATTTAGTCAATAACAAGAGTGGAACTTCATCAACTTTGATTGATTATTGCGAATTAATGAACCAATTAAATATTTTTCCCCTTGAACAGAGCAGAAATTATTTGGATATTTGCACTTTATTTAATATTGTAAATTATATGAGTGATTGTCCACAACTGTCAGAAAAAAATTAAAATAAAAGCAACACAGAGAACCCTCTGTAACCATGACTTTATTTTTGTCTATTTTTACATTTCAATTAGGTTGTATCTCCAATTGTTATCGAGTATAAACAGTTTGTACTTGTTAACGATTAGAGATATAACCCATTCGAAACGTTGTACAAACAAATAAAAATAAAGACAATACAAATCCGATAAACACATTTTAATCAATAAAACTAACTACTTCAGAACATCATCTGTTAGTAGGTTACCTTTACTAGCAAATAAATACTGTAATAATGTACATATAAATATATTTAATTTAAACTTGAGCTCATTTAAAAACGCAATGGAAAAAAAATTGGTTTATATAGATTTACATTTATGAAAAATTGTGATCAATAGTTGATCGGTAATATTTGTGTACTACCACTGTTATTTATTTATTTAATTATCACTCGGGTAAAACACAACAATGTTACTCTTGCATGAGATTAGGGCACAAGGGCAATGAAAAACCCGACCAACTTGCAAAACAATGGTCTGCTACCGCATTTATTGGACCGGAACCAGTATTTGGAATTACTAAGGCTTTTCTATTCATATATGGTTAGCCTAATGGACAAACCATACACATAGTAGAGAATGGACCAGGCTAGTCATTCATGAATATGAAATTTATAAGCGCCAACATGTTTGTAGGCCAGGGGTTAGAGGGGTGTCATAGCTCACAATCTATCATACGCCAGCGGCGTAACAATTTTAAAACGAATAAAAATATCAATTAATATTCTATGATGCTTTTATTTGCAGAATTGAAATAAATATTTTTTCATAAGAAATAGTTAATTACTCTCTCAATATGTCGTGATACGGAAGTTGTTGTACTTGAACATAAGTCAGTATTCAATATACAAATAATCGTAATATTCATATAATTTATCTTTTACGACATTAATGACTTGAAATAACCTTTTTTTTTTTATCCAAGGCACTAGTTATTATTTAAAACAGAGTACCATGTAAGAATTATCCAAGTCCAAAGTAAAAAATTGCGTAATATTTTGCCGGATTTTAGTTAAGTGGCTAATTAATGCCCACAATTCTAAAACCGACAAAAACTTTGTTTCTTGAACATTACTGTGATTGAAATTTTTTTTCTAAATTGTATGGACTCGCTGTCTATTTTTAGTATTCCTAACAACGTGTCTATGCCGTACAGACACTCGCATATGAAATTTAACGTCAGCCATGAACATCGTAAAAAAGTAGTCTTACCAAAGTTCTAATGTCTCAAATATTGAAGTGCAATACTGAATAAATGTAACGACGTCGCGGTATGCAAATGACTACTTTGACGTTATACCAATTATTTGTAAAAATAATAACACTTGTACAAAATTCCTAAAACGAGAAAATGGAGATATTTTTTGTAAGTTAATAAATGAAGCAAATTAAAAATGGAAATATTTAAAAAATATATATTCGACGGTGTGTGTTCAGGAGAAAATAGAGTATTTACAACTTCATTTTCAAGAAATAACCTGTTAATATTTGTATATAATTTCAATTATGATTTGGAATATATATGATAGACTGTTTCAATTTAGGTATTAATCTGAGAGACTTGTTACAGTTAAACTTGTTTTACTGAACAGTTCCCAAACTCCAATCATAAGAAATTGGTATATAAAGAAATACAATAAAACAAATTAATAAAAATAACTATTAAATTTGTTTGCCCATTAAGTTTTGGCAGTACTATTGTTGAAAATTTTTAATATCTCGAATCGACAATCTGTCATGTGTTTCTAACGGAAATTATTTATTTTAATATGATTAGTGTATTTCTTGATTTTCACTGTTTCTAGTATCCTAAAATATTTATGACAAAATATACCGATAAGGATGGGATAAAAATAAGTATATGCTATTATTAAATATATTACTTGTTGGTCATATTACAATTATATATATATATATATATATATATATATATATATATATATATATATATATATATATATATATAAAATAGAATAACGTACAATAAAATATACTTTTTTTCTTACTTACTGACTATCTAATTTGTGTAAAGCAAATCTGAGATTATGTAACTATCGGACATCGAATAAAAATAAATAAAAATTGCAGAAATTGAAGTTTCATTTCTGGACTTTTCACACATGACAGTTATTATGCAAGTGATATATTTATTTATAGCGTTTATGAGTTTTTTTTGCAGATTTTGTAATATCTTGGTTAAATGAAAATTTTACACTTTTACAAGTAATAGGGAAAACAAAAATTAAGGAAAAAACTGTAAAAAGATAGGAAAAGCGGTACTATTTGGTGTAATATTACAAGGGAAATGTTAATGAAAAATAATAGAAAATGGTGGGCTTCTATTATGTTGGTCTCACTTTAAAACACAAACACCATCAAATTGATAATAGAAATCGTTTGGGCCAAAATGTTCACTACAGATACGAAGTGACTTGGGCAAGATTTTATCTTGTAGTCCTAATATATTAATCCAAAGGTCTCGGCGGTTAGAATCACTGGGAAACCTATAAAAAATCACTGATAACAAAATCTAAAATCCCAAGTTACCCGCCTATGATACCAAACTTAACCTAACCTACCTGTGAAAAGTTAAATTTGGAAATAAATAATCCAATTTTCGGCAAACTTAGCAATGATTGACCATTTTGTCACTAATGAATAATTAGTCACTTACAAAAACACTTTTGGAATCACAAAAAATTAAAAAACGATCCAAGACACACAACGTCAACCACAAAAATGTCATATGCCAAAATTTTTATGAATGAACCGGATTCAACCTTGATCGTACGATAGCGTAAAAGAAATTTGCGAGGTTGCCAGATTTCATAGTTTATCACACTACTTAGAAATCTTGAATTTTCTGGGAGTTAAACTGACGCATTATAAAGCATACTATTTTAAAGATATTAGTTTACTATTGTAGCAATAAATTGTTTATAAATATTATATGAAATATATTATCATAATATTTTTTTTTTCATAAAAATTGGGTATTAACAAATTATATTGTTTTCCCTTATTTTTTTCCAAAACAGTTGGCAAATTACTACTGATTGTGACCCATTCGTGGCGTTTTGTTGTCCAGACGTCCATGGGACAAACCATCAACACCTGATCCACATCGCCGAGCAAACCATCCGGTAAATTAAGCTGCAAAATCCTCCGTTTAAGCAAATATCAGATTAGGTTGGTCACAGGATTAATAACCGGTCACTGCAGTTTAAAGAATCATACATATAATGGGCACCTATGATATATCAACATGTAGAAAATGTGAAGAAGAGGACGAAACAGTCTCATACATCATCTTCGAATGTAAAGCTCTAAACTACTGGAGATATCTCACAGATCGATTGATCTGGAAGGCTTAAACGCGGAGGACAAACTAGTGAAAAGGCTGTTAACCCTGACGAAGGCCGTCACCAGATATAAGAGGCTGCAGGATAAGGGCTTCTCAACCCTGCCCTGCCAAGTCATTCAATCAATCAACAAACAATATTTATTAACCATGAAAAATTATTGAGTTTTTAAAACTTGACCATAACTAAAATGAAAATCATACATGTACCTACCATCACGTTTTCTAAATCGGGAATCAGGGTTCTGGTTGAAATCCACGTCGTCGATTCTATACGTTTTCTGATTGTAGTTAGTCAAAACAATACAACCGATACATTTTTGCTGGAATTCTTGACGTGGATTTCGCATCTGTCCGCATTCTAACAGAAGATCATACACCGTATCAGTACGGAGCACCTAAAACCATTTATAAAATTAGTTTAAATATCAAGTGTTAATAATGGTAAAGAGCAGCAAATTTGAATTAGCAATTTACCTGCTAACGCATTATTATATAGGTTACAAACGTTTTTTAATTTTTGGTCCTAAATACTGTTGATTGTGGAATTTTATTTTCTAAATCCACCCCATGTATTATATATAATTTTTAACATTAACTTACCTTAAAGGTGAGTTCGGCGTTTAACATGATATGTTGTTCATGTTGACGCATTGACGTCAAAAATCCTGGCCACAATTCCAGATTGTGATTAGTAAGGGACACCTAAAAGAAAAAAGTTTATATTTTTATTATTAACCACAGGTTCATGCTCGCGGACTTTCTTCACATCATTATGTATTTTACAAGAAAGAATACCGAATCAAGCCAATCACAAGGATTGATGCAGACAGTTTTTTTTTTCAGCAAAAAATATTAATATTGGCGTGTATTTTTATTAGGAAAACCGTTCGCTTCACATTCTAAAAGTTTAGAACAGAAATTACTACAGTCTCTTTTAACTATACTTCAAACAATAAGTTGGAAATTCGACTTTATTCATCAACATACTGTCCAAGAGTGATACATTCATTCCAACGCTGCTCTAACTTTTCGATGCCACTTTTGTAGAACGATTTGTTTTTGCTCTCAAAATATGCTTCAGTTTCGGCAATCAGTTTTTCATTTCTTTTCCTGGGGCATCTTTTTAAGGTTTACAAAAAGCCAGTAGTCGCTGGGGGCCAGATCTGGAGAGTACCGTGGGTGGGGAAGCAATTCGAAGCGTAATTCGTTCAATTTAACAGTTTACCCTCTAGAGTGATGTGCATGAATATGGAAGAAGGGGTAAGGGTAATATTAGACCAATCTTCTGCCGATTAAAGAGATGTCAAGGTCGACCAGATTTATAGGTGTGAAGTTATTTAAATAAACTTCTTCAACAGGCCAGAAGCCTGAAAATATGTCAAAAAATATCTGCTGCAACTTGTTCCCTACAGCATATCTGAAGTTTTAAATGGAAGCTTGCAAGTTTTATTGTAATTGAGATTTGTACATGTGCAATTAAATGTTGAACATATGTGTGATTTAATTGAAAATCATATGTTCGTGCATACTATATTGTAAAAATTAAATTATTTTAACCTGCTATATTGGCAACTTCCAGGATTTTAACAAGTTTTAATGATTGATTTTAATCAGTTTTAACGGATTTAATGAACTATGAACAATGTATATGTTTGTTGACATGTGTACATATGAATTTATTTGGCATGACTAAATGATTTGATTTGAACAAACTACATTCTGATATCTTTAAGATATGGAACTGCCCTTTTTTGAATAACAAATAAAGTATTGAGTAGATAACGACTCAATATTCCCCAGAAGGATATCCAGTATTTAAGACGCGACTCTATAGTAAACAGTTTTGCCCATTAAAGGGCCCAGCTCGTCAACCGCAGCTCCCACAGGAAAACAACCCGAAGCTGTATTTCTTCCCTAAGAAACTATATTGGGTTCACATCTAAGTTCCCCGTCAATAATTAATCCAAGAAACTTCATATCTAGGCGATTTTGAATTATAGTGCTTCAAATTACTAAACCCTCACGTGACAATTAAACTCAATTATATTTGTATTATCATCACAGTAGTGCCACAAAATAGTTCAAAATCATCTGCAAAAATTGTAAACTCGCTCTCAATATCCCAAGTCATTTATGAAAAGCGGCCTAAAACAGAACCTTCTTCCCATGAAATATCTTATATAGTGCTCTATTAAATATGCTTCGAACCAAGAAGGTATGTTCTCCTAAATCCATAATGATAAAAGTTTCCATAGCAGAATTTTTATTATAACACTATCAAATGCTTTAGATAAGTCACAAAAAACCGCCGAAGAAATTCCCCCTTATTAATATGCAAATATAAACTCTTTAACATTTTAAAAATTACATCATTACTGCTGAATATCAAACTGACTATTGTTTAATATGCTATTACATATTATAAACGATATCACATGCACTTTTACCAACTTGTAAACAATTTTTGAAGGTGTTGATACAAGGGAAATAGATCTATTATTTCCTCCAATTTTCCTCCCTTGTAGAGAGTAATCACTTTTGCGAATTTTAAGCAGGGTGGAAACACTTCCAACAATTTATTGCGTGAATCAAAATGGTCAGTATATTCTCTGGTAAACTGATAGATAATACTCTTGTATCTTTAAGCTCCACCAAGCTAGGTATAAACTAAAAGATATCTTAATAAGGACATCTTACGATAAGTGGCACAACAGATGTAATAAGATCCCCGATAATGTTTTTGGCAATAGTACAATAGAATGAGCTCATCTTATCACGAGACGAATGATACTCCATGGCGGCTTGTGAAAATCAATTCTTTGACGTATCTCATTTATTATCGAACAATTTTCCTTCTGTTTATTAGCTGATGTTCTATAGGCGATCAGAATAATATTTGTTCTCCGTTTTGTTAAGTTTCTACAAATCATCCGGTATTTGTTGAAATAATTATGAAAATTGGGGTTGCCAGAATACTTTCTAATCAAATACGCGCAGCCCAGATTTTTATATGAAATTTTTAATACTCTATTAAACCACAACTATTTCTTTCTTTTTGATTTTTTTTTAATAGGAAATATGTGTTTAATACGTGTTCATAAAATATACCAATGGATTCTAAGAGCTGAGAACATCCCACACAATCATTGTTATTCGTATTTTTATCGATTTCCAATTTATGATTTTGAATAAAAAAAAAAATTGGTAAAATATCAATGGCAGTAATACTTACTTTGAGATTGGGATCAAAATAATTGCGACCTAACAGTTTGAAGTCCATGTAAGTAAGACATTTACGAACAATAATGTTAAATAGTTGTAAATAATGCCAATCTCCCCAGTTTAGCTCTCCAACCAGGCGTATGGAAACGTGGATATTTTCGTCGCCTAAAAAAAAGTAAAATGTGTTTATGGAACAATTTTTGGCTCATTTACTTTAACTAAACACAATTTTGAATTCTACTGCAGATACAATCGTATAGTACAATCTAGTTAGAATACAACAAAGAAATTCATTCAATTTCTACTGATCTAAACCTGTAATTAAAAAAAAATCTTCCTTAATTTTAATTAGCGAAAAGTAGCTTCTAGGTAGTATACTGGAAATATTTATGCAAGTCTTATTTTTATATAAAACCACTTGAGATTGATGACAAAATTCTACCCAAAGTATTTTGTTGGATTAATGAATACCGTATGTAACTCTTGAGATGAAAATTAGCAAGTCTTAATGTAAATGATAACTTTAACAATTTTATGAACAAGTTCTTAGAGAATCATTTAATGAATGTTGTCCCCTTACACAATTTATCGACAAGAAGAAAAATACATCTCCAGAGTACAATGATGCATTACGGAGAGAATATAAAGAGACTGATGTGGCTTATAAAAGGTACCATGGAGATAATAATCTTAGTTCCAAAAAATGCTACGAGGAAAAACTAAAGGAGTACAGAAAACACATCTCAAACGCCAAACGTGACTATATTGAAAAAATATCCGCGACTCGAAAAACACAATAAGAGACGTATGGAAACAGGTGACTAAAAAACCAAAAGGAAATAACACTTCACATATAAATTTTATTGAGACTGATAAGGGTATCCTCACGAGCAGTCGAGACTTGGCCGATTATTTTGGCAAATATTTCACTACAATAGTAAACAATGTACCGTGGTTAAGTTTTCCATGACTAATTCTACGTTTTATGAGTCGACAATACCAGAAGAAATCCTTAAAATTATTAATAATCTAAACAACACTTACTCCTGTGGATCGGATGTGTCATTAAAAGGTGTCAAAAAGATTGCAAAATTCATAAACAGCGATATTCTTTAATAAACTAGTCGATTTTGGATGGCATTTTTCCGGATAGCTTAAAGCTGAGCAAAACACTGGCTGTTTTTAAAAACGGTGATAGACACTTGACCAATAAGTATCTTGAGTACATTTTCTAAAGTAATGCATGATAGGCTAAGGAATTATCTTTTCAAGTATAAACTGATTACTAAAAATCAACACGGATTGCAGTCTGATAGGTCAACGGAGACGGTGGCGACAGAGTTTGTAGGCTATTTGGAAAATGAAATAGATGGTAGGCGTCATGTCGCTGCTGTTTTCTTTGATCTCTCAAAGGCTCTTGATAGCATCGATATCCAATTTTATTAGATATAAGCTTTCCAACTTAGGTCAAAGGATAAGTGTGCTTGATTGGTTTGTTAGTTTTTTGTCCGATCAAAAACACTGAAAGTCAAGTGTGTCACGAATGGTTCTATACTAGGGCCACTATTTTTTACTCTGGTTTTAAATGGTTTGCTTTCTTATATAGCTACGGGTCTGGTGATGAACTATAAGGATGATACCTCCATAGCTCTATCAGAAGCAACTCCTGAAAAACTTGGAGCATCCATTAAATAGGTCGTTAGTGACATCTCTAGGTGGTATAAAAAAAACTGACTCATTAAATGTAGATAAAACTAAATGTGTATATTTTAACAAGAATAACTAAGTGATTTCAGGAATTTCGTGTGCCTCCTATAGCAAGTTTTTAGGTCCGACAGTGAGTAGCGGTACTACGTGGGAGTTACATATCGGGGAGGTTGCCAATAAACTCAATAAGGCATATTTTGCTCTTTTAATTCTTCGACGTGACGTTACGTACTACATTGCTGCAGGTGTACTATGCTTTGGTATATTCGGCGATGTCTTACCATGTAATTTTCTGGGGAGTTGCATCAAATACAAATAAAGTATTTTCAATACAGAAGAGAATTATTAGACATATTTAATTTAAAAAGGAGAGAATCATGTTGGGATGTTTTTAAGAATCACAAAATACTTGTATGCATATATGTTTTTGAGTGTTGTCTTTATGTCAAAAGCAACATTAAACATTTTGAAACGAGATCGACATACCAAAAGTAAATGTTCCACTTTACATCTCACACAATATGACTAACTTTGAAAGATTTGTCATTACCCCATTCGTATATATAACAAATTTCCTCAAATTATCAAGTCAGCCAATAACTACAATAGCTTTAAGAATAAGTTAAGAAAATATTTAATTGGGAAGGGCTTCTACTCACTCAGGGAATATTTTGAGGAATCTTGAAGTGAAAGGCAATTGACTTAAATTATGTGTTCCGTTTTTATTCTTTGTTTTATTTTAGGTAACTAGTTTTTATTTTTTAATAAGTATAGCCAGTGTTTCATGTATATTGTATAATTTTAATATGTATCTGACCATATGACGTCCTCCACGTCAATCTTAATTGATGATAAAAGTGAATAAATATTTAATTTCATTTGCTAGTAATGACAATAGCTTCAAGGATAAATTTTTTAAAATTCTCAAAATGAAGGTATGTTACTGATGTTTTATATTCCCATTTTTATTACTTATTATAGCTTAATACTGTGCAAATAGTTTTTAATTCTTTGACCCCCTCTTGATTGATCTTAAAGGTGAATAAATAAAGTCTAAAATAAGTAAGTAATTATATAACTTAGGTCGTTTTACTTACGTTCATTGGTGGCAACAAATTCCAAAGGATCAGGATGTAATCTATTTGGGGTATATAAAACGGTTCCATCAAACAGGTATCCAGTTACTTTACGGTCTTTCATACCAGTATATACCAGTTTCTTACGATCTCTTGTGTTGTCAACATCTGGAGCAAAATCAACACGATATTGATTCAAACCCCATTTGGTAGCATGGAGTAACTGGAAATAATTAGCCTTTAGTTGGATAGGCTTACCGTCGGTACCTACAAAAAGAAAATAAAATAAAATATTGAAATGGGCATAACGCATAACGTCCTGAATTTAACACCCTGTATATTTAAAAATATTTTTAAATAACTCCCTTAAAAACTTAAGTTTTTACATAAAAAAAAAAACCAATTGGAGAATTTAAACGATTTTTCATAAAAAGTTTAAATAAATTCAAGTTCTTACCTTTTTTGGTTTGACAGTTTGCTGGTTTGGTATTTATTATCTCGTTTCGGTTAGTTCTTCCTCTAACCCCACCGTTACCACCTCCGCGCTTCTCGCCCACACCTCCATCTCCTCCCTGAGCAACTAGAATTTAAATATATTAAAATTATTAAGTATAAAATGTACAAAAAGAAGAATTAGTAAAGAGACCTTTTATGAAGAGTGAAATTTCAGTTGAAAGAGTAATAAAGTAATAAAAAAATTATTTTTTATTGAAAATGTTTTCTAATACCGCCTATTCACGTTTTCTCAAAATATGAAAATAGTCGATTTTATTTATTTATAAACATCAAAGCCCAACAACAATAATTAATAGGGCCGTAATAAAATATAACAAACAAAAAAAAACATCTATTACAAAATAAAAATAATATCATAATATCACGTAATAAAATATAACACAAAAAAAAAAAACGTATTTATTACAAAATAACAGAAATAATATCACAATAGCAGTCCCAGAACTACAATAATACCGAACAGGAACGTAAAAACTGGGTATAACTCATACTCAGATCACACGATTGCGACACCCTATTAAACACAGAACACATTCGATATATTGGCGACATACAATATACATTAGTCCTAGGTATCCCTAAATGAAAGTATACACCATGCCTGCTCGTCAATCGTGGCAAATTAAAATTTAGCTCGCCCAAAAGCTGAGGACAAACCATCTGACCGTTGACTAGCTTGTAAAAAAATAAAACTGAATGTAAGTTACGTCTCATTTCAAGACTTTGCAAACTAAATTTATCCAACAACAGTCGATTGTCTATCCCGACCGGTGGGTACACTCCCTCAGTTTTCAACCACAAATACTTCACAAACTTGCGCTGAACGTTCTCCATAGCCAAAACATATTTATTAAAAATTGGAGCCCAAACAAGTGAACAGTATTCAAGTTTACTTCTTACTAGTGCTATAAACAATAATTTTAGGCTTTCAATATTCTTAAATGATCTACAGTTTCTAATAATTAAACCCATCATTTGATTAGCTTCAGACACTATTCTGCTATAATGAAGGTTAAAGTTAAGTTTAGAATCCAATACAACACCCAGATCCTTAGCTGCAACAACTCTTTTAAGGTCATTATTTATTTGATAACGATATATAGTTATAGACATCACTGAACATTTGCTCACATTCAATAACAGTTGATTACTCACACACCACCTCTGGACTGCACTAACACTATTTTGCAATCTATCACAATCCTCCTTCGACTGAACTTGGACGTACATTTTTAAATCATCAGCAAATAGTAGGAATTCAACATCAATTGATTCAGCGATATCGTTTATAAAAATTAAAAACAAGAGAGGCCCCAAATTTGAGCCCTGAGGTACCCCCGAAGAGGCCGCAAAACACTTTGATTGAAAGCCATTATATTGGACATATTGAGACCTATTAAATAAATATGATTTAAAAAACCGCACAAATTGATCAGTAAAACCAAACTTCGCAAGCTTTGCCAGAATCAAACTATGGCTCATCTTGTCAAAGGCCTTTGAGAAGTCGGTAAACATCACATCGACCTGGCCGCCAGCATCCACAGCATCCGCTGTAAACTGCAGAAAAGACGCCAGATTAGTGGATGTTGACCTACCCTTCAAAAATCCATGCTGTTTTGTAGATAACAAATGTTAGACTTTGTTGATAATAAAGTTAGACAGCAGCATCTCAAAGATCTTGGAAAAACCACATATCAGAGAGACAGGCCTGTAATTTTCCACTTCGGTTCTATTTTTGCTCTTAAATACGGGACATATTTTAGCTACCTTCCATCTCTTGGGATACACCAACTGCTCAAGAGAGGCATTAAAAATTTTAGATAGAGGAACAGCTAAAACATTTATAGTGTCTTTAATAAGAAAACCTGGAACAAAATCTGGCCCGCTAGACATTTTAGGTTTAAGTCCTTTCGTAATTTTTATTATATCCTGTTCCGTAAAGACCGGAACTGCAACTGTATTATTGCCCAAATCCCCCAGATTAACCTCTTCAGTAGACGATATTCCATTATAAACTCCCTTAAAATACTCGGCGAAAGCCTTAACAATATCATTAGGGTGATTAAAAGTTTTACCCTGATAAGACACTTTATCGGGGAATAGCGCAGCAATTATTTTTCTGTTGAACATACCTCCAAAATGATTTGGGGTCCTTTCCAATATCTCTCTATACCCTCAATGTAACGCCGATATGAGACCTTTATCATCCGATTGGTCCGCGCTCTCAACAATTTAAATTTGTTAAAATAAATGACACTTTTTGTTTTTCTATACTTTCTAAAAACGCTATTCTTACGTTTCAAACTACGAATAATACCCGCGCCATACCATACAGGAAAAGAGCGACCCTTATTTTTGAAGAGTGGCACGGACCTATCCAATATTTTATACATTTCATAAAACCTGTCGCAACACATGTTAACATCTGAGTACTGATCCAGCTCAGCCCAATCAGTGGACCCAAGGTCACCACAAAGAGCATTAAAATTAGCTTTTTTAAAATTGTAGCACTTAAATTTACTGCTACTATCCGCCGAATCGGGCCAAGCTCCAACTCAACCGCAAGCGATGGGTGATGAACATCCTCCAAGATCATTGGACCTTCATCTCTCCGCACAACACAATTAAATTATTAATAATTAGACAACTTTGAAAAAAACTATTCTGTCTCATTCTATTTGTTTTTATATGGAAATGTTATAAAAAAAAATACTTACTTTGTTGGGCCCCACCGGTAACTACAGATCTATCGTCACCGCCTCCCTGTCTGGAACCACGTCCAAGAGTCTGCTAAAATTAAAAATATCCGGTAAAAACCACTCTCATTTCCTACTTTTACATTATCCATAGCTTTGCATCTTCAATGATATTAAAAAGAATTGCTCGAATAGCCCCATTTTACACAAAATTACATTTTTTAAAAATAAAATAACAAAAATTTTTACCTCACGGATCGACTCTGGCGCTGGAGGTCTAGCGCCCCAGTGTCCTTGAGGAGCAGGTGGCTGTTGGGGAGGTTGAGCCCTACCGGACCATGCGCCTGGCGGTGGACCTTGTTGAGCTGGAGCTCCTTGTGGAGGGGCGCCTGGTCTAGCGCCCCATGCGCCCTGTGGTGGAGCACCCTGAGGTGGACCGGGACGGGGACCCCCTTGGGATGCTCCCGCACCTTGCTGAGGGGCACCTCGTGCACGCCCGCGAGCACGACCTCTGCCTCTGCTATCCATTATTTCAGCGCTGGAAAAAATAATTTCAGTTAATAAAAACTTAATAAATGGTATTATTATATCACGTAGGTACTCAAACATTTAATACTGGACACGGTGTAAAATGATGGGCTTAACGGATAAAAAGCGAAAAATGTCCTGAAATTTTATGAAATGTTATCATTTTTTTAACAAAACTTGTCAAGGAACTCGTACTTCAAAGTCTACAAACTGTACACACTGTCAACAATGAAAAAAACCTGAAAACAACACGCTCGTTAAAAAATCTAAAATCATAGATATTGTCATTCCAATGCATAAATATGGAGACTCAAAATTGCCCCTCTAATTTCCGATCTATCTCTTTAAATCCAGCGCTGGCAAAGATAATTGAGAAACTGGTAAAGAAACGAATAAACTTCTTTATAGGAAAATACAGGGTGATTCAAAAATCGATCACGAAACTTAAGGGGGTGATTCTACTTGACAAAATAAGGGTAGAGCTTCATATAATTTTTTTTCAAAATGTCATTCGTTTTCGAGTTACAAGCCGTCCAAGTTCAACTTTTTATTTTTTGTTTTTTGAATTACTCGCTTACAGGAAAACCGATTTGACTAATATTTGAAAGATAGGCTAAGTCTTCTGCGCTTCATCATTTTAGTAACAATTCACATTGATTGTTTGCCGCTAGAGGGCACTTTACCTACATTGAAAATTGTTTTTTGTCATAATTTTTTAGTGTTGACAGCTACAGTAGTTTTTGGCATAATTTCTGAAAGACTGATGCCAGGCCTTTAAAAAAGGTGCTCTTTATTTACATCGCTAAACCCAACGGTTTAGACGTAAATCACCCTTAAAAATTAAGTGGTAAATTTACTTTTCTCATTTCATTACCACCAGCTACCAGGTAAATAGCTATCAAAGTATACTAGAGCTGTCAGATTAACATCAAATAAATTCGCTTTTTAAACTATTTAATTTATAATCTTAAAATAACTAATAATGGCCAATCACCAATATTCAAATATCGAATATTGTGATATCCATTTTTGTTATGGAAAAGCAAATGGTAATGCAGAGTTGGCAAGAAGATATTATATGGAGAGTTATCCGGAAAGAAATATCCCTCATGCTCAAACATTTTCCAGTGTGCACAGGAGGCTTGCGGAATGTGGTTCCTTTAAAAGTTATAATGGAAATAGGGGAAGACCTAGAACTGCTAGAAACGTGCAACAAGAAGAGTGCTTGAAATTATTGAAGATAATCCAGGTATTAGTACTAGAAAAATTGGGAATGAAGTGCGGCTCTGTCAAGCTAGTTCATGGAGGATACTAAGAGAAGAACAACTCTACCCGTTTCATTCAAAAAAGGTGCAGGCTCTTTATGACGATGATCGGCCGAGACGGTTGGAAATGTGCAATCAGATCCTAGCTAAGTATGAACACGATAATCGATTAATTGGCGTCATATTATTCACTGACGAAGCTGGTTTCACTCGTGATGGCATAACAAATCTACACAACATCCACACATATGCTTACGAGAACCCAAACAATGTGGTAGAAACGAAACATCAGCGTAGATTTTCACTAGATGTGTGGGCAGGGATAATAGGAGATTACCTTATTGGTCCTCATTTCTTTGATGGCCCATTAACTGGTGACGTATACTTAGATTTTATCCAAAATCGTCTCCCATTGTATCTGGAAGATGTGCCATTGGAAGTAAGGGCCAACATGTGGATCCTCCAAGACGGAGCTCCGCCCCACTTTAGTATACGTGTCCGACAGTATTTGAATGCAACGTATCCTGAGCGATGGATAGGACGAAGTGGACCATTGGCATGGGCAGCGAGGTCACCAGACCTTAATCCTATGGATTTTTTCTTTTGGGGTCATTTGAAACAATTGGTGTACGATATTCCAGTAATCAACGTCGAGGATCTTCGCTTCAGGATAATCGAAAAGTGCCAAATTATTAAAGAAACACCAGAAATTTTTCATCGAGTTAGGCGACATTTTTTGAAGAGTGTTAGGAAATGTATGGAAGAAAATGGGGGACATTTTGAGAATCTTTTTTAGTTTGTTTAGTACTGTTTCATTAATTTTTATCAATTAAATGTATATCGCAATAATCCATAATATGAATATTTACTGATTAGCCATTATTAGTTATTTTAAGATTATAAATTAAATAGTTTAAAAAGCGAATTTATTTGATGTTAAACTGACAGCTCTAGTATACTTTGATAGCTATTTACCTGGTAGCTGGTGGTAATGAAATGAGAAAAGTAAATTTACCACTTAATTTTTAAGGGTGATTTACGTCTAAACCGTTGGGTTTAGCGATGTAAATAAAGAGCACCTTTTTTAAAGGCCTGGCATCAGTCTTTCAGAAATTATGCCAAAAACTACTGTAGCTGTCAACACTAAAAAATTATGACAAAAAAACAATTTTCAATGTAGGTAAAGTGCCCTCTAGCGGCAAACAATCAATGTGAATTGTTACTAAAATGATGAAGCGCAGAAGACTTAGCCTATCTTTCAAATATTAGTCAAATCGGTTTTCCTGTAAGCGAGTAATTCAAAAAACAAAAAATAAAAACTTGAACTTGGACGGCTTTGTAACTCGAAAACGAATGACATTTTGAAAAAAAATTATATGAAGCTCTACCCTTATTTTGTCAAGTAGAATCACCCCCTTAAGTTTCGTGATCGATTTTTGAATCACCCTGTATAATATATTAAACATAATCAGTACGGTTTTCAAACAAAGAAAGGAATAGATGACGAGATAGAATCTCAATTATTTGTATTTGTCTCAATGGGAGAGAAATGGTAGGAAGCTGTCTTCTATGACCTGTCAAAAGCTTTTACGTCAATCGCCGAATTCTGCTGCAAAAGCTGAAGATATATGGTTTTAAAGGAATCTCATTTGATTGGTTTAAGTCATACTTAAGTGGAAGGAGAAAAAAAGTTAGTAGTCAGTGAACTGAATCTCCCATCCGATAGAAATCTGCATAGAAATTTGGTTTTTGGCGAAAATTCCTTTTGTATCCAATCAAGATGAACTAACCTGTGGTGGTATTTCTTTTTAATTTTTAAATTTTATCCCACTGTAAAAGTGGGTCGTGAGGCAAGCAAGGTCAGCATCTATAAGATGAAATAATCCGAGCTAAAACTATAAAATTATCTAATTCATTTATACCACGATATCTATTATATATAGTTTTGCTCTTGGATTGGTTACAACTATTTTCTGGTGATATCTGTAAGTACTTCAATGTTTATATATAAACATAATTTCTTTTCAATTTTTAATTTGATAATAACGTAAAATGATAACAAATGTGCAACTTAGTAATTAAGCAAGTAAGGATAGATAACAAATTATTTAAAAATTAATATATTCTCTCAAGTTTTTGGAATTACACAATGTTTAGCAATATTTTAATTAAAAATTAATATTTTAAATTATGGTTTCCAACTCTAAATATTTTTAGAAAATATTGAAAAAGTTTTTTTTTATGTAAAGGCCCATTAGATCATCCGATATGCAGTCTCCCTTAATGAGGAAGGAACTGAATTCAGTTTACATATTAATATTAAGAATTCCACCTTTTTAATTGATAACAAACTAGTTTTGGTATTTGAATATTAAATTAAAAAGAACTCAAAAATTTAAAATTACATTTCCGTGTGCCTTCCATTGGTTCAATACAAACAATTGTTCTTCTTGACTCATCTTTAATGGAGTTTCTATTACTAAGGGGCCTTATTTCTAAAATATAGATTCGAATCACCATTTCCAAAAAAAAAAGAAAGAGAAGACATCTCTTACATAGAAAGCCTAGAATGTATTTACCAGGAAAAAATTGTTGTTGTTGGAGATTTTAATATTAGTCATTTAAATGATTATTACACAACCAATTTTAGGGACCAACAAATAGATACATTCATTAATCTTGTTGAATTTTTTGACTGCCAACAATTAAATCGAGTACTAAACAAAAATAACCGTATACTTGATGTTACAATTACTAATACTAGATGTAAAGTTTGTGAAAGTACATTCAGTTTTGTTGAAGTTGACCCACATCACCCCCCTTTAACCATAGAAATAGTACTTAAAACTCCTAAAACGCGAATTTTACTTAATAATAATACTGTTCTCAGATTCAACTTCAGGAAGGCTAATTTTGAGGCTATGTATCAGTTATTTCAGCATACAGAGTGGAATGACCTAAAATCTTTCAAAGATGTCAATATGGCTGTAAAACGTTTCTATGACAAAGTATTTGCAATATTTGAAATTTGTGTTCCTAAAAATAAACCTTGCACAAAAATATACCCTATATACTTCACAAAAAATATTATCAAAGACATAAAAACTAAAGATAAATTGAGAATTAACAGTAAAAGAACTGGGGATGTAGAATTATACAATAAATTTATACAATTAAGGGCTAAAATAAAAAGAGACATAAGAACTGCCTATGAACACTATATCAATAAAATCCAGTCAGACATCTGCGAGGATTCAGGGTCATTTTGGCGATATATTAATAGTAGTAGAGGTGTTGTTGGTGTTCCAAACAAGGTGCGTCTAAATGATGTTGAGTATATCCATGGGAAATCAATATCAAATGCATTTGCTTCATATTTCAGCTCTGTTTTTGTTGATGACTCTGGATATCTCAATGACCTTGTTATGGATGAATTTCAAGTGTTTGATTCTTTGTGTATTGATCAAGTCACCTATGAGGATGTGTGTGATGCTGTCAAGAGCCTTAAAGTTAATAGAGCAGTTGGTCCAGACAATATACCTGCATTTGTGTTTAAGGGAATGATCGGCTTTCTGGCTGAACCTCTTAGAACATTGTTTAACCTTTCTCTGAAAACCAATACATTTCCCCAAATTTGGAAGGAGGCTAAAATTTGCCCAGTTTTCAAGAAAGGCGATAACAGTGACGTAAAAAATTATAGACCTATATCCCTATTGTCATGTCCGGCAAAGATATTTGAATCTGTTTTATACAAATTTGTATATAATTTTGTTGAAAACAAAATATCAAATCGACAACATGGGTTTTTAAGTAAAAAATCTACGGCCACTAATTTATGTGAACTAACCCAATATATAGCCGAAAACCTTGATAAAAAGAACCAGGTTGACGTTGTTTATACAGATTTTGCCAAGGCCTTTGACAGGGTATCGCATAACATTCTTTTACAGAAATTACATGGGGAATTTGGCTTTCATGACAACCTTGTACATCTGTTGAAATCTTATTTGCAAAAAAGACCACAAAGGGTGAGTATTAGAGGCTATTATTCTGATTATTTCTTTGCTATATCAGGTATACCGCAGGGCTCTAACCTAGGTCCATTGCTCTTCCTGTTGTTTATAAATAATCTGGTTGATGAAATTAACGCATCTAACGTACTATTGTTTGCTGATGATCTTAAATTATATATAAAAATTAATAATTACAATGACTGTCAGGTCCTTCAACAAAATTTGGACATACTGTATCAATGGTCAATCAAACATAATTTGCATTTTAATATTGACAAGTGTTTTGTCCTTAGTTTTAGTAGGAAAATTTTTTATTTAAATCATGTTTATGAAATGAATGGGAGAGCATTGACGAAATGCAGGATCTTGGAGTCACCTTTGACACTCGACTGACATTTAAATATCATATATGTGATATAACTGGTAGGGCCTCTAAGATGTATGGGTATATAGTTAGAAATTGTAAAGAGTTTAATGTTAAGTGTATTAAGTTGTTGTATGTGGCCTATGTGAGGAGTATTTTGGAATATTGTTCAATAATATGGAGTCCATGTTATGAGAATCATATTTACGAAATAGAAAAAATACAGAATAAGTTCTTAAGATATATCTATTACAAAGAAACGGGCATATATCAAATGCATATACCAAAAATAGATATTATGAATAATCATAACATTAAAACACTTGAAAGTAGAAGGAAGGTATCATCTATTTTCTTTTTATATAAATTGTTGAACGGTATGATAAATGCTCCTGACTTATTAGCCTTAATTAACTTTTATGCTCCTCCATATAGAACCAGAAATCCACTTGTTTTTTATATTGATAATACTCGTACTAACTATTACAATAATTCACCTGTTATGGTAATGTGTAGGTTATATAATCAAATACGATCAAGATTTGATTTTTGTGATATCAGCATATCAAATAGACTTAGAGCATTGCTGTATGATATAATGTAAGTGATACAGTAGAATGATAGTGTTTAGCAATGTTTATATTCTTCTTATTATTAATATTGATTTGTTTAGACTAAGTCTCTTGTCCTACTCTGTAATTGGATGTAAATCTGTAGGGTTTGTAAACAAATAAATAAATAAATAAATAAATGATGAACAATACAGGTGTATCTTAATTATAATGTGTATCACTTTAAGACACAAACTAAGTTTTCAAAAATAGTTATTTTATGAAGTTACCTTATACAGGGTCACAAACAAACTCTGCATCACATGTGACCAAATTTTAATAGCCCTATTTGGATTTTGTAGAAAAACACAAATTTAATATGACGCTACTTTAAAAAAATGTCTGGAATGAAGCATCGTCAAAACTAAAAAGTTTTATGTAGGTTGCGTCGAGTCTTATTTTGCAACAGTGGTGCAATTTACAAAAAATGGGTAAAAAATAAAAATTATCTTATACAGCTAAAATTTTGCATATAGATTAAAAATTGCATTTAGAAAAACTCTTTCTAATAACTTTTTTCGATATTTTGAGACTTTTTTGGAAAAAAAATAAAATTTGACAGATAATGCTAATCACGTGGCTACTATTTTTTCATCTCAACCGAATCAGAAATTGATACCAAAGTCAAATTATGAATAACTAGCGACCCGCCCCGGCTTCGCACGGGTGCAATGCTGATACTAAATACACTACAGAAAAACTGTGACTATTTATTTTATTTTTACAACAATTATTACATCGGCCTCCGACGCGCTATTTATAGGCACGCTGCCGCCGCCCCGGTCGGCCAGTATCGCCGCAAGCGCTACTTCCCGCAATTTTAAATCTGTAATATCTTCGAAAATATTCATTTAAATCTTGTGCTGTAAAGGACCATATAGATCTATATTAAATCAACAATGTATTTAAGCTATTTAATTGGATAAGGATTAATGCTGTATTGGTTAAAATCGCTTCAAAATTTGCCATTATTGGTCGTAAAAAGTAAATGACAAAAAAATGTTATTGTGGGATATCCATGAGAGATAGACATATACCATCGCGGAGTTTTCTGTAGACCTTTTCAATGTGTACAAATAATTAGTACATTATTTTGATAAATCTCGTAGGGTTCAGCCTGCGTTTGCAATGTAAGCGGAAAAAAAAATGATAATTAACGACATCACATTAGAAACCTCAAAAATAACAGTATTTCTCCACTATTTAATGAATGTTATTATACATATAAACCTTCCTCTTGAATCACTCTATCTATTGAAAAAAACCGCATCAAAATCCGGTGCGTAGTTTTAAAGATTTAAGCATACAAAGGGACATAGGGAGAGAGAAAGCGACTTTGTTTTATACTATATAGTGAAGCTATTAATAAAAAAAAATGAAGATTCCATCCACATTTTTACATTACAATATAGAAGGATTATATTTTTAATATAATTATTTTTTTACAAGCGAGTATCTTTATCAGAACCCCAGAGAATAACAAATAAAGAAACAGGAGTTTTATCATACTTTTCGATATTTACTTACGGAATGAAAATTACAGATTATTTAAATAAAAATATCTCAGCTAGGCTAAGGTATCTTTATATGTGCTTTTTTTTCGGACACTCCACTGATTTAGCTTCGCGATAAGGACGGTGTAACTGGCGCACTTGCAATACTTCCTTTTCTTAATTCCTAGTTAGGAATACTAAAAATAGTGTAGTCTAACAGCCCCTAATACAATGCAGAAGTTATATCCAACTGCACAAATGAATCAAAGCACTGAAACACGATTTTTTACACTACGATAACTGAACTTCCCAGTCTTAATTCAAACATTCCGATTCAAGCAAACTAAGTAATATATACTGTTAAAAATGTTTACGTTATTAAAAACGTGCTTTTAACAGGGTCCTAAAATTATTACCCATCTCTAAAACCAGGTAGAAATAAACCCAAACAGGTCATACACATTGTAAAAATCTTATGGTCAAAATGTAAATACTTTATTAGGGACTTTCTCTAAGAAAAGTTCTTAAATTAACCGTGTCAAGATTTTGTCAATTTTAACCATGAGTATTAAAAAAAAATTGTATTTTTTTATATCTGTTTTTAATGTTTTCTAGTTTATCTTATAAACAGGCAATGTAAAAAAAATACATTTCTCCAATATTTATATGTACTATTAGTTCCACAAAAACGCATTGATGAAATATCACTACCTAAAAAGTTAAAAGTAAAAAAGTCTTACGTTTTTGAAAGCACTAGTTTTCGGTCTAAATCACGATCACCTTAATATGAGAACCAAGCGCCACTGTTATTTATAGATGACTGACACCACCGACTATCGAACATGTACTAATATTTATTAGTGATGGAAAGTAACGATACTAATCGTTACAAACCAATCACTACAAGTAACGAGTCCTCTATTTAGAAAAGACTCGTACCTTGGTAATTCGTTACTATACCGAAACACTCTTACTCCAAGACGAGAACCGAAATAACTAAAGAAATATAACTACTATTTTATTCCCGCGAGACCAGACCGGCATGGCGGTCTTCTTTATAGTCACGAAACCGCTAACTAAGGGATTAGACACTGAATTATCTTAACTGTTTATTAGGCATTTGATGTGTCGGCGATTTCGAAGTTTTAGTTGTTTTCCGAGCGGCAACCCACAGGACAGAAGAAGCGTTTTTTATGCTTAGATGCAGGGGACTCGGCAGATTAAAAGAATTTCGCCGAAATAAGATAAGAAATAGTATTTCTAATAGGAAGAATAGATCTTATTCCTTGTTAACGGTCTAGCCATCATCATATATGATAGTTCAGTCTTGAATTTAGTAAGTTTACTTGCTAGTTATTTCAAGTGTGGCATATCATCATCATCATCATCATTTTCAGCTATTATCTACCATTTCTAAATTATGGTGCAGCCTCCCTTATTAAGTTGTTATTATGATGTTCCTTTGTAGTTATCTACTATTACTATTTTTCTTGTTTTGTTGTTATTACTATTACGTGTTCTTATAATCATTACTCATTTGTGCCCAACTCTTTCTATCGATGGTTAATCGGGACCAAGTTGTTCCTGCCACTTTCCTGATGTCATAGTCCCATCTAATGTTAGGGCGTCTCTGTGGCCTCTTCGCGTTTCTGGGATACCACATAGTTGTTCTTGTGGTCCATCTGTTGTCAGTTCTTCTTGCTACATGACCTGCCCATTGCCATTTAAGGGATTTTATTCTTTGTACGACATCTGTCACCTGGGTCATTCGTCGTATCCAATCTATTCGTTTGCGATCCCTTTTTGTTATCCCTAGCATACATCTTTCCATGGATCTTTGAGCTACTTGGAGTTTCGTAATTATTTCGCTCTTCAATGTCCAAGTTTCGCAACCATATGTCATGATCGGTAATATGCATTGATCAAACGCTCTTTTCTTAAGGTAAAGTGGCATTCTGGATTTGAAGATGATGGAGTTTCGTCCGAATGCTGACCACGCCAGTTTGATTCTTCTGTTAATTTTTGGAAGTAGTGAACCCGACTTGTGTATAAGTTGACCCAGGTATACATATTCATCTACTACTTCCAGCGTGGTTTCGTTTATCCTTATTTCAATGTCTCTTATTAGATCGTTGCACATTACTTTTGTTTTTGCTAGGTTCATCTTTAAGCCAACTCTGTTACTGGCAGTGTTCAGATCATTAATTTGTTCCTGCAGTTCTTCAGGATTTTTAGCAATCAGAACGATGTCATCAGCGAATCTTAAGTGGTTTAGATATTCCCCGTCTATACATAGACCTTTATTTTCCCAGTCTATTTTGCGGAAGATACTTTCTAGAGTTGCTGTAAATAGCTTGGGGGATATTGCGTCACCTTGTCGGACTCCTTTCTGAGTTGGAAATTCTGGGGTATCTTTGTATACTTTTACTCTAGCTGTGGCCTCTCTATATATGTTGGCTAGCATTTCTACGTAAGGCTTATCCACTCCCTGGTCCACTAGAGCTTCTATAACTGCTCTTGGGTATATTGAGTCGAATGCCTTTTCAAAGTCTACGAAAGCTAATGTCAGTGGCAGATCATATTCTTTTGTTCGACTCATAATTTCTCGTAGTGTTTGAATATGATCCATTGTGCTGAA
The DNA here is from genome assembly GCA_034092305.1 of Diaprepes abbreviatus. Lineage (NCBI taxonomy): Eukaryota > Metazoa > Arthropoda > Insecta > Coleoptera > Curculionidae > Diaprepes > Diaprepes abbreviatus. The sequence continues at coordinate 5,968,936 of JASJET010000211.1, read as the reverse complement.
GCCACTTCTAAAGCCTGCTTGTTCTCGAGGTTGAGCAGCATCAAGTGTGTTCTGTATTCTGTTGTTAATTATTTTTGTGAATATTTTGTATATTACTGGTAGCAAGCTAATTGGTCTGTAATTTTTAAGGTCCTCTTTGCTACCTTTCTTGTGGATTAGGATTATATTAGCGCTATTCCACTGTCTCGGAATGCGTCTTAATTTTAGGCAGTTTGTGTATATGTTGGCTAAGATTTTCCAAGTTGAGTTTCCGGCGTATTTTATGAGTTCAGATGTGACACCGTCATTCCCAGCTGCCTTGCCGTTCTTCATGCTCCTAAGAGCTGCTTCTACTTCCTCCACAAGAACTTCTGGAACATCTTCTTGTGCTGTAGTTGTCTCTTCCTCTACTTCCTGATGTGCCGGTATTTTGTATAAGTCCTCATAGAATTTGGTTATGATTTTTATTATTTCATCCCTGTTTGTTATTCTTTCATTTCCGTTCACCAGTGCTATTACTTGTTTCTTACCGATGGCATATATAAGTAGGTAATAATATATTAAAATTTTTCTAACTAGGTAGGTAATAAATAATAGATATATTTTGAATTTACTAAAAATAGTAATGCCAAATATGTTTAACGCATGATAAAATATATTGAGCAGATATAACAAAAGCATTTTTAGGGTTGCGAAATGGAAATGCAGAAGAGAAGTTCCGTTTGGATTTATTTTATGTTATTATTTAAGGCCAAAGCAAAATATAATATTTACAAATCTATAAATTCCTATAAAAACAGCAATATTTCAAATTTAAGGAAACGTTTTAATCGAAACTACTAACAATGTCATGAAATGAGCGCTGAAAAACAAATCACTTTTTCAGAAGTTATCCTCGTAGTTAAAGGGCTCATGTCAACGTTGGAGGGAATAAACTTAAAATTACAAGTCAAATGAGAGAAGATTTGGTAATTTTTTTTTAGATTCACTTGCTGCTCGTTTTGGAGACCCAGAAAAATAACAATGAGTAAAGTGACTTATCTTGATCCTCATTGGGTATTATTAAAGAAGATTGTTTGGAACTAGTAAAAAACGAACTTCAGGTTGAATAAGTTAATATAATAAAAAAAGAACATAGACAAATTGCTGTAAGTCAGAGAAATCAAAAACAAATATCTGAAGAAAAGACAATATGCGAAGATAGATATTATTTGGCAAGATTCTGATAATTCTATATTTTGAACTTGTCAGCAGTTCAGTCGCTTTAACAATTGCAGAAATACGCATATACACAGAAAAGGCTAATTTGTAAAGAAAAAAAGACCCTCTAGTTTGGTGGCAAGGCAGAGAAAAAGTATACCCTTGGCTATCTCAACTGGCAAAGATATGTTTATGTATAGTTGTAGTACTGCGAAAGAGTTTTTTTTAAAAGCTGATCAAGTCATAACCAAACGAAGAAATTATTTAAAGGCAAAACACGTCGAAAATTATTGTTTTTACAGCAGATTAAACATTTATAACATTTTTGTCTGTATTTCAAAATGAATATTTTTTTTTTGTTTTTGTTAAATACGAATTTAAGAGTTTTTTCCTAAAAAATGTTAGTTTTATTTTTATCTGTTTAAAAAAATCTGGTTATTCTCGAATGGTATATTCTTTAATTTGTATAAGTTTTCCATATTTCCATATATTACCTTTTAATACTTATAATTTAAACACCTTTTAACATTTATAATTGAAACCAATACATGCTTAATGTTCAGTATTAAATTTCATATTTAACATAGAATATAAATTATTTAATCAAAGACCTGAAGTATATATCGTATATCACTTGCAATATTCCCGAGTGTGGATATCGTTGGCTGCCGGATTGTTGTGGACTCTGTTCAATTTGTTTTAATCTTAATCTACATACCTCCGTCTTGTGTCGTGGCTGATTATGTGGCATTGTTAGAGTTTATTGAATCTTTGGAATATCTTTATGATAGGAACCTTCTGGTGATGGGTGATTTTAACATCCCTAAATTTGACAATTACAGATATGGTAACGATCCTAAAAGTGAGTTGGCTTACAACTTTATGGATTTTTTCTCCCTAAACCAATACAACAGTATTGTTAATGCCAACAATAGATATTTAGACTTAATATTTGCTAATTTTAATTGTGTTGTGCGGAGAGATGAAGGTCCAATGATCTTGGAGGATGTTCATCACCCATCGCTGGCGGTTGAGTTGGAGCTTGGCCCGATTCGGCGGAAGGGTTTCCTCGTGGATAGTAGCAGTAAATTTAAGTGCTACAATTTTAAAAAAGCTAATTTTAATTCTCTTTATGGTGACCTTGCGTCCGCTGATTGGGCTGAGCTGGGTCGATACTCAGATGTTAACATGTGTTGCGACCGGTTTTATGAAATGTTGTATAAAATATTAGACAGATCCGTGCCACTCTTCAAAAATAAGGGTCGCTCTTTTCCTGTATGGTATGACGCGGATATTATTCGTAGTTTGAAACGTAAGAATAACGTTTTTAGAAAGTATAGAAAAGCGAAAAGTGTCATTTATTTTAACAAATTTAAATTGCTGAGAGCGCGGACCAATCGGATGATAAAGGCCTCATATCGGCGTTACATTGAGCCTATAGAGAGAGATATTGGAAATGACCCCAAATCATTTTGGAGGTATGTTCAACAGAAAAAAAAATTGCTGCGCTATTCCCGAGAAAGTGTCTTATCAGGGTAAAACTTTCAATCACCCTAATGATATTGTTAAGGCTTTCGCCGAGTATTTTAAGGGAGTTTATAATGGAATATCGTCTACTGAAGAAGTTAGTCTGGGGGATTTGGGTAATAGTACAGTTGCAGTTCCGGTCTTTACGGAACAGGATATAATAAAAATTACAAAAAGGCTTAAACCTAAAATGTCTAGTGGGCCAGATTTTCTTCCGAGTTTTCTTATTAAAGACACTATAAATGTTTTAGCTGTTCCTCTATGTAAAATTTTTAATGCCTCTCTTGAGCAGCTGGTGTATCCCAAGAGATGGAAGGTAGCTAAAATATGTCCCGTATTTAAGAGCAAAAATAGAACCGAAGTGGAAAATTACAGGCCTGTCTCTCTGATATGTGGTTTTTCTAAGATCTTTGAGATGCTGCTGTATAACTTTATTATTAACAAAGTCGAACATTTGTTGTCTACAAAACAGCATGGATTTTTGAGGGGTAGGTCAACATCCACTAATCTGGCGTCTTTTCTGCAGTATACAGCGGATGCTGTGGATGCGGGCGGCCAGGTCGATGTGGTGTTTACCGACTTCTCAAAGGCCTTTGACAAGATGAGCCATAGTTTGATTCTGGCAAAGCTTGCGAAGTTTGGTTTTACTGATCAATTTGTGCGGTTTTTTAAATCATATTTATTTAATAGGTCTCAGTATGTCCAATATAATGGATTTCAATCAAAGTGTTTTGCGGCCTCTTCGGGGGTACCTCAGGGCTCAAATTTGGGGCCTCTCTTGTTTTTAATTTTTATAAACGATATCACTGAATCAATTGATGTTGAATTCCTACTGTTTGCTGATGATTTGAAAATGTACGTCCAAGTTCAGTCGAAGGAGGATTGTGATAGATTGCAAAATAGTGTTAGTGCAGTCCAAAGGTGGTGTGTGAGTAATCAATTGTTATTGAATGTGAGCAAATGTTCAGTGATGTCTATAACTCGTAAAAAATCTCCAATTCTATATAGTTATCAAATAAATAATGACCTACTTAAAAGAGTTGATGCAGCTAAGGATCTGGGTGTTGTATTGGATTCTAAACTTAACTTTAACCTTCATTATAGCAGAATAGTGTCTGAAGCTAATCAAATGATGGGTTTAATTATTAGAAACTGTAGATCATTTAAGAATATTGAAAGCCTAAAATTATTGTTTATAGCACTAGTAAGAAGTAAACTTGAATACTGTTCACTTGTTTGGGCTCCAATTTATAATAAATATGTTTTGGCTATGGAGAACGTTCAGCGCAAGTTTGTGAAGTATTTGTGGTTGAAAACTGAGGGAGTGTACCCACCGGTCGGGATAGACAATCGACTGTTGCTGGATAAATTTAGTTTGCAAAGTCTTGAAATGAGACGTAACTTACATTCAGTTTTATTTTTAAACAAGCTAGTCAACGGTCAGATGGTTTGTCCTCAGCTTTTGGGCGAACTAAATTTTAATGTGCCACGATTGACGAGCAGGCATGGTGTATACTTTCATTTAAGGATACCTAGGACTAATGTATATTGTATGTCGTCAATATATCGAATATGTTCTGTGTTTAATAGGGTGTCGCAATCGTGTGATCTGAGTATGAGTTATACTCAGTTTTTACGTTCCTGTTCAGTATTATTGTAGTTCTGGGACTGCTATTGTGATTTTATTTCTGTTATGTTGTAATAAGTACGTTTTTTTTTGTGTTATATTTTATTACGTGATATTATGATATTATTTTTGTTATTTTGTAATAGATGTTTTTTTTGTTTGTTATATTTTATTACGGCCCTATTAATTATTGTTGTTGGGCTTTGATGTTAATAAATAAATAAAATAAATAAATGAATATTACTTATTCGAATAAAAGTAACTAAAGTAACGATTCCAAAGTAACAAGTCCTAAAGACGAAAGTAATGAGTAGTTAGAAGTCTTTAAAACTAACCAAACTTTCCATCACTAACTAATATAAGCTCGATATCGCCGACGAGTACTGCTAACGAATTTCTCCACATCCACCAATGCCATCACTGGACACCCATAGGTGAAAAAAGGCCTAACAAGTACAAATATCCCATTGAGAGAATTTTTCACGTTCTATATTATTGTATTCATTTTGTATTAATTATTTTTTGATATTTCATATTAATTATATGTCTAATAAGCTTCACGAATATCAAGCAAAAAGTAACTTAAAGCCTCGAGTACAAAGTATGGCATTTTATGGAATTAACTGTACGTATGTATATTGACCTCAAATGATACCAAATAAACGCTTTCTTTCTTACTTACGCAACAGTGCCGAGGAAAATAAATTTTAATTTTTATCATTTTAAAACCGTTTTCATTTTTATGAAAAAGCTGAAAAAACATAATTAAAGCCCGCTGATACGCAACAATAAGAACTTCATAATTTAATCTTATCATCAAGTACTAGATTAATTTAGCGATGCATTAACTATGCAAATGTTAAAAAAATTTGTATTTGCCTACAAATATCATATATTATTAAAAACATTAAAAACTCTAGAATATTTATACACAACAGTTTATGTTATCGTTAGTTAAATAATGTACAACAGGCAACAGTTCTTATAAACCGCTGAATACGATAATTCACATTCAGAAAGCGACACCTGGTCGAAATGCGACTCCAAGGGTACGTGTCATGATTGCAGGCTAATTTGTTTGTTTAAATATTAATATATAAACATGAATATAAAGAGGCATAAAGACGACTTTTTAATATTATTTGTTGCATTGCTTTTTTGATAAAAAGCAGTGACTTTCCGACCGACTTCAAACGTAAAATTAATAAACTAATAAAGAGATCATTTCCGCATTAATAAAACGTAATCCTTGTCGGCTCATAACTTAATGGTTAATATAAACAATAAGTGATGCGAGGTTATGAAAACATTGACAAGGTTTGTTTACTCCGCAATAATATATCCTCATATCGTATTTGAAAGTTTGCTCGTAATACTGCAGCTCTAATTTCGATTAGAAACCAACAGTTTATATGATGAAAATATGATTTTTTATAACATTAGGTGTTATTATTATAGAACAAATCGAAGCATTCAAAAAAAATCTTGTTTCATTGTAAAAAAGCAATTTTTTATAACCCGCAGTATTTTGGGCGTCGCAGGAATACCACCGCTTACCCTACAAAAAAGTTTTGTTTATCTTTTACGCAATCTATTAATGCCTTTAAGTGGAATAATTTTAAAAAGAATGGAAAGGAATTCTATAAAAAATTCACAACATAAAAAAAAATTCACAATATAAAAAAATGACATTATAAAAACAAAAAAAAACCTTAGTAAAAATGGGTCATAAAATAGTTGAAACCCTTTAGAGCCATTTTACACACACAAGAATTATTTCGAAAATTATAACAAAAATTTTCAGCAAATTTTTGCCGAAAATTCTTTGGAGATAATTTTTAAAATAAAATTCCACTCCATTTGATACGTACAGGGTGGGTCAACGATTGGATGAAGTAGGTTTGTGCCTTTTCGGTGAAATTAACAAAGAAACTATATTTATTGTTTGATACAGTTTATTTTTACGCAGATTTTAAAAATATTTAGGCCTCTACAGGGTGAGCCAAAAAACTAGGACAGCATAAAGTTGTATTTTTTTAAATAGAACACCCTATATACGAATCGTATTTTCGATTTAGCTTATAATTTTAAATCTTTTTTATTAAGGGTTTACTATAACAAAACTTTATAGTTTCTGAGATAATTAAGTTTAAAGAAAAAAAAGTCACATTTTCAAGCATCAATTCAATCCTAAATAACGTTTTCAATTTTGTGACAAATATATTGAAATTTGGAATTTAGCAAGGCCAAGGACAAGTTAACATAATTTTTACCTAATATTTGCAATAAAAGCTACAGGGTGTTGAACACATCGGCTCAAATTTGAACAAGTTTAAATGAATAAATATCTTTTCTTTTTTAAATGGTACATCCTGTATATTTTCATGTTATTTAATAGAGTAATAAAAACCCTAAAAGTTTTGTTCAATATATCCTATACCTATTTATAATAGTTTTTGAGATATTTCAGTTTTTCTTATTTTCCATACTTTTTTACAGAAATAGTCTTCATTATCATAGTAGCCATGTAAAATAATAAAAAGAAACTACAGAAACAAACAGAATGTGGTTAAATATGATGAAATACATTATTCGTTATATTACAACGGCAATAGTTTAATTAAACATAATATCAAAAAATTAACACAACAATAACAACAAGGCAAATACATATTTACTTTTATACTAATTTGAAACAAAAAAATTACCTATTAAATACTGACATTAATTATTTCTTTTTAATAAGTGTTCGAATAAACGACCCACTTGTGCAATGCACAAATTTAGTCTTTTTTGCAGATTTTCTCGGACCCTGGACAAAATTAGTGGCGTTATTGTTCTACAGGTATCCCTAATCCTGTTTCACATATCTTCCACTGTTGTTGGTGGATTAACATACACCTTATTTTTAATATAACCCCATAGGAAGAAATCTAATGGGGTGATGTCGCAAGACCTTGGTGGCCACTCAATGAAACCCCCACGTCCAATCCATTTTTGCGGATATCGTTGGTCCAAAAACGCACGAACTTCACGATGGTAATGCGGAGGCCCACCATCGTGCTGGAACCACATACTGTCGAGCTCATCCCTATCGAGACCTTGAAGCAGTTGGGGTAGTTCTTCTTGTAGAAAGTTCAGGTAACTATGGCCATTTAGTGGTTCATTAAAAAAGTGGGCTCCAATAATTCGATTATGATGAATACCACACCAACATTTAATGACCAGTGGTTTTGATGTTGCACCTCTCTAATCCAAAATGGGGTTTCTGTGGCATAATAATGCATGTTGCGTCTATTTACGGCACCGTTACTTCTAAAAGTAGCTTCATCACTAAACATTACCTTGCATAAAAAATTTGGATTTAATTGAATCTCCACATTTATTGTACGACAAAAGTTTACACGACTTTCAAAATCATGTCCATGCAATTCTTGGTGTAATTCCATGTGATATGGATGATACCTATATTTCTTGGTAGTACGATTAGCGGTGGATTGTGATGTTTCACATAATGCTGCTAACTGACGGCTACCAATATAAGGATTTTCCTGAACATACTTGTAGTTCTTTTTCTTCATTAGTTACTGGTAGAAGAATCAGTAGTACCAGAAGAATCAAATCTTTGCATTAAGTTTTGAAAAGTATGGGTATTAGGCTGGCGTCGATCAGGATACTTCATTTTGTAAATTCTTTGAGCAAGAAGGCAATTTTTTTGAGCCTCTTCTATTGTATAAATCATATCTATTAACTCATTCTTTGGAAAATTCATTTTACAATATAAGATGAATGCAAAAAAAACCAAACTACACTACATAAAAACCAAAAGAAGCGATTGCGGTTATAAATTTGACACACAGAAAAATGTTCTTTTACATTGTTTTTGCCATGGCTACTATGATAATGAAGACTATTTCTGTAAAAAAGTATGGAAAATAAGAAAAACTGAAATATCTCAAAAACTATTATAAGTAGGTATAGGATATATTGAACAAAACTTTTAGGGTTTTTATTACTCTATTAAATAACATAAAAATATACAGGGTGTACCATTTAAAAAAAAAAAGATATTTATTCATTTAAACTTGTTCAAATTTGAGCCGATGTGTTCAACACCCTGTAGCTTTTATTGCAAATATTAGGTAAAAATTATGTTAACTTGTCCTTGGCCTTGCTAAATTCCAAATTTCAATATATTTGTCACAAAATTGAAAACGTTATTTAGGATTGAATTGATGCTTGAAAATGTGACTTTTTTTCTTTAAACTTAATTATCTCAGAAACTATAAAGTTTTGTTATAGTAAACCCTTAATAAAAAAAGATTTAAAATTATAAGCTAAATCGAAAATACGACTCGTATATAGGGCGTTCTATTTAAAAAAAATACAACTTTATGCTGTCCTAGTTTTTTGGCTCACCCTGTAGAGTCCTAAATATTTTTAAAATCTGCGTAAAAATAAACTGTATCAAACAATAAATATAGTTTCTTTGTTAATTTCACCGAAAAGGCACAAACCTACTTCATCCAATCGTTGACGCACCCTGTACAAGAAATCTGAATATAATTTTGGTGATAATTTTGTCCTTGGTTATGCGCATTTTCATAGTATGTAACGTTCCAACAGTTAAAAAGGTATATATAATCTGGGATAACCTTAAAATGTCATAAATATGAAAGTTTTTAAACATATATAATCAAGAAACCACAAAATAAGGAATATTTTGTACAAGAAACAATGAGTAAATATTGAGATTAGGTTGATTACCCAACGCGGGTTGTCAATATACAGATTTTATTCTGCGTCGATTTTCACGCACTTTCTGCATTTTAGTCATAAAAATATAGAACACGTTCTATATTTTTATGCCGAAAATTTTCACCAAAATTTTGACAATAATTCTTTGACGTGTAAAACAGCAAATTAGTTTTATGAGAATTTTCAACATAATTATCTGATAAACTTTGGCTATAATTCTTGTGTGTAAAACGGCTCGTTTAACTTTTAGGTGAGAATATTTGTGGACGATTTCGATTAGTTTTTATAAATTTTTAGATTTCGAAGTATGAACCACGTGTTCGTTTATATTGTTGTGTGTCTAGTTTTTAGTATGTAATGTTTTATTTTTTTATTCGATTTACTGTCAACTATGCGTGTGGAGGAATGTTGTCAAGATTTTTTTTTAATTTTGTCTTTGGTTAAATAGTTCTGAATTTATGGATCTTTTTTCTCCATCTTTCTGTAACATGGCTTCACATTGCCTCGGTTTACACAAATGTGACATTAAATTAGCATAGAGGGCATTGTTTTGTTATATTTCTTAAAAAAGATATATGGTTCTTTGTATACTTAGGTGTTATTTAATAGTTATGCAATTAATAGAATTAATTGTAATTTAGAGGAAATGTATTTCTGTTATAATATTGAAGAGCTCGTGAATAAATAAATAAAAAATATACTTATACCAAATTTTAGCCAACTAATAAAAATATCAAATAACACTTTCACTAGTTTAATTTCAATAAATTATAATTTTCCAAACTGAACTAAAGTCTTGGATATTTAATTTTAGAGAATTTCTGTGAATTAAGTAAATGTACCTTTACGCCACTGGGTTTTTAGGATATATGGCAAGTGGTAACAACTTGACATGCACAATATGGCATACTTTTTCTGTCCAAATTAAAGCATAAATCAGAACCACTCAGCCCTATCACCAATGTCACAAGTCAACTTTTAAGTTTATTCAGTACTTTGGACTCTGGATGATTTTGCTCAATTATTCGGTTGATTTTGTAATGATAGAAAGCTCGAATGTAGAAAATTTCAGTCTAAAACATAATTTTGTGAAAAAGTTTAAAAACCTATCATTAAAAACTGAGATAAATTTTGTGAAAAATGCCAACCTTTCAAAAAGTTGAAAAACCTATCGTTAAACTGAAAAATAACAGAACTATCAGACCTGATATGTTTTTAAGAACCTTCAGAGTTTCTCATTGAACTATTAAGCTTTAACCATACTTTTACAGCTACGCTTATCCCAAAATGTGGAAATCTAGGAAAGTAATTTCTAATTTTAAGTCTGGTTCTAAGCAATAATTTAAAAATGATCATCCTATAACTACAGTATCAACAATATCAATAATTTTTGAATTAATTTTATTTGATAGAATTTATGACGAAATTGTTGCTAACATCTATTTTCAAAAAAAAAAAATAATCAATTTTTAATATTTTGGCAATCTTTTTACAATTCGTACATGAATTTCTTTAAAATAAACACCTAGTAGATGTTGTATACACTGATATGGAAAAGACATTTCATAAAGTGAAATACACCTTTTGAGTATGTTACTAATAATTTTATGGTTAAATTTATCAGGGAGAAAACAAAACAAAGAATTAGAGGATTCTAAACCAGCTGTGTATGAAGGTACTTCTGGTGTGCTTCAAGGGGCTACTTCTTTTAAAAGCTATTAATAGAATTGTTGTTGTGATAAACCATTCTAAAGCTGTTATAAACCTTTTCAAAACAAATGATATTGTTGAAGTCAAATAGATTTCGTGAAATAAACCCCAATATTATGTATATGCTCTTTAAAAGTTAACTAACTAACCAATACCCAACATCAGATATAGAATCTGTCATTTTCACAGACATACCGTTAATCTTATAATCATATTCAATTAAAGTCTTTTTTCTACAGAACCCCATTACCCTGGATTTTCTGATGTTAAGATATAGTCTGTTAATAGTGCTCCATACACTAAATGCATCCAAATCAGACCGCATATCAATGCAATCCTATTGAGATCTAATGCACTTAAAAAATTTAAAATCGATAGCAAAAATTTTTATTCTTCCCATAAGATAGCTTCACTCCAAGAGAGTAATCTTTTTACTATCATATCAATTCTTTAAGCTCAAAACTAAACTAGTTAGGAAATCTTAGATTTTTTGATAGCATAGTTAGAAAAAAACCTTCAATAATATCAACAAAAAGAGGATTTAAAAACTTACTTTTATCAGTAAATATTGTTAGATATTATTCAGATATTAAAAATAATAGTAAAAATTTAGGCAACCACAAATTCATACTTTTACTTTATTTTCTGAACATATTAATTGACATCTTATACTAGTTTTATTAATGTAATTAAAAAAGACGAACATAGAATCGGAGTATGTGTCAAGAAATAAAAGATCTCGTACAGTTCATCAATAGTTTTCCAGGCATATTATTACATCGTTCAACATTCAAACAACCAGCCCTAATTTTGACGCTATGCTAATTCTGTTGAGGAATTTACTGTTGTAACGAAAGATGCCCATAAAGTAGGTATTACACAGTAGTGTGTCCAATTGTATTAAAAATTATTTTAATCTTAATGTTAATAAATGTCCTTGTATGTATTTAAGTTACCAGTGTAGTAAACATTGCATCAAAATTTCAAGATGCGTAAAATGGGACTGCTTTTATTATCAGAAATACAAGGTTTTGAAACTGATGTTTGTTCTAAACTATTTGACACGTTGGGATTACCAAAACTAGATTTTTCAAATTATTGTTTTTTAAAAAGTTTGAGTATTCTCCAATTTGAGGATGTGATTATTTATATTTATTGGGAGCCTTCCAGAGAAGATCTTTGGAAAAAAGAGTTAAAATTTGTTTATTAAAATTATTAAAAGAAAATATAAACAACCTGGATATACTGAGTTAGCAACATATCATGTCAACACTAGATCTAAGAAAATAGAAAATATTTTATTTTGGTTTTCGCACGATACATAATTCAACAAAAATTGTATTAGATAATGTGTACTATAAATCCTGAAACCCATCCACAACCTGTAACATCAAGTCAAGAATTTCGGTATTTACTAAACAATTCATTAATGTCAATAAAATACGATACATGTCCTTAAATATTTTAGTGAATTGCTTACAATTTTTAACTTTATATATAAGTAACACCATTTTCATTGAAAATAGCTCCAAAAAACTGTTTTAAGATCTGAAACTTGACCAAACAGGTCTGTGCATGGCAGGTGCATACGACTACTTTCACAGAGACCTGCAATTTTTCGTATATTTTCCGACCCTAAATTCCTATAAAGAAAGTTTATTCACGCTGTTAATATATATATTTACTAAACGATGATAAAAACATATTGGTCTCCGGCTCAGAATGGGTAATTTTGAATAAAAAAAAACTTAAAAAACCGAATAAAAAGAGCAACCGCCAAAATTCGAGAAATAAACAGGCCAATAACAACTTCAAGGACCATCCAAATAAACATATCGTCCAACAAAAATTAACTTTATAAATAAAACACACTAGAAATACTAAAAAGAACACCAATAAAATGCATTCTTACCTGCCTCAGACACAAAATAAAAATCACAGAACGGAACGAGTCTTCCTCTCATGCAGTTTCTCCCTTGATGGAAAAATAAAAATGGCTGGATTACGGAACCGTACGAGAAGTCACATCGCAAAATTGAACCAATAGAATGCAAGCTTTTAAAACGCAACCAGTTTTGCAGTCACCTGGTTTATCGGCTACAACGCGGCTTATTTGAAATCTTACGTTACGAGGGGAGATCGAAAACTACGTTTAGGAGTTTTTAATAACTGCGATTTCATTTTTGAAGTGGCTTTATGAACAAGATGATTCTAGGCTAATTGCAACAAACCACAGGTTTCATTAGGATACGTACTTAAAAGAATTGTATTTAATTTTGTTTCTTTTTGTTGAACGTGCAGTTAATTAGATTTTTCTTTTTTGGGTTTTGGCCATATAGAATTAATACATGTTTTTGTTTTTATGTTTCGGTTTATTTTATTAAACTGTCTTCAGAGAATTAAACTGTAAAAAGGAAAAGAATTTGTATCATGTTAATATATATAATGAACATTTGTATATATATATATATATATATATATATATATATATATATATATATATATATATACTATGCAATCTATGTGTCTCTGCATTGTTTGTGTGTTACGTAAGATCAATAATGGAACACTGTAGGAACGACTTATTTTTATAATAAACGATGTAATCGCAACTTTAATACGAGGTGTGGTTAAAAAATTCATCCCAATTTGGTTCTTTCAAATGGAACACCCCATAGATTTTTAGATAAGGTGGCGAGATAAAGAAAGATAAGGTGGCGAAATTTGGACTTATGGTTATGAACCGGGACCAAAACAAGAATCAACAGTTTGGGTGTTCCAAGATGAATCACAAAGCGCTTTCAAGATAATAACCGGTTGTTTCTTCGGTGTTACTGGACATATCGCAACCATTCCTTTAGAGACAGTTAACGCTAAATGGTATACAACAATTGGTCGGCAGAAGTCATCAACAAAGTAAGGAAAAAGAATCGAAAATATCACATCTTTTTCTTGACAAATCCAGCTCCCACACAGTACATTAATCAGTTGATTATTTGAAGGAAAAAACATCGATTTAATACCTCTGTACACAGAGCAATCAAAAACTAGTCAGCGCCAGTCGAATTATCCAAGAACGGTTGGCAAACCGTCATCTGACTGCTTCAATGGATTTGAATCTTCGCATTTTAGAAAAGGGAAACTGTCAATTATTAAAATGTTCCAGAATAATTACAATTTGGATCAATCAGTTAAACTATTTCAGAAAGAAAACTGTCTTCCTGAAACATTATTTGAAAATGAAGTACGTGTATTTTTAGCAATGTGTAATGCTCCAAAATCCGAATACAATGTTTACCACTTTCGACATAAGCAATTCATCAATTCAAGAAGACTCAACAAACCAGTACAGTTATTATCTCTTCCACCAACAAATGCAGCAGCTCCCGAGCATATCAATCGTAACTTCTGCCAGATCTAAATTTAGTTAGGGAATGATTTAAAACCTCAGGAATCGGGATGGGTGTTGCAAAATGAACCCTGGTACCGACAACAACATTATTATCACCAGAAAAACTACTCAATACATTTTGCAATTGCGGATGTAAAAAAGTAGAGTTTCAATGCTCCTCAGTTTGTGGTAGGTGTAATGGACAAGCATGCTTCAACGCTTTATCATATCCAAATGATCTTGATGAATAATGTGAATATGTACCTGAAGCCCTTGAAGCTTTAGAGTGGAATATAACAGACAACGAGGATAATGATAATGAATTGGGAATTCAGGTTGAATGACCAGAAGAGGAAGACAATGACGAAAAAAGCAAGCAAGCTGCAAACTTGCTGTTAGTAATGAATATAACAGGAAAAAAAATCCCGCTCACATTTAAACTTGACTTGTAATAGATTTACGATAAACTGATGGTAAATAAAAATGTAATTAAAATGTATTTAAACTATTTCATTTTATATTATTATTACTAATAAATTAACTGAATATTATTAAACTGATATTTTATTTATGAATAATATATACAGAGTGTCTGGAAAATAAGTGTATAAAGTTTGATGACAGACTATTTTCGTCAAAATAGGTCGATTTAAGCCAACTTAGTTATATCGGATACTGCTTCTTTTAGGCGGTATATACATCAAAGTTTTAAGGAAAATTTCTTGAAAACCATATCTAGAAGTAGGTACATAAAATCACCCACATATTAAAGTAACTGTACTGATCGTCAAATAAACAGAAAATGTCCGGGCTATGCTATGCACCATTTTGGGTAAAGTGAAGTTATAACAACAGTGAATACGCTGTCACTCTGAAAAATTATATAAATTTGAACCCTACAGGCCAACAAACGAGGTCCTTCAAAATAAAAAGCTTATTTATAGTACGTTTGGTCTTCAAGCCCCTACAAATCTTCACAAAATAATAAAAAAAAGTATATTAAAGGTTGAATAGTATCATTAATGGAGGTCTTCTGGCTGGCCTGTGGTTCCGGCAAAGAGGATTCAGTTATGGTGAATAATCTTTGGTTCCGGCCCCTTGTCGTACATAGTTCCTCTATCACCGGTCAAATTTCAGGTTTTCTTTCAAACTTAGTTGTCAAGACAGGAAGTCTTGCAATAATCGGCTGGATGTTTAGGGAATTCATATAATAATTGATTGGTGGATAGCTAGGACGATGGATTTTAGTCATACTACATAGAGAAGTGGTTTCTACCGTTTCAAGTTTAATGAGTGCTGGTTTCCTGCAATTACTGTATGTAGGGGGTACGTATTCCTATTAAAGCCAGTATATTGCTTTGTATATATGAATTGTTTTTCTTGATATGCCTTTTTCTTTGTATATTAGACTCCTAAGATATTTGGCCCTTTGTATAGATTTTTGTTTAACAGTTCCAAAGTGCCAATTTAAGATAATTTTGTGGTCTATATTTATACTTAAATATTTGACTGATGGCTTGGTGCATATTACTTGGTTGTTAAGTTATATAAAATAAATTTGGTCCAGGGAAAAACAAAGATTAATTTATAATAATAAAAACAATGACACTATTTTTTGTCCTTTAACGGTTAATTTGACGTGCCAAAATGTCACTTTACCCAAAATGGCCCCGAGCATACAGGAGCGCCTACTCGCAGTGTTATCCAACGTTGCCAGATAGTCTGTAACTCGAGCATTTATTCAAATGGGCGTCATATCATTTCCCGCCAATAGTTGTTTCCTAACCTAAACTTGTTATTTTAAAGCTTCAGATTCATGAACCCTTCTTTTTCAGGCTGTTCTAATAATTTTTTCTGATTTTGTGGATATAATAGTTTATTATTGAAATAAAAAACACCATAAGAGAGTTAGAAGATTCCTTATATATTGATAAAAAAAGAAGAAACAAACTGCATTACTAGAATAAACTATGTAATTTTATTGAGGGGTTTAATGCTAGTATTAATTAATCAACAGATTTTGAAAGAAGACGTGAGGTATATAAGATTTGTTTTGAATTGGGTATAGAAAAGTAGAAGTTTATTAGGAAATGTAAAATTATAGATTGCAAAAGAAGAAATGTCTATATAGCTACTGCCAAGGTTGGGATGAAAATCAGAAATTTGGGACTGAATTTACAGGATTTGAGAGAATAGATATGGTACAGAAAAGAAATGAAATAACTAGACAAAGGAGTATGGAAAAACAGTTTTTTTTTCTAAAAAAATAAAATGGTTTTCTTAAAACTACATAATATGACAGTTTGTTCTTTTTCAGAGTTATCTTCATGTTTCTGCTGTACGGAAAACCAAGTTTTGGGTGTGTTTATTTATTTTAGTATATATGAAGATCTGTTTTTAATAGATTTGTAAATTGAGGTGTTTGTATTCATATAAATAGGTGTTTTTAATTTTTGTTTTTTAATAAATACAGAAGTTATTAGAGTAACTGTAGGATTATATATTGTATTAAGTTTCGTCCAAGTACAGTTTATGTATTTGTGTTAGCAATATGAAGGTTAAGAAATGATTAATATGATATTTGTTTTTAATAGATTTAGAAATTTAGGTGTTGGTATGAATATTATTAAGAGTTGTTTTTAATTTTTGTTTTTTAATTAATAAAAAGCTTATTACACTCACTGTAGATTTATCTGTTTTATTAAATTTTGTCTAAGTACACTTTATAAAGTTTGTTTCTGTGTTTACCTTTATCTAAAATTAAAGTGTCTGTCTGTAATTACATATTTGCATTAAATAAAAATTTTAAAAAATAATAAGTGAGAATTTTTATCCCCTTCAATATTTTCTAAATAAAGTACTTTTTAGTCATTTTGCAATAAAATCAAGAAACAAAATTCATAGGCAAATATTCTTTATATAGCTGCGGTATCAAAGAAACGTTCATTTGATTTCACATGAGGGAGTGTGGACGTTAAAATGATTTTATGGGGGTTTTGTATCAAGCTCAAATCTTCATAAAATGTTGAACCTGAACCTCCCCTATCCGTAAATCCGCCACTGAATTATGTATTCAAATTAAAAAATAAATTTCCAAATGAATAACTACAATGGAAATGAATACAAAACGTAATAAAAAAAAAAGCAGTTGTTGCCTTTGTGAAAATGAACGTTGCAATAAATATATTTTTTTTAATAATTTTTAGGTTTTTATTCAGATTTTAAGTAAGAAACATAAATAATAAAAACAAATAATAAGTCATAAAGAATTGATTATCGTATATATAAGCACTTTACCTGTCTCAATTATAATAATGAATAATTAATTTTATTTATTAACGTATTTATTACCACATATTGATCGATTTTTAAAGAATATCTGGCTTCTAAAATACGTGCGTAGGAATTGAATCATTCCAACAAGCACATTTCACGATTCAAATAAGGTGCGAAGACAAGTTTGTAAGGATGCGGAAATTAATTAATGTTCCGAATACAGACTATCTGGCAACGTTGGATAACACTGCGAGTAGACGCTCCTGAGCATACTCCGGACATTTTTCGTTTGACAGCTCCATCTGTCATCCATTTTATTTTCAGAAATCCGTGACATAAAATACATTAAAAAATTTAACATTTTGGCAACGTCGCATTTTAAGGTCAGAAACTTTTAGGGTTGAAGATAGTGTGTAGATCTGTTATATTTAAAAAAAAACAATAATGCGTTACGCTGTTGTAGGACAACCTGTGTAAGCTAAACTATTTTTAAAATGTATTCCTTTTAACTTCATTAACATTTCGCATGCAAAATTTTTCATCAAATCAACGATATAATCGCTATCGAATATCGGAGTACTAAACGGACACCCTGAATATCTTAGATAATCTGAAAGACAGGCCTGTAACAAACTCGGCTCAAATAGCTAAAACTATGAATAACTTCTTCGTCATTATAGGAGAGAATAATTAATTAGGTCTACCAAATATATTGATTAACGAAATAATAATTTATTTAAAACTTAAGTCGATTTTATTATAGAAAGGAGGTCAATTTTAATAGTCCTTCGCTTATGAAACGGTGTCAAAATCCTTCAACACAAATAAGGTAAATCTTTTAAACTACCCACCTAAAAGCTGGATCTTTAAACTGCCAAAAACAAAATTAAAAAGTGAAAACTTAATCTCGACGCGTACTAAAGCAATTTTATTACACGATTAATATCAATAAGGTTCAATTGTAGAGTAGGCAATTTCTGTAATTATTATTCTATTAAAGAATTTGAATTACACAGTAACACTAACTAAAATACATGCACTGTCCAGATATTGTTGTGGAACCTAACATCTTACCACCGCTTTCCGGCAAAAACTGGACTTAAATAGAGGTCCAAGTTTGTGGAAAGTACAAGGACGTCTGGGAAAGATACCGGTGGATTCCACTGATGAGTCCACCACCGGTATCGGGACGAAACATCCATATATTTACTACGGTGGTCGAAAATACATCGCTAGCTACATGTCCTTACCACCAGGGGCATTATCAACTGAGACAATGTAAAGGGTGTTTTTTATAGAGGTATAGAACTTTTAAATGGAATAAAACAAAGATGAATTTTTTAAATTGACATGAAATTTACTTTATTCGAAAGATAACCTTCTGACATTATAATTTAAATATGACTTCTGGCATATGACCGCCACGGCTGGCTCGGACGTAGTCTAATCTGGAGGTCCAATTTTCCATGACTTTTTTCAACATTTGTGGCCGTATATCGGCAATAAAGCGGCGAATGTTGTCCTCCAAGTGATCAATCGTTTCGGGCTTATCGGCGTAGACTAGCGACTTCACATATCCCCACAGAAAATAGTCTAGCGGCGTTAAGTCGCAAGATCTTGGAGGCCAATTTACGGGTCCGAAACGTGAAACTGCACATCATGGTTGTTCAATTGATGAACGAAAAAGTCAGTAATCATGGCTCTATAGCGGTCACCATTGACTGTAACGTTCTGACCAGCATCGTTTTTAAAGAAGTACAGACCAATGATTCCATCAGCCCATAAAGCACACCAAACAGTCAGTTTTTCTGGATGTAACGGTGTCTCAACATACACTTGAGGATTATCATCACTCCAAATACGGCAGTTTTGTTTATTGACGTATCCATTCAAACAAAAGTGAGCTTCATCGCTAAACAAAATTCGCTTATGAAAATCGGGATCAACGGCAATGTTGTTTTGGGGCCATTCACCGAATCTACGCCTTGCTAGGTGATCGTGTGGATTCAATTCTTGCACGAGTTGGATTTTGTAAGCACGCAAACCAAGATCTTTCCGCAAAATCTTCCATAAAGTGAATGGACACATATCCAATTCCTGTGAACGATGGCGGATAGACTGATTCGGGTCTTCCTCTATTCTACGCTCTACAGCAGCAATGACTTCTTCTGTACGCACTGTACGACATCTCTATGGATGCGTATTATCATTTAGAGTAAACGTGGTGCGAAAACGTTCCATAGTTAATCGAATTAATTGCTCTGATGGACGATTATGTTGATCGTAAAATGGACGTAGTGCGCGATACGTATTTCGAACAGAACCATGATTTTCAAAATAAATTTGCACAATTTGGAAGCGTTTTTCAGGCGTCAGTCTATTCATGTTGAAATGCCAAACCAAACTAAACATAAATCACTTGACAGCTGACAAAATGAACGCCAGTTAAAAAAGTGTTGCCAACTTAAAGTTCTATACCTCTATAAAAAAAAACACCCTTTATTTGATTCTTGTATGCTGGTATCTCGTGTATTGGTTGATTTTTGTTGTTTTGTTTCTCGATTTTGGACATCTGCTTGATTTTTCCCTTGGTATTATAGATTTTTCAGTTTCTGGGTTTAGTTTTGAAGCTTTGATTTTGGCTTTCGTACTTTTTTCAAGGTATGTTGTTGGATCTCTGTTTGTTTGTTGTAAGAGGCGTCTTTGAGAATTTTTTGCATATATTCGTTGGTGTTCATTACAACCGTGACATTTTCCTTATCTGCTGGTATTATTGTTATTTTTTACGACGGTTTTCGGAAACGAAACCCTGAAGTAACCACATTGGAGGCTGCAGAAACGAGTGGCACTTTAACGAAAACTTCACGAAAGGTTCTCAGGATTTTAGATAGTCATTATAAAGGAAACGATAAAAAAAAAGCAAATATCTTACCGACATACTTT
This sequence comes from Diaprepes abbreviatus, assembly GCA_034092305.1. Lineage (NCBI taxonomy): Eukaryota > Metazoa > Arthropoda > Insecta > Coleoptera > Curculionidae > Diaprepes > Diaprepes abbreviatus. Next base: position 5,948,525 of record JASJET010000211.1, on the reverse strand, counting down.
GGAATTTATATTTTATATATCAGTCGTTTCCTACGAATGTTGTTCTCGGTTCGATATAGCTCCGCTGACGAGACCATAAGATGATCGAAACGCAGAGAGAGGACCAGAGTTGTATTTGCAGGAAACAAACTGTTTGTACCCACACAGCACTAGACGTCTTATAGACGTCATTTTTATATCCAGATTATGTCTGAACGTCTTAAGACATAAATAAGGCGTCTTATAGACGTTGTTTTAAAGACGTCCATAAGATATCTTTTAAAAGTCTACATACTACATTTTATATGAAAATAAATACAGTTGTGAATAATTTAGTTGATAAAAACTAAAAAGCATTTCCTTCCCTATGGATTTTGTCGCAGTTGTGTAATAAGTTTGCAACGCCGCACAGAGCTCAGCTGAATACAAGTTGAGGTTAAAATTTTTGATTGAACGATAAATTTTTAGTAGCCTCACTACGACCTTGGTTAATAGAACTTTTGCATGATCTTTTTTATCAATACTTTAGTGCTTTTTGTCAGACTGTTTGATGTACCGATAACAATGACACACATAAATATGATGCCAGCGAAACTATAACTTTAAAAAACCCGCCTTTTGTTTCTGTCAACTGTCATTTTTCAGTTTTGTATTTGTGTTTCGTCATGTCGTTATTCATTTTTAATGTTGTTGGGGTGCCGACCGTGAAAATTTAGCTTTTGAAAGAATTTTATTAAAATAGTTGATTTATCTATGTGCCTCTGAAAATCTTTTTTATTCGTGTTTATGAAATACTTAAGGTAAGATCGAGAATCATATGTCCTTATGATAAACAGTAACGTTATTTATAGGTTGTGTTACAGGAAATTCCCGAATGCTTTACCGCTTATACTTTTGTAGTAACTCTATGTTATTAGAAATATGAAATGAAATTTTCAAAAATATTATCTGTGCAAAAAAGGCTTGCACAGCTCATCCAGACCCGGTCCTAAATATTACAAGAAATATTACTAATGAAGTGGAAGGCGAAATGTTTGTTTATGGAGTGCTCCACTAATGAAACCTGTAAGATTTAATTTGTTACACATAGAAAATAGAGTTTTGTTAATTACAAGAAGTAATTTTGTTTAAGGTTTTAGAAATTTCAAAACTGGGAGTAGGGAGCATTTATGACTTTGTAAAGCGAGCTTGTAAAATTACCATGTACAGTTGATTAGTACGAAAAGGAAAGAGAAAGTTCTACGATTCTAACTTGGCGAGACTTATTATGAGTAAGTTCTGTCTTTCATTATACATATTAACCTTGAAATAGCATAAGTCACCATTCTATAGTAGAGGACAATTATAAGAATTCGCAAAAATATCAAAAAATTTACTCCCACAAATGATAAACTTTATCCTATAAAATTAAAATCAGTTTGTTATTAGGATCTACAGAGACAGCAGGACTGGCAAAAAGTCGGAAGAATGAGGAAATTTCAATCCAAACATGGCTGAAAAGGGCATCAGACCAGATTTGTTATTCGACTAAATAAAAATTCTTGTTTTTAAAACTATTTAAAGATTTGTGTACTTTTTATTTCAATAAACTTTTATTTTGTTGATAGTCTACCTTTTAGAGTTATTATATCGAAGGGATAAACTAAGGCTTAAATTTGATAGGTTCACTTATAGTTCGAACAGTAGTAGTTCTGAAAATATTTGCTCTTCTACCTCACTTCCTCAATTTCAAATTAGAAAAAGTTTACATTATGCTTAAGTTATGTATTTTTTTGTATAAAAAGATTATGTTGAACATATTTTTTAAAGCAAATTATTCATGCGGATCTTGTAGTTATTTAAAATGGTAGTGTATATTTTGCTCTTGATTTTTTCTTAATTAAAGTTAATTCTTGGACTTTTGAATAATTACGGTTTGACTTTGTAAACAAGACAAACAAAAAAATTAAAGGGACCCTTTTTAATGTACATAATTTTATTGGTGGAATATGTTGTTTTAATGTTGGGAAGGGACGTCCATAAGACGTTGTAAGCAAATGTCTTAAAGACGTTACCTTTTGTAACATAAGACGTCTATACAACGTCTTATGGACGTCAGTCGACTTTAATGGACATCCATAAGACGTCCTGAATGTTGAGATCAAACGTTTTATGGACGTCTTTAAGAAGTATTTGTGCTGTTTGGGTATATATTCTTTCCTTTTTCTCTGCTTGAAAGGATAATACATATAAACAAAAGTATTGATAGTGAATGATATTTGAGTTTCGAGTCTTGCTGAGTACAAAATGCCACTTTTCAAATCTTTAACGATTTTTAGCTCAAAAACTACGTGTTGGTAACAATTTTTTTATTTATAATAAATTACCTGACCATTTATTGGGAATTTTCTTAATCAGGTGGTAAAAATACGTCTAAAAAACGCTGGTGGAGTCATTTCTCACCGAACTTTCCAACTATACATAAAAGTGAAAAAGCACACCAAAAAAATTAACCTCTATTTCTCCGAACTTACCGGTCAATAACCAAAACAACAACACACTGCCATTAAATTTTATAGCATCACGTCGAGTTTCGTATTTGTTTAGGTTTTAGTTCCACCTTAAACAATACAATACGAACAACAAAATGACGTACCACCAGGTAGAATTAATATAAATAATAACGATAATGTCGTCTACAAGTTTCGAATACTAATTGTTTTCTTTAAAGAATAATTATGATTATTTCGTTCCGCAGTGCAAAGTCGACGAAGCGAAGTTCGGTGTGATATAAGTAAAAATTGTCGAATTTAACGCGAATTTCAGTATAAAAATAGTGTAAATGGATGTAGATAACGGTACACCTAATTACAAGAAAAACTTTTGTGTTTTTACGAAGTTGTTTGGAAAATTTGTGAAGGAAATGTAAAAGGTAATTTCATTAATAAACTATCAAGTACTACTAATCCACTGTAATCAGTGGCAGCGTATTTACATCCCCGCAAGTTTCCGCGCAATAAGGATAGAGTCAGATTCGATGCATGGTAAGGGAGCCCAAAATTCAAAGGGATTTACGATTAAAATTAAGCTTATTATTCCTTGTTTACAGCAAAAAAATGTGAAGAAGAAACTACACCCTTTCATGCGTCACAACAAAGTCTGATACTCCACATATTTAGTTAATTATATATTCTTGCAAATTACACAATATCTCACCATTGTTCGCCATTTAATTCACTTTGTTATCTTTAAAATAGTACTAAAATCGATTAAAATCACAATAAAATCACGAGTGAAAAAAAAAAGAAGAAGCGCAAATTGTTACAAATTACAACACAATGACTAATGATAAGCAACGTTGCTAGATTGTGCAGTTAATCTAGGGAAGTTATAATGTTACAAATTCTAGCCTTTTGTTGGAAAAACACTTCTATGGGTAGAAACCAAGAACTTAAAAACTTCTTCTTCTTCCTTCTTTAACATAGACGAACCGCCTGTTTCCCTTCGTCGTCTCTTTGCCTATTGCAATGCTACGTTGTCACTCTATCGTTTTCGGGGGCGTCCTAAACTCCTGCGACATAACGACGATTTGTCGCATGCAATTCTGACTATTCTTCTGTGTTCCATTCTACTGATGTGCTCGTTCCTTTCCCTTTTTCTACCCAATATCCATTCATTAACGTTTTGTACCTTGCATGTTCTTATTATATTTTCACTTTTCTCTCGGTCCAAGAGCGTTTTTCCAGTTATTCTACGAAGTACTCTCATTCCGATTGTCTCTAGTAGTTGTTTAGTTTTAGCTGTGTCAGGTCGAGTTTCTGCAGTATATGTCATAGTTGGTCTCACCATTGCCTTGTAAATTCTTGATTTGGTTTCTATTTTAATATTTTTATTCCTCCATATTGTGTTATTTAAGCATCCTGCTGTTCTTGAAATGTAAAAGATAATGTCATTAATAAACTATCAAGTACTACTAATCCACTGTAATCAGTGGCAGCGTATTTGCATCCCCGCATTTTTCCACGCGGTAAGGGTGGAGTCAGATTCGATGCATGATAAGGGAGCCCAAAATTCAAAGGGATTTACAATTAAAATTAAGCTTATTATTCCTTGTTTACAGCAAAAAATGTGAAGAAAAAACTACACCCATGCGTCACAACAAAGTCTGATACTCCACATATTTAGTTAATTATATATTCTTGCAAATTACACAATATCTCACCATTGTTCGCAATTTAATTCACTTTGTTATCTTTAAAATAGTACTAAAATCGATTAAAACCACAATAAAATCACGAGTGAAAGAAAAAAAGAAGAAGCGCAAATTGTTACAAATTACAACACAATGACTAATGATAAGCAACGTTGCTAGATTGTGCAGTTAATCTAGAGAAGTTATAATGTTACAAATTCTAGCCTTTTGTTGGAAAAACACTTCTATGGGTAGAAACCAAGGACTTAAAAACTTCTTCTTCTTCCTTCTTTAATATAGGCGAACCGCCTGTTTCTCTTCGTCGTCTCTTTGCCTATTGCAATGCTACGTTGTCACTCTATCGTTTTCGGGGGCGTCCTAAACTCCTGCGACATAACGACGATTTGTCGCATGCAATTCTGACTATTCTTCTGTCTTCCATTCTACTGATGTGCTCGTTCCTTTCCCTTTTTCTACCCAATATCCATTCATTAACGTTTTGTACCTTGCATGTTCTTATTATATTTTCACTTTTCTCTTGGTCAAAGAGCGTTTTTCCAGTTAATCTACGAAGTACTCTCATTTCGATCGTCTCTAGTAGTTGTTTAGTTTTCGCTGTGTCAGGTCGAGTTTCTGCAGTATATGTCATAGTTGGTCTCACCATTGCCTTGTAAATTCTTGATTTGGTTTCTATTTTAATATTTTTATTCTTCCATATTGTGTTATTTAAACATCCTGCTATTCTTGTTGCCCTAGTTGAAGGAAATGTAAAAGGTAATTTCATTAATAAACTATCAAGTACTACTAATCAATTGTAATCAGTGGCAGCGTATTTGTATCCCCGCATTTTTCCACGCGGTAAGGGTGGAGTCAGATTCGATGCATGATAAGGGAGCCCAAAATTCAAAGGGATTTACAATTAAAATTAAGCTTATCATTCCTTGTTTACAGCAAAAAATGTGAAGAAAAAACTACACCTTTTTATGCGTCACAACAAAGTCTGATACTCCACATATTTAGTTAATTATATATTCTTACAAATTACACAATATCTCACCATTGTTCGCAATTTAATTTACTTTGTTATCTTTAAAATAGTACTAAAATCGATTAAATCACAATAAAATCACGAGTGAAAGAAAAAAAGGAGAAGCGCAAATTGTTACAAATTACAACACAATGACTAATGATAAGCAACGTTGCTAGATTGTGCAGTTAATCTAGAGAAGTTATAATGTTACAAATTCTAGCTTTTTGTTGGAAAAACACTTCTATGGGTAGAAACCAAGAACTTAAAAACTTCTTCTTCTTCTTTCTTTAATATAGGTGAACCGCCTGTTTCTCTTCGTCGTCTCTTTGCCTATTGCAATGCTACGTTGTCACTCCATCGTTTTCGGGGGCGTCCTAAACTCCTGCGACGTAACGATGATTTCTCGCGTGCAATTCTGACTATTCTTCTACCGTCCATTCTACTGATGTGCTCGTTCCTTTCCCTTTTTCTACCCATATATCCATTCATTAACGTTTTCTACCTTGCATGTTCTTATTATATTTTCACTTTTCTCTCGGTCCAAGAGCGTTTTTCCAGTTATTCTACGAAGTACTCTCATTTCGATTGTCTCTAGTAGTTGTTTAGTTTTCGCTGTGTCAGGTCGAATTTCTGCAGTATATGTCATAGTTGGTCTCACCATTGCCTTGTAAATTCTTGATTTGGTTTCTATTTTAATATTTTTATTCTTCCATTATGTATCATTTAAACATCCTGCTATTCTTGTTGCCCTAGTTGTCTGTTCTCTTACCTCCGCCTTAACATCACTATAACCTGAGATTTCTATGCCTAAATACTTAAATTTCATATCTTGCTGGATAACCGTGCCTTCCACTTTTAGTTTGCACCTTAATGATGTTTTTAACGCTGTCATGGATTTGGTTTTCTGGGCCAATATCATCATATTAAATGTAATAGTCACTGTAGATAGTCTTCACTCTCAACCACCAGTATGGCGTCATCGGCGTAGCACAGAACAATAATCTCCTGGTCGCCTATTCTGTATCCTTTTAATAAACGTACATTTCTTATTATTTCATCCATAATAATGTTAAAAAGAAGAGGGCTCGGAGAATCCCCGTGTTGAATAACACGACCCACAACTATTGGTTCAGTCAGGACCCCATTTATTTTTGCTTGAATCTACTTTGTTTCATATATGTTTTCTATGGTTTTGATGAGGTTATGTGGAATTTGCCTGTTGTAAAGGAGGTGTATAACGTCTTCCAAGTGCACCCGATCGAACGCCGTTTCCAAATCAATAAAACACATATAGGCCAGTCTGTTGGATTCAATTGATTTTTCTGTTATCCGTCTTATGACAAAAACCGCGTCTGTGCCGGATCTACCCGTTCTGAATCCTTGTTGTTCATCTGCTAAGGGTATTAAGTTATTAATTTTGTTTATTATAATTTTTGTTGCAAGTTTCAGTGTAGTGCCTAAAAGATTTATACCTCCGTAGTTTGAGGACGATTTCTTATCTCCTTTTTTAAACATAAGGATAGTGATGCTAGTTCGCCATTCATCGGGTATTCCCTGTTGGTAGAGGATTTTTCGAAGGAGAAATGTGCTGTACGAGACATTGATCGCCATATTTAAGTAATTCGTTTGGGATGCCATCTTGTCCTGGTCTCTTCCTATTATTTAGATTTCGAAGAGCTGTGTTTATATCGGCTGTCTCAATTTGTACGTTGTCATTCGTTACTCTTTCGGGTGTAATTAGTTCAACTTCAAATTCTTTTGATTTATATACTTCCGTTAAATAACCCAGGTTTCCATTGCTGTCTGATTTGTTTCGACACTCATTGATCTCTTTTCTTTAAGTGTTTGAAGGCCAGAAACAATGATGTTTCTTGCGAAGTAGAAGATATCTGTTGGACTTCCATTGTCTTTATTTTTGTTGAATATCACGACGTTTCGGCTGTGAAATGGATGGATGTAACAATACACTCAATTGTTGACCTGAAGCCTCTGGTGTTGCTGAATGTGAATTTATATTACTCTTTGTAGTTATAAAATGTGTTGTTGATTCGCAGCTCATTGAATGTACATAGATCGATCATAAGTTCTCCATTATCATTCAATACGTTCTCATTGAACTTTTGTTTGATTCCAGGGATGATTGAACTCTATTTTGGAGTTCGTCGTAGAAGGATTCCCTTTCCTATTTTGGCTTATTATCTTCTTGTGAATAAATTGACACTATATTTAATTTTCGATCTCCTGTTTCCATTTTTACAACCAAGATTCGTGAAGATACGTAATTACATTCTTGTATATTGTTTTGGTACTTATTAGGTACTGCAATTGCTACTCATTCCTTTGCCCTTGTTTGTTTTTCTACTCCACTATAAATCACAAAGTAGTCATTGTATTGTATTTGACCTTTACTTTTCTTTTTGGTCTCTTGTAGGGCACATATGTCGATTTTATTAGCTTTTAGTTCGTTTAGAGTTTCTTGAAATTTGTTGTTAAATGATTTTATGTTCCAGGTAGCAAAGAGAATGACTTGTTTTTTCTTCCAAGCCGTTATCCTTTTTCTTGTATGGGTCGTTATCCGTGAGTCAGTCCTGTTTCGAGCAGGCGCGGATCCAAGGGGGGGGGGGGCGGTGGGAGCGATCGCCCCCCCTCCCCAAGAGCCTTAAGTTCAGGAAAATTTTCTCGATTTTGCCTCTTATACTATAGTTTATTCTAGAACTAGAGAGAGTCATAAATCATTTTTTACCCTTTCTTTTCTTCGCAAACTACCTGTGTTCTTTAGTCCGGGGTCTTTGGCAAAATTTGTTAGATATACAAATATATTTTTCATAGGAATGAGTTGAAAATTTTATAATCAGAAATACCACTCTATAATAATGGACTATTTGGGTTGGATAACAATAGGTATTGGGATGTGTGAAGTGTTAAAAAGGATTTTAATCCTTATCATAGGCGTCGGAAGGAGGTTTATTTTATCACTAAGTATTTATAGCATAGAATATTATTTCGGTAATAAACTTAAAATAAAAAGTTATTGTAATATTATATTATTTCTTATGATTTCTTAATAATTCACATACATTAGAAAATATAGATAATTTTGACATATTTAACATAAATCACAACTGTATTTTTATTATTTTCAATTTTGGACTAGAAACCGTTTTAGGCACATTCAGACTAAAACTTAACCTTTTTCTCTCAAAAAATTTATATTATAATTATAATTTAAATACTTACAAAATACCCATTGTCAAATATACAAGAAGTTAAACATATATAAATAAATAAATTCGTCCATATATTATTAAAATTTTAGTGGGGGCTTATCTGTCATTTTATTATTAATTAAAAACATTTTTAGGACATATGACGTTTCAGTTTATTTATTTCTTAAACCATCTGCAAAATTACAATTAAACACTCAAAAGGGAGTCAAATATAATTAATTTTTATATGTTACAGAAAATTTGAATAATAAATTGTGTTTACCTTGGTAAACATTACGTATATAATTTGCAGTCAGTCAGGAAATCTATCTTCGCTCAAATTAATTATAACTGGTTCCTCTATCTCACCGACCATTAGATCGAGTTTCCTCATTTTCTTTTATTCTTTTATTATATGGATTTTTCCCTATTTTCAACAGTAACTTTATTCAAAAAAATCTTTCAAAAGTTCAGTTAAATTACTAACTTTGTAAGTAATGTTATTTCTAGCAACTCTGCCTTTTACTTGAGAGCGATATTTCCTTCTCCAACGGACATTTTCCGGACGATCTATAAGAATAGATTTCCTATCTGGTTTTTAACAGCAAAAAATTAAGTTCTCTGAGCAATTTCCAGAGTTCAGTTCTTTTAATTTCAGGTAAATCCCGATCTTCATTGATTTTAGTGAGAATTTTGTTGACGGTTGGGATCTGCTTCTCATTATAAAATGTATGTACAATTCCTTTTATTGCAGTTTTCATCTCTTCTTCCAACGACGGTTTTCGTCTGCCTGTGAGCGATTGTAGCTTGGGAGTACTAACAATTCTAGTCATTTTTTTCTCCTTCAGTATTCGGTACATAGTAGATTTTCCAATTCCTGTCATATTGGAACACATCTCAACAGAGCTTTTAACATTACTATCTAGATATTGATATCTTAAGGCATCATACACATTCATCGTAATAAGTTTTTCGTTGAGGAAAAAATGCCCTGGTTTAACGATTTTGGAATAAATATAGAGGTGGAAGCCATATCTTTTGAGTATCTCACTAATTTCAAATAATATACAGCGTGATTCAAAAATCGATCACGAAACTTAAGGGGGTGATTTTACTTGACAAAATAAGGGTAGAGCTTCATATAATTTTTTTTTCAAAATGTCATTCGTTTTCGAGTTACAAGCCTTCAAGTTTTTATTTTTTGTTTTTTGAATTACTCGCTTACAGGAAAACCGATTTGACTAATATTTAAAAGATAGGCTAAGTCTTGTGCGCTTCATCATTTTAGTAACAATTCACATTGATTGTTTGCCGCTAGAGGGCACTTTACCTACATTGAAAATTGTTTTTTTGTCATAATTTTTTAGTGTTGACAGCTACAGTAGTTTTTGGCATAATTTCTGAAAGACTGATGCCAGGCCTTTAAAAAAGGTGCTCTTTATTTACATCGCTAAACCCAACGGTTTAGACGTAAATCACCCTTAAAAATTAAGTGGTAAATTTACTTTTCTCATTTCATTACCACCAGCTACCAGGTAAATAGCTATCAAAGTATACTAGAGCTGTCAGTTTAACATCAAATAAATTCGCTTTTTAAACTATTTAATTTATAATCTTAAAATAACTAATAATGGCTAATCACCAATATTCAAATATCGAATATTGTGATATCCATTTTTGTTATGGAAAAGCAAATGGTAATGCAGAGTTGGCAAGAAGATATTATATGGAGAGTTATCCGGAAAGAAATATCCCTCATGCTCAAACATTTTCCAGTGTGCACAGGAGGCTTGCGGAATGTGGTTCCTTTAAAAGTTATAATGGAAATAGGGGAAGGCCTAGAACTGCTAGAAACGTGCAACAAGAAGAAAGAGTGCTTGAAATTATTGAAGATAATCCAGGTATTAGTACTAGAAAAATTGGGAATGAAGTGCGGCTCTGTCAGGCTAGTTCATGGAGGATACTAAGAGAAGAACAACTCTACCCGTTTCATTCAAAAAAGGTGCAGGCTCTTTATGACGATGATCGGCCGAGACGGTTGGAAATGTGCAATCAGATCCTAGCTAAGTATGAACACGATAATCGATTAATTGGCGTCATATTATTCACTGACGAAGCTGGTTTCACTCGTGATGGCATAACAAATCTACACAACATCCACACATATGCTTACGAGAACCCAAACAATGTGGTAGAAACGAAACATCAGCGTAGATTTTCACTAAATGTGTGGGCAGGGATAATAGGAGATTACCTTATTGGTCCTCATTTCTTTGATGGCCCATTAACTGGTGACGTATACTTAGATTTTATCCAAAATCGTCTCCCATTGTATCTCGAAGATGTGCCATTGGAAGTAAGGGCCAACATGTGGATCCTCCAAGACGGAGCTCCGCCCCACTTTAGTATACGTGTCCGACAGTATTTGAATGCAACGTATCCTGAGCGATGGATAGGACGAAGTGGACCATTGGCATGGGCAGCGAGGTCACCAGACCTTAATCCTATGGATTTTTTCTTTTGGGGTCATTTGAAACAATTGGTGTACGATAGTCCAGTAATCAACGTCGAGGATCTTCGCTTCAGGATAATCGAAAAGTGCCAAATTATTAAAGAAACACCACAAATTTTTCATCGAGTTAGGCGACATTTTTTGAAGAGTGTTAGAAAATGTATGGAACAAAATGGGGGACATTTTGAGAATCTTTTTTAGTTTGTTTAGTACTGTTTCATTAATTTTTATCAATTAAATGTATATCGCAATAATCCATAATATGAATATTTACTGATTAGCCATTATTAGTTATTTTAAGATTATAAATTAAATAGTTTAAAAAGCGAATTTATTTGATGTTAAACTGACAGCTCTAGTATACTTTGATAGCTATTTACCTGGTAGCTGGTGGTAATGAAATGAGAAAAGTAAATTTACCACTTAATTTTTAAGGGTGATTTACGTCTAAACCGTTGGGTTTAGCGATGTAAATAAAGAGCACCTTTTTTAAAGGCCTGGCATCAGTCTTTCAGAAATTATGCCAAAAACTACTGTAGCTGTCAACACTAAAAAATTATGACAAAAAAACAATTTTCAATGTAGGTAAAGTGCCCTCTAGCGGCAAACAATCAATGTGAATTGTTACTAAAATGATGAAGCGCACAAGACTTAGCCTATCTTTCAAATATTAGTCAAATCGGTTTTCCTGTAAGCGAGTAATTCAAAAAACAAAAAATAAAAACTTGAACTTGGACGGCTTGTAACTCGAAAACGAATGACATTTTGAAAAAAAATTATATGAAGCTCTACCCTTATTTTGTCAAGTAGAATCACCCCCTTAAGTTTCGTGATCGATTTTTGAATCACCCTGTATAAAAACAAGCGCAAACAAGATAGATCACTAAGGACACACTGTAAGGTGTACTTTGCTCACTGACAGAAATTAAATTGAACTATCAGAAATTTTATTGTTGCAGTAAATTTATAAAAGCTTATAATATTTAAATATAATTAAATATAATAAATATAGTTTAATTGAAAAGTTTTAAATTAAATCATTGAAACTAGATACTCTACGTGAAGTTAAATAAAAATTTATTTTCCACTAATGTAGACTTTACTGACGACGCTGTGTACGTGTTTGTCTTAATTATAATGTGTATTACTTTTAGATATAAACTACGTTGTCAAAAATAGTTATTTTATGAAGTTACCTTATACAGGGTCAAAAACAAATCAATTTCGCATCACATGTGATCAAATTTTAATATCCCTATTTGGATTTTGTAGAAAAACACACATTTGATATGGCGCTACTTTAAAAAAAATATGTCTGGAATGAAGCATTGTCAAAATTAAGAAGTTTTATGTTGATTGCGTTGAGTCTTATTTTGAAACAGTGGTGCAATTTACAAAAAATGGGCAAAAAATCTAAATTACCTTATATAGCTGAAATTTTGCATATACCGAGTGTCAACGAATCTATTAGACAAGTCATAATTTCTAGAGTATTATGTGTATCAAAATGAGAATTGGTACAGGTAAATGTTATGTGAAGAGGAGAGTTTTCGCATATTTTCCACTTTCCGGTCACTTCCGGTTTCACCGGAAAAGGTCCCGGTTTTGAATTTTTAAATGGAATACCCTGTATATTTTAACATTTTTGGATTTCTGAGACAATTCTAGATCAGAATGTGACATTTTAAAAACTTTTTACGTCTACTTCATTTTTTTAGAGCCACTTTTAAAATTGCATTTAGGTGGTCATGATCGGACGCAAACTAATCTAAGGGCCTTAGGTGATGTCAAAAAAAACAATCGCAAAGTTTTAGTTACTAGTATGAAAGACAGGAATAAGACAAGTTGACAAAATTACGTTTTCATTTCTAACTATTAATTTTCAAATGGCGACCCCTTTTTGACAACTACTTTTCGAAAAAAGCATTCTTTGACGAATCGAACGGTACTAATTTATTTGCGATTGGATTAGACATAAGAACAGAAATTAAATATTATTGAGCAAAATTCTGGATAATTTATTTACTTATGACAAGTGCGCCATGGACAGCCATCATGCATACTAATTTGCAACTGTTTTCATCAAGTCTTCTTTGGAAAACAAAGCACTCACTTAAGTAGATAATGACAGTGACATACGCTCTAAGAACAGACGTAAAAGTTTCTTAATTTTTGTTAAGTTTAGTTTAAATTTTCGTTAAAATAATGTATACTCAAAGTGAAAAAGTGGATATGTTATTAATATTTGGAGAGTGTCATAGAAATTCAAGGAATGCTGCCGAGTTGTATGCTTATAGATATCCGAATCGGCAACATCCAGCCCATCAGTATTTTCCGTATGTCGAGAATCGTTTTAGGCAAATAGGAAATCAAGAGGCGGAACAGAAGTTTATCATAAATGAAGAGACTAAGATTAACGTACTTGCTGTGGTTGAAGTTGATAAAACAGTTTCGTTAAGAAAAATTAGTCAAGAACTGCAGATAAGTTATGAATCAGCAAGAAAAATACTGAAAAAGCATGGATATCGAGCATTTAAATATCAGTTACATCAACATTTGTATACTGAGGATGGCGATAGACGGGTAGTGTTTTGTGATTGGCTGCTTCAAAATCATAGAGTTAACCCAAATTTTATCGATTTTATTCTATTTTCCGACGAATCCCGATTTACAAATAATGGTATGTTCAATAAGCAAAATATTCGGTACTGGGCCCAACAAAATCAACATGAAATGAGAGAGGGCAATTTTCAAGAACGATTTGTCGTCAATGTCTGGGCTGGTATCGTTGGAAACAGAATAATTGGGCCAATATTGTTTCAAGGTCAGTTAACAGGGGTTAGGTACTTAGGTTTTCTTCAAAATGAAATCGAAAATCATCTCAACGATATACCGCCTCACAATACTAGAGAAGTTCTTAATAATTTAATAGAGCATTTTAAGAATCGAATTATTGCAATCAATGGTCCGGTACGGTGGCCAGCCCGCTCACCGAATCTTACTGTGCTCGATTTCTTTGTCTGGGGATATGTTAAAGAAAAGGTTTACTATGGAGCAGCCCCAGCTACTCTTGAAATATTAGAAGAAAGAATTTTACGAGCATTTAGAAGTATAACGCCCCAAATGCTACAAAACGTGTTGAGAGAAACAATTGAACGAGCTGAAATATGTCGTGAAAAAGAAGGAATGCACTTTGAACATTTACTACACTAAACTTTTTAACAAATTCAGCTACTGTACTTTCAAATATTTTAAGTGCGTCGTCTAAGTTATTAGTTTATTTTGTTAGTTTTTTGTTAATTTTGTTAAATTTTTAATCCAATTCCTGTCTTTCATACTAGTCACTAAAACTTTGCGATTGTATTTTTTTGACATCACCTAAGGCCGTTAGATTAGTTTGCGTCCGATCATGGCCACCTAGATGCAATTTTAAAAGTGGCTCTAAAAAAATGAAGTAGACGTAAAAAGTTTTTAAAATGTCACATTCTGATCTAGAATTGTTTCAGAAATCCAAAGATGTTAAAATATACAGGGTGTTCTATTTAAGAATTCAAAACCGGGGCCATTTCCGGTGAAACCGGAAAGTGGAAAATATGCGAAAACTCTCCTCTTCACATACCATTTACCTGTACCAATTCTCATTTTGATACACATAATACTCTAGAAATTATGACTTGTCTAATAGATTCGTTGACACCCGGTAGACTAAAAATTTTGAATTTTTTTTGGAAAAAAATCAAAATTTGACAGATAACGCTAATCACGTGACTACTGTTTTTGAAATTTTTGTCAAGTTAAATTTCGAATAAAGCTATTACTAAAAAATATCCCATATGATGCGGACTTTACTTGTCACACTGCATATGTTCTTTTCTGTGACTTGTTGACTGTTGACTTGTACTTTATAAAAAAATATTTGCCTTATACCAATTTTAAAAGAGCAAATAAAATATTTCCGTTCCTTCTCCCGTCTGTTCTGCTGAACTTTCGATGCCTCTTTCAATATTAAGTATTTATCAACTACAATGAAAATTTTCGGTTCAGGTATATAATAGAAACTAGTAATTAGTGAACCTTTTGTTTACTCTCGGTACACTCATTTGACGATAAGATAAAACTCATATTTTTATCTCCCTAAATTAATCTTTAGGATGAGAAATACGACCTAGGTATGCCTATTGATGGGCGTTTTTAGTTTTCCAAATAATGTTCTAACTATTACAAAAAAAAATAGTTTATTTCAAGGGTTATTTAAAAGTGAACCGGTGATTAAAGTTCTATAAGGAAAAAACTGACATTTGTGAAACTAATTAAGTGATAAGTACAAAGAGGTAAATAAATTATCTTAAAATTTAATAATTATCTGTAGAATGACACATATTTTTAATGTGTGGTTATTTCTAGTAACATTTTTTTGGATGATGATCCACAGTCTATAGTAGGTTATTTTTATTACTTAACTTGGAGTCCTACTAGTACTACAACCGCAACATAATTTCTTTGAAAATTTAACCCCAGATTCATTAAAAAAAAAATTTAGAATGGGTCTAAATGTAATGAAAAACACAATGTTTTATTAAAATTTTTAATTAGACCAAAGACATAATGATGACCTTACACAGGTTAATGAAACGTTGTTTTCAACGTCAAAATGAAAGTCGTACACTTACACGAAAAAGTGGAATTTATTAACGCCGGTTTAATACTTTGTTTTCGTTACATTTTCGATGACAGTTAACTGGCAGGTGTTTCAGATAGTGCGAGGATATAGGAACAAAAGAAAGAGATAAGAAAAAAACTGTCTATTCTCGTTCTTATTTCTGTTGTTTGTTCATTATTTGCTGTTATCCATGTGCCCAAGTATTTGTATTTTTGCACTTTTTCTAAATTCACACCTCGCAACTTTATGCTTGTTTGCATGTTTTGTTTTTTAGTTATTACCATATATTTAGTCTTTTTGGTGTTAATTTTTAATCTGTGTTGCTCGCAAACGTTATTTGTTTCGTTCACTAGTTCTTGGAGTTCTTCAGCGGAGCTAGGCTATGATAGTAGTGTCGTCTGCAAATCTTATGTTGTTTACAGCTCTTCCGTTTATTTTTATTCCCTTACCTTTCGTTAACAGTGCTTCTTCGAAAATCGATTCACTGTACACATTGAATAGTAGGGGTGACAAAATGCATCCTTGTCTCACTCCTCTTCCTATTTCAATTTCCGGACTTGTTTCGTTATCTACTATTATTTGTGCGCGTTGATTCCAATATAGTTAGTTATTATTCTTAAATCTTTGTTGTCAATGTTTTTTTTTCTTAGAATTTTGACTAGTTTTTCATGTCTAATTTTATCAAAAGCCTTCGCGAAGTCAACATAACAAATGTGTATATCGGTGTTCATATCCATACACCTCTGTGAAAGCACATAAGTGCAAACAACGCGTCTCTGGTGCCTATACCATTTCTGAATCCAAACTGACTATCATCTATCCCCTTTTCAAGTTCTTTATAAATGCGTCCATGTATTCCTTTTAAAAACACCTTGAGTACATGGCTTATCAAAGATATTGTTCTATATTCGCTGCAGTCTTTTGCTTTTTTGTTTTTTGGAATAGCGCAAAAGGTGGAGAGTAACCATTCTTTGGGTATATTCCCCGTTTTATATACTGTTTTGAACAGATCTAACAATATATCCATGGTATCATCATTCATGCATTTTAAGATTTCTACGAGATTTGATCTGGACCTAGTGCTTTTCCATTTTTGTTGTTTCTTATAGCTGCTTTTATTTCATCTTTCAGTATCGTTAATGCCTCGTTATCTTCTACTTCAATCTCCATCTGCTTTACTCTATTGTCTTTAAAGAGGTCTTTGATGTATTCTATCCATTTTTTAAGTTTCTCTTGGGTGTCTAAGATTAGTTTGCCTTTTGCATTCTTAAGCAGTGTCGGTTCTCTCTTTCTGGTAGTATGAGTTATCTTTTTTATCTTTTTGTGCATCATGTTTTCTCTGATACTCTTCTATTTCTTCACATTCTTCTTGCAGTCATTTATTTTTCGCTAGTCTAATCTTGTATTTGATTTGCTTATTTACCTTAGTTATATAAAATGAAGCTTAGTCCGCAATTCATGGTTTTTAAAAAAGGGGTCTTCTTGGTTTAGTCCGCAATTCGAATACCCAATTATAAAAACCAAGTAGTGAGGCCCCAAATTTTACACATAAACCATTTCGCTATTACAAAAGTGAAACATATTTGAAACGAATACTGAATATCAAAAATAAAATTTAAAAATGTTTTAAATTTCTTTCACCACACTGTATAGTCGCAAGGACTTCTCACAATATGTCACATATATTCAATTAGACTAATCCAAAGCATGACTCTGTTATTCAAAAAGTTCGTACAAATATTAGTGGTTCTAATTAGCACTTTAGAATTCAAGCAAAATTTACAGTATTTAGGCAGAAGCAGACTATTGTGAAAGTGACGGGGACAGGAACATTATTAAAACGAATCGTATTTAGAAAGTATACAGGTAAAATTACTAATTTTCCTTCAAAGATTTGTGAAGCGGCATAAAAAATTTAAATTTGTGTTAGTTTAAAAAAAATATACCAGGGTTGGCGTTTATATTTCGGGAACTGGCAACAATGGTGTTGCTAGGAGCCATGTGACACTTCCATTGCAAGTTTGACATTTTAGACGGTATACGTATTCAGCAGGCCTATGCAACCTTGATTGAAATAATCGCAGCTGTCAATACTGTATTACAATCAGCGAGCAGCAGTAAAAATTGGACAGGAAATATCCGGAGATGGGGAAATACAATGAGGAGTCAGATAAGGGTGTATATTATCATCTTTACTATTTAACGCTTATTCTGAAGAGGTGATATTGGAAAGTCTTGAATTTGAAACGCTAAAGTAAACGGAGTTTTAATCAACAATATTAGGTATGCAGATGACACCGTAATAATAGCTGATAGTTTGAAAGACCTAAAAAAAATAATGAATAAAATATTAAGAGTTAGTGGAGAATATGGACTCTCTCTTAACACGAAAAAGACCAAGTTCATGATAATTAAAAACAACACCAATAATAATGAAACCCTAATGATAGGAGGCCAGCACATAGAAAGAGTTAAGAAATACACTTACTTGGGAACCCTAATAACAGAAAATAATGACTGTACCCTCGAAAAAAAAACCAGAATCGAGAAAGCAAGTCCCAACTTTATTAGAATGAAAAAGGTTATCTGCAGCAAAGATCTAACGTTAGCCCTGAAAATACGACTGACTAAATGTTACGTCTACAGTGTTCTGTATTATGGAATTGAAGCATGGAGACTGAATCGAGAGGCAATGAGAAGACTTAACTCTTTTGAAATGTGGACCTATAGAAGAATTCAGAGGATTTCGTGGGTGGATCGAGTTACGAACGCCGAGGTGTTGAGAAGAATGGGGAAAGAAAAGGAAGTCGAGATAACAGTAAAACAGAGAAAACTGCGATATTTCGGACACATTATGCGGGGAGAAAAGTACAGTATCTTACGGCTCATAATCCAAGGCAAAATAAGTGGCAGAAGAGGCGTAGGACGATGACGAATTTCATGGCTAAAAAACCTAAGGGAATGGTTTGGATGCAGTTCAAAACAACTATTTAGAGCAACTGCCTCAAAAATTAAAATAGTTATTATGATTGCCAACCTCCGCAATGGAGAAGGCACTTGAAGAAAAAGAAGTCAATACTGTCATCCACCGGAATATCTAACCAATCAAAAAATTCAAGTAGAATTTAAATTGTCAATTTATTTAACTAATCACGTATTTGCATTCTAGCTCATAGGTGGCAACCCTTTTTTACCATTTCGCGAAGCCGCGTTTGTTATGTCGTAGTTGGTAGTGTTTTATTGTTTTTTTTTTCTGGAATTTATTTGTGTTGTGATAAGAAAATATGGTAGAAACTGCTAATACGATATTTTAATTACGTTTTTGTAAGTATGAATCATTTATTTTGTGTATTCGCGGTGAACAGTTTTCGCATATGAAGTTTCTTAAAGATGGGTATTTATTTTATGGTGTATAAATTTTTACAGCAAAATTGAGTTAAATAATATTGTTATATTTTAACATAACGTAATTTTAATATAGTAGTGTCTATTTTAAAGTAGTTACTTACTACACCAATATCATTGAACAGGAGAGTTGAAACTTTAGGTTCAGTGTAAAAAATTGCAAAATTGTTTATAAAGAATAATAGTAGGGGAACCCAAGAGGCTAAATTAGTAGTTACTCGGTGTCGGGACCTATTGGATTGTGAAGATTAGATGCTAAATAGAAAAAAAGTTTATATGATGTATGCTCCAATACTGGTGGGGAAAGAGTATAAATTTTCAAAAATGTAAAAAAAAATCAGTCACAAAGACATACTCAAGCGCGTCAGACATTAACAATGTATACGCGCAACCTGTTTCTGGTAACGGAGGGATGTTAATCTGACGGCTTGCTAGATGGGGGTAGCCACACGAAGGGGTGGAAAAAATTAGAAAAAAAAAGTTATTCGAGTGCGTCAGATATTCAGGGAGAATGTTAAGTGAACCCTTAAAGATGTCATATTAGAAAGACTGACGATTTTGACGCAACCAAAACTCATAGCCGATTTTTGAAAGTGTAAAAAAAAACCTGACCTTGAAATACTCGAGCACGTCAGATTTATATACAGTCGGTTCAGCATGATGTCCTTATCGTGTAGACCTATAATCTGACAATTGTGTGGAGGATTTTTTTAAATCTGACAGTCTAATTTTTTTTTATTAATGAACTGAATAATTTCAATGAACAGCAAATAATATATAATGTCATAGAAAAATACATCCATGTACAATT
This sequence comes from Diaprepes abbreviatus, assembly GCA_034092305.1. NCBI lineage: Eukaryota > Metazoa > Arthropoda > Insecta > Coleoptera > Curculionidae > Diaprepes > Diaprepes abbreviatus. The sequence continues at coordinate 5,928,751 of JASJET010000211.1, read as the reverse complement.
TTATCATGTTTTTATGAGAAGAATGTTGAATGAAAAAAAAATTTCAAAAAGAAGATTACTTCATCGTCATCAGTGGAATCGGGAGTTCGAATGAATCACTTTGGTCATTTTCATCTACATCTTGCGTATCTGTAATCAGAAATGGTTATGATATTTAACAATATTTAATTTATTTCATGATATTATTAGTATTTTAAAAAGAAAACATACCTGAATCTGGAGTATTCCCTAAAATGTCAGGTGTTATTACAATATCTTCATATGCTTCTGGGAGTTGATTTCAAACGAACCAAGTCATCTCCAACTTTTCATCCACATTTTTCCACCCGAAATCTGTTGGTGACATCTCAGTGACGTTTCGAGAGTGGGCATTTCTCCATAAGCATGCGATGTATTGCGTTCGTAATAATTGTTTCCGTAGCTCTGATTGGCATGGGGGCAAGTTACAAGCGTCATAATAACACTGCGCGTGATAGCCGTCATTTAATGATGTTTCCTCTGAAATTTCAATTTCAGTGTAGGTGCTGTGTGATTTTCTTCAAACCGGCTTGGTTAGGCGATATTCCAAAATCACCATGCATTTTTTTAATGTTTCTGATGTAAATTTTATTAATTTTTCATGTATTTCTTGACCACAAAATACCCAGTTCACTCTTTTATCATTATTATCACTCATTGTAGTAATACATATAAAACTTACTGTATTTTATTCACTAAACTTTTTGAAAATACAATAAACAAACATTATACATCTAAGAGCACAAACGCGTTATTGTGATCAGCTGGAATAACATCATGGCGGCAGAAAGTAATGTGGGGACGGTGCGAGAGAGTGAGAAATAGAGAAAGAGTGAGTACTACACTTGATTGATGAAATTGGCTTTTTGGGCTTGCGAAAATCGTCAGATTATATTATTTCCGTGATCCTTACATGATTTTCATTAAAATAAAAAAAAATTCAACCGCGCTCGAATATGCCCAGGTGACGTTTTTTTTTGCACTCGCTCATCTTCTTATGTCACGCTAAAATCGTCAGAATATTGAAATGTACACTTTTCTGCATGTAATTAACTTACCTTGTCTTAATCTGACGAGCTCGAGTTACTTTAAGGATCGATTTTTTTACTAATCTGATCGGCTGCCCTAGACGCACCCCCCTATATTTAAGGTTCATAACAGGTTGATAGTTCATAACAGGGTACAAACTTTCTTCCTTTATAGTATTCCGCCGAGCTTACATGAATCCCAAAATCCCCGCTTGGGCTCCCCTACTATAATAGTTTATTTTATAAAAAACCATAAAAAAATTAATTTAGATACATACTGGGAGATTTTAGTGGTTCGGGCTATACCTAATCACTACATAGTATAAAACAAAGTCGCTTTCTCTGTCCCTATGTCCCTTTGTATGCTTAAATCTTTAAAACTACGCACCGGATTTTGATGCGGTTTTTTTCAATAGATAGAGTGATTCAAGAGGAAGGTTTATATGTATAATAACATCCATTAAATAGTGGAGAAATACTGTTATTTTTCAGGTTTCTAATGTGATGTCGTTAATTATCATATTTTTTTCCCCTTACATTGCAAACGCAGGCTGAACCCTACGAGATTTATCAAAATAATGTACTAATTATTTGTACACATTGAAAAGGTCTACAGAAAACTCCGCGATGGTATATGTCTGTCTATCTCTCATGGATATCCCACAATAACATTTTTTTGTCATTTACTTTTTACGACAAATAATGGCAAATTTTGAAGCGATTTTAACCAATACAGCATTAATCCTTATCCAATTAAATAGCTTAAATACATTGTTGATTTAATATAGATCTATATGGTCCTTTACAGCACAAGATTTAAATGAATATTTTCGAAGATATTACAGATTTAAAATTGCGGGAAGTAGCGCTTGCGGCGGTACTGGCCGACCGGGGCGGCGGCAGCGTGCCTATAAATAGCGCGTCGGAGGCCGATGTAATAATTGTTGTAAAAATAAAATAAATAGTCACAGTTTTTCTGTAGTGTATTTAGTATCAGCATTGCACCCGTGCGAAGCCGGGGCGGGTCGCTAGTAAAGTATAAGTGTAGTAATGTTTATAAGAGCTATAGCAACAGTTTACCGTTTTTTAAAATAAACATACTATTTTTTTATTATATTACAATTAAAAAACGTAAAAATTAAAAGGGGTATGTGGCATTTCCACCATTACGCTATATAATTAAGGCAGCTTTATTTTTTATTTGTTTTAGGTATTTATATATTGACTTTTGTCCCCGATTTGGGGTATTTATTCATTTTGTTAACATATAAGATGATTCTGCCCAAATTTTTCTTTTGTTTCATGTTAAATGTCGACTGAAGTCCACCATGATCTAAGGACCTGTACTTGAATAAGCCCTCCACCTAATGAAGATCTTTACCTGTACCTTGATTGCGATATCCACTATGACTTTACATTTGTACAGTGCCAAAGAATTCAAGTTTCTTTTGGTTTTTAAAGATATTTTATTTTTTCTATATAGTTATTTAAAATGTCCAAATGTCCAAGAGTACATCTATTTAGGCCACGTCATGAAACTGGGCAAAGTATATCAAACGGCGGAAATAACAAGTAATAAGATCAAGAACCAAAGTAGTTGACGTCATTGAACGCATATCACGACTAAAGTGGCAATGGGCGGGGCACATAGCTAGACAACAGCCCAATAGGTGAACGAGTAAATTACTGCAATGGCGACCGCGAGAAACGAACCAAAATCGCGGCAGGCCACAACGCAGATGGGTAGATGATATAAGACAGTTTGCTGGAAAAGACTGGCTCCAGAAGGCGAGAGACAGATCCCAGGGGAGGACCATCGGAGAGGCTTATGTCCAGGAGTGGACGTCAATGGGCTGAGAAAGAAGAAGAAGTTATTTAAAATATATTTTACCTATACATATGCTTTTAAATGTGGAGATTTGAGACAATTAGAGTAAAGTTGTGAATTAGTTGCTTTGCTCTGGCTTTTTTGGGTTTCTGTATTTAGGATCAATGGTGAATATGTGTATTAAGCCGTAGACCTTATATAATTATTCTGTTGTGTTTTTTTAATATGAAACAATATGTCCTTTAAAAATTACATTTTTTTTTCTGTTATAAGTAACCTAAAAAGTTTATATTAATTATAGATATTTATTGTTTTTTTTTGGGAAAAATTATTTTTTGTTTAATGCATATTTTTGAAAATATTGTTTAATTTTGTTGTATTTATATATGATTTTAAATGTGGACATTTGAAGAATTTAGGGCAAAGCTGTGAAATACTCGGCTTTACTCTGACTGTATTTATGACTCGACACACATAGAATTCAGTTTTTCGTTTTCTGCAAGATAGCAAAGCATTAACATTTTTTTTTGTAAGTTATTAAGAAAATATAATATGTTATTTTTTGCCTTATGTTTTTACCAAAACTAGATTGAAATTATTATTTCTTTGTTCACATACTAACATCGTTATAAAGAATATTTTATATTTGTATATGTAACAAAACATACTTGTTGAAATTTATAGAACCCTCCAACCGATTTGTTTCAGCTGTATTTTTTTGTTTTTTTCTGTTTAACATATCACATTTTCTCAATCAATTTTATAAAATATACCCTAACCTTTACAAAAATATGATGGCATGATAATCTTTACACTTTCAAACTAACAGTTTTAACAATTTAAATAGTTTTAATATTAAGATGGTTTTCATTTTCTTAATATAACTTCAAAATGCAATATAACGAAACCAAAATACATGAAATCAAGAACAATTCAAGAGAGAGTTTGTTAAAATGTACATAGCAAAAATATTTTGTTTATAATAATTGAAATGTTAATTTGTGCAAGTTTTGACCAATTCATCAGGACTGTTAATTATAAATATTCAGAAAATATAAATCTAATAAAAAACCATTTTGTGTTATTTTCCTGAATATCATTTTTTTATGTGGTATATTAATATTTTGACGTTTTATGCTTTTGTTGTATTTATTTCTGTTAATAAACTTTTTTAATACGACAAAAGTAAAAAACTTTAAAATATTAACATTCCTTAATAAATAAATAATAATTTCCCTCGTACGCATTAGTTATAGCACCACCGTTGGGGCCGACACCATCGATTTTTACGTCACACCCGTTTCGAACAATTAGCACGTACATAACGTTTCTTATATTTCATGTTTTGTGGTTTAACGTTTTAGACGGAATATGTGTTCAGAACGTTTTGAAATATGGATGCTATTTGTGTTGTTTATAAAAAAATCATGTTCTGGATATACCATTTTCACAGATGCTTTTGGTATTGGTTCAAACGCATACAAACGTGTATTGATCATCGTGAGCATGTTTTAAAAAACAATCAAACCTTTTTCAATGATAAATATTTGTTTTTGTTTGTTATTCCCGAAATAACACTAGAAACTATCCACCTCTCTAATTTAAAACAAAGCCAAAATTTCAAAACTGTTTTGATTTTCTTCGGAGAAATTCCTGGAACCATCAAGAATTAAGTTTCCAGGTCACTGTGGACTGTTCGGCGCCTTAATATTCCCCTTTTATTTCTTTCTAGCTTTTCTTTAAAGTGTGGCTCCTCTTATTGATTTGTAATTTTATTTTCCAGTGATATATCACAGTGGATTGTGATAAAACATGAGCGGACAGATTGATAGGCGACGTGATACCAATGGGGAACTAGTAATAGATAACGTCCTAAGTACTCAACCGGAACTGGGACCGAGTATTCCAGATGGAGGATACGGATGGGTCGTGTTTGTGATTTCCTGTTTTTTCCAGGTAAGTAAAAAGGCAATAAAACGCAAAAAAATGCTACTTTAAAGTTGTCACAGTATGGATATTATATCTATTTTTTCAAAATAGAGATAGTCCTGATATAGTCACATGTTTTATCTTCAAAATAAAGTCGAAAATAAGAGGTCCACAAAGAAAACGACACTACAAGTTGTTTCTTCAAGTGTAGACACAAAGTGTACTGAATATCGAAAACTGATTTCGTGTTGTTATTCCTTAAGACCTTAGTTCTGTATTAGTAAGGGGTGGGGATGTTTTAATTAAAACTAATACATCTTTATATTTCTCTCCTGTAAAGTGGAACAGCAGGTAGTAACGTACAGCAGGCACGCACGTGTAAAATAAATGTACTGATCGTGTAATAAACAGAAAATGTCCGGACCATGCTATTCGCCATATTGGGGAAAGTTCACTTATAACAACAGTGAATACGCTGTCGTTGTAGGAAAATTATACGGGATATAAATATTATTGGTTATCTCTAACTGACAAGGGTAGAAGCAATTCGCGTAGTTTTCCGAATTGGTATCGACATAAAAAGGGATAGTAGAAAGAGATAAAATGATAAAATTATGTTTTAAAATCACCTGACTGATCCACTTCATGGCAATTGTTTATAATCTTTGGATGTCTGCGATACTATTGGTTGATCATTAAAAAAAGCAATATGTTGACGAACCGTTTCTTCAAAACGTTTTATTTTTTGAAAAAATAGTTGAAATGTTAATTAGGTGGTACCCATTATTTTCAGTATTTTATAATTTTTAATTAAAATATCCTTAGAAAGTTGAATGTCTCGAAAATTTCAAGTAAATTTACATACAAAATTATTATTCTAAATTCTGTTCATATATCAATAGTATGAGAATGCTGTTTACAATTGTTTTCCTACAGCTAGTTCAGATTATGGATTTAATATAAATACTGTGTCCATATGTCTATAATAGCCGAGTATCTTACTTCTAAACTAATTTTCATAAACTTTATAGAAAATATTGGTTAAAACTTTTATTAAATCTTAATTTAACCGCTAGAGGGTATATTTGCTATGCTATTATCAAAAATCCTTAATATCTATAAATATCTTATAAAGGGTGGCGCACACATTTCGTATATATACAGAGAACGATAAAATATTTCAAAAATATTTTTAATTAGGAATGTGTGATTGGGAATACGTTTTAAAATTCTTTTGAATTATACACAGTGCTCCAAACAAGAGTGTCACACCAAAGTTGTCCAAATTTAAATGGAATGCCCTGTACATTATTGCATACTTTGATAGCGTTGGTCAAATAAGAGTAAGGTACTGTTATGTTCCATATACATACGACAATTCGTTCGTGAGATATTTAACTATTCTACCCTGCTCGGATATATGTTTAATACGATTTTAATTAAGGGATTGTGAAGTATTCATAGTGACTCAAAAATTTTACACCTAGGTTGTCGAAATTTAAATGGAATGTCCTGTACATTATTGGATACTTTGATAGCGTTGGTCAAATAAGAGTAAGGTACTGTTATGTTCCATATACCTAACGACAATTCGTTCGTAAGATATTTAACTATTCTACCCTGCTCGGATTTATGTTTAACTAGCGACCCGCCCCGGCTTCGCACGGGTGCAATGCTGATACTAAATACCCTACAGAAAAACTGTGACTATTTATTTTATTTTTACAACAATTATTACATCGGCCTCCGACGCGCTATTTATAGGCACGCTGCCGCCGCCCCGGTCGGCCAGTACCGCCGCAAGCGCTACTTCCCGCAATTTTAAATCTGTAATATCTTCGAAAATATTCATTTAAATCTTGTGCTGTAAAGGACCATATAGATCTATATTAAATCAACAATGTATTTAAGCTATTTAATTGGATAAGGATTAATGCTGTATTGGTTAAAATCGCTTCAAAATTTGCCATTATTTGTCGTAAAAAGTAAATGACAAAAAAATGTTATTGTGGGATATCCATGAGAGATAGACATATACCATCGCGGAGTTTTCTGTAGACCTTTTCAATGTGTACAAATAATTAGTACATTATTTTGATAAATCTCGTAGGGTTCAGCCTGCGTTTGCAATGTAAGCGGAAAAAAATATGCTAATTAACGACATCACATTAGAAACCTCAAAAATAACAGTTTTTCTCCACTATTTAATGGATGTTATTATACATATAAACCTTCCTCTTGAATCACTCTATCTATTGAAAAAAAACCGCATCAAAATCCGGTGCGTAGTTTTAAAGATTTAAGCATACAAAGGGACATAGGGACAGAGAAAGCGACCTTGTTTTATACTATGTAGTGATAGTGATACGATTTTAATTAAGGGATTGTGAAGTATTCATAGTGATTCAAAAATTTCACACATAGGTTGTCAAAATTTAAATGGAATGCCCTGTACATTATTGCATACTTTGATAGCGTTGGTCAAATAAGAGTAAGGTACTGTTATGTTCCATATACATACGACAATTCGTTCGTGAGATATTTAACTATTCTACCCTGCTCGGATTTATGTTTAATACGATTTTAATTAAGGGATTGTGAAGTATTCATAGTGATTCAAAAATTTCACACCTAGGTTGTCAAAATTTAAATGGAATGTCCTGTTAATTATTGCATACTTTGATAGCGTTGGTCAAATAAGAGTAAGGTACTGTTATGTTCCAAATACCTACGACAATTCGTTTGTGAGATATTTAACTATTCTACCCTGCTCACATTTATGTTTAATACGATTTTAATTAAGGGATTGTGAAGTATTCATAGTGAATCAAAAATTTCACACCTAAGTTGTCAAAATTTAAAAGGAATGCCCTATACATTATTGCATACTTTGATAGCGTTGGTCAAATAAGAGTAAGGTACTGTTATGTTCCATATACCTACGACAATTCATTCGTGAGATATTTAACTATTCTACCCTGCTCGGATTTATGTTTAATACGATTTTAATTAAGGGATTGTGAAGTATTCATAGTGATTCAAAAATTTCACACCTAGGTTGTCAAAATTTAAAAGGAATGCCTTGTACATTATTGCATACTTTGATAGAGTTGGTCAAATAAGAGTAAGGTACTGTCATGTTCCATATACCTACGACAATTCGTTCGTGAGATATTGAACTATTCTACCCTGCTCGGATTTATGTTTAATACGATTTTAATTAAGGGATTGTGAAGTATTCTTAGTGAATCAAAAATTTCACACCTAAGTTGTCAAAATTTAAAAGGAATGCCCTGTACATTATTGCATACTTTGATAGCGTTGGTCAAATAAGAGTAAGGTACTGTTATGTTCCATATACCTACGACAATTCGTTTGTGAGATATTTAACTATTCTACCCTGCTCGGATTTATGTTTAATACAATTTTAATTAAGGGATTGTGAAGTATTTTTAGTGAATTAAAAATTTCACACCTAAGTTGTCAAAATTTAAAAGGAATGCCCTGTACATTATTGCATACTTTGATAGCGTTGGTCCAATAAGAGTAAGGTACTGTTATGTTCCATATACCTACGACAATTCGTTCGTGAGATATTTAATTATTCTACCCTGCTCGGATTTATGTTGAATACGATTTTAATTAAGGGATTGTGAAGAATTCATAATGACTCAAAAATTTCACACCTAGGTTGTCAAAATTTAAATGGAATGCCCTGTACATTATTGCATACTTTGATAGCGTTGGTCCAATAAGAGTAAGGTACTGTTATGTTCCATATACCTACGACAATTCGTTCGTGAGATATTTAACTATTCTACCCTTCTCGGATTTATGTTTAATACGATTTTAATTAAGGGATTGTGAAGTATTCTTAGTGAATCAAAAATTTCACACCTAAGTTGTCAAAATTTAAAAGGAATGCCCTGTACATTATTGCATACTTTGATAGCGTTGGTCAAATAAGAGTAAGGTACTGTTATGTTCCATATACCTACGACAATTCGTTCGTGAGATATTTAACTATTCTACCCTGCTCGGATTTATGTTTAATACGATTTTAATTAAGGGATTGTGAATTATTCATAGTGACTCAAAAATTTCACACCTAGGTTGTCAAAATTTAAAAGGAATGTCCTGTACATTATTGCATACTTTGATAGCGTTGGTCAAATAAGAGTAAGGTACTGTTATGTTCCATATACCTACGACAATTCGTTCGTGAGATATTTAATTATTCTACCCTGCTCGGATTTATGTTTAATACGATTTTAATTAAGGGATTGTGAAGTATTCATAGTGATTCAAAAATTTTACACCTAGATTGTCAAAATTTAAATGGAATGCCCTGTACATTATTGCATACTTTGATAGCGTTGGTCAAATAAGAGTAAGGTACTGTTATGTTTCATATACCTACGACAAGTCGTTCTTGAGATATACGTCTATTCTTGAAATTATAGGCGAAAATTAAGCCTATTCAAGCAAGATGTATTGGTTTTTTAGTAAAATCATTATAATTTATTGCAAAATAAAAATGAACTCAAAAATATACAGGGTTGATAAAAACCTGCATTTGATTTTTGTTATTATTAAATCAAAATAACTTTCATATTTTAAATGGAACATCCTGTATTTAATATCGAATCTATATTTTAATTTTAACGACCTTTAAAATTCTATTCATTTTTTTTGAAATATCTTTCATATATTTTTAGGAATTTAGCATTTTCAATTTTCAATATAAATTTTTTACAATTTATTTTTGGAAAGTAGGCATTCACTGTTCTAACGCCATAATTCATCATATACAAATAAATTTGTATACACGTATCTAAAATAATTACTCATCTGATAAAAATAAATTAGAACCATAAATTTGAACACAAATACTGGTCAAAACTCCGGGTTTATGGCGGAATTGGGTACTGATCATGTTTGGTGACTTGCATAGTCATAAATTCAATTTTTATCGGTTACAACGTTATAACAATAAAAACAAAAATATATAGTATAACGTGGTATGACGGAAACAAAATGGAAAATCTTACCCAAATATTTCTACAGCTAGAAACGGGTTTTTGAGTTTTTCAATTGCTTCTGTCAAAGACGGCAGAGTTCCCTTCTTATCGGACCTAAAATAAACATTTACATATTATATTTGAATCTATACGCCATTATATATATATATATATATATATATATATATATATATATATATATATATATATATATATATATATGTCGGAGTTCGCTCGCGGACGCCATATAGTGAGCTTTGAAAATGGTGAATGAGATTTCACGTCAGCTTTTTTATATAAAAAAGAACATATAGACAAGGCTCTAAAAAACAAACACTTGGCCCCAAAAAATCGCGAAAACCAAGAGAATAGCTCCAAAGCTTTTGTTCCTTATGTAAGAGGCACCACAGACAAGATCGCAAGAATTCTTAGGAGACACAATATTGAAACCATTTTCACCACAGATCGTAAAGTAAAAGATCTCTTGCCAACACCTAAAGAAAGAATCCCTCTAGAAAATCAGGGAGTGTACGAAATTCCATGCGGAGAGTGCAGCTCATCTTACGTAGGCCAAACCAACCGTAAAATAAGCGCCAGAAGACACGAACATATGAACGCTGTCAAGCAAAAAACAACTTCTTCTGCTCTGGCCCAAAAATGGAACAAAAATGCTATCGAGATGTGAAAACCTGTCCACAAGAGTTATAAGGGAAGCCATTGAAATTGCAAACAGGCCCAACAACTTAAATAGCAGAGATAATTGCCAACGTGTGCCTAATACTTGGAAAAATCTGCTTACAAAACTTCAACCAGTACCACTTAGTAACGAAACAGATAACAACTCGGCAACGCAACCCCAAACACTGGCAACAGGGTCGATGACGCGCAGCAGGTCTCGCAACCTGATGGGCCGGAACCATTCGGAAAACGGACGCGCACACGGGACCGACAGCACCGGAGTCGCAGGCGTCAGTTCGCTCATGGACGCCATACAGTGAGCTTTGAAAATGGTGAATGAGATTTCACCGAAACGTCAGCTGCCTTACGGTCCTGAGAGGGACTCAGCACATACACGGGATGCCCGAAAACCTTCGATTATATATATATATATATATATATATATATATATATATATATATATACAGGGTGTCCAAGATAAGGATCCTAAGCATGGGGATCTCGGAAACAGTTGGAGATACGAGGTCGGTTAAATTAGAGAAAAGTTGCGCAATTTAGTGTTAAATTAAACGCAGTTAAAAAAATTTAAAAATTTCAAACAGTTCCGGAGATTTCCGGAAAAAAACGAAATTTGGCAAAATCGTTTTTAATTTTTGCAGGCTTTATTTAAAGATATATCAGAAAATAAAAGGTAGATTCTCATTGCCACTTTCTATTTTTTATAATTTGGTCTAAACAAAATTTAAATCCGACGTTTCTTTTCTGAGATACCATCATGAACTTTCATTTTTTATTTGGAACAAAAAAAAGTATTCCATGTATTTGATAGCATTTTTTATTACAAATTCAACGGTGTATCACCCTTGCATATCGAATACTTAGTTCAAGTACTTTCCATAAGAGCTCCGTGAGAGCGAGAGAGAAAGGTATATCAGTTTTATAAAAGCCAATGAACTACACACTTGATATGCAAGTGTGATACACCGTTGAATTTGTAATAAAAAATGCTATCAAATACATGGGATACTTTTTTTTGTTCCATATAAAAAATGAAAGTTCATGATGGTATCTCAGAAACGAAACGTCGGATTTAAATTTTGTTTAGACCAAATTATAAAAAATAAAAAGTGGCAATGAGAATCTACCTTTTATTTTCGGATATCTCTTTAAATAAAGCCTGCAAAAATTAAAAACGATTTTGCCAAATTTCGTTTTTTTTCCGGAAATCTCCGGAAGTGTTTGAAATTTTTAAATTTTTTTAACTGCGTTTAATTTAGCACTAAATTGCGCAACTTTTCTCTAATTTAACCGACCTCGTATCTCCAACTGTTTCCGAGATCCCCATGCTTAGGATCCTTATCTTGGACACCCTGTATATAGGGTGTCCGGTAAGCACTTCCTAATTTCTCGGGAACATATAGGTAAACTCAAAATAACCCTACTAGGTAGAAGAAAAAAAATTCCCAATGTGCCCCTAAACGGAGATACATTAATTGATCATTCATCATCGTCAAAGTCTAAAATCTAACTGATGCACACTGTATATTAAAAAAAAATACTTACATTTCTATAGAGTAACTCTGAATCCTATTTAGAGATGTTATGGCATCTATAAATGTTTTTGGCCAGGACAAGCTTGGAGTACCCATATTGTAGTCTCCTAGTAAAAATAAAAAACGTGATTAACATTTGAAGCTGCTCTTATAATCTATTTGCCGATTATCTACGAAAAAAAGCAATCTCAGGGAACTGAAATTCGATCCTTCTCCAGTATACAAACTGAATCGAGTATTTCCTCTCTCTTTTTTGTATATTTTTTTTGCCTTTGATACAAGAATAACCATAAATATCGATAACTTTTTTACGTACAGTGTCCTAAAAAATTATTTGGATATACATATTAACCAAATTTTTACCCATGTTTGTCGGCATAAATTTGAAGGTTTATAAATATAACAACAAGATTAACAGTAATAATGTTTGGATAGATAGGCCACTCAATGCTAATTGGAGTAACTGATTTCTGGGCCCCCTCCTGAGATGTTCGCACACTAACAACTACGCAGGGAAAAAATTAATTGATCCACATTTATGACGTAATGTAAAAATTATCTGAAGTATACAGAAACGGGTAAAAATCAGCTGTTTTTAGCTCCCTTGGACACAAATATAAATAAAAAATTTATTTAAGACATTCTTTTGTATTTATATTTAGGGCAGTTTTTAACTTAATATTTATGTAAAAAATATAAAAATAGGTTATTTATAGACTACAAGGACAAAAACAAGGTAATAGAGAACAATTTAGTAACAACATTTCGATGAATACTGACACTCAAATATGATAAAATCATAAAGTGTTACTAAATTCAGGGGTGCGTTTTTGAGAAAGGAGTGAAAAAGGAACTTTTTCAGTTTTTCAAAAATAACTCAAAAAATATGGATCTTTAGTATGAATTTCTTATCGAAACGTGTTTTTCGAAGGTCAAAAGAATTATTCTTTCTGCAAAATAAATGCAAAAAACAAAGGGGAAAAAATCAAAAATTCGTAATTTTTCTTTTTTCAAACTTTTGCCCATAATTTTTTTCCGAGCAGATATAGTTGTAGGTATTGCTTCAGAGAAAAGAAAACAAACGTTTCACCCGTTAAAATGAATTTTTGAAATTTTTTTTTCAATCAAATTTGGCTGAGCGATATTTGTAGGAAATAAACTGTTTGTATATATATTTTTCATATTCTCTGCCTGAAAGGAGAATTACATATATAACAAACTATTTATATATGGCAGAAAGATTTCTTTATTTCTTACTAAAATTTTGATTTTAAAAATTTCACGTTACTCTGATGATTCATAGATGTCGTTCGACTGGCGATATTTTTCAGTCTGACATCGAAGTTGATAGATGGCAGGTGCAATATTCTGCCGACATACCTTGAAATTTATGGTTCATATATCAGTTATTTCCTGCTAATGTTGCTCTCGGTCCGATACAGCTCCACTGACGAGATCATGAGGTGATCGAAACTCGTATGGAGAGAGGACCAGAGCGATACTTTCAGGAAATAAACTGTTTGTACAGGGTGAGTCAACGATTGGATGAAGTAGGTTTGTGCCTTTTCGGTGAAATTAACAAAGAAACTATATTTATTGTTTGATACAGTTTATTTTTACGCAGATTTTAAAAATATTTAGGACTCTACAGGGTGAGCCAAAAAACTAGGACAGCATAAAGTTGTATTTTTTTAAATAGAACACCCTATATACGAATCGTATTTTCGATTTAGCTTATAATTTTAAATCTTTTTTATTAAAGGTTTACTATAACAAAACTTTATAGTTTCTGAGATAATTAAGTTTAAAGAAAAAAAGTCACATTTTCAAGCATCAATTCAACCCTAAATAACGTTTTCAATTTTGTGACAAATATATTCAAATTTGGAATTTAACAAGGCCAAGGACAAGTTAACATAATTTTTACCTAATATTTGCAATAAAAGCTACAGGGTGTTGAACACATCGGCTCAAACTTGAACAAGTTTAAATGAATATGAAATATCTTTTTTTTTTAAATGGTACACCCTGTATATTTTCATGTTATTTAATAGAGTAATAAAAACCCTAAAAGTTTTGTTCAATATATCCTATACCTATTTATAATAGTTTTTGAGATATTTCAGTTTTTCTTATTTTCCATACTTTTTTTACAGAAATAGTCTTCATTATCATAGTAGCCATGTAAAATAATAAAAAGAAACTACAGAAACACACAGAATGTGGTTAAATATGATGAAATACATTATTCGTTATATTACAACGGCAATAGTTTAATTAAACATAATGTGAAAAAATTAACACAACAATCACGACAAGGTAAATACATATTTACTGTTATACTAAATTGAAACAAAAAAATTACCTATTAAATACTGAGATTAATTATTTCTTTTTAATAAGTGTTCGAATAAACGACCCTCTTGTGCAATGCACAAATTTAGTCTTTTTTGCAGATTTTCTCGGACCCTGGACAAAATTAGTGGCGTTATTGTTCTACAGGTATCCCTAATCCTGTTTCGCATATCTTCCACTGTTGTTGGTGGATTAACATACACCTTATTTTTAATATAACCCCATAGGAAGAAATCTAATGGGGTGATGTCGCAAGACCTTGGTGGCCACTCAATGAAACCCCCACGTCCAATCAATTTTTGCGGATATCGTTGGTCCAAAAACGCACGAACTTCACGATGGGAATGCGGAGGCGCACCATCGTGCTGGAACCACATACTGTCGAGCTCATCCCTATCGAGACCTTGAAGCAGTTGGGGTAGTTCTTCTTGTAGAAAGTTCAAGTAACTATGGCCATTTAGTGGTTCATTAAAAAAGTGGGGTCCAATAATTCGATTATGATGAATACCACACCAAACATTTAATGACCAGTGGTTTTGATGTTGCACCTCTCTAATCCAAAATGGGTTTTCTGTGGCATAATAATGCATGTTGCGTCTATTTACGGCACCGTTACTTCTAAAAGTAGCTTCATCACTAAACATTACCTTGCATAATAAATTTGGATTTAATTGAATCTTCGCATTTATTGTACGACAAAAGTTTACACGACTTTCAAAATCCTGTCCATGCAATTCTTGGTGTAATTCCATGTGATATGGATGATACCTATATTTCTTGGTAGTACGATTAGCGGTGGATTATGATGTTTCACATAATGCTGCTAACTGACGGCTACCAATATAAGGATTTTCCTGAACATTTAACAATACTTGTAGTTCTTTTTCTTCATTAGTTACTGGTTTGTTGACCACTTTACGTTTTGGATAATCAACAGTACCAGAAGAATCAAATCTTTGCATTAAGTTTTGAAAAGTATGGGTATTAGGCTGGCGTCGATCAGGATACTTCATTTTGTAAATTCTTTGAGCTAGAAGGCAATTTTTTTGAGCCTCTCCTATTGTATAAATCATATCTATTAACTCATTCTTTGGAAAATTCATTTTACAATATAAGATGAATGCAAAAAAAACCAAACTACACTACATAAAAACCAAAAGAAGCGATTGCGGTTATAAATTTGACACACAGAAAAATGTTCTTTTACATTGTTTTTGCCATGGCTACTATGATAATGAAGACTATTTCTGTAAAAAAGTATGGAAAATAAGAAAAACTGAAATATCTCAAAAACTATTATAAATAGGTATAGGATATATTGAACAAAACTTTTAGGGTTTTTATTACTCTATTAAATAACATGAAAATATACAGGGTGTACCATTTAAAAAAAAAAGATATTTATTCATTTAAACTTGTTCAAATTTGAGCCGATGTGTTCAACACCCTGTAGATTTTATTGCAAATATTAGGTAAAAATTATGTTAACTTGTCCTTGGCCTTGCTAAATTCCAAATTTGAATATATTTGTCACAAAATTGAAAACGTTATTTAGCATTGAATTGATGCTTGAAAATGTGACTTTTTTTCTTTAAACTTAATTATCTCAGAAACTATAAAGTTTTGTTATAGTAAACCCTTAATAAAAAAGATTTAAAATTATAAGCTAAATCGAAAATACGATTCGTATATAGGGTGTTCTATTTTAAAAAATACAACTTTATGCTGTCCTAGTTTTTTGGCTCACCCTGTAGAGTCCTAAATATTTTTAAAATCTGCGTAAAAATAAACTGTATCAAACAATAAATATAGTTTCTTTGTAAATTTCACCGAAACGGCACAAACTTACTTCATCCAATCGTTGACTCACCCGGTATATATACTTTTCATATTCTCTGCCTGAAAGGAGAATTACATATATAACAACCATTTAAATACGGCAGATAGATTTCTTTATTTCTTACTGAAATTTTGATTTTTATTTGAATATTGTTGTGTTATTGCTTTGTCAAAATAAAGATTTATCCAAAGAAAGAGCATATTAATATGATTTTTATCCTTAGAGAATGTCATCAAAATTGTTTGTTGGCTTCTCGAGTCTATGCTCAAAGGTTTCTTGAAAGAAACCATCCTAAACCTGCCTTTTCTGTGATACTATTAAACCAGTTTCGGGAAAGTGGAAGTGTCAGTTATAAAAAACCTGTTATAAGAAAACCTATCACTGAGGATGAAGAAAATGTTTTTACTGTACTTGGTTCAGTGATCGAAAATCCCAATATTAGTCAGAATCATATATCCGAAAATACTAACATTAGTCAAGCAAGTGTTTCAAGGATTCTTAACAAATACAGATTTCGTCCTTATAAAATCCAGCTTTGTCAAGAGCTTCACGGAAACTGAATTCTGCTTGTGGGTGTTAGATAAAGTGGCAAGAAATGAACACTTTTTGATAATGTGTTGTTTAGTGATGAATGTACTTTTCATAACAATGGTTTCGTGAATAGATACGACTCCCATTACTGTTCTGATTCAAATCCGCATGAATACAGAGTTATGAGAAACCAGAATAGATGGTCGGTTAATGTGAAGGAAAGAAAACTGGGTCCATACTTAATTGGATCCGACTGTTTTGAAGGACCTTTAAATGATTTAATGTTTCGCGATTTTCTTTTACACCAACTTCCAGTGTTATTAAAGGATGTCCTTTGAAATATCAGGCTTCAACTGGATGGAGGTCCGCCTCATTATCATCGCGAGGTTCGGCAATTTTAAAATGTCAACTTTCAAAACAGGTTGATTGGGAAAGACGGATTTCAAAATTGGCCCCCAAAATCTCTGGACTTAACTCCACCAGATTTCTTTTTATGGGGATACATAAATGGAATTGTCTACAATGCGCCCCCGACAACATCAAAAGATATGAAAATACGCATAAGAGACGCCTTTTAAACAGTAATCTCGCAAATGTTGTCCAGAGTCAGCATTGGTTTCGAAAAAAGAATATATAAATGCTTGGAAATGGATGGTTGACATTTCGAATATCTACTATAAATATTTTGCTTCTGTTTTGTGCTATCGTCAATATGTTATTACCATTATTATAGCCTGTTGGACGACTGATTATTATTCTTATAGCTGTAAATTACCTGTCATTTCCAAATGCCATAGGCAAAACACAACTTAAAATGCTTATATAAAATAATTTAAGAGAATGAGAAAATTTCTTTAAAAAAAACAAAATGACAAGATATGTGCTCTAGTTCGGCAAAAAGGAATTCTGGTTAAAGATCTAAAAATATTATGAAACGTTAAATTGGTACTTCAAATGTCACTTTCAAATTTAGTTTGTAGGCATAAACAAAAACTTCCTATTGAATAATTTATTTAATTACAAAAATAATGTAGCCTATGTTAGTTGGTTTTTTTTTTCATCCTTTCCATAGATTTTCTATAGAATTTTGACATTCAATAATTTTCTAAAGAAAAAAAACCATAATAAAACTATGTACAGGGTGAGTCAACGATTGGATGAAGTAGGTTTGTGCCTTTTCGGTGAAATTAACAAAGAAACTATATTTATTGTTTGATACAGTTTATTTTTACGCAGATTTTAAAAATATTTAGGACTCTACAGGGTGAGCCAAAAAACTAGGACAGCATAAAGTTGTATTTTTTTAAATAGAACACCCTATATACGAATCGTATTTTCGATTTAGCTTATAATTTTAAATCTTTTTTATTAAGGGTTTACTATAACAAAACTTTATAGTTTCTGAGATAATTAAGTTTAAAGAAAAAAAGTCACATTTTCAAGCATCAATTCAATCCTAAATAACGTTTTCAATTTTGTGACAAATATATTCAAATTTGGAATTTAGCAAGGCCAAGGACAAGTTAACATAATTTTTACCTAATATTTGCAATAAAAGCTACAGGGTGTTGAACACATCGGCTCAAATTTGAACAAGTTTAAATGAATAAATATCTTTTTTTTTTTTAAATGGTACACCCTGTATATTTTCATGTTATTTAATAGAGTAATAAAAACCCTAAAAGTTTTGTTCAATATATCCTATACCTATTTATAATAGTTTTTGAGATATTTCAATTTTTCTTATTTTCCATACTTTTTTACAGAAATAGTCTTCATTATCATAGTAGCCATGGCAAAAACAATATAAAAGAATATTTTTCTGTGTGTCAAATTTATAACCGCAATCGCTTCTTTTGGTTTTTATGTAGTGTAGTTTGGTTTTTTTTGCATTCATCTTATATTGTAAAATGAATTTTCCAAAGAATGAGTTAATAGATATGATTTATACAATAGGAGAGGCTCAAAAAAATTGCCTTCTTGCTCAAAGAATTTACAAAATGAAGTATCCTGATCGACGCCAGCCTAATACCCATACTTTTCAAAACTTAATGCAAAGATTTGATTCTTCTGGTACTGTTGATTATCCAAAACGTAAAGTGGTCAACAAACCAGTAACTAATGAAGAAAAAGAACTACAAGTATTGTTAAATGTTCAGGAAAATCCTTATATTGGTAGCCGTCAGTTAGCAGCATTATGTGAAACATCACAATCCACCGCTAATCGTACTACCAAGAAGTATAGGTATCATCCATATCACATGGAATTACACCAAGAATTGCATGGACAGGATTTTGAAAGTCGTGTAAACTTTTGTCGTACAATAAATGCGGAGATTCAATTAAATCCAAATTTATTATGCAAGGTAATGTTTAGTGATGAAGCTACTTTTAGAAGTAACGGTGCTGTAAATAGACGCAACGTACATTATTATGCCACAGAAAACCCATTTTGGATTAGAGAGGTGCAACATCAAAACCACTGGTCATTAAATGTTTGGTGTGGTATTCATCATAATCGAATTATTGGACCCCACTTTTTTAATCAACCACTAAATGGCCATAGTTACCTGAACTTTCTACAAGGAGAACTACCCCAACTGCTTCAAGGTCTCGATAGGGATGAGCTCGACAGTATGTGGTTCCAGCACGATGGTGCGCCTCCGCATTACCATCGTGAAGTTCGTGCGTTTTTGGACCAACGATATCCGCAAAAATGGATTGGACGTGGGGGTTTCATTGAGTGGCCACCAAGGTCTTGCGACATCACCCCATTAGATTTCTTCCTATGGGGTTATATTAAAAATAAGGTGTATGTAGAACAATAACGCCACTAATTTTGTCCAGGGTCCGAGAAAATCTACAAAAAAGACTGCATTGCACAAGAGGGTCGTTTATTGGAACACTTATTAAAAAGAAATAATTAATCTCAGTATTTAATAGGTAATTTTTTTGTTTCAATTTAGTATAAAAGTAAATATGTATTTGCCTTGTCGTTATTGTTGTGTTAATTTTTTCACATTATGTTTAATTAAACTATTGCCGTTGTAATATAACGAATAATGTATTTCATCATATTTAACCACATTCTGTTTTTCTGTAGTTTCTTTTTATTACTTTACATGGCTACTATGATAATGAAGACTATTTCTGTAAAAAAGTATGGAAAATAAAAAAAACTGAAATATCTCAAAAACTATTATAAATAGGTATAGAATATATTGAACAAAACTTTTAGGGTTTTTATTACTCTATTAAATAACATGAAAATATACAGGGTGTACAATTTAAAAAAAAAAAAGATATTTATTCATTTAAACTTGTTCAAATTTGAGCCGATGTGTTCAACACCCTGTAGCTTTTATTGCAAATATTAGGTAAAAATTATGTTAACTTGTCCTTGGCCTTGCTAAATTCCAAATTTGAATATATTTGTCACAAAATTGAAAACGTTATTTAGGATTGAATTGAAGCTTAAAAATGTGACTTTTTTTCTTTATATTTAATTATCTCAGAAACTATAAAGTTTTGTTATAGTAAACCCTTAATAAAAAAGATTTAAAATTATAAGCTAAATCGAAAATACGATTCGTATATAGGGTGTTCTATTTAAAAAAATACAACTTTATGCTGTCCTAGTTTTTTGGCTCACCCTGTAGAGTCCTAAATATTTTTAAAATCTGCGTAAAAATAAACTGTACCAAACAATAAATATAGTTTCTTTGTAAATTTCACCGAAAAGACACAAACTTACTTCATCCAATCGTTGACTCACCCTGTACTGTTTACAATATGTACAAGGTGTCCGGATTTCGTTGTTTTTGTCGGGTAGCTCCGCTATTTTTAAAGTTAGCGGGATGCGGTTTTCGCGAGGTAGTGCTACTTCTGCGCGAAACGAATGTTGCCGCAGGCAGAATTTTCACAACACTCTGCGGCATCTTTCGTATCACGCAAAAGTAGTACCGCTTCGCTAAAACTGCATCCCGCTAACTTTAAAGTAACGGAGCTACCCGTCAAAAACAACGAAATCCGAACTTCCTGACATATATAGAGAAAAAAATTTGCCTTTCTTAAAACTGACATTATTTAAAGCCACATTAATGTCTTTAATTTCATAAAATATATATTTTCTTAGTACGTTTTCAAGTTTTTTATATAAAACAGAAAAAACTATAAAAAATGCACACAATCATATAAATTTTACTGTAGAATATGGATGGATGTTTTCAATATAGATCTGTATCTGTAATTCCCATACAAAGCAATTTTATACTTATGTTTAGAATTTTGACACGAAACTTAAATACGTTATTATTTTCAGCTACTTATTCCGAGTCTTATGGTAAGCTTTGGAATGTTCCTAGCATTTTCCCGTGTGAAATGGGATACCATAGAAGGTAAAAATCCCAAATTGTGGGATAACAGGCTATTACACGTCCCTCTATTCTTCATTGCCAGCTGGACTTTCTTTGGTAAGTAAAAAGCAGTTGCGATTGTGATTGTCGATAAAACTGTCGATAGCTGAAGAAGCACTAAACGCACATGTGTTGTCCTCTTGTGACGATAAGGGAAGAAAAAATCATGAAGTATGTTGGTAGAATTCGCCCGTGACTCTATTTAAAATTTACATTTCATCAAAGTATACAGAGTTGGTCCAGCGGGAGAATACCTATGCGTCATCAGTAATTTTTATATAAAATTTTTAAAAAATACAAATAAAATAATAATCCTTAAAAAAGTTTAAAAAAAAACAAAAATTTATTTATTCATTTATTTTCTAAGTACGCGGTGTCCCATTTTCGACACTTTTAGGGGTATTGGAGTTATTATCAAAGATAGAGTGAGAAACAAATGATTGCGGTGTCAAATTTGTCATGGCTCTCTTAGTTTTTAATCTACAGTGTGATCTTCGTTTTTTGGGCACATCTCGTATTTCAATTATGCGTCAGTTTAACAAAAAGGTAAAAACTGATTTTTATAGAATTTTTTTCTAAAAAGTTTAGTTTTTCAGATATTAACCAAATTTATGATTTTTTAAATAGAACATCCTGTATATTATTTTACATATTGATTAAGTATAATCTAGGCTTCTCAAAAATATGTAATGTGTTTATTTTATTTTGAAAAACAATGTCAGAATTCTATATTTTCAATAATATACTTTATTTGTGACAGTAGGCCATGGCCAAGTTATAAGAAACGAAAGGCAGATGTCCAAAACTTTACAGTTTTGTCAGATTGTTATTATTTATGAAATATTTTTAACCGACTTCTAAAAGAAGGAGGTTCTCAATTCGTCGACTAGGTATTTTTTTTATGTATCTACACCGATTACTCCGGAACGCCAGCTACCGATTTAAATGAAATTTTTTACGTTATGTTCAGGAAGTTCTGCGGTGGTCCCATATTTTTTTGGACGAAATGGGTGCAGTATAATCCATGATGGCGCTGATAATATGGCGGCCAAAAAAATTAGTTTTGTCCGATTTTCTCTAAAATTGTTATGGAGGAATTTTCGGCGTTGTACCCAACGAATCTGAAATTATTTTTAAAAAATTCAATATGGTGGATCCAATATGGGGGACAAAAAAATTTAATTTTGTTCGATTTTCTCCAAAGTTGGTGTGGGGGAGTTTTCGGAGTCGCACATAATGAATCAAAAATATTTTTAAAAAATTCAATATGGCGAATCCAGTATGGCCGACAAAATATCAATTTTGTCCGATTTTCTCCAAAATTGGTACGGAGGAGTTTCCGGGGTCCCACATAACGAATCTAAAATTATTTTTAAAAAATTCAATATGGCGAATCCAGTATGGCGGACGAAAAAATCAATTTTGTCCCATTTTTCTCCAAAGTTGGTATGGGAGAGTTTTCGAGGTCACACATGACGAATCTAAAATTATTTTTAAAAAATTTAATATGGCGTATCCATTATGGTGGATAAAAAATTAATTTTGTCCGATCTTTGCCAATATTGATATAATAGTACATTACGAATTTGATATTATTTAAAAAAAATTAAATATGGCGGATCTAAGATGGTGGATTAAAGATTCTACATCCCTCGATTTTGTCGAAAATCAGTATTGTGGGATTTTTGTTAGTGTTAATTACCAATTTTAAATATTTTTTTTTAAAACTGAATCTGGCGGATTCAATATGACGTCCTGAAAATTTTACATTCTTCGATTTTCCCCAAAACTGCAGGCAATGTATTTAACGCGTTATCATTAGGATAACTTCTCATATCTGGTGATCTCCTACAAATTTCCTGCTTACTTTTTTCCAGATCCGACAAGTCGAAAATTTATAGCTCAAAGCACGTGGCCAAAACTGTTCGCAGCTGCTGGAACTTGCCTTACTTGTGCAGGACTTCTTTTCGTTTGGATGGGTATGACTGGAGCAGGACAAAGTTGGTTATTTATCTTGGCTGGGACAGTTTCTGGTAAGTGTGAGCGACATACAAAGAAAACCATTTGATTTTTTGATGATTTGTATAAAGTATATAAAAGAGTTTTATGCATGCGAGTTTAATTACAGGTCTGTTTTTGACTTCCTTGGTAATGTCAAAGTTTTTTGTGGCATGGATTCGTGAGTCATTATCAGTTAAACAATATGCCAAAATTTCATTATAATGTACAAGTCTGCTCAAAAGCTACAGCCCAAAAGATTAATCAATGACTACCCCTTTTGGGCCCCACATCTCCGTTAGGAAGCGCTAGATCAACTAGAAAAGGCATTTTAAAGCTAGGTTAACTTCCCAAATAATTAAATCTTAAATTTGTTTTTCAATTGATAGTGAAATGGCCAGTCAAATACCAGAAGGGGTACATATGCAATGTTTATCCACGTGTATTAAACGTTGGTAAATGCCAAAGGTGATTTTCTAAATTCAAATCCGGTAATTTTGATCTTTCCGACTCATATCGATCAGGAAGACCAACAACTTTAGGCAATGACATGTTAGGGGCGGAAATGGAAGCAAATCCGTGCCAGAAAATCGAGGACTTGTCAAACACTCTTAATCAACCTTGGTCGACGATCCAAGAACATTTGCAGCAGATTGGTAAAGTAAGCAGAGCAGGTGTCCACCACATGCAACTTATTGCTTCAGCGGCACAATACAGAAGCGTTTTTTGATCCCTTGACCACTGGAAATGAAAAATGTGTCCTCTGTGATAATCCAAAACGCAAAAGGCAGTGACTCCCTCTAAACGAATCACCACGAAGTACAGCGAAGCCAGGTTTACACCCGAAAAATGCGGTTTTGTGTGCTTGGTGCATAGATAAAATATTTATAGATCCGCAAAGTTTAATACCAAAAACGGCAAATTTACGACAATAAAATGCAAACATCGTAGATCAGATGTCGGCATGCGCATTACAAAATGATCAGGTGACTATCGACAAGACCGAACTTCGAAAATCTATTTAGTTAATTCAATTAGTCATAAATGGTGTCTAAATCAGGCAAGTTATCAAAGTTGCAACCATGGTTGCAATCTTTAGTAAAAAAGTCGGTGTCATGTAATTTCTTGTTCTGGGAGTCACATCATATGGGCACAAATAATATCTGAAGCAGAAGGGAATAATCCGGTCTGTGTCTACCGATGGGAGTTAGTTTAGTCATTTCTTATACTGTGAAAGTAAAATTGTAAAGAAAATGCATCTTACTATTTCTCTAATCTATTGTCAAAGAGGATTCATATTATTATGAATAATCTTTGCTATTGTTTCCGTCTGTGTGCGTTAACTTTCTTGTTGTAGGGTGGGAGTGAATAATTAACATTTTTAAGGTCCGGCAACTTATTATCTAATTATTAAAAAATAATGACCTTCTTTTCTTTATCTTTTTTTTTTTTTCATTTTTTAAGAAAATATTGATACGAAATGGGTTTGTCAACGGATATGCAGGATTTAAAAATAATTTTATATAATTATATTTTTCTGTCGTAATGGTGAACGGAGCATATATTTTCTTATCGCATTAATTTTTTCGACAAAATGATGAAAATGTTATTTCAAATAAAATAAGTGAACAAGGTCATTGCTGGGGGTGAATAAAAAATATACCAACAAAAGAAATTCACATTTGTCTAACTTATTTCGTAATATTTTGCTTTTGTTGACATATTAATGAATTTTTAATATGACGATTTCAAAGTGGGGATTGCCATGACAACATGAATCATGACAATTTCATAAAATGAGTATGGACATAACTAATCTGAATTTACTTCCAAAACCAGTATTAATAATGAACAACGCTTTTTAACGTCATGTCCTCAATCTTCAGACATACAAAATAATAAATCATAGAATGCCTGCAGAACAAAAAAAAAACATTTGAGCCGGGTGGAAACATCGGTTAAATATAAAGCGGATGAAGTTATGCAAGAATATGGACATTGTGCAAATTAGCAACTGGAAAAAAGTCGTTGACAATTTGAAAAAATAATTCAAACAGAGCTAGAAATTATAGAGCCAATAGCCGGATTCTGGCTAAAATATAAACCTTGTACTGAAATATTTTATGTATATAACAATATAATAATTCATTATAATTATTATAAGTTATATATGTATGTTTTAAAATATTCCAACTTCATTTTGAGGATGTATGTTTTTATTTATGTAAATAATGTATTATTAGATGGAGAAATTGTACCATTTCTTGACATACTGATGAATGTACTTTTTTCATATGATAGAATAAACTATTCTATGGTTTGGTGCGAATTTTCAGATTTTTTTTAAGAATTGATTGCTTAAAAGTTCAGTTTATCTTTTGGAAAGTGCTAAAAATATATCATACTACATGTTTTGGAAATTTAATGTTATACGAAAACACTATAGATCCAAAAACGTTGTAAAGCAACACTATTTTTTACCCTATAGAGAAAAAAGAAAATATAACAATAAAATATGTACACCTTCCATTATATTAAATAAAAACACAAAAACAAATAAAATAAATCACTTAAACCGCTATAAATCCGTTTAAATCGCACGCAACTCACAAAGCAAAAATAAACAGAAAAATGGCGTTGAGCCGATACTGTGCTGTTTACGGATGGCGCTACGAAACAACCGATCGATAATAGGAAGTCACTTATGCGCATGCCCTTATCTGATCAACGTCCAAAAATATGACTGGCGCCCGATGTGCAGAAATGCATTTTTTCGCCCATGGTTTGCCATTTTTTGGCTTTAGCAGCCGATAAGAGTAGGGGCCGTAGTAGAGGTCAGTGGCTCGGTGGAGTATTTGCGGAGTCGTTCATTTTGTAGTGCTGAAACCTGAACAAACTGTGAATGTAGACCTTTACTGTGAACAACTAAATCGAGTAAATCAATCTTTAATTGAAAAGTACCCAGCGATTATCAACAGACAAGGCATTATTATGCACTACGATAATGCAAGACCGTATTGCGTCAAACGAACTCTGGAAAAAATTAATGAATTGAGATGGAAGATGTTGCCTCAACCACCATACTCGCCCGATATTGCGCCATCGGATTTTCATTCGTTTCGATCGTTTTTAAGTGGCAAAAAATTTGAAAATTTGCATGATGTCCGAAATGTTATTTCCAGACATCTTGCTCAAAAACCAGTTGATTTTTATCGATCCGGCATTGAAAATTTGCACACTAGATGGTAAAAGATTCTTAAAAAGGGTGATTACATCATTGATAAAAAATGAAAACTTATCAAAAATTTATCTGCATGAACTTAATGTAAAAAAACGACATTACTTTCCGGTCCCCCTAATAACTAAGGATGTCTTAATATCTTAACCATTTCCGGGCTAATACAGAGATTAAAACAATTGCTTGACTTTAACAAACTTTTAGTATTCAAAATCCCACACAATGTGTCCGGCAACGTTGCGTATTTTTTTTACCGAAATTGCATAATACATAAAGCGGTCGGAATTTCCCCGGTAGTTTACCGATTAAAAGCCAGGGAACATGGGAAATTACCGAAATTTCTTAATACATTTACAGCTGCGTTCAAGATTTGTAACTATTTTGTATGTCAACGCGTAAAAAGAAACATTATTTATTAGTTTTTATATAATAATTAGAAAAATTGTATCTTATTCAAAAATTCCATAAAATAGACATTTAATTCCCCTTTTCCTTATATGTCGCAAAATTCCATAGATTCAGGCAAATTTCCCTAGGTCTGGCAACCCTGATGTACACCTCATCATAAGAAAATCGAGTCCTTTAAGCAACTCAAATTATATTAAGTAAAAAGTTCAATACAAGTTGCGCCATCTCTCGGAATCTCATGCAATGTACCATGAATATTAATGTAAATTTCTTTAATGTTAAGTTACATGTGAATTAACTTATTGAAATTTAAGTTACCATTTAATCAAATTTCAACGAACTGATATTTCAATGAATTTGCTTTAAATTCAAAGAAAATGTACATTATTCACGATTTAAAGTACAAAATCATTAAAGTTTATGTAGAATGTACAAAATTTAAGGTCATTTTTAACAGTGTAGCGTTGTCGTAAATACTGCTAAGCACTTGCTGCTCTTCTTGCTCGGACTGCTAATTTTATAAAATATTGCAAATTTGTAATACTCCATGGAAAATAGTCAGTAACAAAAATGTAACATTGGTTTTTTGCTGGAATGTGTTCATTTCGGCATCCTATAAACATATCTCGATGGTAGCTCTGAAAGACCTGTGCAAAAAAAATGGCGGACCAAGAATGGTCACGATTTTCGGTTTTTGAATTTATCTCGAAAAGTCAAAGTTGTATCGAAAAATATTTCAAACAGAAGTTGTAGAGAATTAAAAAACCTATCGATTCGTGTAGTATAAGTTATAGGTGGCGCCACTAGTTATTGAGATATATTTTTTTTTCGACAAAATTTACGGTTTTGGTTTTTTTTTAAAAAAAACACATTTATTAACAAATTACCGGTTTAAAATTTAACATAAATATAGGTATTATTATTCTAAAAAAGTATATCAAACCCGAAATCTGTGAGTTTTTTATTTTCCGAGAAATTCGATGTCAAAGTTGAAAATTCAACCCTTCGATCATACCCTAGATTTAAACAACAATAGATTTGTTTGAAGGCTGTTTATGGTCGGTGGGGGAGACGCTTTTTTGACGTTTGACAGACATAAACATATTTACTTATCTTGTCTTTCAGTTTAATTGCTTGTCGTGACTTTTTTCGGTGTTTTTAAGTGTTAGAAATTACTATATATGCCAAGTTTACAATTAATATTAACAAAAAGAGGATTTAAAAACTTATTTTCATCGGTAAATTTTGTTGGATATTGTTTACATGTTGAAAATAAATAATTAAAATTTAGGCAACCATATATTCTAACTTTGTTTCAGAATTGACGTATCCAGGGGTATGTTCGAAGAACGTACCGATGATACTCGTTTAAATAATGCAATTAGAAAAGGATAGCATAAAATCGGTATGTCTGTACCAAGAAATTAAATATCTACTGTGTATCAACACTTTTTCAAATATAAATAAAAATATTATTACGTTATTCAGCGTCACGCACGTATAAAGTATATGTACTGATCGTCAAATACACAGAAAATGTCCGGACCATGCTATGCGCCATTTTGGGTAAGGTGAAATTATAATAACAATGAATACGCTGTCGCCACTGAAAAATTATAACGACTAAACGTAATCGTTTACCTCCCACTGACAAGGTTTGAAGCAATTTGCATTCCTTTCCGAAATTTCATCGACATAAGTAATTGAACGAAACGAGTGGTAGAAAGAGATAAAATGACAGTATTACGTTATAACCTTACTCAACTAATCCAATTGGTGTCAATTGATTGTTGTGTGGATATTTGTCATAGTATTGGTCGGTCGTAAAAATAAATTAATAATTTTTATTATATTTTTGGTTGTTAAAAATAACTAGTCCTTAAAAAAGCAATATGTTGACGAACCGTTTCTTCAAAACGTTTTATTTTTTGAAAAAACAGTTGAAATATTAATTAGGTAGTACCCCGTTATTTTCAGTATTTTCTAATTAAAATTTCCTTAGAAAGTTGAATGTTTCGCAAATTTCAAGTAAATTTGAGATTATAGACATACAAAATTATTACACTAAATTTTGTTCATATCTCAATAGTATGAGCGTGCTGCTTAAAAATTGTTTTCCTACGACTAGTTCTGTAACATAATTGTTTTCATCAACACAAAAAATTTAAAAAATTGAGAAGTAAGAATTTGTAAGATATTTAAAACTTTTATTTAAATAAGTAACATTCAATTTTATATTCAAATAATGTTAAATACAACATTTTACTTCCTTAGGCTGTGTTAAACACTATACTACACTACAATTAAATAAATATTATTGATTATAATTTATTAGGACTTATAAATTTGAACCATACAAGCCAACAAACGAGATCCTTCAGAATAAAAAGCTTATTTATAGTACGTTTGGTCTTCAAGCCCCTACAAATCTTCACAAAATAATAAAAAAGTATATTAAGGGTTGAATAGTATCATTAATGGGGGTCTTCAGGCTGGCCTATGGTTCCGGCCCCTGCTCGTACTCAGTTCCTCTATCACCGGTCAAGTTTCATGTTTCCTTTCAAACTTACTTGTCGGGACAGGAAGTCTTGCAATAATCGGCTAGATGTTAAGTGAATTCATACAATAATTGATTGGTGGATAGCTAGGACGATGTATTTTAGTAATACTACATAGAGCAGAGGTTTCTACCGTTTCAAGTTTTATGAGTGCTGGCTTCCTGCAATTACTGTATATAGGAGGTATGTATTCCTATTAAAGTCAGTATATTGCTTTGTATATATGAGTTGTTTTTCTTCAGATACCTTTTTCTTTGTGTATTAGACTCCTAAGGTATTTGACCCTTTGTATACATTTTTTGTTTAACAGTTCTAAAGTGCCAATTTAAGATAGTTTTGTGGTCTATATTTACACCTAAATATTTGACTGATGGCTTGGTGCATATTACTTGGTTATTAAGTTATTTAAAATAAATTTAATCCAAGGAAAAACGATAATTTCACAATAATAACAACAATGACACTATTTTTTGACTTTTGACGGTTAATTTGACGTGCCAAAACGTCACTCTTACCCAAAATGGCGCAGAGCATACTCCGGACATTTTTCGTTTGACAGCTCCATTACCACCTGTCATCCATTTATGTTCAGAAATCCGTGTTCAGCGTTCAAATAACCGGGCCCTAGTTCTGACGTTATGCTACTTCTACAGAGGTATGTTCGAAGATTCAAACCTCACTTTTCCGCTTTCCTAATTAAGATACAATGTTCAATTTGAATGGAAATTGTTGAAGATCCATTAAAAAAAAATTTTTTTCAATCGTGGGCCGAGAAATTTTGCAAAAATCAATTTTTGTACCAAAAAAATTGCGATAACTTTTCACCGGATGGAGATAAAAATTTTTTAATGCTTGCACTGGATCGAGATGTATCATTTCCGATCTCAAAAAAATATATATTTTCGATGAAAAAAACTTTTTTTTATCAAAAATTCATAATGGCGTGGCAAATGAATATTAAGGACTCAAATTTGCAGAAGAT
The DNA here is from genome assembly GCA_034092305.1 of Diaprepes abbreviatus. Classification (NCBI taxonomy): domain Eukaryota; kingdom Metazoa; phylum Arthropoda; class Insecta; order Coleoptera; family Curculionidae; genus Diaprepes; species Diaprepes abbreviatus. Next base: position 5,898,371 of record JASJET010000211.1, on the reverse strand, counting down.
GCTTTTTAATACTTGTACTTTACCTGTGAATTTTTTGGATCCAAGAAATACGCTTCCATACGATCTGTGAACCTTCGAAATTGGGCCGAATCTAATCGAAAATAGCTGCTGCAGGCCGCTGTCGGCGGGTTGCCATAGTTCAGGCGCATTATTCATTGGCGCTTCAAGGAAACTTATGCATCATAAATAATCTTAATAATTTTCATGTTGTTTTATCAATTTATATGATAGTAACAATTTATTTAGTCATATTAATTATTAATTTGTTTATTAACAAAATTTTTACAAAAAAAAAATATAGAGAAAATCGTACAAATATTCAATTATATATTACATGTTCTACTGTTTTTTTCCTTTATATTATTATTATCTAACAGTTTATTAACAAAATTTTTACAAAAATTATAAAGAAAATCATGCAAATATTCAATTATACAGGGTGATTCAAAAATCATTCACGAAACTTAAGGGGGTGATTCTACTTGACAAAATAAGGGTAGAGCTTCATATAATTTTTTTTCAAAATGTCATTCGTTTTCGAGTTACAAGCCGTCCAAGTTCAAGTTTTTATTTTTGTTTTTTGAATTACTCGCTTACAGGAAAACCGATTTGACTAATATTTGAAAGATAGGCTTAGTCTTCTGCGCTTCATCATTTTAGTAACAATTCACATTGATTGTTTGCCGCTAGAGGGCACTTTACCTACATTGAAAATTGTTTTTTTGTCATAATTTTTTAGTGTTGACAGCTACAGTAGTTTTTGGCATAATTTCTGAAAGACTGATGCCAGGCCTTTAAAAAAGGTGCTCTTTATTTACATCGCTAAACCCAACGGTTTAGACGTAAATCACCCTTAAAAATTAAGTGGTAAATTTACTTTTCTCATTTAATTACCACCAGCTACCAGGTAAATAGCTATCAAAGTATACTAGAGCTGTCAGTTTAACATCAAATAAATTCGCTTTTTAAACTATTTAATTTATAATAACTAATAATGGCTAATCAGTAAATATTCATATTATGGATTATTGCGATATACATTTAATTGATAAAAATTAATGAAACAGTACTAAACAAACTAAAAAAGATTCTCAAAATGTCCCCCATTTTCTTCCATACATTTCCTAACACTCTTCAAAAAATGTCGCCTAACTCGATGAAAAATTTCTGGTGTTTCTTTAATAATTTGGCACTTTTCGACTATCCTGAAGCGAAGATCCTCGACGTTGATTACTGGAATATCGTACACCAATTGTTTCAAATGACCCCAAAAGAAAAAATCCATAGGATTAAGGTCTGGTGACCTCGCTGCCCATGCCAATGGTCCACTTCGTCCTATCCATCGCTCAGGATACGTTGCATTCAAATACTGTCGGACACGTATACTAAAGTGGGGCGGAGCTCCGTCTTGGAGGATCCACATGTTGGCCATTACTTCCAATGGCACATCTTCCAGATACAATGGGAGACGATTTTGGATAAAATCTAAGTATACGTCACCCGTTAATGGGCCATCAAAGAAATGAGGACCAATAAGGTAATCTCCTATTATCCCTGCCCACACATTTAGTGAAAATCTACGCTGATGTTTCGCTTCTACCACATTGTTTGGGTTCTCGTAAGCATATGTGTGGATGTTGTGTAGATTTGTTATGCCATCACGAGTGAAACCAGCTTCGTCAGTGAATAATATGACGCCAATTAATCGATTATCGTGTTCATACTTAGCTAGGATCTGATTGCACATTTCCAACCGTCTCGGCCGATCATCGTCATAAAGAGCCTGCACCTTTTTTGAATGAAACGGGTAGAGTTGTTCTTCTCTTAGTATCCTCCATGAACTAGCCTGACAGAGCCGCACTTCATTCCCAATTTTTCTAGTACTAATACCTGGATTATCTTCAATAATTTCAAGCACTCTTTCTTCTTGTTGCACGTTTCTAGCAGTTCTAGGTCTTCCCCTATTTCCATTATAACTTTTAAAGGAACCACATTCCGCAAGCCTCCTGTGCACACTGGAAAATGTTTGAGCATGAGGGATATTTCTTTCCGGATAACTCTCCATATAATATCTTCTTGCCAACTCTGCATTACCATTTGCTTTTCCATAACAAAAATGGATATCACAATATTCGATATTTGAATATTGGTGATTAGCCATTATTAGTTATTTTAAGATTATAAATTAAATAGTTTAAAAAGCGAATTTATTTGATGTTAAACTGACAGCTCTAGTATACTTTGATAGCTATTTACCTGGTAGCTGGTGGTAATGAAATGAGAAAAGTAAATTTACCACTTAATTTTTAAGGGTGATTTACGTCTAAACCGTTGGGTTTAGCGATGTAAATAAAGAGCACCTTTTTTAAAGGCCTGGCATTAGTCTTTCAGAAATTATGCAAAAAATACTGTAGCTGTCAACACTAAAAAATTATGACAAAAACAATTTTCAATGTAGGTAAAGTGCCCTCTAGCGGCAAACAATCAATGTGAATTGTTACTAAAATGATGAAGCGCAGAAGACTTAGCCTATCTTTCAAATATTAGTCAAATCGGTTTTCCTGTAAGCGAGTAATTCAAAAACAAAAAATAAAAACTTGAACTTGGACAGCTTGTAACTCGAAAACGAATGACATTTTGAAAAAAAATTATATGAAGCTCTACCCTTATTTTGTCAAGTAGAATCACCCCCTTAAGTTTCGTGATCGATTTTTGAATCACCCTGTATATTACATATTATACTGTTTTTTTTCTTTATATTATTATTACCTAATAATTTATTAACAAAATTTTTACGAAAATTTCTATAAACAAATCATATAAAAATATAATAATGATATATAATACGTCATATAAATATTTAATAATACATTAAAATTACGTGCGAAAATTATGCAAAGACAATATATCAATTATACATTCATCTTTCTTTTTTTTTCTATTACTTCTACGCAATCGGCGTCCATTTTATCATCGTAATTATTACTCTCACTTACATCGCACATGCCATTTCATCATTATTCTCAATTTGATTGTACATATCATTCTCATCATTATTAACATTTTCATAGTCAAAATCATTATCAAACATATTATTAATTTCCCCTGAATTGTCATATTAGTTTTCTAAATCGCAGGAAATAAAATTTTCAGAGCAATTATCGCACTGTCAATCACAATGCTCACACAAATCTGTATATTTCAGTAATTTCTGAAATTTTCGTAAAAATTTTGTTAAACTATTAGGTAATAATAATGTAAAGGAAAGAAACAGTATAATATGTAATATATAATTGAATATTTGTATGATTTTCTCTATAATTTTTTGTAAAAATTTTGTTATTAACAAATTAATAATTAATATAACTAAATAAATTGTTACTATTATATAAATTAATAAAACATCAATATTATAAATATTTCTTGTGATGCATAAGTTTCCTTGAAGCGCCAATGAATAATGCGCCTGAACTATGGCAACCCGCCGACAGCGGATTGCAGCAGGTATTTTCGATTAGATTCGGCCCAATTTCCGAAGGTTCATTGATCGTATGGAAGTGTATTTCTTGATCCAAAAAATTCACAGGTAAAGTACGAGTATTAAAAAGCATCTTCTGCAAATTTGAGCCCTTAATATTCATTTGCCACGCCATTAGGAATTTTTGAAGAAAAAAAGTTTTTTTCATCCAAAAATATTTTTTTTTAGATCGGAAATGATAAGATATAAATCCAATGCACGCATTAAAAAAATTTTATCTCCATCCGGTGAAAAGTTATCGCAATTTTTTTGGGTAAAAATTTGCAAAGCGTGAAAAGCATGAAAATTATGTTTTTTTGAAAAAATTTCGATACTCACCCCCTATTTCGACGACCTAAAACACAATTCAGGCCTTGATTTTTCACTATTTTTCCTCACTTTCCCGGAAAACTCAAAAAAAGAAAAGCGTCACTTCACAAAGCACTTTCTTTTCAATTAAAAACCGAATTTACGTCTTCATTTTCAATGGAACTAGTTAAAACATATTGTACATAATATATTTCAATTATTTTTGCACAAATTTTAGCAAACCAATTTAGAAAAACTTATATTTTCAGTGAAAAATCAAAAACACGTCTCAAAAACGTCATCGACGGTCAGACCATCTATCTAAACTGGCCTCCGAATCACGTAAAAAGGTGCAACGTTGCCAGATTTAAAATTTCTTCATAATATAAATTATAAGATCTGTTTTTCTCAGTCAACAACATGGTTTAATTTTTTTAATATTCAGAACAGTTTCTAAGTAAAAATAATCTTAACCCTTCAAAATTATTGGTTGGTTTGGTTAAAATAGGTTGGTTCAGGTTTAGCTTGATTTTGGTTAATTTGGAAAAGAGAAACTAACCTGAACTAATCTAAATTAACCTAGATTTAAAGTTTCCTGATATAAACTTTACCCATTACGGTTAACAACATAGTTTAATGTTTGTAACGTATAAAAAGGGGTACAATGAATCTTAACCTTCCAAAATTTTTGGTTAGTTCTGGTAAGTACAGGTTAACATTAGTCTTGGTTACTTTAAAAAACTGAAATTAACCTGAACTAACCTGAACTAACCTAAACTAACCTGAACTAACTTGAACTAACCTGAACTAACCTAAACTAACCTGAACTATCCTGAACTAACCTAAACTAACCTGAACTAACCTAAACTAACCTGACCTATCCTGAACTAACCTAAATTGACCTAGATTTAATAATTAAAAAATGTCATTGTCCAGCAGAAACCTCGTGGAGGCGGGACAAGCTCTGCCACTCGACACTTTCTGCTAACGGACATAAGCAATATGATCAATTCATATTATCCGTTTAAAACTACTGGTATTTGGAGGGAAACAAACAAAAGCAATTATAATCCTTAAAACCTTTAATATTTAGAATCAAAATCGCACATCAAAGTACTGGTATTTGGAGGGAGAGAAACAAGAGCAACTATAATCCTTAAAACCTATATTATTTAGAGTCAAAATCGCACATCGAAGACATAAGCATAAGAGTAATTAATAGTTCTTCAATAATCAAAGGAAAGGAAAACATTCTTTTTGGAACCTTTTCTTTCCAATTCAAACAGAAAGAGATTATTTAAAGAAATCGTTTTTGCAATCTGGCAACATCGCCGACTTCAACAGTACGCCATCTTAGCGAACTATGCTAACTATTATTTTTGAATGCCGGCGTTTCTTTTGATTTTGTTGTGATTTTTGTCGTGGTAATTTTTCGGATTTTTTTGATAAAAAAAAGTGCATATTTTTGAATTTTTGTATAATGGAGAAGCTTCTATCACTGTGGAATTCGTTGCTATAACAAAAGTTTAACGATTTAGTGAAAAAAATTGAACCTAAAGTGAAAAGTTATTTTCCCTGTTTTCCGCAAAATTGAGGAAAAATTATGGAAAACCGAGGTCAGAATCGTGTTCTACGACCTCGAAATAGGGGGTATGTATCAAAATTTTTCAAAAAAACGTCATTTTCCTATCATTTCACTCTTTACGAATTTTTTCCTTTTTTTGGAGCAAAAATTGGTTTTCGCAAAATTTCTCGGCCCACGACTGAAAAAAAAATTTTTTTTAATAGATCTTCAAAATATAAAAAAATACAAACAATTTTTATTAAAATTGGGCATTGTATCTTAATTAGAAAAGCGGAAAATTGAGGTTGAATTTTCAACTTTGACATCGAATTTCTCGGAAAATAAAAAACTCACAGAATTCGGGTTTGAGATACTTTTTTAGAATGATAATACCTATATTTATGTTAAATTTTAAATCGGTAATTTATTAATAAATGTTTTTTTTTTAAATAAAAACCGTAAATTTTGTCGAAAAAAAAATATAGTGGCGCCACCTATAACTTACACTATACGAATCGATAGGTTTTTTAATTCTCTACAACTTCTGTTTGAAACATTTTTCAATACAACTTTTCCTTATTGAGATAAACACAAAAAACTATAAGATTCATAGTTTCGACAAAGCAGTTTGTGAATTACTTACTATTCTAAACTTTTCACAGTGATCACTTGGTGAAACACTAAAACCATATGTGCATAACGTACTTTCCACTTTTACACTCATTTTACACTATCTTTAAATTGAAATTTCCTATTTTATCAACCAATCGATCCGGAACAGAATATTTAATTCATTTTATTCTTTTTAGGAATTGGTGCCTCTATCCAAATGTCACAGTGTGAAATATTATTGGCTCAATATTTTCGCCTAAAACTCCCTATTTTAACCCATTTAGGACACGCAGTTGCAGCTTTGGGGTTTATTCTTGCACCCATTATCGTGGGACACCACATTTTGTCAAACAGCTTGGTCCATGTCATTTTATGGTATCAAGCTGTAATTTTACAGGTAATATATTACGTTATCTTATCGCGTTTTACCATAATATAGTGTGGAAACCCAAGGGTTTTCGTGACCGATTGAGATGCATGGAGCGTTATGGTGAATTTTTATGTATTTTGAGTTGCTGAATTTGAATCTTCAACTTGATAGATGTCACGTCGTGGGGAAGAAATGAAAATATTCGAAGAATTATTTAAAATTTCAATTTCCGAGTATTATTAATAATGGCATAGAGAAAGCACAGTGTATTTGATGCAATAATGTTCTTATTGCCAAATCTATGAAAACAAAGCATTCTGAACATAATACAAAAGACTAGGACTTTTTTAAATGAGTTGAGGCTGCCTTGGTTCTGACTATGTCTACTATATGCGGTCTATTAAACCCCATCACATCAACAAACCCAAAACTCAGACTATAAAGTATTATTGAATGCTGTTAATCCAAAACCAATCCTGCTAAAACCTTAATAACTCCATAACCCAAAGACCTCATAACCCGATAACCCCATAACCCCATAAACATGTTACTGAAATCATTGGGGTTATGAGGAGTTCAATAGCCATGGTTTGAAGAAATTAAGGCCACGACAAGTTCTTCCGGGTTCTTATGAGAAATTGAGTGTAATGACTTCAGTAACATGGTTATGTGGTTATAAAGTCATAAGTTATAAGATTATTCGGTCATGGGGTTCAACAGCCATAGGAATTGAGGTCACGACAAGGTCTTCCGCTATGGGAAAATTAGTGTAATGATTTTAATAACATGGTTATGGGGTTTTAGAGTCATGGATTCATGGGGTTATTGGACATGGACTTCAACAGCAGTAGTTTGAAATATTTGAGGCAATTATAAATTCTTCGTCTTTGAGAGATTGAGTGTAATGATTTCAGTATCATGATTATGGGGTTATAGAGTCATGAAGTTATGGAGCCATGAAGTTATTGGGTTATTGGGCTGTTAGGTCATGGGGTCTTTGGATTAAGGGATTATTAGGGGTTTAACATAATTGGTTTTGGGTTAAAAGCGTTCAATAATGCTTAATAGTCTTAATTTTGAGGTTTATTGAGGCTATTGCAAAACCCTGCCGCGATGGGGTTTTATGGACCCCAGACTCGAATTCAGCGACCCCGAAAACATACAGTAGACATAGTATGTTCTTAATAAATTTACACTATTCCAATGATCCGCGTGCGTTTACTTTCATATTGATTCGGCTTAAAATAGTTTTTTTTTAAATAATGTCCATCCTTTATTTTGATTCTGAATTCACATGTTTTAAAATTTTTTGTTTCAGGGTCTTATTTTCAATTTATTAATAAGGAAGCCGATGTACTTAAAATCGAAAAAAACTAACAGATACAACTACATATCGGTAAGTCTAACTTCCTAAATACATGAGATAATTCCACTGGTAATTCGCACCAAATAGCATTGTATATACAGGGTGATTCAAAAATCGATCACGAAACTTAAGGGGGTGATTCTACTTGACAAAATAAGGGTAGAGCTTCATATAATTTTTTTTCAAAATGTCATTCGTTTTCGAGTTACAAGCCGTCCAAGTTCAAGTTTTTATTTTTTGTTTTTTGAATTACTCGCTTACAGGAAAACCGATTTGACTAATATTTAAAAGATAGGCTAAGTCTTCTGCGCTTCATCATTTTAGTAACAATTCACATTGATTGTTTGCCGCTAGAGGGCACTTTACCTACATTGAAAATTGTTTTTTTGTCATAATTTTTTAGTGTTGACAGCTACAGTAGTTTTTGGCATAATTTCTGAAAGACTGATGCCAGGCCTTTAAAAAAGGTGCTCTTTATTTACATCGCTAAACCCAACGGTTTAGACGTAAATCACCCTTAAAAATTAAGTGGTAAATTTACTTTTCTCATTTCATTACCACCAGCTACCAGGTAAATAGCTATCAAAGTATACTAGAGCTGTCAGTTTAACATCAAATAAATTCGCTTTTTAAACTATTTAATTTATAATCTTAAAATAACTAATAATGGCTAATCAGTAAATATTCATATTATGGATTATTACGATATACATTTAATTGATAAAAATTAATGAAACAGTACTAAAGAAACTAAAAAAGATTCTCAAAATGTCCCCCATTTTCTTCAATACATTTCCTAACACTCTTCAAAAACTGTCGCCTTACTCGATGAAAAATTTCTGGTGTTTCTTTAATAATTTGGCACTTTTCGATTATCCTGAAGCGAAGATCCTCGACTTTGATTACTGGAATATCGTACACCAATTGTTTCAAATGACCCCAAAAGAAAAAATCCATAGGATTAAGGTCTGGTGACCTCGCTGCCCATGCCAATGGTCCACTTCGTCCTATCCATCGCTCAGGATACGTTGCATTCAAATACTGTCGGACACGTATACTAAAGTGGGGCGGAGCTCCGTCTTGGAGGATCCACATGTTGGCCCTTACTTCCAATGGCACATTTTCCAGATACAATGGGAGACGATTTTGGATAAAATCTAAGTATACGTCACCAGTTAATGGGCCATCAAAGAAATGAGGACCAATAAGGTAATCTCCTATTATCCCTGCCCACACATTTAGTGAAAATCTACGCTGATGTTTCGTTTCTACCACATTGTTTGGGTTCTCGTAAGCATATGTGTGGATGTTGTGTAGATTTGTTATGCCATCACGAGTGAAACCAGCTTCGTCAGTGAATAATATGACGCCAATTAATCGATTATCGTGTTCATACTTAGCTAGGATCTGATTGCACATTTCCAACCGTCTCGGCCGATCATCGTCATAAAGAGCCTGCACCTTTTTTGAATGAAACGGGTAGAGTTGTTCTTCTCTTAGTATCCTCCATGAACTAGCCTGACAGAGCCGCACTTCATTCCCAATTTTTCTAGTACTAATACCTGGATTATCTTCAATAATTTCAAGCACTCTTTCTTCTTGTTGCACGTTTCTAGCAGTTCTAGGTCTTCCCCTATTTCCATTATAACTTTTAAAGGAACCACATTCCGCAAGCCTCCTGTGCACACTGGAAAATGTTTGAGCATGAGGGATATTTCTTTCCGGATAACTCTCCATATAATATCTTCTTGCCAACTCTGCATTACCATTTGCTTTTCCATAACAAAAATGGATATCACAATATTCGATATTTGAATATTGGTGATTAGCCATTATTAGTTATTTTAAGATTATAAATTAAATAGTTTAAAAAGCGAATTTATTTGATGTTAAACTGACAGCTCTAGTATACTTTGATAGCTATTTACCTGGTAGCTGGTGGTAATGAAATGAGAAAAGTAAATTTACCACTTAATTTTTAAGGGTGATTTACGTCTAAACCGTTGGGTTTAGCGATGTAAATAAAGAGCACCTTTTTTAAAGGCCTGGCATCAGTCTTTCAGAAATTATGCCAAAAACTACTGTAGCTGTCAACACTAAAAAATTATGACAAAAAAACAATTTTCAATGTAGGTAAAGTGCCCTCTAGCGGCAAACAATCAATGTGAATTGTTACTAAAATGATGAAGCGCAGAAGACTTAGCCTATCGTTCAAATATTAGTCAAATCGGTTTTCCTGTAAGCGAGTAATTCAAAAAACAAAAAATAAAAACTTGAACTTGGACGGCTTGTAACTCGAAAACGAATGACATTTTGAAAAAAAATTATATGAAGCTCTACCCTTATTTTGTCAAGTAGAATCACCCCCTTAAGTTTCGTGATCGATTTTTGAATCACCCTGTATATATATATATATATATATATTAATATATATATATATATATATATATATATATATATATAAGCATTTTTATTATTTCTTAGACAAATCCCGACGACGAGGAAGATATATTTTCGAAAAATTCCAGAGAACTACAAATAAAAGTTCAAAACCATTATGGGACCCAAATCCAAAGGCATGAAATTCCTGTCGATCCTAAGAATAGTAGGTAAGTTCTATACCTCTCTAATGAACTTTATTCAAATTTCGTATATAAAATTGATGTACAGAGCCAGTGACTTCTCGGAGAATAATGCAACGCAGCAAATTTTCTATAATTGGCAGCTAGGATAGAAACTGTGGCCATTTATTGATACGGCAGAGTATAAAGACGAAGATCTAACGGGACTTTTATATGAGCAAGAAAGATAAAACTAAGTATTAATATTTTCCGTATGCGGCTATGTTCAGAGTTAAAGAAATTTGTGCCAGATCTTAAATAGCCGAAATACTAATAAATAAATCGAAAAAAGAACGTTGTTACCAGGTGCACTTGGCGCCTCTAATAAAAATATTTTAAATTAAGTTTTAGTTATTTACGGGGTATTTATATAATTTTTTTTCTACGACGGTGTTTTTACTTTGATACTAAAAGTCGTTTTACTTGCCATGATGACTTCCAACAAATTTAGTTTTTTTAAAAAACTCGCGTCTACCTTTAGAGGAAATACATGGAGTAAAAGAATCAGAACGGCCATTATCTATTTTAAAATTGAACAACAAAATGGAAATGGAGAAAAATTTCGGTATCGCAAATTTAATAAAAATATACAAGGGTAGTCTGAAAAATTTCTGACTTCAACGTGAAGATGGCAATACAACGATTTCAGTCATTTCACACGAGCCATTGGTCTTTGACAGTCGTTTTAGTGAGTCAATGCCAGTGTTTTTGTGAAAATGGACAAACTCGAGTGTCAAGCTGTCATTAGATATTTGTTTTTGAAAGGCAAGTTAAAGACGACTTAAACTCGAATAGTCCAAAACAAAATAAAGTGACTAATTCGAGCGGCTTCTTAAACTTAAAAACAAAAATATATACATGAGTTCTCACTGCCTTTGTAGGTTCAACATTTTAGCAGATTACGGGTTGATGTAGATGCGTTTCCTTACTTTATCTATACATTTTTTCAGTACAGTTTGAGGCACCTAGCACCAGCACAGATGCGGTCGTAAATGATAGTTCGAATGTTCCAAAGACTGATACTAAAAATTGGGTATCTTTTGAAAGACGACCAACGACGAGGAAGAAGAAACAACGAAATATGTTAGAGTTCAACAGTGGGAACATTTTGATGAGGAAGGGGAAAATAAGGAAGTGGGTGAAAGAGCAGATCCTTTGGGAGAAGAAGCGATAGCTGTAAGTACATCTTCGAAAAGCTACTAAAAAAAACGTCATCTATAATGAAGAGGTTCAAGCAACTCATTTCTTTCTCCACCAGAACAATACATGTCAGATGCTTCATATTTCCATTGTTTTTCACAAAAGAGTGGATGCATATTTTAATCATTATATCAATTTGTAAACCTTTACTATTAATATAATCCAAATTAGGATCATATTTAAAACCAGATCTAAATTTTCTGTCGATTTTTAGTGCGAACTGAAAGGAATTTTTTCTATCTAGTTTGGACGACAGACGACGACACGAGAGATATGATGAAATTGGCTTGCATCCCAGATGCTTTTATTATCTCCTTTGATGCCGGCCACCGAAGGCAGACGTTTATTCTAGCACCAATTTTTGGGTTATCTTGTAGATATTATTTAATAAAGAATTTATATCTCCATTAAAACTAAATCCCTTCCGTGGTTTTTGAGCCAAAACCAAAGTTCAATTGCAAGTCCCTGTCTTTCTCAGACTACACTCTAATTTGGATTTTAGATCCAACCCTGTATAAAATTACTAACTCATCTGCCTTTTAGGCTAAAAAGAAACAGTGGGAAAAGTTTGAAGACGATCCACTGAATGCCGATTCAGTTTCAAAGCAGAGAAAATGACAGTACATCCCGAAACAGTACAAATTTGCAGCTGGAAATGTCGTTTGGGAATATTAATGAGCCCCCTGAGAGACCATCTACAAGAAGTATATCTGGGTACGGAACCGTCATGTAAAAAATCCTAGATAGTGGTAAAATTATTTTTTTTATACTTTTTTTAGGTTACCAATTCCCCTCTTTGCCGACACGCCTGTAAACAACAACAACACATACTCCTATGACATATTGGAAAATCAAGGGGAACCTCATTCCTCTGTGTTTATGCCGACTACTGTTGTGAATCCCACAGTAGATTTTTCGAAAACCACCTTAGAAATTACTGCAAACGCCCACTTTTTACAAATCACTAATCACAGTCATTACGACCAAATGGTCCATATTTGTTTTCTTCGCGTTGTATCCTAGTTTTCTATACCAGGTAAGTAAACATAGTGTATGGTACAATAGAATACAATTTTTATGGAGCAAAATAATACCTTAACGTCATCTGAAAAATTTGTTTCCTATTTCAGAGAAATATGCTAAAAACATACAAAATTAAATATAGGAACTTACCCATTAGTTTGTCATACATTCTATTAATATCAGAAACCAAAAAATCATTCAAAACTTGCAATTTTTTTAAATATACTTTTTACGCAGTTGTTCCGGTGAAATAATACCCGTGCATAACCAATAATAATCGTCTGACCTAAAATTGGTAGTCAATTGTGCTTACTGTATCGACGAACGGAACTAGATACTATATTAAAAATTCCGTTATATTTGCTGATTCGCTATTTTTTTTTTAATTTGTTTAATTATATATATTTATTATTATAGTATATATATATATATATATATATATATATATATATATATATATATATATATATATATATATATATATATACAGGGTGATTCAAAAATCGATCACGAAACTTAAGGGAGTGATTCTACTTGACAAAATAAGGGTAGAGCTTCATATAATTTTTTTTCAAAATGTCATTCGTTTTCGAGTTACAAGCCGTCCAAGTTCAAGTTTTTATTTTTTGTTTTTTGAATTACTCGCTTACAGGAAAACCGATTTGACTAATATTTGAAAGATAGGCTAAGTCTTCTGCGCTTCATCATTTTAGTAACAATTCACATTGATTGTTTGCCGCTAGAGGGCACTTTACCTACATTGAAAATTGTTTTTTTGTCATAATTTTTTTAGTGTTGACAGCTACAGTAGTTTTTGGCATAATTTCTGAAAGACTGATGCCTTTAAAAAAGGTGCTCTTTATTTACATCGCTAAACCCAACGGTTTAGACGTAAATCACCCTTAAAAATTAAGTGGTAAATTTACTTTTCTCATTTCATTACCACCAGCTACCAGGTAAATAGCTATCAAAGTATACTAGAGCTGTCAGTTTAACATCAAATAAATTCGCTTTTTAAACTATTTAATTTATAATCTTAAAATAACTAATAATGGCTAATCACCAATATTCAAATATCGAATATTGTGATATCCATTTTTGTTATGGAAAAGCAAATGGTAATGCAGAGTTGGCAAGAAGATATTATATGGAGAGTTATCCGGAAAGAAATATCCCTCATGCTCAAACATTTTCCAGTGTGCACAGGAGGCTTGCGGAATGTGGTTCCTTTAAAAGTTATAATGGAAATAGGGGAAGACCTAGAACTGCTAGAAACGTGCAACAAGAAGAAAGAGTGCTTGAAATTATTGAAGATAATCCAGGTATTAGTACTAGAAAAATTGGGAATGAAGTGCGGCTCTGTCAGGCTAGTTCATGGAGGATACTAAGAGAAGAACAACTCTACCCGTTTCATTCAAAAAAGGTGCAGGCTCTTTATGACGATGATCGGCCGAGACGGTTGGAAATGTGCAATCAGATCCTAGCTAAGTATGAACACGATAATCGATTAATTGGCGTCATATTATTCACTGACGAAGCTGGTTTCACTCGTGATGGCATAACAAATCTACACAACATCCACACATATGCTTACGAGAACCCAAACAATGTGGTAGAAACGAAACATCAGCGTAGATTTTCACTAAATGTGTGGGCAGGGATAATAGGAGATTACCTTATTGGTCCTCATTTCTTTGATGGCCCATTAACTGGTGACGTATACTTAGATTTTATCCACAATCGTCTCCCATTGTATCTGGAAGATGTGTCATTGGAAGTAAGGGCCAACATGTGGATCCTCCAAGACGGAGCTCCGCCCCACTTTAGTATACGTGTCCGACAGTATTTGAATGCAACGTATCCTGAGCGATGGATAGGACGAAGTGGACCATTGGCATGGGCAGCGAGGTCACCAGACCTTAATCCTATGGATTTTTTCTTTTGGGGTCATTTGAAACAATTGGTGTACGATATTCCAGTAATCAACGTCGAGGATCTTCGCTTCAGGATAATCGAAAAGTGCCAAATTATTAAAGAAACACCAGAAATTTTTCATCGAGTTAGGCGACATTTTTTGAAGAGTGTTAGGAAATGTATTGAAGAAAATGGGGGACATTTTGAGAATCTTTTTTAGTTTGTTTAGTACTGTTTCATCAATTTTTATCAATTAAATGTATATCGCAATAATCCATAATATGAATATTTACTGATTAGCCATTATTAGTTATTTTAAGATTATAAATTAAATAGTTTAAAAAGCGAATTTATTTGATGTTAAACTGACAGCTCTAGTATACTTTGATAGCTATTGCTATTTACCTGGTAGCTGTTGGTAATGAAATGAGAAAAGTAAATTTACCACTTAATTTTTAAGGGTGATTTACGTCTAAACCGTTGGGTTTAGCGATGTAAATAAAGAGCACCTTTTTTAAAGGCCTGGCATCAGTCTTTCAGAAATTATGCCAAAAACTACTGTAGCTGTCAACACTAAAAAATTATGACAAAAAACAATTTTCAATGTAGGTAAAGTGCCCTCTAGCGGTAAACAATCAATGTGAATTGTTACTAAAATGATGAAGCGCAGAAGACTTAGCCTATCTTTCAAATATTAGTCAAATCGGTTTTCCTGTAAGCGAGTAATTCAAAAAACAAAAAATAAAAACTTGAACTTGGACGGCTTGTAACTCGAAAACGAATGACATTTTGAAAAAAAATTATATGAAGCTCTACCCTTATTTTGTCAAGTAGAATCACCCCCTTAAGTTTCGTGATCGATTTTTGAATCACCCTGTATATATATATATATACAGGTGTGGAAAGTCGAGAACAGAACCTCTTAAAAAAAGGGAACGTAACAAAAAGCGACAGACAACCCGTTTAGCCATGTTGAAGAAGTGAAATAAAGCATACTGTTGTATCGTAGCTTGCTTCCTGGTTTCTAGCAAAAATGACGTCTGGCAAGGACTTTTCGATGGTTTCGGGTCGTCAAAACACAGTGGGTCGAAAGCACGGATTTGATATTAAAAATAAAAATCGCAGACTGAAACTTTAAAATCATGAAAATAAATTCGAACGTCTAATGTGTTCAACGCTTTAAAAATAAAATAAAAAGAATAATTGTATTTCCATGAATAAAATATTGCGCTTGACTTCAAATTACATTTTAAATATAATACTATAATAATAAATACATGGATATCGATAATCGTTAAAAAGGCGAAAGTACTTTTTCCTCTATGCTTAAGACTTCTTAATAAATACCAATGCAAATAATTTGTAAGTAATATAATATTTATTGATTCACATAAATGTTTAAATAATACGACTGTAATAAAAATAATAAAAAGAACTTTTTAATCACTGCCTTCTGTGTTAACAGCTCTTTTCTCATTCTCCAATACGTATGAATTGTTATCCGAAAGTTTTGGAACACATCCTTCATATTTTTTCTCGAGAAGATTTTCGGGCAAAGTCTAGACGATAGTTTCTTATCAACTTGTTCGTTGATTTTTGTGCATCTTTCGATAGTTTCCCTATCGGTAACATTGCAAATGCTATGATGTCTGGTCAATGAAGTAAGTCATTTGTGGATTCCTGTTGGAATGTTGTACCAAGAATATACTTTGAAGAATAATCTTGCTGTTTGAAGTTTGTATTCCCAAAACTTCTCTATTGCAGGATCAGTTTTCGCTTTACTCTTGTTATAATGGTTGTAGCTTGAAATACTCTGTATTTACTGGGACACAGTATCAATGTTGTTGAACTGAGATGTTGTTTGGCAAAGATAACAACGTTGGACCGATTTCGCTCCAGCCAAAGCATTCACCTAGCCGTCTATCATTGTCATAGATAAGTTGTACTGTACTGAAGCTCGGGTGGCAAAGAAAACTCTATTATATCACATCATCAAATCAAAATCAACAAAAACACCTAAAAGTCTACAAGAGGTGTTCAAACAGGCCTCCACTTTGAGCGAGACAATAACCCAGTCTATTGTAAAATATGGTTCGCGTATTTGTCAAAACTTCAGGGATTATATCCCTATTATCTTTAAAATATTCCGAACTGTTCGAGCGTTCATATCAAGTTCTTAGGCAGTTACGGTACTATTGCAAGGAAAATTAATTTTTGCTAAATTACAAATGTCAGTCTCCCCGATTTGCTCGTTCTTCAGTAATTTGAGGAACCGGTTGCTCCTCATTATTACCAGTGCATTTTTTATAAATTTTTAGACAACCGGTTGTCTCAAATTTTTAATAATTTCCGAAATTCTAAATTTTCAAGGAACAGGATGATTTTCGCACATAAATACAAATCTGCCGATTATTTACCAGAATAGTGTACCACTTAATAATGTGCTCTTTTTGTTCCGTGGAATAAGCTACCATTGTAACAAAAAAATTTGGCGCGAAACACGGTACTTACGCTTCGACGGCCGAATGAAAGCAAATAACATGGAATCCTCTTGTTGTGCTAGGGCGTGGCGTATGCTGCCGCCCGCTCTCATCGCGCAAGCATTGGATTACCCCTCATCCGAGGGCCAAACTGATAATTTACACGTATGTCGATGCTTACGATGCTTATTCTTCTGTCTCATTCTGATTTGATGAATAATATAGTATTTTCTTTATTTTACTTAAGAAATGTCCAGTTTCTGGTGTGGATTTTCCAGACTTATATATATATATATATATATATATATATATATATATATATATATATATATATATATATATATATATATATATATATATATATATAACCTCTTTAAAACGTAACAAAATATCTTGATCAAAGTAAAAACATACTCACTTGCACAAAAGTTTAAAATACTTATACAACAGACATCACGCATAGAAATACCGGCACAGTAGACACCACGGTTGTATTCTAACCTGAACTAAAGGACTGATTTAATTGAGACTCGAAGAAGTCCAATACGGACTTGCTAGTAAGTTCGCAAGTCTCATAGGTATACGTTCTTTTTTATTCCTCCAAACTTAGATAAATATTTGTCTTATCCTTACTTATCAGGAATTGTTTTTAGGAAGTAGGTGATATAAAAATGAGACATCTGTCAAATTTAATCGGAACAATCTCATTGGCCACGCTTATATTTGCTGCTGCAGCTTATTTTATTAACATAGAGAAAAAATGGCGACCCAAAGTAATATGGGCTTTATGTTGGATTGGGGCTCTAGGATATTTTAGTAAGTATAAACTCACTGAAGAAGAGGCCAAATTTTAGTGTCAAAAAAATGGAAATCTAATTGGGTGCAAAGCTCTATTCCATTTGATTAAGTAAATAAGAATAATGAGTTAACTAATTTCTTCTTTATTTTAGTGATATCGGACTACTTTACAGAGGGTGTCTTGCTATTTGGAGCAGTCCAAATACTGTTAAGTATTGCTGCACTTATACATGTTGGAAGTCCATTGTTAGGACTTACCATCAAAGGGGAAGCAACCAAAGAATATACATTAATATCCATTCTGACTGGACTGTCATTTCTGTTGTTTATAGTTTTGAGTAAGTAAAGAAATTGCTAATAGAAAGACTTAAAATATGCTTTTATATCTCATCTCTGATTTTAAAGAAACAACTTTGAAACGAAAAATTAATGGTGTGCATTTTTTTTAGATGCAAGTTTCAAAGAAATTTTTAGACTGATGGCACTACTAAACTTTTTTACGGGAAGTTTATGGTTGGCAAACTATATATACAAAAGACTTAGAATTACATAAGAGAAAATTTTTATGTAGCATATGAGTAAAATAAAATTTAAACATATATTTGGCAATCAAGCGAAGTCCAATCTAAGAGCAAGAGATCCAAAAAAATTGGTGTTCCAATTTGCCAAGTATTGTATTTTTAACAAAGATAATAAAGTTTTAGTATTGATTAGTATTAAGTTGTAAAAAGATATATTTGAGCGTTATTACATTATTTTTATAGTAGGTATTAAGTATTGACAATAAAAGACTTTTTCAAATAAATTTTGGTGTTTTCTAACATAGAACCTACCTAATCAAATAAACACTGAAACAGCATAATAATACTAGGAAAAACTAATTTTCTTTTGTATAATTAAAACAAGAGCTTACTCAAAAATTGTCTTCTATGATTGATCCCAACTTATGATGTCCAATAATAGAATTAGAGATTACGCATTCTATAACAGAGAAGATATCAAAACCCTGAACAGAAAGCCTCTAAAAATTTTCGTACATGTAAAAAACTTGTAATAAATTTTAGGTTAGAGAAAACAACTTTCAAATATCAAAACCTATTTCTACACAATGCTGCTTTTATCCCAACGCGAAATGATTCCAGTAACTTTTTTTTGTTCTGGGATTCTCAGTCAACAAATTTCCTCGTAAATTTAGTATATCGTCAGAACCATAGATGAAGTAAGGAGGGAGTCAGAACTAAGATCCGGTGCTTGAATGCTGAATACCATAATAATATTTTTATGTACTTTATTTTCATCTTTTCATAGTCCCAACTAAAAATTAAAAACCATCAATTATCAACTAAGAAGTTGGTCAACTTTCAACTTTTTAAAAGGTCGGCAAAATTCGTATGGAAGAAATAAAAAAAAAATAAAATTTAAACAAGTAAAAGTGTGTCATAAAATAATCGAGACACTTTAGAATAAAATTAGTTAAACAAACACAAAAAATTTACGTGCGACTTTTAGGTTAGGATATCAATGGAGGATTTTGATTTGTCATCTTTTATCTTTTCTAGTTGTTTAATTTGGAAGTACGAACCACGCATTTTCATTTTGGGGTGTAAGTGTTACTCACGGATTTCCTAAAATAAAAGGAATTACAGATAATAATGGAGCTGTCAACCGAAAAATGTCCTGGGTTAAATTAATTTTATTTTAATTAAGAACCAAGTAATATGCACCAAGGCATCAGTCAAATATTTAAGTGTAAATATAGACCACAAAATTATCTCAAATTGGCACTTTAGAACTGTTAAACAAACATGTATACAAAGAGCCAAATACCTTAGTAGTCTAATATACAAAGAAAAAGGCATATCAAGAGAAACAACTCATATATACAAACCAATATACTGACTTTATTAGGAATACATGCCCCCTACATACAGTAATTGTAGGAAGCCAGTACTGATAAACCTTGAAACAGTTGAAACCACAGCTTTATATAGTATGACTAAAATCCATCATCCCAGCAATCCACTACATAAACACTATACATCTAGCCTCTTACTGCAAGACTTCCTGTCCCGATAACCAAATTTGAAAAAAAACCTGAAACTTGACCAGTGATAGAGGAACTGTGTACGACCAGGGACCGAAACCATAGGCAAGCCAGAAGACCTCCATTAATGATACTGGCAGATCTCACATTCAACATTTAATATACTTTTTTAAATATTTTGTAAAGATTTGTAGGAGCTTGAAGATCAAATGTACTATAAATAAGGTTTTTATTCTGAAGAACCTCGTTTGTAAGCCTGTAGGGTTCAAAGTTATATGTCTTAATAAATTATAATCATAATATCTATTTAATTGTAGTGTAGAATAGAGTATAACCCAGCGGAAGAAAGTAAAATGTTGCATTTAACATTTTTGGAATATAGAATTTAATGTTACTTATTTAAATAAAAGTTTCAAATATCTTACAAATTGTTATATTTAAAATTTTTTATAAGTTGTGTTGATGAAAACAATTATGCTACACTTAACTGTTTAAAAGTAAGATACTGGGCTGTTAAGGACATGTGGACACAAGTGTTAAATCCATAATTAGAACTAGCCGTAGGAAAACAATTTTTAAACAGCACGCTCATACTATTAAGATATGAACAGAATTTAGTGTAATAATTTTGTATGTCTATAATCTCAAATTTACTTGAAATTTGTGAGACATTCAACTTTCTAAGAATATTTTAATTAAAAATTAGAAAATACTGAAAATAACGGGGTACCACCTAATTAACATTTCGACTGTTTTTTTCAAAAAATAAAACGTTTTGAAGAAACGGTTCGTCAACATATTGCTTTTTTTAATGACAAGAATTGGATTAGTTGGGTGGGTTATAACATAATACTACCATTTTATCTCTTTCTACCATTTGTTTCGTTCAACTACTTATGTCGATGAAATTTCGGAAAGGTATGAAAATCGCTTCAAACCTTGTCAGTTGGAGGATCTGAGGTTGGAGGTAAACGATTACGTTTAGTCGATATAATTCTTCAGTGGCGACAGCGTATTCACTGTTGTTATAACTTTACCTTTCCCAAAATGGCACATAGCATGGTCCGGACATTTTCTGGTTAGTACAGTTACTTCAATATATGCGTGGGTATAGAACATTATACATGAAATATGTCTATAATTTTGCGTAGAATCTAAAATTAAATACCATACAAGGTGTTCCATTTAAAATAAGCAGTAAGTCATCAACTTCCGATATAACCGGAAGTGACACATCTTAAAAATATTATAGCCAAATTGCCCCATAGATTTTAGTAAACATTCGAGTTTTGAAAAATTTCCAAAAGTCCATTTTCCGAGGATCCGATCATCTCAGTTCGTCGCGGGATACACCGTACATAATACACTCCTAGCCTACGCTTTCTATAACAGAAGTTAAAATCCTGAGCAGAAAGCCCCTGGAAAATTTCGTTATGAGGTTAGATGAAACAACTTTCAAAGTATCAAAACTTATTTCTGAATAACGTAACAATATATAAGATTAGTTTCATCCGTGAAGTTCTAAAATAAAATAGAAAAATCTCGGTTGTGCGGACATAAGATTGTTGATAAACATTACTCTCGTGTTAAAAAGTGCGGAGAATTCCAACACAATGGAAAAGCTCCGGGTCCTAAAAATAATGACAACACTGTTTCATCCTAGTACGAGACTTATCATGTCATTACGTTCGATACAAACCACAATCTCGAAATTGTGCCTTATAAACTGATTCTAAAACTAAAAAAAAAAAACAGTAAACAATCGTATCTCGACAGATCACTCAATAACGCAAGGGCAACACAAACCAGCAATGCTGTATAAAACCGCCATGTGATGGTGCGACGATAAAATAGAAAGAGAAATATATCAAAACTCAATACACTAAACCCAAAGGATAGAGATCGCATCATTCAGCACCGGCAACTAAACTAACCACGAATTCCGCAGTTCAAGCAATTTGTCGCACCCGCATTATTTAGTCCTAAGATACACCACATGTTTCAGGATGTTCTTAATCTAAGAATCGAACGTTTTTTGCAAAAATAAGCTATTTGTCAAAGAGATTTTATAGTAAAATAGAGACCGTCAAGCCTATTCCAAACCATACAGTTTTTAACAGCCAAAATTGTTATGAATACGTGAAGGAAAACCAAAATCTGATACTCCATCACATACTTCATTTTTTAAGATATGTATGTACTCCAAACATTTATTTATCCTTGCAAAATACACAGTATTTTACTATTGTTCAAAATTGAATTCGCACTTTTTCACAAAGGCAAACCAATATCTTTAAAATATCATTCTAATTATACGTGTGCATTTCAGAAATTAGGTTATATAATATCTTATAGGATTTAAATAATTAAATAATGTTGATAAAAACTAAAATTTCTTGAAAATCCCAAGAACTCATATTTTTTTTCAAATGTAGCGGGCCTGGAACCAAAAAGGTTAGTTCAGGTTAGTTCGTAGAGGGAACTTAGCGACAAAGCAGCGGTACCAAAATATTAGGATCTTTTGTGGCGGTTACCATGGTTACACGGGTACTCGTGAGATACTAAATATTTATATAAAGGGAACAATTTGGGACAGGATTTTTCTATATGCTTGTCGCCATTTTAACCTAAAATCCTTTTTCTGTGGGTTTATAGCTGGAAAAGGCATTTAAAACATAACTTTTTCCGATCTTCTAGATCTTGATGTGAACTTTCGATAATTTTCCGCACACAACTCGAAAAATAAATAGAAATTTCTCTATTTTCTTTCCAAATGCGTCAAGGCATTATTATAATACTGACCTGATTTCTTTAAAAAGGGAAAATACAAAATTTTATACCAACCACTCAACTTTTCCGGGAAATTATTTTTTTCTATTACTGAAGGCGTCAAAAATCTGACAACCTTGCAAGATAACCTTAATTATAACAACAATAATTAACGTTATCAAATCTATTTATTTTTTGAAATCTATGGTTACTTTATATGTGAGTGACCACGGGTAACCCACTTTAATAATTATCAACCTGATTATGTAAGCATATTTTTTGATATTCCCTTTTCTTATCTCTTTCAAGACAGTGATATACTTATGCATTATTATAAACTCAACAAAGATGCAAGATCATTATTATGATATTCTCTTTTCGTTTATTTTTATAGAATCTCAGCCCAAATGTGTTATATGTATTTTTCAATCAGTTTTTTGAGGTATATTCTTTTGAGTAATTATCACTTTCAGTTCTGTCACTTGAAGTAATCATGATCACTTCGACCCAATGACAAGTAAATGCATATTTAAAAGAACATGAAGTTATCAGTTTCGCTTTGTTCACTTTGATCAGTGATAATTTACTCAAAGAATACACCCTTGATCTGAACTAACCTTTTTTGTTCTGAGGTTTTTAAGGCAAAAATTATTAACGTACTTTTAGCAGTAGCAGTTATGTGACTTTCATGGAAACAAATAGTGTTTGTGAAACTATTGTTAATATTAAGATTTGTTAGTACTTTAAAAATATAGTTTTCAAAGAAACCTGAAAGTTTCTGAACATGTATAATCAAGAAACCACAAATTAAGGGATATTTTGTGCAAGAAACAATGAGTAAATATTAAGATTAGGTTGATTAGCAAACGCACAAATTTTATTCTGCATCGATTTTCGCGCACTTTCCGCATTTTAGTCATAAAAATATAGAACACGTTCTATATTTTTATGCCGAAAATTTTCACCAAAATTTTAACAATAATTCTTTGACGTGTAAAACAACAAATTAGTTTTATGAAAATTTTAAACATAAAACTAACTCGTAATACTTTTCAAAACTAAATTTTAGTTTATTACTTCAAAATAAACTTATTTATTTATGCCTGTTCCTTTATGGTTTTTATTTATTTCTTTATTTGAGAAACTTATAACTACTTAATTTTTTTCCAATGAAGCTGTTTAAATCTTTAATTTTTGATGTTTTATTTTTGCTCTCACATCTTTTTAGAATATTTGTTTTAAAGTGGTATATAAAACTCAAGAATCTATTTAAAATCTTGATATTTAGCTTATATACCTAAATTAAATTCGAAGTTTTAAACAGATTTTTGGGTTTATTACCACTTTGTGATATTAGAAATAAGAAAAATAAAAAGAATTAAAAACTGGAAAACCCGTCAAATGGTGTATTCTTTTATTTCTAATATAGAGGTTGTTCTTGTTTGGTTAATGTAGTTAGAAAAGGATATACTTCACTCTGAGAGCAAGATTGGAGTAGCTCAGGAGTGCCAGACATAATGGTTGTTTGACATATGTCATACGTGTTGCGTTTGTTTAACACGGGGTTACCCATCTTTCTAACTGTATTTTTTGGTTTTGATAGTTTGGTACGAGTGTCAAAAACGATTTTGTTTTGTTTTGTTTGTTTTTTTTAGAGATAAACTTTAACAATTATTTCAAAACAATGTTAAGGTATTATATAACTTTTATTTTTTAAAGAAGTGTGCACTTGTAAATTCCGCATTTTATGTATTTGAATATTATATTAGACTTACTATAAAAGTACAAAACTGATAATTTTCACTTGTAGGTAAGTAGTCATAATCTGATATCCAACTTTCTAGTTCTGTGTCTGATAAATAATAAGATAAGATTTCTGAGGTGTAGCAATTTTCATTCTGGAAATCTTCGTATAACTTCTATGTGGTTACACAACACTGAAGTATTGAATAAGGATACAATTAAAAAGAGAACAGCTTTAAGGGCTGCAAATTTTTCATATTTTATGGCATTAAATTAAGTTCCTTAGTGATGAAGTATTTCATTCATGTTTTGCAAACATTTTGTGACTAACATTCAAAGATTGGAGCAAAATTACACTAACTTAATTGCTACACCTCATATATGGGCTTAAATGTAATTTTCTGCAGCTTTACAAACTTTTAGCTTTCTCATTTCTCACAATTTTTTTTGCTCACCATAAACAAAATATTTTTTAGATATATATCCAACAACAATTTTAAAAATGGAAGATAAGGACATAGACTTGTCTTTTTTGAAGATTCTTGACGAAAGAAATATTAATGTGGAAACTAAAACAAGTGAAACAAATACTGAACAACTGGAGAAGACTTTAATAGCTATAGTGTTTCTTAAGGAGCGTATATTATCTGATTTAGGTGAAAAAGAGTCGGTTATAGTGCTCCGTTTTTCTGATGGAACAGAGAAATTGGCATCGGCTCCTTTTGATAAATATTTTCGATTGCGAAATAAATTGAGGTGGGAAGATCCAAATTTTTCTAAAGATGCTGATCTTATTACCATGGAAGACAAAATGAAAGATGCCGCTCCATATAATATCTTTTTTAACACTTTGGAGCATTGTCCAGAAACCGATGAACAATTATATTCAATTAGTTTTACAGGTACATGAAATTTATTAATTATAAAATAGTCTTACTTTTTTCAACATTGCTGCTATCTTATAGAAACCAATGAATGTGGCAAGTAACTGAAATAGTTCCCAGCTTTAATTAGGTTAGCCATAACGACTTCACCTGAGTCCACCGAATTTTGAGACCCTGTCCACAATTAAACATATGTCTAACAAACTTTACTAACTTGCTGATTGACTAACATTGTGTAACTATAAAACTAGTATAAATGGTACAATAAAAGGTGTAAATTGACAGGGATAATAATAAGTTGTGCAAGTTTTAAATATTAAAAGTACATTAATAAAAAAATTGTTTTGTTTAGTTGATTAGTCCAGACAACTATTGTTCTTACTGATTTCAACGTTTTATCTCTACATTTTATTCTCAATTTTCCTATATAAAGGTTTGTTTGTTGACATATTTGGACAAAATTATTAAAAATTCTTAAGGAATGCAGTTCTATTAATGTTGTGCTGCAAGCCAAGGCTCTTTTATTCAATCAGTCAATTTTTATTCATGATTATGGTTTATTATCATGTATCAAATTCTAAACTAGTCTAAATAGTAATAAAAACTATAAAGTTAAAGTACCATAATAAAACAAGACATTTAATATATGCTACAAATAACAATATGAAACTAACTATATGGTAATGGGTGCATTTCAGTGTTCTCAAATTTTATACAAAAACTATCATCCAAGCTGTACGTGCTATAAAACTAAGGAAAGATCTTATTCGATCTGGAAATTTATTCCAAAATGATTCACTTCATTCCTGGCTCATGTAGTACAGGAGTATTTGATAAAATAATCTTGTTTTGTCCAGTATTATATGAGATATTTAATTTGTCAGTATAGGATATGAATACATTTATATAAGATAAGATAAGATAATTTATTAGTAATAATATACAAATAGTACTTTTACAAGTCAAATAAATAAAATATTAAAATTTTGTCAATTAATTATTATCATTGATACAAATAAAACATTACACGATATTGATTCTTCCTCAAGAAGAAAGTTTTGGTAAAAAAAAAAAGCTAAGAGAAGCTGACAACAGACAAAGACAATACTACAGATTAAAATTTGATTCGAAATACTCCTCGAACGAAAAAAACGCGTTCAGCACAAGGTAGCTCTTGATTTGTTTTTTGTACTGATAGAAGTTAAGAGCTTTAATTCTAGCTGGCACGCAGTTGTAGAACTTTATTGCTAAATATCTTGAACCATTTCTGGATCTCTCAAGCCGGCCAAAGTCTGGTACAAGATTGTTGTTGTTTCTTGTTGGATAGTTGTGAATATCATCGTGTGATCTGTATAAATCAAGATTTTGTTTAACGTACAACAAACACTGCATAATGTACACACAAGGTAGAGTTAAAATTTTTAAATTCTTAAACGAATTTCGACAGTCTTCTCTATAACCAAGCCCAGAGATAATACGAATGCATTTTCTTTGTTGTCCAAACGCCTTATCAGTATGACAAGAATGACCCCAGGAAAGAATAGCATAAGCCAAAAGAGAATGAAAGTTACTGTGATATGCTGTCAGAAGAGTTTCTTTGGAAGTTACCCGTACAAGATTCCTGAACAGGAACAGTTGTTGAGATAGTTTTTTTGAGAGATTAACAAGGTGTTGTTCCCAGGTTAATCCTGCATCTAGGTGTACTCCCAAAAATTTGACCTCCATTGCACATTGAGGTAGAAAGGACTGTACAATTTCACTGTTATTCCTTAGAGTAAAGTTAATATTTTGTGATTTGGAGTTGTTCAAGGATAGGCGATTGGCTCGAAACCATTGAAATAGTTCTCTTTCTGAAGTTTTGTAATCAAGACTGTCAATCTCTGAAGGGTGATAACTTATATAAAACGTTGTGTCGTTAGCAAAC
This sequence comes from Diaprepes abbreviatus, assembly GCA_034092305.1. Classification (NCBI taxonomy): domain Eukaryota; kingdom Metazoa; phylum Arthropoda; class Insecta; order Coleoptera; family Curculionidae; genus Diaprepes; species Diaprepes abbreviatus. Next base: position 5,871,233 of record JASJET010000211.1, on the reverse strand, counting down.
AAAACAGTATTGACTCCCTTGCCCTTACAGTATGCCAGGTCATTTATATAGATGAGGAATAAGATGGGACCTAATACCGACCCTTGAGGTACACCATACCTTAGGGATTCTTTTTTAGAATTACACTGCCTAAAGTGAACATACTGATCACGATCCGATATATATGAATTAAGTAGTTGAATGGCATCAGCCTGAAAATTGTAGAATGGTAGTTTTTTTAGACGAATGCTATGTGTAACGCAATCGAATGCCTTTGTGAGGTCTAAAAAGGATGCAAGAGTGTCAAGATACTTTTCAAAGCCCTGTAAAACATTACTAGTAAAGTGATCAATAGCTAAAGTTGTGGTCCTGTTCTTTCGGAATCCAAACTGGTTCAAGGCAAACAATTTGTTTGACTCAAAGTGATCATTAGCCTGATTTTTCAAAATTCGTTCATAAACTTTTGACAAGATTGGTAATAAGGATATGGGGCGATAATTGTTGCAGTCATCAATGGAGCCCTTATTCTTGAAGAGAGGTACCACCTTTGCAGTCCCTTTAAAAATATATTATGATTTTAAGTGGTCTCAAGAAATGTTCCCAGGAAATCATTTTAATATAATTTCACTGACCCCGTCAATATCAAAATTACTTGCATTTTCAATTTTAAATTATCATAGAAATTTTTTTTTAAAGAAAAAATAACTTAAAATAGAATATTCCGTCATAATGGTTTTTAAACATACACGTCAACTAACTAACGAGACTACCTGGAAAACATTAAGATCCCAATCTAAAGCTTCAATCAAAAAGGACTATGGTACTTTCATCCACTCAACTCAAAATAATATCCTGAAGAACACCAAAGCTTTCTGGTCTCATATCAAAACTCAACGAAACGCGACCGTGCATCCTTCACATATGAAGTTTAATAACACACAACTGACTGACCCACATTTACTTGCGAATTTATTCGCCGACTTCTTTCAGTCAGCTTATGTCACCGTGATTCACAAAAGTGGAGATAGAGCTGACGTGAGCAATTACCGTCCGATATCAGGTCTAGACTATATGGCAAAAGTCCTTGAATCTATAGTCGTCAATAAACTCATTTTTAATCTAATAAATATTCTCTCTGACCGTCAACATGGATTTTTGCCTCATAGCTCCTGTGAAACAAATTTATATATCTATTCCCAATATCTATCATCCGCTATCGATTTGGGTGATCAAGTCAACTGCGTATACCTCGATTTTAAATAAGCCTTCGACCGAGTCGACTACAGTATTCTTATCGGTAAACTAAAAGCATACGGTGTGGGCGGTCCTTTATTGGCATGGTTATCGAATTACCTTCATAACCGTACACAAGTAGTTAGAATAAACAATATTCTCTCCAATGAAATCAGAGTAACTTCGGGAGAGTCTCAAGGTTGACAGTTGGGTCCGATTCTGTTTCTTGTTTTCATCAACGACCTCACGGATGTGTTTGGGGGTTGCCAATTTTTTCTCTATGCAGATGACCTAAAAATTTTCCAAAAAGTTATAAGTATTAATGACTGCTTAATTTTATAATCTGAACTTCGTAAAATAAATGACTAGTATAATGAAAACAGGATAGAGTTAAACATTTCTAAATGTAAAATCATTTTGTTCTCAAGTGCCAATATCACATAATTTATCTCAGACACTCCAGTCTCTCAAGTACAGTTAATTAATGATAATTTTTGATTCAGAATTGAGATTTAAAGATCACATCAATTATGTTTTATTAAAATCTTTTAAAATGGCTGGATTTATAATGAGACGCTGCTGGGAGTTTTCCAACACCGAAGTCCTAAAATTCCTATATTATTCTCTTGTTCGAAGTCACTTGGAATATTGTTGCGTAGTCTGGTCACCATATCAAGGAACTTACATAAAGCGCTTGAAGCGAGTTCAGTCGAAATTTGCAAACTTCTTATTGTATAAACTAAGAATTGATAAGAGTCTTTTATCATACCGTTAGAGATTATCAATTCTGAGCATGACCAGCCTAGAAAAGCGCTGAATTTTCTTGAGCATACTCTTTGGGTTTAAGATAATTACAAATATTATAGACTGCTCTGATTTCTTGGCGCTTATCTATTATCGGGTTCCTTCACAAAGCACTCGTCTCACCGAGGGGTTTTCGGTTAACAGGAGCCGAACAGATGTTGGCAGATACAGTGTTATGAATCGAATTATGCATTATTTTAACATTTATGTCCCTTTTAACACCGATTTCAACGATACAGTGATAACGTTTAAAAGAAAACTGAATTTACTCATGTCTGACAATGTCTGACATTCAGAGATACCGTGATGTTTGCGACTCTAAAGTTTGTGTCGTTGAGTTGTATGTTTGTGATTGAGTATATTTTTTTAACTGTTATTGTATTTTTTTAAACTAGTTTCCATTTTCAATTTATTATTGTATTTTGATTTTAATTTGTAACTACCTCTGGACAACATGTGTACTATTTGGAGTTTTGGATCTGTCATGTACTGTACCGTAAATAAATAATTAAAACGAAAAAAAGACGGAAATATTTTGTTAATATAGGGATGGTCCTAAGTTCTCATAAAGTCCAAGTACTTCATATTTGTTATATCATTTAAACATATCCATATATCCCACTAGGCGATTCGTTGGCTTATCATTTATGCTCTATTCCTTTTGATATTCCCGCAAATCCACAGGTTGCGGGCGAACGTCAACGAACATTCGATGGCACATACTAAAGAGCATCTAAACCTCTTCGTTAGTTTGGTTTGTAGTAAGCAAGCATAAAAATAAATTCACTTTTCAGATCTTTTATGTCCCAGTTTTGGAAAATTGAAATGTTCTTTTCATAGTACTTTCATGGCCGATATAAATTGGATTATAAGTCAGTTTGCCAGGAGAAATTTACAGTAAGTAAAATTGATTATAAATAACAATATAAATATGCTGTATGTTATGTGAATTTGTATTTCATGTCTTCACGAACTTTCATATAAAACTGGACTGATCATGCATAATACCTCCCTTATAATAAAAATGCTCCGTGCCATTACGTGCTTTGGCAACAATGAATTCCCTAAGTTTTTAATATATAGCTGAAAGTGTATTTTTGAAATTGACTGAATACTTTTCATTTTGACAATAATTTATTTTTAATTTTTCTGTTTTATGCATTTTATCACAATTTATGTAACGTTTTACTGAAAATTTCAAACAGGAACGTGAGGTTTTTTTTGGTATTTTAAAAAATGTGATTCTTCATCGTAAGACGTGCAAATACCTCATCTGGTAAATTGGAATTTATTTAATTGGTAAGTTATAAAGCATTCAATAATAATTATATAAAATTTTACCTTAAAATCAAATTGTAAATCTAAGGGTAACAAGTTTAATCTTATGGATATGATGTATGATAATTTTTAATTGCTATCAATATTTTAGTTTTCTAAGAGAAAAGAATCTTCAAATTCAAGGGCTGAAGCAAATTGGTCATGATCATAATTCTTTTATACACCAGATGAGTAACTCTGTTCAGAGCATTTTTCTGGAAATAGTTTTAAACAAGAAAATGAGCAAAAAGTTAGTGTTGTGCTTCTTACAAATAAACTGCGTGAAAAAAACTACAAAGCACTGTTTGATGTAAACATCTTGAAGCAACTAGACTTGGACTTAATAACATACACTGGCTCTATGAAAAAAAGTCCTGAATTAGGTGTGCATTAACCAACAACAATATCGTTTTACCATAAAGTTAATGTTCCACTGACATATGAAGCTGAACATCGAAACTAGTATGGTGTGAAAATTTAAAATGATTATACGTTTAAAAACCAATATGCCATATTAAAATTGAAATAAATAATTGCATATAATATGAAATTTTTCAATATTATTAAGCATGTTTGGAAATTACATAAATTTTACTTTTATATATTTGTTTTGTCTAAAAATAAAATAATAATCTTTTGTTTCAATATGTTATTAATTAATTAAACAAAAATTCTTGATTTTAGCTCAGATAGGAAATTTGTGTCATGAAAATCCGTTGTCAAAGTAGTGAGAAGCTGCGATTGATTACCATTTCAAAAATTCAATTCTAGGAAAGGTCAATTCCAGATCCTCAAACAATTAAGTAAATGGAAAGTTTGACCTAGTGTAAAAATTAAAAGTTCCTAGTAAATCTTTATGTATATATTTAGATTAAAAATGATTGTATTAATGTAAGAATTCTCTTGTATTTACAACTTTTTTATGTTTAAAGTGTTTTAATAAGTATTGTTTTGTTTACAATTAAATATAAACTGCTTTAACACTATCCCCTTTAGAGTTTAATTTTTTTTTATATAAAAATGATTTAGTACATAATGTTACTTTACTTCCTTCAAATTAAAGCTCCGTTATTATGAAGGAAATGTCAACATTATTATGAATGTTGTTAACCCTATATAAATACCTAACATATCAGTTCCCTAAAAGCATTGAGGAGAAAATAATTTTAACAAAGACCTAATCAAAGCTATTTTTAAATGATGAAACTCTCTTACGTTGCAATAGATTATGTGGATATTTCGGTACCTTACATTAAACAATATACTATATTAATTTGATATAAAATTTTTAAAAATAAATGCCTTAATACTTTTTTTTCGTTAACTTATACTCTACGTCCGAATAAGGATGTAGATTATACTAGTTATTTACAAAAATACCCACTGATTTCTACAATCTTTTCTAAAACAGATATTTAAAAAAAAATAGTCTCGATTTGTTTTTGGTACATATTTCATATTTTAGCTATTTTGCTAAATAACAGTTTTATTGTAAAAAATAAAATATGTAAACAGTCATAGAAAACGCATTTTCATTTATTTTAAGAACTGACATTTCATGATTGTTATCTAAAAATAATAAAATTGTTACATTTTTACGCTGTTCCAAAGAAGTTAAAAAATTAGCTTTATTGGAGTTGCTTTAAACAGAAAAATTATAATTTTGAGAAAACTAAAAGTAGAAATTTAAGTTAAATATTGTTTTACAGAAAGAATTATCCTGATGCTCGATTCTGTAAGCATATTTTTTGACATTCCTTTTCCTTATCTCTTTTAGAATAGTGATATACTTATGTATTACCACAGACTAAACAAAGATGGAAGATCCTTATTATGACATTTTCGTTCCCTTTACTTTTATAGAATCGCAACCCTGGTCTTTTTTTATTGAATATACTCAATTAACCTGTCAAGTAAAACAAGGAAGAGCGATTTATTGTTTTAGATATAGTATAGAAAGATATAGTTTTTGTCTAAACTTGTTAGAATAATAGAATTGACATTCATATACGACACATTCACGCCAATGTAAGAAACTAGCAGGGAATTCAATGTTGCCATACAAATCATTGCACCTAATGGCGACCAATAAGGGGAGGTCTTAAAGCCTTATTTAATAATTTCAATTTTAATATGACTTTTTGTAGTCAAATGAATAAATGAAATGAATATTCTACATTTCCATAAGTATTAACAATTGCAGAGACGAGTTACATGTTATATACAGATGTGCATTAATATTTTTCTTCATTGAATAGTAAAGTGCCCATGACTATTATACATGGTTATCTTACACTCCCATGGCCTGAAAAAGAAACGATGGAACAGTTGTATCCAAACATCGACTATCACTATATTGAAGTAAAGAGAAAAGCGACAGATCTGGGATTTCATCATACGTAAGTAAAATAATTATACTAAATACCCTGTGGGATAAAAATAGAGCAACAAAGTGTTTTAATTCCTTGAAATTAAAAAAAAAATGTGTAGGTTTGCGATTCTTTGTTAATTTTAATGAAATAATTTCCTTACAATCTGAGTAACATTTAGCAACTTTTCAGTAAACTTTAAACAAAATTTAGGTTGACAAATATTTATATTGGGTCTGCAAAAGAGTAATTTCGGCTTTGTAGTGTGAAATAAAACTTTTTTTTTGCACAAAAAATAAACTTTAATCAGTAATATATTTTCCATTTTGTTCAATGATCTTTTGTCATCGTTCTTCATGATTCGCGTTCGTACGAATATTATCGGCAAAAAACAGAACCAGGTGCCATTACAGATCATCACCATTCATGAAAGTTTAATCATTCAAAGAGTTTCAGTATAAATGGTAATCAGATGGTGTCGAGTCCAGGCTGTATGGGGCGCGACATCACTTTCCAACAAAGCTCCAAAAATTTCCGACGAATTACTAAAGATGAGTGAGGCTTTGCAAACATCATTGAAAGCAGCTCAAAATGCACAACACCTTTGTAGTCCCACCAAATTGACAGCATGATCTTTTTCGGATGCAATTCAGCGTTAGATGTCGTTTGTGCTGGTTCATCACGCTCGGACCATGATCGTTTATCGAATGATGTTACTATAGATGACTCATTTTTCATCAGCAGTGATGATTCTTTTTAAAAAAAGGGTCGGTTTCATTGCCGTAAGATGCATATGGCAAATATTGATTTGTAGTGATAAGTGAATCTCTTTCAATTCATGCAGAACCTAAATATTGAGACATTTTAAATGCATTTCAGTAATTGTGTGCGTTATATATGATGATTTTCTTCGATTTTGGGTTTGATTTGGCAATTAACAATTTTAGTAGGACGACCAGAACATTGGCCATCTCTGAGGGAAAAATCTCCAGAACAGAATTTTTAAAACCAATCTTGGCACGTGGATTCTGTTATGCAATCAACACCGTAAACTACACATATCTCGTTGTGAGCCTCAACAGCTTTTTTTCCTTTACGGAAATAAAAGGATAAAATATGCCGAAAATATTCGTTTCTGCACTCTATTTTAGAATTGACCCTAAACTGCAGCTACAGACAAAATTAACCTAAATGTGACTGATATCAAATGCCAACAGGAAAAAAACATAACACTGAGAAAAGTCCTTCAAAATGGTTACACTGTTCTCTATGTGTGACAACTGAAAATACTTTCTTGCCTACGAAAACGTTGCGGTATTGAGGTAGTCAAATTTTGAACAATATTTTTGAGCAGATTTGTATGGATTTTATTTACCAACGATTGTTTACTTGGAAACACTTGTATAGAAATACGACGTTCTTCTTCATACAGATTTTTATTGTGGTTAAGATTAGGGATTGTGTCAAAAATTTCAAAACTCTAACGTTATATTTCTAAAATCCTTGATACCCTATAGATTTAAACAACAATAGATTTGTTTGAAGGCTGTTTATGGTCGGTGGGGTCGGCTTTTTTGATGTTTGACAGACATAAACATGTTTACTTATCATTTTTTTGAGTTTAATTGCTTGTCGTTGCTCTTTTCAGTGTTTTTAAGTGTTAGAAATTACTATAAATGTGAAGTTTGCAATTAATATTATCAAAAAGAGGATTTAAAAACTTATTTTTATTGGCAAATATTGTTTACATATTGAAAATAATAAACAATAATAATTTATGCAACCATAAATTCATTTCTAGAATTGACGTACCGATTATCATATGATACTCTTTTAAATAATGCAATTAGAAAAGGATAGCATAAAATCGGTATGTGTGTACCACGAGATGAAGTATCTACTGTTGATCAACACTTTTTCTAGCTAAAATCACTCGTGAATAAGTTGCGAAGAGTACTTGGGATCGTTATCCTATTGAAAAATTGTTGGCATTTCTTTCTTTGCAAAAGTAGCATAGCATTTTGCATTATATCTATATAGACAAATCGATCCATGTTAACATTAATGACGTTTAAGGTACACCCCATTCGATGACGACCCACTCCCTAAAAAGCCACTGCTTTTACACAGTTTAATTGTATATGTAACATATTTGGGATTAAACCTCGTATTGATTAACCTCGTAAAAGTTTAATTTCATCAGAATTACAAATATAACGCGTTTCATCGCAAAATAGAACTTTTTCCTAATCGTTTACTGTCTAACGTACAAATGTAAAGTTTGCGACTTTATTCTCAATGAAAGAGGAAGCTTTTTGAACAGCTTTGCGTCTGTCAATCTTGCCTGAACTGCCTGAGGTCGAATTATAATTTCTGGAATTTTAGCAGTAATTCAAGGTGCAGATTTCCAAGGAATATTATGAGAAATTCTGTTAATATGCTTCTCGTTCCATATTGTTTTTTTTTTCTCGGTCTTCCCGCTTTCGGTAGATTTTCAAAATTTCTCTTTTTATTATAACATGAAATTATTTTGGATACCCTGTATCGGCCTGGAAATGGCGGTTTGTTCAACACTGTATCCACTACTCTGCTTTAAATTATACATAAAATAAATTCCACAAAATTATCTTACATTATCTTTACTTTTGACGTATTGCTTGGAAAGATTTATAAAGTTTTGATTGTCAGAAATATTTATTATCGCCAATAACAGCATCCTATTTTGATATTTAAAAATCGATGTATTTAAATACGACATGTATTTAGTACATTGTAATATCGGGATTTGTACATCTTTCGAATGTGTTGCTCTTCTTTTATCCTGTAGTGTAGGTAAAGACGAACGAAATTATAATGGCTTTCAAAAATAAAACCCTAATATTGTGTGATGCAATTTTTGCATTTTTAGAAAATGTATATATTACCCTAAATGAAAAAGAGCTTGCCGCTGCCGTTTTCTATGACCTATTTGACTGTGTTGGTCTGTTGCAGAAACTGCAAATTTATGGATTTTGCGATGCTTCTTTATATTAGTTTCAATGTTTATCAGGGAACCCAGGTGATCTCTTTTACAGAAGCAAATTATTGTGTATACGACTATTATGAAGTTTCCCAAATGGACCTTCTATAGATTAATGAATGCCCAACTTTAAACACCAGCGGTAAATTTCCACTCTTTGCCAATGACACAATTATTCTGTGGAAGGGATTAGACTTGCTTGCTTTTAATTTTGTATTACATAAACTCTGCTTAGTGATATGGTCATTCGCAAGACTCACAACGAAGCGATAGAACTCCTCCTTGTGGACAGCTCCTACTTGTTAGTGCTTTAACAGTTACATTGTTAGGCTCAGCATGTATTAGTCTTTATTGCTCTAATCCATGCGACTATTGTCGGTTCAGTTCCTCGTCATTGTAGAGCATTACATATCGAATCGTGAGATGTGTTGTTACACGCTCCTTTGATATCGATAACGGTACCTAAGGTGGACCGATCAGTGCGTTTTTGACTCTTGTGACGAGTCGATGTAGCGCCGTGTCTGTGATTTTCCCTACTTGATGGGCAAATTGCAAAGGAGACTTCACCATTACTTCTTCCTTGATGTGTCGATCTACCAACCTTTCAAGTATCTATAATACCAACTGGTAAGGCTGACAGGTCAGAAAGACTTTGGGTTTGTGTAGTCTATCCTTCCTACCTTGGGAATATAGACTACTTTTACCCCCCCCCCCCCCCCCCCATGACATCTGCTTGAACCCCAAGCTCAAACACGAACGAAATAATTTTACCAGATGGCTTATTATATTTTCCATTTTTGTCGCTTTGGAAGATGGGTTAGACGAAGGCGAAGATTCTGGAACAAACATGTAGGGAGAATGGAGGACAGTAGACTCGTTAAAAGCGTAAAAATGAATAACCCAGTAGGAAAAAGATTACGGGGAAGATATATTCATTTGATAGTCAAATTTTCCATGTATGGTTTTTTTGCTCATTTCTAGTCACTATATTAAGCCACCATTTAAATTTGATCATAAACAAAACTCAACTAGGTCAACTAGAAGATCTGACTTCTTTGGCAACTATATCTGATTTAAAACAAATCTTTTTAGTGAACTTCGCTGCTAGTTTTTTCTTAGCATACTGACTACAGTAAAAGATGTCCTGTATCCTATCTTGCTACAAGGCTTATGTTCCTGAATTTCAGCACAGCATTCGACACCATAGGATATGAACTGATTTGTGCTAAGCTCCATTATTGTTGCTCAAAGGTATTGGTTAAATTGTTTAGGAGTTATCTTGGTGGTAGGTACCAATACGTCTATTTTGATTAAAATGTGTCTAGCCTAAAGCATGTTAGTAAAGGAGTCCCACAGGGCTTTGTATTGGAGTCTGTAGTGATTGTACTGTAGAGCATGGATCTGCATGCGTTAGTAAGCGATTGCCTTATTTATTAGTTTGCTGATGATACTAGGATCAGTTACGTCGGAGATAGTGTCACAGACGTTTATGAGTATTTGAATTTGTCGGTAAAATTTGTAGTCATTCTTCTTAACATGGTTTAAAATTTAATCCAAGTAATTAAACTTATATAGGATATGGTCCTTCTCTTGGTGTCGTTGATGAAGATATGGGGATCCACCTGACGATAGGCTTTTAATAGCTCGGTTGAGTTGAGCAGGTAATCAGGACCTAGATTACACTAATATCGATGAGCTTATTTGTCATTAAGTTATGAAGACTTAAAACATATTTGACTTTTTATTTCAGAAAACTCAGTATTTATGTTTATGAAGATGATTCACTGAGAGTTGTCATTGGCTCAGCTAACCTATACGGGTCGGATTGGGATATATACAACCAACAGTAAGTATACCTACTTTATGCTTCTATTATTTCCAGATTTCACAATTTAGTTTGTACTGGTGATTTTCCGTTATCTCGACTTCAGAATTTTTATCATTTGTTGAACAGATTCTGTTGTACAATTCCAAACCCTCCTCTACTATGAATTGCGGGCCTCTGAAATTTGAATTTATTAAGAACACTGAACAAAAGTCTTTAAAGAAAATAGAAAATTATGAACTCGAAGCAGACAACTTGCACCATATAAAAGAGTTCTCTTTGCCACCCGAGCTTCAGTACAGTACAATTTATCTATGACGATGATAGACGGCTAGGTGAATGTTTTGGCTGGAGCGAAATCGGTCCAACGTTGTTACCTCTGCCAAACAACATCTCAGTTCAGCAATATTGATACTGTGTCCCAGTAAATACGGAGTATTTCAAGCTACAACTGTTAACTCTACACGCATGTATTCGATTTTCCGAATGCTGCTTGTATTTGTCGTATCGACGTGATATACAGAAGTGGTAAGCCGGTAAGCAGAAAGATAGAGGTGAAAGCACAGACTAAAGCTACCATCCAACAGGCCTTTAAGGAGACAGATTAAGACTTCTTGTTGACATGCCAAAGAAAGGGTTAGGAAGCACTAACGATGGCAATACAGTTCAACGTTTCTTCGAGAACAGTGATGAGCCAGCTATTATAGCAAGAGTAAAGCGAAAACTGATCCTCTGGTTTCCCGTCATTTTGCAAACTATTGGAAGCGGACATTAAACTGCAATAGAGAAGATTTGGGATACACACTTCAAACAACAAGATTGTTTATCAGAAGATATTCTTGGTAAAACATGCCAACAGAAATCCACAAATTACTTTCTCCATTGACCAAACATCATAGCATTTGCAATATTACCGATAGGTAAACTATCGAAAGATGCACAAAAAACAACGGACAAGTTGATAAGAAACTATCGCCTAGACTTTGCCCGAAAATCTTCTCGAGAGAAAATATGGAGGATGTGTTCCAAAACTTTTCGCGTCGATGGATCCTTACACTGTTTTTGACATAGTAAGAATTCGGATAACAATTCGTACGTATTGGAGAATGAGAAAAGAGCTGTTAACAAAGAAGGCAATGATTAAAAAGTTCTTTTTATTATTTTTATTACAGTCGTATTATTTATTCATTTATGTGAATCAATAAATAATATATTACTTTCAAATTATTTGCATTGGTATTTATTAAGAAGTCTTATGCATAGAGGAAAAAGTACTTTCGCCCTTTTAACTATTATCGATATCCATGTATTTATTTATTATTATAGTATTATATTTAAAATGTACCTTGAAGTCAAACGCAATATTTTATTCATGGAAATACAATTATTTTTTTTTATTTTATTTTTAAAGCGTTGAACCACATTAGACGTTTTTCGAATTCACTTTCATGATTTTAAAGTTTCAGTCTGCTATGTTGGATCCGATTTTTATTTTTAATATCAAATCCGTGCTTTAGATCCACTGTGTTTTGACGACCCGAAACCAGCGAAAAGTCGTTGCCCGACACCATTTTTGCTGGAAACCAGGAAGCAAGCTACGATACTGCTTTATTTCGCTTCTTTAACAGAGCTAAAGGGTTGTCCGTCTCTTTCTGTTAGCTTTCCATTATTTAGTGGTTCCGTTTCGGATTTTCCACACCTGTATATATATATATATATATATATATATATATATATATATATATATATATATATATATATATATATATATATATTCTAATATTTTCTTGGGTATAGGTTTTTCCATTAGAGAAACAAAGGAGAATAATTTTCTTTCTGACGTTTCGCTCTACATAGTGAGCTTCTTCAAAAGAGCTAGGTATATTTATTTTACATCTACAAAAATTACAGAATTCTTTATATAATAAACATATATCACAGTAATTACACTTTTATATTTTTAATTTAATTAAAATTAATAAAAACAAAACAGATTTTAAAATAGTCTTAAAGTTTAAAATTTAAAACAATACAAACAGGTTAAAATAGTGAAGATTATAAAATAGTACATACCTTGAAAGTAGTTTTGTGTGTATGTTTAAAAATAAATTCAATTATGATCTTTGGTATGCAATTGACATGGATAGATTTATTTTTATAAAAAGCAAAAAATAGGAAAAAAGATTATTATTTATTTTTTAATGACGTTCTTTCACCCGTATGAGTGTATATGAAATCGTTCCAAGCATCATTACATTATTTCTCATATTTATTATAGAGTCGCTTCAAGCATGTTTTATTCAAAAATCAAATTATAGTATATCTGACTTAAATTTTTGACATCTTGCTTGTCATTTACAACATTTTTATCTTTTTTTATGTGTATCATTTCTTTGATGACTAATTTATGATAATTTCTGTCAGTTTCTTTGTATACAAATATACCCAATGACATCATTCCCAAAGTTTTGGAAGAAAAATGGGACGATTTAAACGAACACACAACATTGGCACTCAATGAATTTATAGAATCTGTAAAACTTAGAATAAATAATAATTATTTCCAGTTCAAAGATAGTTTGTACCAACAATTAGACGGTTGTGCTATGGGTTCACCAATCTCCTCAACAATAGCACAAATAGTTATGGAATATGTAGAAGAAGAAGTATTGAAAAAACTGGATTTTAATATAATCTTTTTTAAACGCTATGTAGATGACTGTTTGGCTGCTGTACCCGAAAACAAAATAGATAGCTTATTACAATATTTTAATAATTTCCACCCAAAACTGAAATTTACAGCTGAAATTGAAATAGAACAAAAAATAAACTTTTTAGACTTAACTATACACAGAAATAAGACGGATAACAATCTTCATACAAAGTGGTACACGAAAGATACTTGGTCGGGCAGGTATTTGAACTTTAACTCTCAACATCCAAATAAACAAAAAAATAGTGTCATAATCGGCTTAGTTGATCGAGCTATAAAATTATCTTCACCCGAATTTCGCCCAGAAGTGCTAAAAAAAGTGGAAGAGACCCTAATAATGAACCATTTTCCTAAACTACTCATAAAAAAAATAATTAAACAAAGAACCTATTTACATTATAACACAAACAAAAAAAATAAAATTAACAATACCAAAACACAAAACACTTTCATTGCATTACCGTATGTATACCAACTGTCTGAAAAAATAAAATATATTTTGGATAAACATAACATAACGGTATGCCATAAGGCGAACAATTCATCAATCACCAAAAAAAGATCTAACGTAATATATGCAATTCCATGTCTAAATTGTCCTAAGAAATACATTGGCATGACGACACAATATATTGAAAATAGAGTGAATGGACACAAGTATACTAAAAACGTATCGACATCTTTACATAAGCATGAACAAACATCCAAGCATGAATTTGATTTTAAAAACACCCATATTTTAGATACTGACAGAAATTATCATAAATTAGTCATCAAAGGAATGATACACATAAAAAAAGATAAAAATGTTGTAAATGACAAGCAAGATGTCAAAAATTTAAGTCAGATATACTATAATTTGATTTTTGAATAAAACTTGCTTGAAGCGACTCTATAATAAATATGAGAAATAATGTAATGATGCTTGGAACGATTTCATATACACTCATACGGGTGAAAGAACGTCATTAAAAAATAAATAATAATCTTTTTTCCTATTTTTTGCTTTTTATGAAAATAAATCTATCCATATCAATTGCATACCAAAGATCATAATTGAATTTATTTTTAAACATACACACAAAACTACTTTCAAGGTATGTACTATTTTATAATCTTCACTATTTTAACCTGTTTGTATTGTTTTAAATTTTAAACTTTAAGACTATTTTAAAATCTGTTTTGTTTTTATTAATTTTAATTAAATTAAAAATATAAAAGTGTAATTACTGTGATATATGTTTATTATATAAAGAATTCTGTAATTTTTGTAGATGTAAAATAAATATACCTAGCTCTTTTGAAGAAGCTCACTATGTAGAGCGAAACGTCAGAAAGAAAATTATTCTCCTTTGTTTCTCTAATGGAAAAACCTATACCCAAGAAAATATTAGAAAAAAATATTTAACAAAAGGTTTAAGATACAAAAATAAATTATATATGTATATATAGGGCTCTTCCCGACTTTGAGGTTGCCAATTTGACTCTTCACCGGGTCCTTTCAAACTGCCTTGGATTCGGGATAATTGCCACGGCTGCCCCCCTGTCGTCAGCTCTGCATAGGTAAACATCCGAACCATACCAAACATAAGCCCTTCAGCTAAAACTTCTACCGTCCAAAAAATCGCAAAATTATCCTTGTAATTAACAAATTATTATTCGTAATAATTACATAAATGAATTTAACTTCTTTCAACATTTATTTTTTAGGTTATGGATAAGCCCTTCTTGTCCAAAATTACCGGAGGGAAGTCCTTCTATGGCCGGAGAATCCCCAACGGGATTTAAATTTTCATTGTTGGATTATTTATTTGCTTACACGCAGTACAATATTCCCAGCTTGAGAGAGTGGATCAATCGAGTTAAAAATGCTGATTTTAGCGAAGTGAAGTAAGTTAAATTGAACCGTTGTAACCGGTAAAAAAATACAGTCGTTTTGGTTAAATTTTTATACTTATTTTTCGTTGTAAAAAAATAAAAAGGGGTGTTTTTTGATAAAAAAAAAATTAAGGTCCAAAAATTGAATCTAAATGCGGGTATTTTCCCTTCTGGCATTTACGATACCTTGACAACTATCCCTAATATTAACAGTTTAAAGTTCCGTTTGGAAGGTTACGAAGTTATCGTGCCTCCCTATCGTGTCCCATATATGCTTCTCAACTGCTAAAACATTTATGGAATTTTGACCTCTTCAAAATACTGGTGAATTATTCTTATTACAGCTGGTCGGGCTTTATCATACTTAAGCATGAAATTGTCCCCAAGGGTGGCCACCATATTGATAATTTTTAACTTATTTACAACGGAAAAAATTCTAATATAGATTTGAACTATTCTCGAATCTTTAACCTAGAGGTTGTTCATTAGTCCTGCGCATCTCTTACTCCTTATTTGTATAATGTGACCTCCAGGAAAAAGTTGCTTTTACCATATTTGTAACATATTTGACATTACACCTTGGGCGCCTTTCATACTTCATTCTATCAGAATTAACAATTTTATAACGAGTTTCATCGCTAAATACAATTTTTTTCCCACAAGCCTCATGATGCTAAAAAAATTATGGCACATCCCTTAGAGTTTACTAAATTGATTTCTTGACAGATTTCTTTTAAAATATTTATGACGGTACGACCACTTTAGTATTATGTTTTCATAAATTTTCTAGATTTAATTTTTTTTAGAAAATAGATGAACGACCCAAAAGTAAGTTGGGTTGGTTCAGTTTGACAGCTAATCTATTTTTTCTGTAGTTTAGTCGGGAATTGTTGTAAATATGCCGGCGATGTTACGACATAAGTTCGAGCTGATTTTCGACTACTAAAAATCTTTAAGGTGCGTTCCGTCAGTGGGTTCCACCGAAGCCTTTCACAGACACCTGATATACGTACTTATCTATTCTTTGGATGTTATATTTAAAGTCATTCCTTGACGGGATCCATAGATAAGATGTTCTACCTATAGGCGGTCGTTCATACAACAGAATATGATATAAACTCTCTCAATTCCCATGGTTAAAGTGTATATACGCAATGATTATTCAATTCTTCCATAGAATATTCTTAACGTAAAACAACAGTTAATAAAATCCTATCGTTATCAATGTTTGTTCTCTTACACCTGAATAAAAAGAAGCTCTTGAAATTAGGGTCTGTTTTTTAACTTCCATGTATTTATTTCTGCTTTAATACTTTTGGCATAATTCAGCATAGAAATGTTTGGTATACATAACATAAACTCCAGAAAATCATCTTGGCCATTACTTATATTTGTTTTTATTGTCGGAAGTAGTTGGTGTCGCCGATAATAGTAAACTTAAAAGAAAGTGAGACAGTAAATAATTTTAATAAAAATATAAAAAGTTGTCTCACGCCTAACGACAACATTTGACATCTACCTCACCTGCAGGTGGCACCATCTGATGAGCCTTAAAACAGTCATCATCATCAGCCCATTTCTGTCCACTGCTGAAATTAGGCCTCCTCAAAAGATTTCCACCCTCCTCTATTCTGAGCCACTGCGATCCAGTTTGTTGCTATTCTTTTGAGGTCGTCTGTCCATCTGGTCGGTGGTCATCCCTGACTGCGTTTGTCCGCTGTCGGTCGCCATTCCAAAACTCTTTTCGTCCATCTGTTGTCCCCTATTCTAGCCACATGTCCGGCTCATCTCCATTTTAACCTTGCAATGCGCACAATGACATCATCTGCCCCCGTTGTCCTCCTAACTTCCTCGTTTCGGACCCGATCTCTCAGGGACACCCCCAGCATGGATCTCTCCATTCTGCGTTATGTTATTTGCAGTTGTTTTCGTCAATGTTAGTGTCTCCGCTCCATATGTTAAGACTGGGAGAACACATTGGTTAAAGGCTTTCCGTTTCAGGTTTATGGGGAATATATCCCTGAGTTTTCCATAAGCAGCCCATCCCAAAGCTATTCGTCTGGATAGCTCACACGTCTGGTTGTCCCTGCCAATCCGAAGTTCATGCCCAAGGTAGTTATATTTCTCGGTAATTTCTATGATTTCATTTTCTAGTTTTATAGGCTTACTTGGTACTAAATTTGTCATCATTTTTGTTTTGTTATAATTTATCATCAGACCTGCTCTTTGTGGTGTCTGTTGTAGTTCTTCTAGCATTTCTCTGACTTCTTGTAGATCGACTATGTCGTCAGCGAATCTAAGATGACTCAATCTTTCTCCATCTATAATAATGCCTTTCTCTTCCCAATCCAAAGCTTTAAACGCATGTTCTAGCACCGTCGTAAACAGTTTTGGGGATATTGTATCTCTCTGTCGAATTTCTCTTCTTATTTTTATTTTCTTCCTCATGGTGTGTAAGTTAATTGTTGTTGTTGCGTTTTTATAAATATTGTAGATGATGTTGGAATCTCTTTGGTTTACCCTGCATTCTTTTAATGCTCTTAAAATTTGCACCAATTCCACGGTATCGAAAGCCTTATGAAAGTCGACAAAGACAAGATTTAGTGGTCGGTTGTATTCTACAGTTTTTTCAATAAGTGTTTTGATACATTGCAAATGGTCATTTGTCCCGTTTCCCGAGCGGAACCCAGCTTGTTCTCTACGCTGTTAAAGATCCAGTTTAATCTCTAGTCTATTGGTGATTATACGAGTGTAAAGTTTATATAGATGGCTCAGGAGGCTGACGGGTCTATAGTTCTCAAGGCTTGTTTCGTCACCCTTTTTGTGAATGAGGATCGTAATAGAGTTATTCCATTGGGCCGGAATAATTTGGTTTTCAAGGCATAAATTGAATAATCTTTTAATTTTCTCAATAAGAGCAGGACCCCACATTTTATGGACTCTATTACTATTCCGTCTTCTTCCGGTGCTCTGTTGTTTTTCATTCTCTTCAAGCGTAGTTAATTTCTTCAATTGAGATTTCGGGGATATCTTCGGAGCCCTGATTTGTGATTCTTAGTGTTTCGTGTTCGTCGGGTTCAAGTATTAATTGGTTTTTGTTCAATGTTTAACATTTCTTCTCTGTTAGATTTTATTTGCCCATTTTTGTCCTTTAATTTTATTATGTCTTTTTTGTCTGGTGTTAGCCCTCGTCGAAGTACTTTCATACTTTTGTTCTCCTCTATAGTTTGCGTTATTTTTTCCTGTTTGTATTTTCTGATGTCTTTCCTAATAGCTTTGGATATTTCTTTGTTCACATGGTTTATTTCTTGTTGGCTTGTATTACTATCTCTTAAAACTGATCTTCTGTTTTTTATTTTAAGTTTCGTCATGGATCTAATTCTTTCTTCTCTTTCAGTTTGTGTGCAAAACCTCATTTGATCCTCTGCGATGGTGTGGGTTATCGAATCATTTAGGAGATAATAATAATAATGTCTTTTTATTAGCATCAAAAATATAAACTGAACAAATACAATAATGGACGGCGAGATCTAGCATAGCTACTCATCTAACCGTCTGTTTTCTTAAATTTAATCTAAGATAAACTAAAAGTAAATCTAATCTAAGATATAAAATTATTTGAGAAAAAATAAAAATGTAAATTCTAAAACATTCATGTTCACATTTTTGGGCTTTTACGTGCAAGTGATCCAGAAAATCACCGCGCTTCTGTCAACACAATCCTATGAACAAGGGTTGTTAAATGTATAAAGAAATTTTCCTCTAAATTAAACCATCGGGATGCCCGAAATAAAGGTGTCACATGATCGAACTTTCTCATACTATAGCAAAACCTAAGGCAGGCATTCTGAAGTCCCTGGAGACTATTCCTCTCACGTAATGTAAGTGCTGGCCAATATACAACGTCACAGTATGACACCAAAGACAATATCAAAGAGTCACAGAGTCTCAAATTTATATCAGTTGTTAAGACATCTTTATGCATATAAAGAATTTTTAGCTTATAACACCTTTACAATAAAATCGAGGTATGTGCGTCAAACACTACCCCCAGGTTCTTGGCGGAGTCCGACGGTGTCAACATTGTATCACCAATTTTGATTTTAAAAATATTACTCTCTACAATTTGTTGGCTGTACGAAGAAGAACTTTCGACTTTTTACCATTCAGACACAGTCCATAACCCCTGGATATCTCCAAAATGATCTGTAAATCATCATTAATCTGCTGTGCAGCCTGTGCCATGCCGACTAAATTAAACGAGCAGTAAACTTGCAATTCATCAGCGTATTGGTGAGAATGACAAGTTTTTATAAATTTACAGAAATCAGCTGTATACAGCGAAAATAACAGCGGCCCAAGAATGCTGCCCTGTGGTACACCCTTATTGAAAGTCTTTAATTCAGACCTCTCATTGCCAATGCCCACTCTTTGCATTCTATCTCCCAGGTAACTCCTAAACCACTCCATCGCACTCCTCCCCAAGTCAAAGTATCCCAGTTTTGCAAAAAACATCGTATGATCCAAAGTATCGAAGACTCTACTAAAATCCAATAATATAAGAGATGTCAAACTGCTATCACTTGCACCAAACACATCATCGCTCACTTTAAGAAGTGCAGTAGTTGTACTATGTAAAGGGCGAAATCCCGACTGTGTAGATGGTAAAATGCCTCTCGAATTCACAAATTTGCTTACCTGATCATAGACAATCTTCTCGAGCACCTTAAACAATGTCGGTAAAATACTAATAGGACGAAACTCAGAAATGGTAGTGGGATTAGAAACCTTAGGACTGGTAATACATTAGCACATTTCCACTGTAGTGGAAAGGAAGAAGTAGAATGGCACTTATTAATTATGAAAGTTACAGTCTATCTCATCAGCTCCCAGAGCATTTGACTTTATCTTAAAGATAACTTCATTCACGCGGTTATCGTCAACTTCCGTAAAAACAAAAGCATCGGTTACATCCCCGAAATGCGAATTCCTGTACTCATCCAAAAACCTATTGTTAGATGTTATATCTATCAAAGGAATACTGTTGAGAAAATGATCATTATAATCCGAAGGGGAACCCATATTTGAAGGCAACGTCTAGTTGATGTGCCAATGTTAAGTCTAGGTCATTTGTTGTTATTTCTTTTAGTGCGTTATGTGTGCATTTCTGAAGTTCTTGTTCGTTTCTAGGTTGCGTCCACTTTCTTGTTTTAAAGGTGTAATCCCCATTAAAATAATTAACTAATCATATTTTCCATTTATCGACAAAAGAGGCCAGCGTTTTCGTAATTATACCAGACAAAAGATCGAAGGTGAAAATATGTAAGACTTGAAAAATTTAAATTTAATTAACACCCTGTATTGAAACAATTTTGAATCTTATGAATTTTTTTTTAAAATCCCATAATTACAGTTTGTTCCGAACATGCCTTTTGGAAAAATGTCGTAACACGATAAATAAAAAAGGATAACCATATAATCGCTAGATTTTTAGGGTTGCTTTGGTGTATTCCGTACCTGGTGTTCACTATCCTAGGAAAAATGGTTGTTTACCTCATTTTTTAGGACATTTACTAAGTAAAGATTGCACTATTCCTGCACCAAAAAAAGAACATGATTCTTGGCGTGTAATAGCACAAACTGCGTCTCTAGGTAAGAATTTTGTTAATATACATCTAAATCTCTAAAAAGTTTTAAATTTATACAGGTTGCAATTTAATAATAATTTAAATTTACTGGGTATGTAAGTATGTGCGTAAAATTGGGGATTTGTACGCTGCGAATTAATAGATCTATTGTGTTTCCCTACTGCTTTGCCGGATAAAGTAGGTCCTCCAATCTTATTTCCCTCTAGAACCTTGGGATGTAGGACAGCTTTAAAGTAGGTAGCAATTTAGTGTGCCCTCAAGAACTGCATTCTAGTATTCTCTAAAGCGCTACACTCTGAAAGGATGTGAATAGAGTTTTCTTCCTCCTCCTCGCAGAATCTGCATTCTTCTCTTTCTGGAAATCCGAGTTTCTTCAGGTGTCCCTTCAGGTAGCAATGCCCCCTCAGGATTCCTGTCAGAACTCCGAATGGTTTCTTACTTAGGCTTATGCATTCGTTGGATCCCTTGTGGTCGTCATCCCAAGAAGTATCTTCGCTAGTCTCATTCCTTACAGACCCGTCCAATAATTGGATCTCCTGCGCTTTTCCTGTCTTTTTAGTTCTTCCAGCATTACATTGCTACCAAATCCACAGAAAGGTTCTGACCCCAGAAATGGTGACTCAGTCCCACGAACATATTAAAGTAACTGTACAGGGTGAGTCAACGATTGGATGAAGTAGGTTTGTTCCTTTTCGGTGAAATTTACATAGAAACTATATTTATTGTTTGATACAGTTTATTTTTACGCAGATTTTAAAAATATTTAGGACTCTACAGGGTGAGTTTTTTTAAATAGAACACCCTATATACGAATCGTATTTTCGATTTAGCTTATAATTTTAAATTTTTTTTATTAAGGGTTTACTATAACAAACCTTTATAGTTTCTGAGATAATTAAGTTTAAAGAAAAAAAGTCGCATTTTCAAGCATCAATTCAATCCTAAATAACGTTTTCAATTTTGTGACAAATATATTCAAATTTGGAATTTACCAAGGCCAAGGACAAGTTAACATAATTTTTACCTAATATTTGCAATAAAAGCTACAGGGTGTTGAACACATCGGCTCAAATTTGAACAAGTTTAAATGAATAAATATCTTTTTTTTTAAATGGTACACCCTGTATATTTTCATGTTATTTAATAGAGTAATAAAAACCCTAAAAGTTTTGTTCAATATATCCTATACCTATTTATAATAGTTTTTGAGATATTTCAGTTTTTCTTATTTTCCATACTTTTTTACAGAAATAGTCTTCATTATCATAGTAGCCATGGCAAAAACAATGTAAAAGAACATTTTTCTGTGTGTCAAATTTATAACCGCAATCGCTTCTTTTGATTTTTATGTAGTGTAGTTTGTTTTTTTTTTTGCATTCATCTTATATTGTAAAATTAATTTTCCAAAGAATGAGTTAATAGATATGATTTATACAATAGGAGAGGCTTAAAAAAATTACCTTCTTGCTCAAAGAATTTACAAAATGAAGTATCCTGGTCGACACCAGCCTAATACCCATACTTTTCAAAACTTAATGCAAAGATTTGATTCTTCTGGTACTGTTGATTATCCAAAACGTAAAGTGGTCAACAAATCAGTAACTAATGAAGAAAAAGAACTACAAGTATTGTTAAATGTTCAGGAAAATCTTTATATTGGTAGCCGTCAGTTAGCAGCATTATGTGAAACATCACAATCCACCGCTAATCGTACTACCAAGAAATATAGGTATCATCCATATCGCATGGAATTACACTAAGAATTGCATGGACAGGATTTTGAAAGTCGTGTAAACTTTTATCGTACAATAAATGCGGAGATTTAATTAAATCCAAATTTATTATGCAAGGTAATGTTTAGTGATGAAGCTACTTTTAGAAGTAACGGTGCTGTAAATAGACGCAACATGCATTATTATGCCACAGAAAACCCGTGAAGTTCGTGCGTTTTTGACCAACGATATCCGCAAAAATGGATTGGACGTGGGGGTTTCATTGAGTGGCCACCAAGGTCTTGCGACATCACCCCATTAGATTTCTTCCTATGGGGTTATATTAAAAATAAGGTGTAAGTTAATCCACCAACAACAGTGGAAGATATGCGAAACAGGATTAGGGATACCTGTAGAACAATAACGCCACTAATTTTGTCCAGGGTCCGAGAAAATCTGCAAAAAAGACTAAATTTGTGCATTGCAAAGAGGGTCGTTTATTCGAACACTTATTAAAAAGAAATAATTCATCTCAGTATTTAATAGGTAATTTTTTTGTTTCAATTTAGTATAAAAGTAAATATGTATTTGCCTTATCGTTATTGTTGTGTTAATTTTTTCACATTATGTTTAATTAAACTATTGCCGTTGTAATATAACGAATAATGTATTTCATCATATTTAACCACATTCTGTTTGTTTCTGTAGTTTCTTTTTATTATTTTACATGGCTACTATGATAATGAAGACTATTTATGTAAAAAAGTATGGAAAATAAGAAAAACTGAAATATCTCAAAAACTATTATAAATAGGTATAGGATATATTGAACAAAACTTTAAGGGTTTTTATTACTCTATTAAATAACATGAAAATATACAGGGTGTACCATTTAAAAAAAAAAGATATTTATTCATTTAAACTTGTTCAAATTTGAGCCGATGTGTTCAACACCCTGTAACTTTTATTGCAAATGTTAGGTAAAAATTATGTTAATTTGTCCTTGGCCTTGCTAAATTCCAAATTTGAATATATTTGTCACAAAATTGAAAACGTTATTTAGGATTGAATTGATGCTTGAAAATGTGACTTTTTTTCTTTAAACTTAATTATCTCAGAAACTATAAAGTTCTGTTATAGTAAACCCTTAATAAAAAAGATTTAAAATTATAAGCTAAATCGAAAATACGATTCGTATATAGGGTGTTCTATTTAAAAAAATACAACTTTATGCTGTCCTAGTTTTTTTGGCTCACCCTGTAGAGTCCTAAATATTTTTAAAATCTGCGTAAAAATAAACTGTATCAAACAATAAATATAGTTTCTTTGTTAATTTCACCGAAAAGGCACAAACCTACTTCATCCAATCGTTGACTCACCCTGTACTGATCGTCTAATAAACATTACTGCTATTACCCCAGGAAACGGAGTGTTAAAAAAAACTCGAATACTGCCTGCGATCTCATTGCAGAAAGGGGTTGTAGAAATGACGTCTCATCTCGTGTCTCAACAAATTTTGGTTGGAACATTGTTTTTTAAACAAATAGGTCGAAAAATGATTTTTCCCCGGTTTTTTGGATTTTAAGGAAAATCTAAGGGATTTATAGAAAAATGTTCCAGAGGCGAATTGTACGTCTTGAAAATATCTTTAAATTAACTTTTTGTTTGTCCATATCGATCTGTAAACAAAAAAGTTATTACATTAAAAATGGCTTATTTTTCAATTGTTAATAACTTTCTTAATATTTATTGAATTGTTTTCAACTTTTACCAGAATGTGAGTTTTAAAGTGCTTAAAAAGCTTGCGGAAGTTGGGCGCTGTCGGTTCAATAGTTTTTGTAAAATTGCAATTGTTTATTAGAAAAACGAAAAAAGTGACTATTTTTGATTGGCTGTACCGTCGTCTAGGAAACTGCTACAGAGTTCTGTCAAATGCTCATTCTCTTCGTAAATTGATATACTACATAGTACATCAAACATCCGAAGAAACTACATCGTAGCGAAACGCGTTATGTGTTTTCTAAACTACAAAATACAGTGGAAATTAAACAAAAACTTGTGTTTATGTTTTACATTATTTACAATGGATTTCCATCAAAAGAAAGCCACTACAATTCAAAGTTTCAAATTTCAAAATGATCTTTCTAATTGTATTTCGCAAAGAGGTACCTAGGGAGTTTTTAATTAATTAAAAACTTTCCATTCTATGATCGAAGGTTCTACGTTAAAAATCGTGGATGTCAAATGTCACTCTGCGGAGCCTCTAAAAAAACTATGTAAAAATTAAGTAGCTGTAGTCGTCCATTTTGTATAAAAAAATTGTTACTTTGATATTTGAACTTACTATATCTGTAATTAGTTTTCTGAATAGATTCCTTTTTTATGCAAAAAAAAATGGTTAAATATCTTCGATCATACCCTAGATTTAAACAATAGATTTGTTTGAAGGCTGTTTATGGTCGGTGGGGGAGACGCTTTTTTGATGTTTGACAGACATAAACATATTTACTTATCTTGTCTTTCAGTTTAATTGCTTGTCGTGACTTTTTCGGTGTTTTTAAGTGTTAGAAATTACTATAAATGCGAAGTTTACAATTAATATTAACAAAAAGAGAATTTAAAAACATATTTTTATCGGTAAATATTGTTAGATATTGTTTACATATTGAAAATAACAATAAAAATTTAGGCAACCATATATTCATACTTTGTTTTCAGAATTGACGTACCTAGGGGTATGTTCGAAGGACGTACCGATGATACTCGTTTAAATAATGCAATTAGAAAAGGATAGCATAAAATCGGTATGTCTGTACCAAGAAATTAAATATCTACTGTTTATCAACACTTTTTCAAATATAAATAAAAATATTATTACGTTATTCAGCGTTCAAACAACCGGGCCCTAGTTCTGACGTTATGCTACTTCTACAGGGGTATGTTCGAAGTTAAATATGCACATAATTTTATGCCCGCTACTGTGGCCATACCTCTTAAGTAAATAAAATAGTAAGAATTATACAAACCGATCAGTGGAGCCAATCTTGACAATCATTGCCAGAATTACAGGTTGATTGAAAAGTTTTGAAAGCGAAAATGAAAGAACGTGTATTTTTTAATGAAATTAGTTTTTTTATTCAATATAATCTCTTTCAACTTCAACACACTTATTACAACGATCCTCCAATAATTTTATACCATCTTTGTAATGATTTTCCGGAAGCTCTGCAAAATAATGTTTCACGGCTGCAATAGCGTCTTCATTCGACGAAAAACGCTTTTCACGAAGAAATTGTTTCAAATTCCTGAAGAGGGAGTAGTCGGAGAGAGCCAAATCTGGTGAATACGGTGGGTGTTCCAGCAATTCGTATTTTAATTCTTTCAATTTATCCATCGTCAAACCACTTGTGTGAGGACGTGCATTGTCTTGATGAAAAATTATTTTTTTCTTGTGTAAGCCGGGTCTTTTTTCACGAACTTTTTTATCCAACTGGTTCAAAAGGTTGCAGTAATACTGAGAGTTAATTGTTTTACCTTTTTCAAGATAATCAATCAACAAAATCCCTTTTGAATCCCTAAAAACTGATGCCATAACCTTTTTTGCCGATCGTTCTGACTTGACTTGTTTTGAAGCTGAACAACCAGCTTCGGTCCACTGTAAACGTTCTTGTTTCAGTTTAGGATCATGATGGTAAATCCAAGTCTCATCTACAGTTAGAAAACGACGCACAGAATCGGTTTTATTCTGCTTAAAACGCTCCAAATTACGCTTATAAATTTGATTTCGATTCAGTTTTTGTTGAATTGTTAACGAATGCGGCACTATATTTCCGAATAGCTTTTCCATTCGTAATTCTTCGTGTAAAATATAGAGTACTCGTTCGTCCGAGATGCCTATGGTATCAGCAATTTCACGCTTAGTCGCACTTGGATCTTTACAAACAATATCATAGACTTGCTCAATGATTTCTGGTGTTTTTGCACTTTTTGGACGTCCACTACGTGGTTCATCTTCAACGCTTGTACGACCACGTTTAACGTACGACGAAATGAAGGAGCAGATTCCTTTGACACTTTCACCATTTTTATATGAAGTTCTGTTGCTGATAAACCTTCCAAAACAAAGAATTTTATCACTGCACGATATTCGGTTTTATCCATTGTATAAAAATTCACTGACACGTCAACTTCAAATGGCTTGTAAACAAAGAATGAATTGACAAATAGAAATAAACGTTTATGTGTGTTCATATAGAAGATGAAATATTAAAATGGCGTATAAATTTTGATTCCTATACTTGTTAATAGGTGTCGCTTTCAAAATTTTTCAACCAACCTGTATATTGTGGCTAATTTTACCAAAAGCCTTTGAGCAGTTGATAAACATCACCGTCCGCATCAATGATATCTGATATAAGCATGCCAGATTAGTGGATGTTGACCTACCACTCAAAAAGCCACTCTGCGTTGTAGAGAGCAAATGCTCGGTTCTGTTAGACATAAAGTTATACAGCAACATCCCAAAAATCTTGAGGACATATATTCAAAAAATAGGGCTGCAAATCTCCACTTGCTTTTAAATATGGGGCATATTTTGACTACTCCCATCGCCGGACAGAGACATTAACAGCCGGATTCAGTAACGTGGTTTAAATTTAAAATCGCTCTAAATTGACAGCAGAGGGCTTAAATTGACATCGTCAACAATAAGTCAAGCAAGTTTAAAACCCTAAAAATACAAGAATAAAATAATCATTTTGTTTTACTACTGAACCGGCCAAAATGGGAAACTTTATTTATTTTCGGGATACAGTTATTTCTCTTACATATTTCTAGTCTTTATCACCGGATTCTTATCCTTAATATCCTATAAAGCGTTTATTTGTTGACATATGTAATATAAATTATGACAATATCATAAGCAAAACAAAACTAGCCGACTATAAGATTTAAATTTCATGGCAACTAGATCCGGTTTAAATCTTAAACCTTCTTAGTTAATCTGGCTGTAAAAGTTGTACGTAAAGGAGCAGCCAACATATAAATAGTGTCTTTAATAAGAAAACACAAGAAAACAAAAGCTGGTCCGTTAGACATTTTCAGCCAGATTTACTAGCAAGGTTTAAGACTTAAACCATGAAAAATAATTCTTCTTGTCGGTCAGTTTTGTTTTGCTTATGATATTGTCATAATTTACATTACATATGCCAACAAATAAACGCCTATATAGGGATGTTAAGGATAAGAACTTAGCGGTAAGCCTTGAAATATATAAGAGAAATAGTTGTATCTCGAAAATAAATCAAATTTTCCATTTTGGCTGGTTCAGTAATAAAGAAAATTATTTTTTTATGTTTGTATTTTCATGGCTTAAAACTTGCTTGACTTATTGTTGCTCTTATCAGTTTAATTAGTCAGCTGTCAATTTAGAACAGTTTTAAGATTAGACCTTGTGAATTCGGGGCTTTAGGTTTAAGCCTTATTGTAATTATCATATCAATATCGAAATGAAAATTGTAATTTCTTTTAGGTCTTATTGGTAAAGATCCCGAAGAATGGTTAACAACTTATTTATTAAAGGCACTGGGAAGCCACAGAGACTCGCCTTATTTGCCAACTCTACCCAGTGTTAGTAAGATACAGTTTAATTTAATTTTTCCAACGGTTCAAAATAGCCTCGATGGTTATCTTGGTATTAGAGGTGCTGCATGTTGTAACTACGAAAAGAGCGTCAAGCAACAGCAGCCTTGGTTGCTCAAACATAAATGGTAGGTATTGTTTTTTTCAAAATTGAGTATTTGGTTAATTGATCGATTTGAATAATATGATTTATTAACAGAGTAAACATAGTCAAATGTTACAGAATAAACCTAGTTATGTGTGGCAACCACGCACATATAAAAGTAACTGTACTGATCGTCAAAAAAACAGAAAATGTCCAGATCATGCTATGCGCCATTTCGGGTAAAGTGAAGTTATAACAACAGTGAATACGCTGTCGCCACTGAAAAATTATAACGACTAAACGTAATCGGTTACCTCCCACTGCCAAGGTTTGTAGCAATTTGCACACCTTTCCGAAATTTCATCGACATAAGTAGTTGAACGAAACGAATGGTAGAAAAAGATAAAATGACAGTGTTACGTTATAACCTTACCCAACTTATCCAATTCGTGTCAATTGATTGTTATGTGTGGATGTCTGCCATACTATTGGTCGGTCGCAAAAATTAAATTAAAATTTTTTATTATATTTTTGGTTGTTAAAAATAACTAGTCATTAAAAAAGCAGTATATTGACGAACCTTTTCTGCAAAACGTTTTATTTTTTGAAAAAACAGTTGAAATGTTAATTAGGTGGTACCCTGTTATTTTCAGTATTTTAATTTCTAATTAAAATATCCTTAGAAAGTTGAATGTCTTGCAAATTTCAAGTAAATTTGAGATTATAGATATACCCAATTATTACACTAAATTCTGTTCATATCTCAATAGTATGAGCGTGCTGTTTAAAAATTGTTTTCCTACGGCTAGTTCTAATTATGGATTTAACATAAACACTTGTGTCCATATATTCATAATAGCCAAGTATCTTAATTATAAACAGTTAAGTGTAACATAATTGTTTTCATCAACACAACTTGATAACTTGAAAAAAAAAACGAGAAATAACAATTTGTAAAATATTTAAAACTTTTATTTAAATAAGTAATTAAATTTTGTATTCAAATAATGTTAAATGCAACATTTTACTTCCTTACGCTGTGTTAAACATTATACTACACTACAATTAAATAAATATTATTATGATTATAAAAGTTTATACATGATTTACAAGCCAAACGGCTTCGCACTCCCTCCAGGGATTATTCACTCATACCAGGCATACAAAGACGCCAAAAGTATGAAGCTCTGTGGGAACCCTTTCCATGTTATCGGGTCCTAGATGACGTTGTCTGCTGCATTTCCCATGAATTTTCGGACGGTTCGCGCGGTTGCTAGGAGAATTGCTTTCTGCATCGGCTTATAAAGATGCTCACTAAGGCCCAGTCCCTTGATGTTCTGCAGGAGGTTCTTCGGTATCACTCCAGTTGTTGACAGTATTATGGGAATCGTTAGGACGCTGTTCATTGCCCATTGTCTTCGGATTTGGACCTCCAGATCTCTGTATTTGGCGATCTTCTCGTTATATTTTGGCCTTAGGTTGTTGTTGTTAGGCACCGCAATGTCGATTAGTGTAGTTCGCCTAGAAATTTTATCTATTAGTATAATGTCTGGTCTATTATGAGCTACTGTTTGATCCGTCAGAACCGTTCGGTCCCAATATAACTTGAACTGGTTGTTTTCAAGAATAGGCTCCGGATTGTACTTGTAATAAGGCACTTTTCCTACCTGTAATAGGTTTAACTTTTCTGCTAATCCTTGGTGGAGTATCTTAGCGGCTGAGTCGTGTCTTTCCTTATACTCGGTTGCGGCAAACGCTTGGCATCCTCCAGTTATGTGCTGAATTGTCTCCGATGTTCGACAGCCATATCTGCATTGGTCATTTTCTATTGAGGGATCTCTAATGATGAACTTCCGATAGTTCTTCGTCGGAATAACCTGGTCTTGGATAGCTAACAAGAAGCCCTCCGTTTCCGGAAACATCTGTCCTGAAATCAACCAGTAGTTCGACGCTGAGTTGTCGACATTGTCCTGATTGACCTCATTTGGATGCCGTCCATGAAGTGGCTTCCGTAGCCAGGTTTGTACCTTCTCTTGGTGTGTTTGGTGGTGAGAAGTAATATCTTGTTCCCTCAACTGTAGCGGTGTTGAATCATCTGCCTCGCGTATTGCTCGATGTAGTGTGGAAGAGTCCGCCAACCTGTGGAAATATAAACGTAAGTTTATTATTTGTTGGTCGAGCTGCTTACCAATATCCACCAATCCTCTTCTTCCTTGGTGTCTTGGAAGCATTGTACGTTCAATAGCACTCCGAGGGTGATGTTTTTGTGCTTTTGTTAGGAGTGTCCTTATTTTTCTTTGCAGGTTCTGGATGTCCGTCCTGCTCCACTTTACAATTCCAAAAGAGTAGCTCAGCGCAGAGCAAGCATACGTGTTAAGCGCCTTAAACAAATTTCTACTATTTAAATTAGTTCTTAATACCCGCCTTACCCTCCTGACAAATTCGGCTGTCAATTCGGCCTTCATAGTGCCATGATCAATTCTTTTAGCCTGTTTCATACCTAGATATTTGTATGTTTGGTCTGCTTCCATTGCAGCTATAGTTTCACCGTTCTGCATTTCAAAAGCCCCCGGTTGTATCTTCCCTTTAACGATGTTCAAAATACGGCACTTGTCAAGTCCAAATTGCATTCCGATATCCCCGGAGAACTCCTCTATAATTTGAAGCATTTGTTCCAGCTGGCTTCTGGTAGCAGCCATCAGTTTAAGATCATCCATGTTTAGAAGATGATTCACTCTGACTATCTCTTCGTTGTTGTTTCTAACACTAAAGCCGTGTCTGGTGGAGTTCAAACGGCGTGATAGTGGGTTCATTGCGAGGCAGAACCACAATGGGCTAAGTGAATCGCCTTGAAATATTCCTCTTCGTATCGGAAGGGTGTTAGTTTCGATGGTGTCGCTGGATGGCACTTGCAATTGGATCCTAGTTCTCCAGGTTAACATGATGCGTTCTAAAAAGGAAACAAAATTATTGTCGACCCTGTACATTCTTAATATAGTTTTGAGCCACTCATGTGGTACCGAGTCGAAGGCCTTCTTATAATCCATTATTATAAAATATTATTATGATTATAATTTATTACGACATATAAATTTGAACCCTACAGGCCAACAAACGAGGTCCTTCAGAATAAAAAGTTTATTTATAGTACGTTTGGTGTTCAAGCCCCTACAAATCTTTACAAAATAATAAAAAAGTATATTAAAGGTTGAATAGTATCGTTAATCGAGGTCTTCTGGCTGGCCTATGGTCTCGGTCCCTGGTCGTACACAGTTCCTCTATCACCAATTAAGTGTCAGGTTTTTTTTCAAACTTAGTTGTCAGGGCAGAAAGTCTTGCAATAATCGGCTGGATGTTTAGTGAATTCATACAATAATTGATTGGTGGATAGCTAGGACGATGGATTTTAGTCATACTACATAGAGCTGCGGTTTCTACCGTTTCAAGGTTTATCAGTGCTGGCTTCCTGAAATTACTGTATGTAGGGGGCATCTATTCCTAATAAAATCAGTATATTGCGTTGTATATATGAGTTGTTTTTCTTGATAAACCCTCTTCTTTGTATATTAGACTCCTAAGGTAGTTGGCCGTTTGGATACATTTTTGTTTAACAGTTCTAAAGTGCCAATTTAAGATAATTTTGTGGTCTATATTTACACCTAAATATTTGACTGATGGCTTGGTGCATATTACTTGGTTGTTAAGTTATATAAAATAAATTTAATCCAGGGAAAAAATAAAGATTACTTCACAATAATAACAACAATGACACTATTTTTTGACTTTTGACGGTTAATTTGACGTGCCAAAACGTCACTTTTACCCAAAATGGCGCAGAGCATTTTTTTTTAATAGACTTACGATTTTTATGTTTTATTTGCCCCAATGTTATAGTTTTAACGGACTTATAAAAAGCAGGAGGTTCTAAATTCGAGCGATATATATATATATATATATATATATATATATATATATACAGTTTTATTACTCTCTCTAGTTCCCCCCCTCCCAAAGGCTTTGAGTTCAGGAAAATAGAACCCATTCTGCCTTTTATATTAGGAATGAGTATGCTGCTTGCATACTCATTCCTAATAATAGGAAAATAATAAAATGTTGTAATTTACTTTTCGGGAGTTGCCCATCTTTCGAAAGTGTTATGTTACTTTTGTCCGATAATGTATGAGGTACTTTACTTAGTTAACACAGTTACATTTGTTGACATACTCATGCTTTATTTTTTTTAGTCAATGGAAAGCCGATGGAACCAAAAGAACCCGTGCCATATCGCATTCGAAATCTTATTGTAGGATTTCGCCATGTTGGAAAAAAATGGCGTATTATTTTTTGACGAGTTCAAATTTGTCCAGATCAGGGTGGGGTAAAATTCCAACTCAAGATACTGGAATTTACGTAAGGTATATACTTTAATTTGTTCGTTGAGGTTTTACTAAAGTTTTCCATACGAGATTGTCAGTAACTAAATAGTAAGATATATTCGATAGGAAATAAATGATAAAAAAATATTCTGTAATTAATCTTAAATGTTATTAAAAAAAATAAATGGGTGATGTCCGCCATTGTTCTAAGATGACCACCGCAAATCATAGCGGATTAAAGGGGGTTTTTGATATGTCATTACTGCAAGTAAAACTTTCAATTTGTTTGTACAAAAAAACTCTTAAGTCTCTCCCTACTTCTAATCTACTCAGTTCCTAATGAGTCAATAACTGAATGCCTAAAACAATAATTTTTTGGTGCCCTTATTTGCTAGATATATATAATAATATTTGCCTATATTCTTTTAAATTTACAATTTTTATTATATCTATAGGTCATTCCAATACTTTTTTAAAATCGATCTCGGGATCGGTTCATAGATTTCATTGATTATATGACATGGCAGGCCAGGGTTAAGAAGCCCTTACACTGCAGACTTATTGTGTTGCTTGTTATATCGCTCTCTAGATGAATAGGTTGGTGGTCTTGATCAGGTATAGCAGTCTCACTAGTTTACCTCTGGGTATAGGCCTTCCGGATTGATTGATCTCTGAAGGTGCCTCCAGTCGGTTAATTCGAAGGTGATGTGTGAGGCTGTAGTGGCCAGTTATAAGTCCTGTCAGCAGCCAGATTGAAGTTTGTTGTAGTAACTAATGAAATATGAGCCATTAATAAATTTCAGCGCTTTACGTACGTAGAAAGCTGCGATATCGTCCCTCAAAGTTGAAAAATGAGCCGATTTTTGTTTTTTTTTTTTTGGAATTTTCAAACAGCTGCTAAATGTCTAATTTTTTACTTACAAAAAACAGCGAGACAATATATATAGCACCTTCTGTGCTTGGTGGTTGTTGATTAACTGAAATAAATTCAACGTACAGCGTGCTTTATACGCGATCCCAGATAGTAACGGTTGGTTGGCGTTGGCTCTGCCTCCCGCTCGAGCGCCACCGTTGGTATCAGGTTAAGCATGGCATGCGTGTCGGTAAATTGGTCCCGCTTAAAGAGTTTTCCAAGTAGAAGGAAGATTAAGTGCGTCGTCTTGTCTTATTCAGAGTGCCGTTCTTTTCAATTTCAATGGATTCACGAATCAATCTTGCCTTGTAGTTGTCACGGTTCAATTTTGTGCTTAAGCTCACTATGGCTAATTTATTTAATTTAACCTTATTTTGCAAGTTCGTTATGGTCAACCCAGTATCATTTTCCTTAAGTGTTTCCCAGGGATTCTTAGAAAGAAAGCATTTCAGCAGTACAGGGTGAGTCAACGATTGGATGAAGTAGGTTTGTGCCTTTTAGGTGAAATTAACAAAGAAACTATATTTATTGTTTGATACAGTTTATTTTTACGCAGATTTTAAAAATATTTAGGACTCTACAGGGTGAGCCACAAAACTAGGACAGCATAAAGTTGTATTTTTTTAAATTGAACACCCTATATACGAATCGTATTTTCGATTTAGCTTATAATTTGAAATCTTTTTTATTAAGGGTTTACTATAACAAAACTTTATAGTTTCTGAGATAATTAAGTTTAAAGAAAAAAAGTCACATTTTCAAGCATCAATTCAATCCTAAATAACGTTTTCAATTTTGTGACAAATATATTCAAATTTGGAATTTAGCAAGGCCAAGGACAAGTTAACATAATTTTTACCTAATATTTGCAATAAAAGCTACAGGGTGTTGAACACATCGGCTCAAATTTGAACAAGTTTAAATGAATAAATATATTTTTTTTTAAATGGTACACCCTGTATATTTTCATGTTATTTAATAGAGTAATAAAAACCCTAAAAGTTTTGTTCAATATATCCTATACCTATTTATAATAGTTTTTGAGATATTTCAGTTTTTCTTATTTTCCATACTTTTTTACAGAAATAGTCTTCATTATCATAGTAGGCATGTAAAATAATAAAAAGAAACTACAGAAACAAACAGAATGTGGTTAAATATGATGAAATACATTATTCGTTATATTATAACGGCAATAGTTTAATTAAACATAATGTGAAAAAATTAACACAACAATAACGACAAGGCAAATACATATTTACTTTTATACTAAATTGAAACAAAAAAAATACCTATTAAATACTGAGATTAATTATTTCTTTTTAATAAGTGTTCGAATAAACGACCCTCTTGTGCAATGCACAAATTTAGTCTTTTTTGCAGATTTTCTCGGACCCTGGACAAAATTAGTGACATTATTGTTCTACAGGTATCCCTAATCCTGTTTCGCCTATCTTCCACTGTTGTGGTGGATTAACATACACCTTATTTTTAATATAACCCCATAGGAAGAAATCTAATGGGGTGATGTCGCAAGACCTTGGTGGCCACTCAATGAAACCCCCACGTCCAATCCATTTTTGCGGATATCGTTGGTCCAAAAACGCACGAACTTCACGATGGTAATGCGGAGGCGCACCATCGTGCTGGAACCACATACTGTCGAGCTCATCCCTATCGAGACCTTGAAACAGTTGGGGTAGTTCTTCTTGTAGAAAGTTCAGGTAACTATGGCCATTTAGTGGTTCATTAAAAAAGTGGGGTCCAATAATTCGATTATGATGAATACCACACCAAACATTTAATGACCAGTGGTTTTGATGTTGCACCTCTCTAATCCAAAATGGGTTTTCTGTGGCATAATAATGCATGTTGCGTCTATTTACGGCACCGTTACTTCTAAAAGTAGCTTCATCACTAAACATTACCTTGCATAATAAATTTGGATTTAATTGAATCTCCGCATTTATTGTACGACAAAAGTTTACACGACTTTCAAAATCCTGTCCATGCAATTCTTGGTGTAATTCCATGTGATATGGATGATACCTATATTTCTTGGTAGTACGATTAGCGGTGGATTGTGATGTTTCACATAATGCTGCTAACTGACGGCTACCAATATAAGGTTTTTCCTGAACATTTAACAATACTTGTAGTTCTTTTTCTTCATTAGTTACTGGTTTGTTGACCACTTTACGTTTTGGATAATCAACAGTACCAGAAGAATCAAATCTTTGCATTAAGTTTTGAAAAGTATGGGTATTAGGCTGGCGTCGATCAGGATACTTCATTTTGTAAATTCTTTGAGCAAGAAGGCAATTTTTTTGAGCCTCTCCTATTGTATAAATCATATCTATTAACTCATTCTTCGGAAAATTCATTTTACAATATAAGATGAATGCAAAAAAAACCAAACTACACTACATAAAAACCAAAAGAAGCGATTGCGGTTATAAATTTGACACACAGAAAAATGTTCTTTTACATTGTTTTTGCGATGGCTACTATGATAATGAAGACTATTTCTGTAAAAAAGTATGGAAAATAAGAAAAACTGAAATATCTCAAAAACTATTATAAATAGGTATAGGATATATTGAACAAAACTTTTAGGATTTTTATTACTCTATTAAATAACATGAAAATATACAGGGTGTACCATTTAAAAAAAAGATATTTATTCATTTAAACTTGTTCAAATTTGAGCCGATGTGTTCAACACCCTGTAGCTTTTATTGCAAATATTAGGTAAAAATTATGTTAACTTGTCCTTGGCCTTGCTAAATTCCAAATTTGAATATATTTGTCACAAAATTGAAAACGTTATTTGGGATTGAATTGATGCTTGAAAATGTGACTTTTTTTCTTTAAACTTAATTATCTCAGAAACTATAAAGTTTTGTTATAGTAAACCCTTAATAAAAAAGATTTAAAATTATAAGCTAAATCGAAAATACGATTCGTATATAGGGTGTTCTATTTAAAAAAATACAACTTTATGCTGTCCTGGTTTTTTGGCTCACCCTGTAGAGTCCTAAATATTTTTAAAATTTGCGTAGAAATAAACTGTATCAAACAATAAATATAGTTTCTTTGTAAATTTCACCGAAAAGGCACAAACTTACTTCATCCAGTGGTTGACTCACCCGGTACAGTTTCGATTAATTTTATTTGTCATTATTTTGTCCTTTACTTTGGTATTTCACTACACTGTGCTTAGGTATTTTTTTTAACAATATCAAAAGGTATTACTGGTAAAAGATATCAATCAAATAAATTTACAAAACTAAATTCTCAAAAAGTAATATCGGTAAAATAATAACAAGTAATCAATCAATCAAATTTCAAATATTAAATTATCCAAAAGTCAGTAATAATAATAATAATAATCTAGAACTGAGTCCCTAAGTCAGAATACATGAAACAAAATTACTTCAGTTCAAAAATGGAGTTAAAGAGTCATTTAATCCCACAACACTTCTTGTCTTTCCTGCCGAACAATTGTCCACCACGTTGGGCGCTAATTTTCTGCACAAAATATTAAAAATAAAAAAAGTAACACCCTGCAAAACTGACAAGAAGTTGTGGGGGTCAAATGAAGACTCAGAAAAAAATGTCTTGAATTAATACTACTCTTTATTCATTGACAAGAATAGTGGACTTCCTAGTGCCCAGAGGGTGAATCTGGACTTTCGTATGCCCAGAGAGTGTATCTGGGTATTCTTCTATCCCGAGGGTGAATTGATGTTTGTATCCCTAAGGGTGGATTGCACTTTTTTCCTGGTTTAATTCGACCGAAGGATCTGCAGACTTCCATCTCAATTTTTAGTTGCCAAGTTTTTGGGATTCTGAGATGAAAAGTCGACAATTATCCTGAAAATTTTGTTGATTTTTGGTGTACCGTATCTTTTGCCAGGATGGCAATTATGATTTTTTTTTATCGGGATAAACCTGGAGACAGGGATTTTGGACAGTTTGCACGGGTCAACGAAGGAATCAGTCTGACCCCATAAGATCGGGGTCCACCCTCTGCGTAGGGAAACAAACAGCAATGCACCCTTAGGGATACAAACAGCAATCCACCCTCGGGGTGCCAGCCGATCACTACTAATCTTTTAAAGATATAGTATGACTTTTTAAAGCTCACTGTACGGCGTCCATGAGCGAACTGAACTCAGCACATGCACTGGATGCCCGAAAACCTTCGATTAACATATATATTGTCGTATATGCACGTCCGTCGTTTTTGGAAAATTAATAGTGGAGATCGGATTTTCCGCGAGAACGCCACAAGGTACGTTTCGATAGAAAGCGAACGACGTATACGAGCTGTGAATGACTTGCGTATCAGGATTTATGTCATTTATGCTATGCGTTTGTCCCTGCATTAAGTGGTCCCCACCTTGAAGTGAAGCTTGGATGTCATTTAAAAATTGTTCCATGGGAGAAATTGAAGTATTGGGATATAATTCAGCATTTTGATTTATTTGGGTCATGTCAGATTCATTACGAGTATGGAATCCTGTTAGGTCTGGCGCGACCCCACGAGGGGCCGCAGAGGTCCCACCAAAACCACCCGGACAGCCTGAAATGCCACCCGCCTCATCAGAGCGGAAGGAACTGTGAGAGAAAGGGATTGGACATTTTTTAATAAATTATTTTTCCTCTTAAAGTAGAATGTTTTGTATAAAAAATACAAAAATCACGGAGGGCTGGGCTTTAATATACTTAGTATATGGAAAAATTAAGTATATGGAATTTGGGTTGGATGAGAACTTGGCCAATAATTACTTTGTTTTTTATTAGACGTGAGCTCTTATAGGACTTTTTCGCAGTAAAAGTTTTCTAGACTGGGACTCTTAAGTTTTGCGTCGAAATTAAATGTATGTTGGGACTCTTAATAAATTTTCTAAAATTCAATTTTCTCAAAAATTCTTGTTTTGGTGTTAAGCGCAAACTAAGGCACGTTTAGTGTTCTTAGATTCGTTAACGATGTCACTATCAGGTTATCACTAATTTTCTCTTGATAGAAAATTATTTAAGTCGCAATCGGGAATGTCTAAATCGGGTATGTCACTATCAGGTTTCCTTTACGCAATTTTATTTCCGCAAATTATTATAGTCGTAAAAGTAGACACGTGAATACTCTATATATTAATTTAAAATAGTTTCCGCAAGAATAAAAAAAATCGACGTGGAAAGGTTTTTTTTAGAAAAGCTTATTTTTTCCGACGGCGCTGGAATTTTAGTGTCACGGTTTTTATTTAACTGAAGCCAGAGTAAAAGCTTCAAAAGACTGATACTCGTGCGCCCGTGTGTAAAAAAAATTTGAGAGATCTGTGCTCTTTTAAAGACAACCAGATTCTGCTTACGAATCGCGGCATCGGGTGCTATTTATAATTTCCCGGCACTCCGTCGGGTCTTCCGAAAGGAACCGATCAGCGTTTAGCGCGGTCCGCCAAAGCTTTATGTCTGTGTCGGTGTCTATGCGCCGTTACCGCCGACAACGTGCAGTTTATTTCTAGGAATTTCAACCGTCTTTAGATGTTTATTTTATTTTTATGATTGTTTTTAGGATCTTGTAGATAGAATTCTACAACAATATATATATATATATATATATATATATATATATATATATATATATATATATATATATATATATATATATATATATATCTTCGAACATAACCCTGTAGAAGTAGCATAACGTCAGAACTAGGGCCCGGTTGTTTGAACGCTGAATACCGTAATAATATTTTTATTTATATTTGAAAAAGTGTTGATAAACAGTGGATATTTAATTTCTTGGTACAGACATACCGATTTTATGCTATCCTTTTCTAATTGCATTATTTAAACGAGTATCATCGGTACGTCCTTCGAACATACCCCTGGGTACGTCAATTCTGAAAACAAAGTATGAATATATGGTTGCCTAAATTTTTATTATTGTTATTTTCAATATGTAAACTCGAAGATGTAAACAATGTAACTATATTTACCGATAAAAATAAGTTTTCAAATCCTCTTTTTGTTAATATTAATTGTAAACTTCGCATTTATAGTAATTTCTAACACTTAAAAACACCGAAAAAAGTCACGACAAGCAATTAAACTGAAAGACAAGATAAGTAAATATGTTTATGTCTGTCAAACATCAAAAAAGCGTCTCCCCCACCGACCATAAACAGCCTTCAGACAAATCTATTGTTGTTTAAATCTAGAGTATGATCGAAGATATATATATATATATATATATATATATATATATATATATATATATATATATATATATATAGTGTTGCTAAGTAGAAATCAAGATGAAGACAGCTGTTTGAAAATTACGAAAAAAACGTTAAAAAAGACTGCTCATTTTTTAACTTTGAGGGGCGATAGCTCAGCTGTCTATGGCTCATATTCATTAGCTATTAGAACATACTTCATTTTGAGGCAAATCTGTGATCCAATCCCTATGGCAATTTTAAAAAAGTATTGGAATGACCCATATATTTTTTAAAATTATTTAAGATCTTACGAGATGGGAATCCTTTTTCTACCAAAATACTATGGAGAAGAATATTTCGAAACCATAGATTTTCCTACTAGAAAAAACAAGAAACTCTTCCCCATGATGTTTGATTTACCCTTGACTCCCTATGGACCTGATGATGATTCTTTCTGCGCGGATGAACTCGCGGAAGGTAAGAAAATCGAAACATGAAGAAATATTATGATGTTAATCAATTATAAAAACTAACATTATTACTTAAAAAAAATTAAAATTATTGTTAATTGAAAATTATAAACACATTATTGACACTATTTTATTTCGTTGAGAAAATCATTTTCAAAATTAACTTTAGTAATAACACAGGTTTACAAAAAAAAGTGTATGCCTATTTTCCCAGACCATTTTATTCTTATGTAATTAGACGCCCTGAATCCAAATCTGAGGTCAGCTGACCTCTATCACGCAAAGTTCAAGGTTATTCCAAGGTCAAATTGAGTAACATCCACTAAATACATCTGAAAAGGGAAATATGTAGGTTTTTGGGGTCCCTGAATCCAGATTCGTGATTTGTTTAATTCCCCAAGGTCAGCGAAAGGTCATTTCAAGGTCAAAGGGAGAAAAATCTGCAATAGATCTGTAAAAGAAAATATGTAGACTTTTAAGGGCGAGTCATTTCAAGGTCAATTTGAAAAAATCCGCTAAATAAATATGTGAGAGAAAAGAACCCACGCGGAGCTAGATCAATATTCATTACAGAGCAGACACGCAAGCGGATCAAGTTTTTGAGCCGAAACTCAACGTCCCAAAACCTCGTACCCTAGCTGTGCGTGGGTTCTCTTTTTTTTACAGATTTTTTTCAATTTGAACTTGAAATAACTCTAAAATGGCCTCTGGGTAACTTTGAGGTGGTAAACAAACCAAGATTTTAGATTCAGCGCCCCCAGATTTATTTAGTGGAATTATCTCAATTTGGCCTTGTAATGGTCCTAAAATGACCTCTAATCGACGTTGGAGAATTAAACAAACCAGGAATTCGAATTGAGAGTCCTGAGAAACATAAGCATCTAGTTCTTCAAATTTATTTAGCGAATTTTACTCAATTTGACCTTGAATCTAACGTGATAGAAGTTAGGGGACTTCAGGTTTGGATGTAAGGCTTCTAATTCATAAGTATAAAATGGTCTGGGTCAAATAGGTATCCACTTTTTTTTTGTAAACCTGTGAAATCAATTCCATATAAAAAATAAAACAAAAGTGTAAAAATTAATATTCACTCTACTGGCACTGTCTGAGTACTTTTTGAACTAACTGTTTCAACTCTTTAAACTACCCGTTCTTAACTCTTGTTCTTGAGTAACTGCCTCTTTCATAGCCAGATGGTTCTTATTTAAATAACATTGCCGTGACATCTTAGCAGAAATCTGGATTTTTCCAATCTACTTGCTTTGCAAGAAAAAGTCGCGCGATGTTGGTTCTTTACCCCAATCTCGTGATCCCGACGTCAGCAAACCGACATTCCTTTCTTGGCCTACTTTTGCAAGAAAAAGTCGCATGATCTATGTTGAAATAGTGTTTTTTACCTATATCTCGTGATTTCCGACGTCAGCAGATGGGCATTCCTTTCTTGGCCTACTTATTTTTCGCGTTCCAGAACAAAATACGTCACATATCTTGTGGTTTAGATTCAGATTTTATATTTTATTCGAATTTAGTATAGAGTTGAAATTAGAAGTGCTCGTCTCTGATAAAATTTGCACACCTATGGCTTAAAAAATGTGGTCTTAGGTAACGAAAAATAATTTAATTTTAATGAAGTTTTTTTTTCTATTGTTGAATTTTAAAGTAAATATTTGTACTATTTTTTAAGACTTCCTATTTATTTATTTTTATTTATTTTAAAATAAAATATATTTTAATCCGACTTTTCCTTTTATAAACTTGGATAAATTTTTGCTTTTGAAGTATTTTTAATTTATTAACTTCTTAGAAAAATAAAATTAGTCCCGGGGCATCACAGCGTATCTAATGTAAATCTGGCATTAGCAATACGTATGAAAATCTGTATTCGTTAATTATCCATATTAGCATAGGCATAAGCTAGTCTATGATATTAGCCTTTGAAAATACCTACAAATATGAGCATATTGGTTTATATTGCAATAGTCCTTATTCATAAGAAGACGTTGCAAAAGAACGAAATGATCATTCAGATAGGGGATTCTCTCTATCAAAGAAAAAATGTAAAAAAATACTAGTTCAAATAAATCTTTTTTTTTTCAAAT
The DNA here is from genome assembly GCA_034092305.1 of Diaprepes abbreviatus. NCBI lineage: Eukaryota > Metazoa > Arthropoda > Insecta > Coleoptera > Curculionidae > Diaprepes > Diaprepes abbreviatus. The sequence goes on along the minus strand of JASJET010000211.1, from coordinate 5,828,923 downwards.
TTTGGCACCCTTAACAAATACGGCCGAAGCGAGTACTCTCTTGCCTCCCCTCACGCTGCGTCACTGTTATTGCCTAAACTTAACTTTAAATCACTGTTTGTATACAACATCATGACGCGCATGAGCACGCGACTTCAAGGATTTGTTTTCGTGAGGTTTTTTTAGTTTAAATTAGAATATTATTTTTACTTCAACTATACAATTTTATAGATATATGGACATTTTAAACCTTATTTATTATAAAACATTTACAAGATATACATTTTGGAATTATTTCGTTTTTTAAGAGAATACACTATTTTAATTTATCTTTCATTAATGCTTTGACGAAGACTACTATTGTGGTTGTCGAACTTGCATTGTCTTTGTTTTTTTTTTTATTTATTTTTACGACGTTTCGGTTAGGTTGTATCGCTTCACTGTACATACCTCAATGATTTGAAGTTACAAAGTAGTGGTTGCCAAAGATTAGGTATCTCAACATTTGGTTTACTAAAGATTCTATTATTGTTTTTAATGTAAGCGGCTTCTATAAATTTTCTTTTTTTCATGTTCTTCTGCAATACCTGATCTCGACGTTTCCCCTTTTTGTGTATGAGTTTTATGTTCCTTAATTCTAACTTCTAGTGGTCGTTTGGTTTCTCCAATATACATTTCACCACACTCACATGGAACTTTGTAAACACATTCTTTTTTATCGGTAGTTTTCGGCTTTGTTTTTGTTAAATGAGCTCTAAGTGTATTTCCTGATTTAAAGGCTGTTTTTATATTATAACTACTGGCAATTCGTCTTATTTTCTCTGAAGTTCCCTTAATGTACGGAATGGTGAAGAAGGAATGTGTTTCTTGCTGTCCAGTGGTCATTGTTCTAAATTTATTTATGGCATCGTCAATTAGTTTTAAATGAAAATCATTCTGTTGTAAATCGGATTTAATATTTGCCACCTCTTTTTCCAGTGAATTGGCATTATTGCATATAGATATAGCGCCATTATAGAGGTTGGGTATAATTCCCCGTTTTGTTAAAACAGAATGATTAGAACTATTATTAAGGTATTGTCCAGTATGTGTTGGCTTTCTGTATACTGAAGTTTTAATAGTTTGGTTTGAACGGTTCAAGATGATATCTAGGAAGGGCAATTGATCATTTACCTCTTCTTCCATGGTAAACTTAATTGTGGGTCGAATGGTATTTAGATGTTTCAAGAAATCATTAAGTTCTTGATCATTGCCCTTCCATACGATGAAGGTATCATCGACATATCTCATATCCTGAAAAAAGGTAAATATGGACAATTAGTTGATAACCTACGATCGACGCTCACACCACACTACAATAAGCCACCACATATTTACGGACTACCAAAAATTCATAAAACGAACATACCATTGAGGCCAATAACCAGCTCTAGAGGATCCCCAACAAATGCATTAGCGAAGTTTCTTTTAAAAATAATACAACCTTTAGAAGGTAAGACAAACACATACGTTAAAAATTCTACACATTTCGTGAACATTATTAGTAACATTAATCTAGAGCCAGACGACAGGCTAATAAGCTTTGATGTGGAAGTCTGTATACCAAACGACCACTAGAAGTTAGAATTAAGGAACGTAAAACTAATACACAAAAAGGGGAAACGTCGAGATCAGGTATTGCAGAACACGCCTGGGATAAACAACACCATATAAAATGGTCTGAGGCTGCGGCAATATATATGGAACCCAACATGAAAAAAAAAAGAAAATTTATAGAAGCAGCTTACATTAAAAACAATAATAGAATCTTTAGTAAACCGAGTGTTGAGATACTTAATCTTTGGCAACCACTACTTTGTAACATCAAATCATTGAGGTGTGTACAGTGAAGCGAAAATTTATGCTTCAATGGACACAGTCCCTACATAAGCTCGTAGTCTTAAGACAAAACATTCAATTTATGCTTGATAACGATTACAGATACAACCTAATCGAAACGTCGTAAAAATAAATAAAAATAAAGACAATGCAAGTCCGACAACCAAATTTTAGTCAATCTTTAACATTGTGTACAACCTTCAAACAAAGACTACTATTGCGTCACATCATAGAAAAAAGAATTAGCGTCTAAAATTGTAATATTAAAACATCTTATATTACATTTGTTCCTTTAAAATGAATTTTTAATATTGTAAAAATTAACGCTAACTATTTACGAGTACATATAAAATTTAAACTAATGTTTTTTCAGATGAAAATGGCAATGACAAAACCAAGAATAACATTAACAAATCCGAGGAAGAGATTAAAGCCGACTCGTCCCCCAATTTAAAGCAAAGTACTGAGCTTCCATCACCATCTGACAAAGTTAAAGTTGTAAATAAGTGGGATGAAAATCCGTCCAAAAATACTGAAACAACGAAAAAAGACATGAAGTATAATGTTAAACCAAACGCCAATATGTTTTTTCCATCGTTTGGCAAAAAGTCTTAGTACATTGTAATATTTTTTACAGTTACATGTTTCGTAAGCAATAAGATTGTAATATATATTTTTTATTCTTTCTATAACATACATATAATTTTTCTGTTCTTTGTTATATTAAATACGCTACATTACATATTGTCTTTCTCTTCACGAAATATTTTAAGATATCATTAAAGTACCATTTGCTACCTGACGTAGTTTATGGTGTCAAGATACAGTTTGGTGGATTTTCTGAAGACTGATTGTTATTACAAAGTGATAAAAAATCAAATTTACTTGCAACATGGGGACCATGTCCGTGAATTAATGGGTATAAGACTAACCTAAATCAATATATTTGCGCTTATACCTTCAAACTTCGTATCCAATCTTTCTTTAAGATCTTCCATTTTTATGCTGCAACAATAGGCATGATGACTGATTTTGGAAAAATGCTCCGCGATGTTTTTACGCACCTACTTTATTCAAAATAAATCTTATTTTCGGAAAAAATGTATGTTTTGAAGGAAAAATTGACCTTTTTAAAATACAATTTAAATTTCGCACCAAAACGCTAGAATAGTAATGGCGTCCGTCTGTGACGTCACCCTTTCGTAAACACTTGACAAGTTGCATCGTATTGAATGTTTCGATTCGTATTTTCCATTATTTTGTGCGGTAATCATGAATTCTAATGTGTATCGATGTAATAGTACATTGATAAAAAAAAATTATTTATTAACGTGCCAAAGAAGAAAAACATCAGAAATATGTGGCTAAATCTTGCAAGACGATACCCAGTTTCGGTTCAGTAATTCATTGCTGTGAAAATCAATCTGATGTTTACTTTATTTTATATAAATAAGTGCCGAAGTTCTCAAACAAAATATATGTAAGGTGAATATTTGTCAATAACGCTGTCGATCCCGTTTGCGGTTAGATTTCATTTCTTTATTACTGTATATATACACTGCTTAAGAATGCAAAAGGCAAGCTAATCTTAGACACCCAAGAGAAACTTAAAAAATGGACAGAATACATCAAAGACCTCCCACACAGCACTAGACGTCTTATGGACGTCATTTTTATATCCAGATTATGTCTGAACGTCTTAAGACGTAAATAAGTCGTCTTATAGACGTTGTTTTAAAGACGTCCATAAGACGTGTATATACAACGTCTTTAAGATATCTTTTAAAAGTCTACATACTACATTTTATATGAAAATAAATACAGTTGTGTATAATTTAGTTGATAAAAACTAAAAAGCATTTCCTTTATAGAACTTTTGCGTGATCTTTTTTATCAATACTTTGGTGCGTTTTGTCACAGACTGTTTGATGTACCGATAACAATGACACACATAAATATATTTATGATACCAGCGAAACTATAATTTAAAAAAAAACCGCCTTTTGTTTCTGTCAACTGTCATTTTTCAGTTTTGTATTTGTGTTTCGTCATGTCATTATTCATTTTTAGTGTTGTTGGGGTGCCGACTGTGAAAATTTAACTTTTGAAAGAATTTTATTAAAATAGTTGATTTATCTATGTGCCTCTGAAAATCTTTTTTATTCGTGTTTATGTAATACTTAAGGTAAGATCGAGAATCATATGTACTTAGGAAAAACAGTAACGTTATTTATAGTTTGTGTTACAGGAAATTCCCGAATGCTTTACCGCTTATATTTTTTTAGTAATTCTATGTTAGAAGTATGAAATAAAATCTTCAAAAATATTATCTGTGCGAAAAAGACTTGCACAGCTCATCCAGACCCGGTCCTAAATATTACAAGAAATATTACTAATGAAGTGGAAGGCGAAATGAAACCTGTAAGATTTAATTTGTTCCTGATGATTGGTTTATATTTAAAGAACATAGAAAATAGAGTTTTGTTAATTACAAGAAGTAATTTTGTTTAAGGTTTTAGACATTTCAAAACTGGGAGTAGGGAGCATTTATGACTTTGTAAAGCGAGTTTGTAAAATTACCATGTACAGTTAATTAGTACGAAAAGGAAAGAGAAAGTTTTACGATTCCAACTTGGCGAGACCTATTATGAGTAAGTTCTGGCTTTCATTATACATATTAACCTTGAAATAGCATAAGTCACGATTCTATAGTAGAGAACAATTATAAAAATTTGCAAAAATATCAAAAAATTTACTCCCACAAATGATAAACTTTATCCTATAAAATTAAAATCAGTTTGTTATTAGGATCTACAGAGACAACAGGACTGGCAAATAGTCGGAAGAATGAGGAAATTTCAATCCAAACATGGCTGAAAAGGGCATCAGACCAGATTTGTTATTCGACTAAATAAAAATTCTTGTTTTTAAAACTATTTAAAGATTTGTGTACTTTTTATTTCAATAAACTTTTATTTTGTTGATAGTCTACCTTTTAGAGTTATTATATCGAAGGGATAAACTAAGGCTTAAATTTGATAGGTTCACTTATAGTTCGAACAGTAGTAGTTCTGAAAATATTTGCTCTTCTACCTCACTTCCTCAATTTCGAATTAGAAAAAGTTTACATTATGCTTAAGTTATGTATTTTTTTGTATAAAGAGATTATGTTGAACATATTTTTTAAAGCAAATTATTCATGCGGAACTTGTAGTTATTTAAAATGGTAGTGTATATTTTGCTCTTGATTTTTTCTTAATTACAGTTATTTCTTGGACTTTTGAATAATTACGGTTTGATTTTGTAAACAAGACAAACAAAAAAATTAAAGGGACCCTTTTTAATGTATATAATTTTATTGGTGGAATATGTTGTTTTAATGTTGGGAAGGGACGTCCATAAGACGTTGTAAGCAAATGTCTTAAAGACGTTACCTTTTGTAACATAAGACGTCTATACAACGTCTTATGGACGTCCATAAGACGTCCTGAATGTTGAGATCAGACGTTTTATGGACGTCTTTAAGACGTATTTGTGCTGTTTGGGCTGTTTAAAGACAACCGAGTAGAGCAGATGGAGATTGAAGTAGAAGATAACGAGGCATTAACGATACTGAAAGATGAAATGAAAGCAGCTATAAGAAACAACAAAAATGGAAAAGCACTAGGTACAGATCAAATCCCAGTAGAAATCTTAAAATGCATGAATGATGATACAATGGATATATTGTTAGATCTGTTGAACACAGTATATAAAACGGGGAATATACCCACCTTTTGCGCTATTCGAAAAAACAAAAATGCAAAAGACTGCAGCGAATATAGAACTATATCTGATAAGCCATGTACACAAGGTGTTTTTAAAAGTAATACACGGACTCATTTATAAAGAACTTGACAAGGGGATAGATGACAGTCAGTTTGGATTCAGAAATGGTATAGGCACCAGAGACGCGTTGTTTGCACTTAATGGGCTTTCACAGAGATGTATGGATATGAACACTGATATACACATTTGTTATGTTGACTTCGAGAAGACTTTTGATAAAATTAGACATGAAAATCTAGTCGAGATTCTAAGAAGAAAAAACATAGACAACAAAGATTTAAGAATAAAACTAACCTATATTGGAATCAACGCGCACAAATAATAGTAGAGAACGAAACAAGTCCGGAAATTGAAATAGGAAGAGGAGTGAGACAAGGATGCATTTTGTCACCGGTACTATTCAATGTGTACAGTGAATCGATTTTCGAAGAAGCACTGTTAACGAAAAGTATGGGAATAATAATAAACGGAAGAGCTGTAAACAACATAAGATTTGCAGACGACACTGCGATCATAGCTAGCTCCGCTGAAGAACTCCAAGAACTAGTGAACGAAGCAAATAACGTTTGCGAGCAACACGGATTAAAATTGAATACCAAAAAAACTAAATATATGGTAATAAATAAAAAAACAAAACATGCAAACAATCATAAAGTTGCGAAGTGTGAATTTAGAAAAAGCGCAAAAATACAAATACTTGGGCACATGGATAACAGCAAATAATGAACAAACAACAGAAATAAGAACGAGAATAGAAATGACAAGAAGTGCGTTTGTAAAACTGAAAACCATTCTGTGCAGCAGAGACATCACTCTAGAACTAAGAATGAGAATTTTAAGATGTTATGTATTTTCAGTGCTGCAGTATGGGTTGGAAGGCTGGACACTAAAACAAGAACACATAAATAAACTGCAAGCGTTTGAAATGTGGTGTTACAGAAGGATATTGAGAATATCTTGGACGGAGAGAAAAACAAACGTAGAAGTATTGTTAGCGATAGACAAAAACTATGAAATAATTAACAACATAAAAATAAGGAAACTGCAATATCTTGGACATATAATGAGAGACCAGCGATACGAGTTGCTTAGATTGATCATGCAGGGTAAAATAGAAAGAAGAAGATATATCAGAAGAAGAATTTCATGGTTGAGAAATTTGAGAGAGTGGTTCAATTGTAGCTCAGTAGAACTTTTTCGAGTAGCGGCAAATAGGGTGAGAGTGGCAATGATGATATCCAACCTCCGACAGGAGATGGCACTGAAGAAGAAGAAGTATTATATTTAAAGTTCCTAACTAAAAGCTTTTTCTTTTTCCCGTTACCAAATAATATGGAAAATTGTATATAGTACCACGTAATGGATTCCGTTTTACAAGTGCGCATGAAGTCAGGGTCTATAGCTACAAAATTTGAATACCAACCAGGCAGAAACAAACGAACTTCTGACACCGCTGAGCGTCCCTACATTCTCAAAAAATGAAGAAGGTGTCTAACTGAAGAAAGTGAGAAAGATCCCAAATACCACACTTCAGTCCACTGGATATCCATCGTTTATCCAAAGCTGGACATACTGGGTATCCATGGGATGTCCAGAATTTGTTCACCAACATCCTATGAATATCCACTGGACTATACGATTGTCCCACTCATGGATGTCTTTTTGGATTACATATATTGTCCAATATGGATCATTTTTGGATATTAATAGGACTAATTTTGGATGTCCATATATTGTACATTCTTGACCCGATTGTGGACATATTATCTGATGGTATTGTGCTTTTTGGATAAATAGGTCATAATCTATTGTTCCCTCTTCTTGATGTTCCGCTAACGTGAATAGTAAATATTTTCAGAATTTGCTTAGGGTCCGAGAGCTTACAGTACCTAATTAATCTGCACTTCTGAAGACACAGACCACTCATGTCATCAAAACGTCGATAACAAGTAACCATAGATGGCCTTATTAGTCCCAAAAATTAAACAGATATAAATTATATTAGCGAACCAGGTAACAGGAACTGGATCCACATATTACACTTATTGATTACAATTGTCAAGTTTTTAATACAATACTATATAAGAATATAAAATTTTATAATTAGTCGAATTGCAAGTGCTACAAAATATAGCTTCAATTGATTTAAATTGTTCAAGATCTAGAAGGATCGCTATGAATAAGTTATCTGGTTCCATAGTAATAGGTACAATTTCAATTGGGTAATAGAAAATATACCAATTATTTAAATAAAGACTTTTTATTGTTACAATAATTATTTTTTTCTAGATTTATTTCTGTAGTTTATTCTCTTCAGCCATTGTCTAATCTCGTCTGTTTTTTATCGGCCCCCCATTCTTCTACCGCAGCTGAAAATTAATAAGGTTTAACGTTAAATGATGCAGTATTTTCTGGTTTTGTAGGAATTTAAATCTCTCTCTCTCTCTCTCTCTCTCTCTCTATATATATATATATATATATATATATATATATATATATATATATATATATATATATATATATATATTAACTAAATGCATCGTTATTGCTTAGAGTGCTTGAACCAACAGACCAGAGAAAAAATTTTAACACACTTTTTGTCTGGGTATTATCAGAACAAGAGGATCTAGAGTTCAACGTGTAAAATCTGACACCCAATTTGTTCTTATTATTTACGAGTATGACAAATAAAACAGAGAGATTTTCTTCATCAAATTTTTATATTTAAGTGGTAATTTACCTACAAATAGTGAACATAAGTTCTTTAAAGGACACTTTACTGTTCCATCATATGTATAATTCTTGGAAAGGCTATCTGTCATTATTACAATAAAATATCTTTTAATAAGGTAATAGGTATAATTTCCTCCAATTTTCGCTAATTGTAAAACCTAAAATTATATTACTTTATTGAGATAATTAAACGTTAATTCCACATATGCTAACTTGAGAAGATTTTTGACTTTAAGAATCAAAGTAAAAAAATATATATAAAATAATCCTGTAAATTAAGTTTTTTTTTATCAATAGACTCATACACATAAAGAAGCATTACTCGAATAAGTTTCAGCTTTTATTTCAGGAGAAGTGTAATAAACTTACTGCATCTTTAAAGTTTAAATTGTCCTGAAGATCTTATGTGACTTGAAGCAGCTGATTATTTTCTTAAGTAAAAGGATAGTTGAACTCCTGCAGAAAATTCTTTGTAGATACTTGTTGTTTTTTCCCTATTTAAGATTACCTGAATATCCTCTCTAATTTGGTACAAATTGGCTTTCACATAGGAATTTTATTTGGACCAATCGGTGGAAAATTCATCTAACAAATAATTAAAATAAATTAAATTATAAGTCTAAACCTAGAGTCGAACTGTCAAAACTTTATTATATATTATTATTTAACAATTATACTGCACAAAAATACACATCAATGTAAACTTTTACTAGCGTTTAATCCAAAATAGTCATAAAAAAATTAATATAATTATTCAAATTTGTTATAGCTTTTATTCCATTATAAATTTTGATAACATTTATTAATGCCAGCAATCTTATTAGACTGATTACTCAATAATGACTTTGTCAGAGAGAATTTTCTCTAAAATTTACAATTTTATTATTACACAAATTTACAACTCTATCTGTGCTCCATTTTAACCAACAAGATACAAAATTCATTGGCCTATCAATATATTTGCACTTATTTGTAGTAATTTCCATTTAAATAAGTGATTGTATGAAAAAGTATAGCTACAAAAGCTATATTTTAACATACGTGTTTTGATACTTAATATTTTGTTCACTTTCAAATTTATGCGAGTTTGATACTAAATTATCAGCTTTTCGTCGGGCATGTCTGTAGTTTCGTTCGGTAATTTTTGTTATAATTAAAAAAAATATACTTACCTTTAACGGTGGCATCTTCTTCAAATAAAAAGCACACTTGATTTTAGCTCAACCAAAACTCTAAAGGTCTTTTTTAGCTCGACGTCAACACAATAATGGGCACAAAATATCTGAAGGGATATTTTGTGATCATGGCGGGCCGGCGAGTTAAGAAATGACAATTCTACAGGCCGATATTACAGTATCCGATTTTACCGACAACCTGAAATTTAATTAATGGACGTCTGATGGACTTACACTGGACATCCAGATATGGACGTCCATATAGATTACAGGTCATCACATCTAATGGACATCCATAAACGGTCCATGGACATACAGGACATTATATGTACCTATTCTGGATATCCAATGGAAATCTTGTGCTATCTGGGTTTATACCGGTAACCTGTTTTATTGAATTCAGGTGTATATCTTTTCTGTTTGCCGGTTTAATCATGACATTATAGGTAATTATGATTCCAAACAGTCTTTGTGGTAACTATTATTATTATTATTATAGTCTGTTGCAAAAATTATAGTATATAATAAAAAGTTAATAGTTACAGTTTATTCACAAGCACTTATTCTTATTTTTTAGCTTTGCACACAATTGAAGATCTAGAAGCACTACCACCTTTCCAAAATCAGCTGATAAATAAGTACAAGTATATATATATTATACAAATTCAGAAGTAAAGCTGTCCAGACTGAAGTTAATACAGTGCACCAGTTAACCTCGCTCCCAGCATCAAGGAGTCGATTCTTGGCAAATTTCAGTTATTGACCTTGATAAATCCTTGTTCCATGACGTTGTTGTACTTTTGGTAGCACGAAACAGACACACTTGATAATTTTATCCACGAAATATCTGATTAACAATGCAAATAAGGACAAATTCGAACGATAAAGGCAATAAATAATGATGACTGATGTGATATTTACGAAAGCGTGACGTCACGCGCTTCTGATTGGTGTTCGACCTAATATGGCCGATTTCCATATTTTGTGTTTGTATTTTTACTAAAATAAATATAATCTCGCATGTAATCTAAAAATAAATGTGTTTTTTAATATCTGTCTCGTCTATATAATTACTTCAAGTCATAATTCCAATGATTCTTCGTTACAGTCATCATGCCTAATAGTCATTCTGAATGTTTCTACGTAATAAAAAGGCTACCAACAATAAATTTTTTCCAAATGCTAATTCCGCTGGCCAAAGTAATGCTTTTTTTAAAATTTTTCAGGTATGTTAAACAAGAGGGGGGACACTTACCAATATACGATCAGTGAAAGGTTCGACCACAAGTTACCAACTTAAAAATAATCATACTTTTCTGTACTTTTCAATAAGTTTTGATAGTTTGGTAGAAGTGTCACAAAACGGTTTTAGTTTTTTTTATGATTTATCGGGGTTTTATCTTATTTCGAGTGTTTTATAGATACACTTTATCAATATACTTAAAATGCATTGCAACAATATATTTAGTCATAATATAAATTTTATTTTTTAAAGTATTGTGCCTTGTGTTAAAGTTTGCATTTTATTTATTTGAAAATTATATCATATTTACTATAAAAGTACAAAATTGATCATTTTCGCTTGTAGGTAAGTAGCTACAATCTAATATCTAAATTTCTTGTTCTGGATATAATATACAATAATGTAAGATTTCTGAGGTGTGGCAATTTTTATTTCGGGAATCTTTGTATAACGTCTCATGTGGGAACACCAACACTGGTGTGTTGAATAAGGACACATCAAGTTCCACTTTGATAACATATTTTGTTCATGTAAATATTTTGACACTCACTGGATCACGAATTTTCGATGATTTTTTATATATTGTTGTGAATACACACTTATTTTACGATACAATATCATATTTCAGATTTAATATTGTGTTAAAACTATAATTCTTCGATTGCGGGGAAACCCCGATATTAACCGGCGCTTTGGCTCGGTGCTTCCCCGATTTCAGAGCGCGACGTCACCACAGCTATAAAACCAAAAGACAGCGGCGTCAGGTTTAACAGACAGTTAAAAAGGATCTATTTTAGGGAATTTTCGAATAAGATATAAATTTTCTAATTTTTATATAAAACCTAATAAAACTTTGCCATGTTGTATAACCGATAAGGACTCACGAATCTAAATCATAAATAACCTTTAACATTACCAAGAAAGTCGGGAACGGAATCGTTACTAAATATGTAGGCACAAAATTTTGACACGTGTCAGTTTTCAGAGTTAAAGCTCGAATTTATAGATCCTTTAAACGGTTAACTAAAAAACGTTACAACATTTATTTTGGAAAAATTAACTATTTTCGAGAAAATCTGAATCATACATACCCTAGTAATAACAGTAATTTCAATCTTGTACGAAATTAATTAAGTACCAGAGAACTCGTCGATTTGACAGATAAATAATGTTATATATACCAGTACAACTCGAGACGGTCACCGCCATATGTCTAAATACCAGAATCACTCGGGCCTGTCACTAATGTTATTTGTAAGTTTAATCAGTACTTCGACTACGTTATTTACTTCACCAAAACTACTCTGATGAGTCAATAATGTCATATGTCACTTCTAAGTTGTCATTTTGGGTGCCCTTATGATCCAGGCTTCGCAATTGCAAAATTTAAGTTTTATTTGAAAGGTTCAGTCACGAGTTACCAACTTAAAAATAATTATACTTCCGTATTTTTGAATAGGTTTTGATAGTTTGATAAGAGTGTCAAAAAACGATTTTAGTTTTTTTTATGTTTTATCGGGGTTTTATCTTGTTCTGAGTGTTTTATAGATAAACTTTATCAATATACTTAAAATGTATTGCAACAATATATTTAGTTATAATATAAATTTTATTTTTTAAAGTATTGTGCCTTGTGTTAAAGTTTGCATTTTATTTATTTGAAAATTATATCATATTTACTATAAAAGTACAAAATTGATCATTTTCGCTTGTAGGTAAGTAGCTACAATCTAATATCTAAATTTCTTGTTCTGGATATAATATACAATAATGTAAGATTTCTGAGGTGTGGCAATTTTTATTTCGGGAATCTTTGTATAACGTCTCATGTGGGAACACCAACACTGGTGTGTTGAATAAGGACACATCAAGTTCCACTTTGATAACATATTTTGTTCATGTAAATATTTTGACACTCACTGGATCACGAATTTTCGATGATTTTTTATATATTGTTGTGAATACACACTTATTTTACGATACAATATCATATTTCAGATTTAATATTGTGTTAAAACTATAATTCTTCGATTGCGGGGAAACCCCGATATTAACCGGCGCTTTGGCTCGGTGCTTCCCCGATTTCAGAGCGCGACGTCACCACAGCTATAAAACCAAAAGACAGCGGCGTCAGGTTTAACAGACAGTTAAAAAGGATCTATTTTAGGGAATTTTCGAATAAGATATAAATTTTCTAATTTTTATATAAAACCTAATAAAACTTTGCCAGGTTGTATAACCGATAAGGACTCACGAATCTAAATCATAAATAACCTTTAACATTACCAAGAAAGTCGGGAACGGAATCGTTACTAAATATGTAGGCACAAAATTTTGACACGTGTCAGTTTTCAGAGTTAAAGCTCGAATTTATAGATCCTTTAAACGGTTAACTAAAAAACGTTACAACATTTATTTTGGAAAAATTAGCTATTTTCGAGAAAATCTGAATCATACATACCCTAGTAATAACAGTAATTTCAATCTTGTACGAAATTAATTAAGTACCAGAGAACTCGTCGATTTGACAGATAAATAATGTTATATATACCAGTACAACTCGAGACGGTCACCGCCATATGTCTAAATACCAGGATCACTCGGGCCTGTCACTAATGTTATTTGTAAGTTTAATCAGTACTTCGACTACGTTATTTACTTCACCAAAACTACTCTGATGAGTCAATAATGTCATATGTCACTTCTAAGTTGTCATTTTGGGTGCCCTTATGATCCAGGCTTCGCAATTGCAAAATTTAAGTTTTATTTGAAAGGTTCAGTCACGAGTTACCAACTTAAAAATAATTATACTTCCGTATTTTTGAATAGGTTTTGATAGTTTGATAAAGAGTGTCAAAAAACGATTTTAGTTTTTTTTATGTTTTATCGGGGTTTTATCTTGTTCTGAGTGTTTTATAGATAAACTTTATCAATATACTTAAAATGTATTGCAACAATATATTTAGTTATAATATAAATTTTATTTTTTAAAGTATTGTGCCTTGTGTTAAAGTTTGCATTTTATTTATTTGAAAATTATATCATATTTACTATAAAAGTACAAAATTGATCATTTTCGCTTGTAGGTAAGTAGCTACAATTTAATATCTAAATTTCTTGTTCTGGATATAATATACAATAATGTAAGATTTCTGAGGTGTGGCAATTTTTATTTCGGGAATCTTTGTATAACGTCTCATGTAGTGATGTGAGAATACGTATTAAAATAACCGAACAATTCGAATATTAACTTAATCGTATTAAACCGAATAGTTCTTTGGCATCCGGAATGCGGAATTCGGAATGTGATGTGCTTCGGTTCTATTGAAATAAATGGAAACATAGTGTCAGAATAAGAATAATTTTATCCTTGTTTCGTTTGTAATAACGCATAAGTATGTCTTGGTCTTCGGAGCGACAAGAAAACGAAGATCGAATCATACGGATGGTGCTCGTTTCATTCGTATTAGTTCGTACTGTTTCGGGTGATATGGGAATACGTATTGAAATAACCGAGCAATATTCGAATAGTAAATTAATACGTATTAATTTAGACTCTTCCCTGGCATACGGAATGTGATGATACCGATGATTTTTTATATAACGAACGATGCCCGATGGAAACGGATGTCACGGACGCTGCGGCATCGAATACACTTGTTCGTTCACCAGTGCTGGAGATGATTATTATTCTATTATTTTAGGTGCAAGTACTTTTGATGACGCAGAGCATAAAAATATATTTTAAAGTTATAAAATAAAAATTCATATATATATATATATATATATATATATATATATATATATATATATATATATACAAAAAAAAGTTTTATTATAGAAATTAAAACAAAATGTATATCATAAAAACATATAAATTTAACGTTAGTCCCAAAAACATATCTTAAATTGTTTTTAATAAATCAAGGAAAACATACATTCTAGTAATATTTAATCTGAACATAAATAAAAAATAATCCCAGATGGTTTTCTTTGAAAATAATATGTACAATATATAAATAAAACAATAATTTTGAACTTAGGTAGAAGTGATACGTCGTTTTCGCAAAATTTCATGCTGCTGACTTCCGTTCATAGTTAAAAGAATTAAAGAGCCAGGATTATTTTTTAATTCTGTGGATTGGCTTATACATGGAATCTCATCTTGGTAAAAAAACCTCAGGGATATTTTTTACTGCTTGGAGTTTAACAAAACCTGAAATATGAACTTGAATCTCATCGGTAACATTATTTTTATTCATTTCTTCATGGTACAGAAGTGGACGTATTTCAGAAATATATATTTTTTTAAATTACCAATGGTATTTTAAATATTTTAATTTTCGATTACACAACCGACATAGGGGAAATTTACTATTTGATGAATTGGCAAAAAAAACAATTGATTTTTGTGTGGGAGCCATGATGTAAAACCTAAAATTTGACGCGGCGCCTATGTCTAAATTTTTACTAAACCACTGTTGTCCAATTCCCTATCTAGAGCCGCGAGGAGTTCAATTCGTATTAATTCGTAATGTTTCGTCAACATTCCGCAATTCGTATTGTTAAACAATCCGAATATTACATTCATCCGGATCCGTATTATTCGAATATCAAAATCATCCGAATATTTACAACACTAGTCTCATGTGGGAACACCAACACTGGTGTGTTGAATAAGGACACATCAAGTTCCACTTTGATAACATATTTTGTTCATGTAAATATTTTGGCACTCACTGGATCACGAATTTTCGATGATTTTTTATACACTGTTCTGAATACACGCTTGTTTTACGATACAATATTATATTTCAGATTTAATATTGTGTTAAAACTATAATTCTTGGATTGCGGGGAAACCCCGATATTAACCGGCACTTTGGCTCGGTGCTTCCCCGATTTCAGAGCGCGACGTCATCACTACTATAAAAACCAAAATACAGCGGCGTCAGGGTTGCCAGATCTAAGGAAATTTCCCTAAATCTGGGCAATTTTGCGACAGACAGTTAAAAAGGGTCTATTATAGGGAATTTTCGAATAAGATATAAATTTTCTAATTTTTATATAAAACCTAATAAGTAATGTTTCTTTTTACGCATTGATATGCAAAACAGCGTACAAGTCTTGAACGCAGTTGTATATGTATTAAGAAATTTCGGTGATTTCCCATGTTCCCTGGTTTTTAGTCTGTAAACTACCGGGGAAATCCCGACCGCTTTATGTATTATGCAATTTTAGAAAAAAAATACTCAACGTTGCCGGACACATTGTGTGGAATTTTGCATACTAAAAGTTTGTTAAAAAAAGGGTCTATTTTAGAGAATTTTCGAATAAGATATAAATTTTCTAATTTTTATATAAAACCTAATAAAACTTTGCCAGGTTGTATAATCGATAAGGACTCACGAATCTAGATCATAAATAACCTTTGACATTACCAAGAAAGTCGGGAACGGAATCGTTACTAAATATGTAGGTACAAAATTTTGACAGGTGTCAGTTTTCACAGTTAAAGCTCGAATTTATAGATCCTTTAAACGGTTAACTAAAAAAACGTTACATTTATTTTGGAAAAATTAACTATTTTCGAGAAAATCTGAATCATACATACCCTAGTAATAACAGTAATTTCAATCTTGTACGAAATTAATTAAGTACCAGAGAACTCGTCGATTTGACAGATAAATAACGTTATATATACCATATATATATATATATATATATATATATATATATATATATATATATATATATATATATATATATATATATATATAGTTAAAACTTTAATTATTTGATTGCGGGGAAACCCCGATATTAACCGGCGCTTTGGCTCGGTGCTTCCCCGATTTCAGAGCGCGACGTCACCACTGCTATAAAACCAAAAGACAACGGCGTCAGGGTTGCCAGATCTAGGGAAATTTCTCTAAATCTAGGGAATTTTTGGACAAACAGTTAAAAAGGGTCTGTTTTAGGGAATTTTTGAATAAGATATAAATTTTCTAATTTTTATATAAAACCTAATAAATAATGTTTCTTTTTACGCATTGATATGCAAAACAGCTTACAAGTCTTGAACGCAGTTGTATATGTGTTAAGAAATTTCGGTGATTTCCCATGTTCCCTGGTTTTTAGTCTGTAAACTACCGGGGAAATCCCGACCGCTTTATGTATTATGCAATTTTAGTAAAAAAATACGCAACGTTGCCGGACACATTGTGTGGAATTTTGCATACTAAAAGTTTGTTAAAGTCGAGCAATTGTTTTAATTTCTGTATTAGCCCGGAAATTGTTAAGATATTTAAATCAGAAATTTTGTATAGAGAGAACAAAAATCCATCATACATTTAAAAAAAGTGTTTTGTTTATTTTTTTTAGAATATGTTAGCGATTGGGTATATTAAGTACACACTTTTACATTGTTTAAAGTTTAGATTTATTATTTGTAATTCAATAAACTTAAAAAATAAATCAAAAATTATTAAAACTTTAATTCACTTACGGGTGTAAAAGCGACCAATCACATTGCGGCGACGTCAGATGTAGGACGTCAATTCGTTAATTTCAAATACCGCGCCGAATACGTGAAATATGGTAGAAGAAAGAAGAAATATCGTAAAATAGATAGGAATTCTATCGTAAAATAGAGCATACCGTAAATTAGATTGTCGGAAATTGGAGATTCCAGCCAATTTACCTAGGGAAATCTAGGGAATTTTTTATCAAAAATCTAGGAAATTAAAATAAAATTATCTGGCAACCCTGAGCGGCGTAATTAAGGACTTTACGGGTTGCTCTTTTGGAGTCAACTTGTCCTTTTTCCGATTGAGCGTACCTTTCGGGTGCCACGTTGACTATTCTATTTTTTAGGCAGCTCGTGGTTCTTCAAGTAGGTTCAGTGCTGTCAAATGTTCCACAGAAAAATACTTGCAAGTTTTATATTTATTCCTGGCAATTCCTGGCAAAATACGTATGATAAGAAAATGCTGATATTGCTCATTTAAACTGAATATTAGAGAAATACAGATGATAAAAACATTGTCCATCCCTTAAATTTTAGACTGCAAAACCATAAAACAAAAAAAGAAATAACTACATGTGAGAAGCAACAAGAGATAGTATAAAGATTTAATTTTAGAGGTGGGGCTTCTTATCGATTTTCACACACTTGCCATCAATTGTATGTACAGTTCGCCTTAATATTTTATCTATTCCTGGCATGATAGTATTCTTGGCAAACTTACTGGTACAGCTAATTATTCCTGGCAAATGCCAGGAATTATTGGCAAATTGACAGCCCTGAGTAGGTTATCTTTGAGAACATAACATACTACAGAAAATAAAGATCGTGCACGTTACTTAATTCCGGAAATTGACACCGTCGATGAAAAGACGAGGTCAGTGGCGTGTACGAATTACTGAACCGACGCGTCCTGACTTTTAAACATAAATACCAGAACGTGACAAAGTGAAGAAAACCTGATATTGACATTGCGACTAATAGTCAACTTGGTGTTGGCTACAAAGTTATGAATACCGATCTTGACAAATCCCGAATGTGACAGTGGAGAGAAAATAATCCCGAACTTGTCTTGCGGAAAACAGTACTGAATTTGAAAAAAAAAACTGAACAAAAAGTTAAGGACGAGTGTTACTTGACAACCTCTTCCTAATTGGCTCATTCCTTAAAATTGTTCCTTTGATAAAAAAAAATTTAATTAATATTCGTCATCCCGGTGAGCGAGAAGAAAGGTGAGGCGACTAGCAACAACCCTTGGTTTGTGTTAAAACTTCGGTTTTACACAAATAGTTGATAATGCGGAAATTCTTAAAATAAATTAATCCCGACGGTAACGAACTTCCACGTTTCCTGAAGGATAAATTTAATCCAATAAACCCGGTAAATAGGTCATATTCTCGGAGATGGGTACAAAAATACCGAATAATGGCGAGGTGCAGTGACATCTCGTTAGAATCGAAAAATAATTAAAATTGCGAAAGGTAGTTGAAAGAGCCCCTTAGAAAAAATTATGTAAAATTCGGTAAATTTAAAATTAAATTAAATAAAAAAAAACACCCATACTCCATAGTTTGGAAGTAAAAAATACGATAATGGACCAGGCGCGGACCCAAGGGGGGCGGTGGGGGCGATCGCCCCATTCCCTTTCTAGAGATTTGAGTTCAGGAAAATAGACCCGATTTTGCCTCTTATACTATAGTTTATTCAAGAACTAGAGAGAGTAATAAATCATTTTTACCCTTTTTTTTCTTCGCAAATTTGGGTTGGATAACAAGATATATTTGGAGGTGTGAAGTGTTAAAAAGGATTTTAATTCTTGTCATAGGCGTCAGAAGGAGGTTTATTATCACTAAGTATTTACGGCATAGAATATTATTTCGGTAATAAACTTAAAATAAAAAGTTTTTATAATATTATTTTATTTCTTATGATTTCTTAATAATTCACATACATTAGAAAAAATAGATAATTTTGACATATTTAACACAAATCACAACAGTCTTTTTATTATTTTTAATTTTGGCATAGGAACCGTTTTAGGCACATTCAGACTAAAACGTAGCCTTTTTCTCTCAAAAAATTCGAAGTTTAAATTTAAATACTTACAAAATACCCGTTGTCAAAAATACAAGAAGTTAAAAATAAATTCGTCCATATGATATTAAAATTTTTTTGGGACTATCGGTCATTTTATTATTAATTAAGAACATTTTTAGGACATTTGACGTTTCAGTTTATTTATTTCTTAAATCATGTACAGAAATACAATTAAATACTAAAAAGGGATTCAAATGTAATTAATTTTTATATATTACAGTTAAAATTAGACCTACATATTTTTATTTCTATTGCACTGACATCTTAATTTAATTTACTTTATTATATGGAAATCCGATAGCCCCAAAAAAAAATAAAATAAACGTGTTAATTCTACACGCTTAAGAAAAATACACAAATACAATAATAAAATAATAAAAAAATTACGACTACTTGGAATTAATATATGTAAAATTAAAAAGTGGGACACATTAAAATAAAAATATATAAAAAATAAAAATAAATTAACAACATTAAACAATAAAATACAACAAAAACGAAAATTTAAATAATAAATTGTGTTTACACTGGTAAATATTACGTATGTAATACGTAATCAAAGTTAGTGAAGCTATCTTTGCTCAAATTAATTATAATTGGTTCCTCTATCTCACTGATAATCAGATTCAGTTTTCACATTTTGTTTTATTCTTTTATTATATGGATTTTTCCCAATTTTCTGCATTAACTTTATTCAAAAAAACCTTTCAAAAGTTCAGTTAAATTACTAATTTTGTAAATTGTGTTATTTCTAGCAACTCTACCGTTTACTTGAGACAATTCCAGTCGTTTTTTTCTCCTTCAGTATTCGGTACATAGTAGATTTTCCAACACCTGTCATGTTGGAACACACCTCAACAGAGCTTTTAGCATTATTATCTAGATATTGATATATTAAGGTATCATAAACATAAGTTTTTCGTTGAGGAAAAAATGGCTTGGTTTATAGAGGCAGAAACCATATCTTTTGGGTATCTTACTAATCTCAGATAATATATGAAAACAAGCGCAAACAAGATAAATCACGAAGGACACACTGTGAAGTGTACTTTGCTTACTGACAGAAATTAAATTGAATTATCAGAAATTTTATTGTTGCAGTAAATTTATAAAAGCTTATAATATTTAAATATAATTAAATATAAATAGATTTACGTCAGTCCTCAGTTACCTGCGGCAATGGAGCAAGTACGTTGGAGGTTTCGGTAACGGTTTTATTACTCTCTCTAGTTCTTGAATAGAGTATAGGAATGTGTATGCTTGCGAACCCCCCTCCCAAGAGTTCTGAGTTCAGGAAAATAGAACCGATTCTGCCTTTTATATTAGGAATGTGTATTTTTCCGGCGTCTCCCCCCCCCCCCTCCCTTCGACAACTTGCTTTCGCTTGCCATACTGTACTTTTGTGATATCACTGCCCCCCAAAGAGAGAGACTGGATCCGCCCCTGATGGCAGACCTCAGTTACCTGCGGCACTAGAGCAGGTACGTCGGTGGTTTCAGTGACAATTTTATTACTCTCTCTAGTTCTTGAATAGAGTATAGAAATTATAGTTAATAAAGTAGTGATAGTGAAGTGTATGAAATATCTTTAAATATCGAAAAACTAACTAATTCGTGAATTGTTACCACCCAGTTAATATGAAGATTGGAGCAAAATTACACTGACTTAATTGCTGCACCTCATATATGGGCCTAAATGGGATAGTTTTCCTGTTTTGCTTCCTCATTTTTTACAGAATTTTCTGTCAAAATATTTCTAAATTATCAAATTTTTGATAATTTTTTAGCCTTAGAATAAACGAATTATTTTTTAGATATATCCAAATATAAATTTTAAAATGACAGATAAGGACTCAGACCTGTCTCGTTTAAAGATTCTGAAAGAAAGAAATGTAGAAACTAAAACAAGTGAAACAGATACTGAACAAGTGGAAAAGAAAATTGTAGCTGTAGCATTTCCCGAAATATTGTCAGATTTAGGTGAAACAGAGTTCTACGTAGAGCTCTTTCTTTCTGATGGATCAGAAATATTGGCATTGGCTCCTTTGGATAAATATTTTCGATTGCAAAATAAATTTATGTGGGAAAATCCAAACTTCTCCAAAGATGCTAATCTTATTACCATGGAAGAGAAAATGAAAGATGCCGCTCCATATAATATCTTTTTTAATACTTTGGTGCATTGTCCAGAAACCAAGGAACAATTATGTTCAATTAGTTTTACAGGTACATAAAATTTACACAATACAATAAAAAGATTTGACTAAAAATGTGGTCGGACTTGCATTGTCTTTATTTTTATTTATTTTTATTTTTATTTTTACAACGTTTTTGATTAGGTTGTATCTCTTATCGTTATCAAGTATAAACTGAATGTTTTGTCTTAAGATTACGAGCTTATATAGGGACTGTGTCCATTGAAGCGCAAAGTTTCGCTTCACTGTACACACCTCAATTATTTGATGTTACAAAGTAGTGGTTGCCAAAGATTAGGTATCTCAACACTCGGTTTACTGAAGATTCCATTATTGTTTTTTATTTATGCTGCTTCTATAAATTTCCTTTTTTTCATGTTGGGTTCCATATATATTGAAACAGCCTCAGACCATTTTATATTGTGTTGTTTATCCCAGGAGTGTTCTGCATTACCTGATCTCGACGTTTCCCCTTTCTGTGTATGAGTTTTATGTTCCTTAATTCTAACTTCTAGTGGTCGTTTGGTTTCTCCAATATACATTTCACCACACTCGCATGGAACTTTGTAAACACATTCTTTCTTATCGGTACTTTTTGGTTTTGTTTTTGTTATTTTCTCCGAAGTTCCCTTAATGTACGGAATTGTGAAGAAGGAATGTGTTTCTTGCTGTCCAGTGTAGAACCTGTCCTTTACTTGAAAGTAAACACTACGCAGGCAACACTCCAAAAGATCCATCATCCCGTCCAGTGGTAACGTGGTTCGATCTGATAAAGTAGTATCATCACTGGCGAAGTTTCTTTTAAAAATCATACAACCTTTAGAAAGTAAGATGAACACATATGTTAAGAATTCCACACATTTCGTGAACATTATTAGTAGCATCAATCTAGAGCCAGACGACAGATTAATAAGCTTTGATGTGGAAAGTCTGTATACTAATGTACCATTAGGGGAATTACTAGACATAATCAAAACTAGACTTTCAAATGATACTACTTTACCAGATCGAACCACGTTACCACTGGACGGGGTGATGGACCTTTTGAAGTGTTGCCTGCGTAGTGCATACTTTCAAGTAAAGGACAAGTTCTACGCTCAGGACGACGGGCTTCCGATGGGTTCTTCACTCTCTCCAGTCTTCGCCAATATATATATGGAATGGTTCGAAACTCATGCCATAGAAACGGCAACATATAAACCGAAAGTCTGGTTGAGATATGTCGATGATACCTTCATCGTATAGAAGGGCAATGATCAAGAACTTAATGATTTTTTGACACATCTAATCAACATTTGACCTACAATTAAGTTTACCATAGAAAAAGAGGTAAATGATCAATTTCCTTTCCTAGATGTCATGGTGAATCGCTCAAACGAAACTATTAAAACTTCAGTATACAGAAAGCCAACACATACTGGACAATATCTTAATCATAGTTCTAATCATTCTGTTGTAACAAAACGAGGAATTATACGCAACCTCTATAATCGCGCTATATCTATATGCAATAATGCCGAATCATTGGAAAAAGAGGTAGCAAATATTAAATCCGATTTACAATAGAATGGTTATCCTTTAAAACTAATTGACGATGTTATAAATAATTTTAGAAAAACGAACACTGGACAGCAAGAAACACAATCCTTCTTCACAATTCCGTACATTAAGGGAACGTCGGAGAAAATAAGACGAATTGCCAGTAGTTATAACATAAAAACAGCCTTTAAATCAGGAAATACAGTTAGAGCTCATTCAACAAAAATAAAACCTAAAACTTCCGATAAGAAAGAATGTGTTTACAAAGTTCCATGTGAGTGTGGTGAAATGTATATTGGATAAATCAAACGACCACTAGAAGTTAGAATTAAGGAACATAAAACTCATACACAAAAAGGGAAAACGTCAAGATCAGGTATTGTAGAACACTCCTGGGATAAACAACACCATATAAAATGGTCTGAGGCTGCGGCAATATATATGGAACCCAACATCAAAAAAAGAAAATTTATAGAAGCAGCATAAATAAAAAACAATAATGGAATCTTCAGTAAACCGAGTGTTGAGATACCTAATCTTAGACAACCACTACTTTGTAACATCAAATAATTGAGGTGTGTACTTTGCGTTGTCTTTATTTTTATTTATTTTTACGACGTTTCGACTAGGTTGTATCTCTAATCGTTATCAAATATAAACTGAATGTTTTGTCTTGAAACTACGAGCTTATATAGCAAGGTTGCCAGATTGCTCCGAAAATCATACATACAGACAATTTTCAACACATGTAAAAAGTTGACAATGTTTGAAGTCTTCAAAGGAAGCAATTCCATTTCAAGCAGAAGGTGTTTACAAGATACCGTGCTCTTGTGGTAAAGGGTAGGTAGGTGAAACAGGACGGTCTATATCCACTAGGCTTAAGGAACACGAAAGATGTATAAAAAAGAAACAAATTATACAATCTGCAGTACCTGAACATCAGCATTGCTCAGGTCACACTTTTAATGTAAAAGAAACTAAGGTGCTAGCATGTGCCTGGTTTCTTTAAACGTAAAATTAGACAAGCAATCGAAATTTGTAAATACCCAAATAATATTAATAGGGATGCGGGTTATAGTCTACATCACGCGTGGAAATCGATTGTAACGCTGGATCACGGTCCGCTGAGAACCAGTCGGCTATAAATACCGAGCTATTGCTCCTCGATAGTCATTCAGTGATCTAATCTCGTGGAGTAAAGATCCTTGAAGATGCCTCGTGCAATCGTAGGAGAAACGTCTGATAATAATTCGAATTTGACACGGTATAAACCCAAGAACCATGATTTTCAACTTGACTAAAGCCGTGAAAGTTTTCATTCTTTATTAACTTGGTTAAAAATTAATCCATTTGCTTTTTTAGATCTTTTGTGTCCAAGTTTTGGAAAATTGAAATGTTCTTTTCATTTTACACTCAGGATCGATATAAAATGGATTCTAAATCAATTTGCCAGCAGAAATTTGCAGTAAGTAAAATTGAATATAATGGGTGTTTTTTATAGAGGTATAGAACTTTTAAATGGAATAAAACAAAGATGAAATTTTTATATTGAAATGAAAATTACTTTATTCGAAAGATAACCTTCTGGCATTATAATTTAAATATGACTTCTGGCATATGACCGCCACGGCTGGCTCGGACGTAGTCTAATCTGGAGGTCCAATTTTCGATGACTTTTTCCAACATTTGTGGCCATATATCGGCAATAACGCGGCGAATGTTGTCCTCTAAGTGATCAATCGTTTCGGGCTTATCGGCGTAGACTAGCGACTTCACATATCCCCACAGAAAATAGTCTAGCGGCGTTAAGTCGCACGATCTTGGAGGCCAATTCACGGGTCCGAAACGTGAAACTATGCGGTTACCAAACGTGTCCTTCAATAAATCAATTGTGGCACGAGCTGTGTGACATGTTGCGCCGTCTTGTTGAAACCACAGCTCCTGCACATCATGGTTTTTCAATTTATGAACGAAAAAGTCAGTAATCATGGCTCTATAGCGGTCACCATTGACTGTAACGTTCTGACCAGCATCGTTTTTAAAGAAGTACGGACCAATGATTCCACCAGCCCATAAAGCACACCAAACAGTCAGTTTTTCTGGATGTAACGGTGTCTCAACATACACTTGAGGATTATCATCACTCCAAATATGGCAGTTTTGTTTATTGACGTATCCATTCAAACAAAAGTGAGCTTCATCGCTAAACAAAATTCGCTTATGAAAATCGGGATCAACGGCAATCTTGTTTTGGGCCCATTCACCGAATCTGCGCCCTGCTAGGTGATCGTGTGGCTTCAATTCTTGCACGCAAACGAAGATCTTTCCGCAAAATTTTCCATAAAGTGAATGGACACATATCCAATTCCTGTGCACGATAGCGGATAGACTGATTCGGGTCTTCCGCTACGCTACGCTCTACAGCAGCAATAACTTGTTCTGTACGCACTGTAGGACGTCTCTGTGGATGCGTTTTATCATTTAGAGTAAACGTGGTGCGAAAACGTTCCATAGTTAATCGAATTAATTGCTCTGAAGGACGATTATGTTGACCGTAAAATGGCCGTAGTGCGCGATACGTATTTCGAACAGAACTATGATTTTCAAAATAAATTTGCACAATTTGGAAGCGTTGTTCAGGCGTCAGTCTATTCATGTTGAAATGCCAAACCAAACTAAACATAAATCACTTGACAGCTGACAAAATGGCCGCCAGTTAAAAAAGTGTTGCCAACATAAAGTTTTATACCTCTATAAAAAACACCCTTTATAAGTGTTGTTCAATTTTTGTAAATAATAGTAAGTAAGTAATAAACTAGACTGAAAGTAGTTTTTAATTTTTTCATTTAAATCTGTATCCCATGCCTTATCTGCACCAAAAGGTACACGAGCAAAACAAGGAAGTGCGTTTGGTTTGTTTCATTTTATAAGAACATACTTCATATTGTGCCCTCTCCTTTTTCCGAAGGTTGGCGATCCAAATGGCAATGGTAGTTTTGGAAACTGCAGCGCGAAATATTTCGTGTCTTCTTGTCATCTCTTTTTTTTTCTTGTGGACGTTAAAGATGTCATATTTTTCCTGCAGTTGTTCAATTTCTTGGCACTTTGTTCCGTGTATTCTGTTGGGTTTGTTTTGAGTTTTCGTCCTTCATTCGTGATGTTCAGGATTTCTTGCGTTATCCATTCTTGTTTTTGTTATTTTTCGTGAATACGATGTCTTCTTGAATTTTTGTTATTTCAGTTTTGAAAGCTTTCCATGTTTCTTCAACGTTTTCTCTCTGTACCGATTCTGCTATCGTTTCCATTGCTTCTTCGATCTTCAGACATTTTTTTCTTTTTGATAGGGTTTTTCAGTTTCGCGACATCTTTCTTGCTGCTTTTCCTCTCTCGATTTCCAAAAATCTTTTACAACTAGATTGTGATCGCTATAAATATCTGCTCCGGGATAGGTTTTTACGGGTTTCATGTATTTCTTAAAGTTTACGTCAAGCAGAATAACATTATTTTGATTTCTGGCAATTCTACCCCCCTCTGTCTGCAAATGATCTCCAAGTATTCGTAAATAGCCTTTTGGGATGTTGTTTGAAGAAGATGTTGGCTATTAGTAAGTTGTCCTCTACGCAGAATGTTGTTACATTCAGCACCACGGCCAATTTCGACATTAAAGTCTCCAATGATCATCGTTTTCTCTTCTCCTTTGTTAGTCGCATTATTTCATCTATCTTGTTGTAAAAATTTCTCGATCTCCTGATCTGACCTGTTACTTGTTGGAGCACAATTCTGAACTATATTTAGGTCTTTACGAGTTGTTCGTGGTTTCAATAGTACTATTCTACCATTCACTCTTTCTGATAGCTATAAACAACATCAAAAATCATATTCATCCAACTGTTCACCTTAAACTATTTGCGGATGATGTCCTACTATATCACTCCTCGCACAATCAAAACTCCCTACAAACATCCCTCAATTCAATCCTGACATGGATTGGAATGCCTACATACAGTACATCAAGACGAAATATTCTAAAGACCTAAACATCATTAGAATGCTATCAAATACTAAATGGGGATCAGATAGGACATCGTTATTGAAGATTTACAAATCTTTAATTCAATCCAAGATGGATTATGGATGTATAGTCTATTCTTCAGCCCCTGCCTCCTATATCAGTAAATTAAATTCTATCCATAATAAACGCATACGCCTTTCCATAGGTGCTTTTCACACCAGTCCAATCAATAACCTATATTGTGAATCGGAAATCACATCATTAGAACATAGAAGGTTGCAACTTACTTTTAATTATGTGAGCTCTCTCCACTTCCGTCCTTACATCCCGCATTTTAAATCCTTTTTCAACCCCCCCAACAACAACACTTCTTTGAATAAGTATCCTTCTTTTATTCATACTAGCTTCGCTGAAACCAGAGAACGTCTATCAATAACTATGACCTCAGTAGATGAAATAAACACCTACCTATTCTCACCCTGAAGTCATTTCCCCATCAGTTGTAACTTCGAACTTACACTACTAGATAAAAAAGAACTTAACCCGAGAATAATCCAATCAAGGTACCATCAAATAATTCAATTAAAATACAGCAATCACGAACTCATATTTACAGATGGCTCCAAAAAAGCTAATACAGTCGGAGCATCATTCTATACAAAGAATGCAGAAAAAGTGTTCTCCCTCCATGAATCCTCTTCAATCCTTACTGCTGAGCTATTCGCGATCCTTAAAGCCTTACAATATTGCATAAATACCTCTGAATCAAACTGGCTGGTAATTTCAGACTCTCTAAACTCCCTCAAACTAATCGAATCATACAATCCTAGTTATTTAATAGCTTATGAGATCAAAACCCTAATAAAATACGCCCATATCAGGAACAAATCCTTCACCTTCTTCTGAGTACCAAGTCATACTGGAACCCCAGGAAATACTAAAGCCGACACTCTCGCTTCCAATCATCAAAACTCTCCTAATAAAGTAAACAAAATATTCCACCCTCAAGACCTTAAAAACTCTTTACATCATATGTCTCGAAACCTGATTCAACTAGAGTGGGACCTTCAGGATTCAATCAACAATTAGTTAAAAAGAATTTCTTTAGTGGCACCCCTCTCCCTAATCTACCAAGACAAGAATTAACCATAATGACTAGGCTCCGAATTGGCCACACAAAGCTAACTCATGAATATCTCCTAAACAAATCCCCTGCTCCTTAGTGCGAAACCTATTATACCTCCGTATCAATCAAGCATATCATCACTGAATGCAAAAAATATGAGCACCACCCATTCCGTCAATTACAGGAAAACAAGATTGATATTCTCCTCTCCTATCAAAATTCTAACAATGTTATCAAATTTATCAGACATTGGATTATACAATCTAATGTAGAACAAACAATATAGATATTAAGAAAATCAAAAATGGACGCTAAAAGACCTAGTAGTCGATGCGTCCCTAATCCATATCTCTCTCTCTCTCTCTCTCTCTCTCTATTCTACCATTCAGAGGGGCGAATTCTATAACCGACTGTGCTATTCAGTCCGAAACGAGTATGGCTGTTCGGTATTGATGTTCTGGGTCGGTTCTTCCTGAGTAGTAAATGTATCCCTCTTTTGTTTTTTGTTTTCCGGAGCCAGGCCATCTCACTTCACTTAGCCTCAATATATCGATTTTCGTTCTGCTCATTTCGGCTTCGGTGTTTGCTAATTTCCCGTGAATAAATAGGCTGCCTACGTTCCAGGTGGCAATGCTTGCTGGATCCTCAATAGTATGTAACGAGGGAATTCTTCGCACTCTCTCCCCATTTAAGGGGGCCCCGGACTGCGGTCCATTTTCGTGTTTTCGTCGGCCATTTAGATTATTTGGAAAATTATAGTACAGGGTGAGTCAACGATTGGATGAAGTAGGTTTTGTGCCTTTTCGGTGAAATTAACAAAGAAACTATATTTATTGTTTGATACAGTTTATTTTTACGCAGATTTTAAAAATATTTAGGACTCTACAGGGTGAGCCAAAAAACTAGGACAGCATAAAGTTGTATTTTTTTAAATAGAACACCCTATATACGAATCGTATTTTTGATTTAGCTTATAATTTTAAATCTTTTTTATTAAGGGTTTACTATAACAAAACTTTATAGTTTCTGAGATAATTAAGTTTAAAGAAAAAAAGTCACATTTTCAAGCATCAATTTAATCCTAAATAACGTTTTCAATTTTGTGACAAATATATTCAAATTTGGAATTTAACAAGGTCAAGGACAAGTTAACATAATTTTTACCTAATATTTGCAATAAAAGCTACAGGGTGTTGAACACATCGGCTCAAATTTAAACAAGTTTAAATGAATAAATATCTTTTTTTTTAAATGGTACACCCTGTATATTTTCATGTTATTTAATAGAGTAATAAAAACCCTAAAAGTTTTGTTCAATAGATCCTATACCTATTTATAATAGTTTTTGAGATATTTCAGTTTTTCTTATTTTCCATACTTTTTTTACAGAAATAGTCTTCATTATCATAGTAGCCATGGCAAAAACAATGTAAAAGAACATTTTTCTGTGTGTCAAATTTATAACCGCAATCGCTTCTTTTGGTTTTTATGTAGTGTAGTTTGGTTTTTTTTTGCATTCATCTTATATTGTAAAATGAATTTTCCAAAGAATGAGTTAATAGATATGATTTATACAATAGGAGAGGCTCAAAAAAATTGCCTTCTTGCTCAAAGAATTTACAAAATGAAGTATCCTGATCGACGCCAGCCTAATACCCATACTTTTCAAAACTTAATGCAAAGATTTGATTCTTCTGGTACTGTTGATTATCCAAAACATAAAGTGGTCAACAAACCAGTAACTAATGAAAAAAAAGAACTACAAGTATTGTTAAATATTCAGGAAAATCCTTATATTGGTAGCCATGAGTTAGCAGCATTATGTGAAACATCACAATCCACCGCTAATCGTACTACCAAGAAATATAGGTATCATCCATATCACATGGAATTACACCAAGAATTGCATGGACAGGATTTTGAAAGTCGTGTAAACTTTTGTCGTACAATAAATGCGGAGATTCAATTAAATCCAAATTTATTATGCAAGGTAATGTTTAGTGATGAAGCTACTTTTAGAAGTAACGGTGCCGTAAATAGACGCAACATGCATTATTATGCCACAGAAAACCCATTTTGGATTAGAGAGGTGCAACATCAAAACCACTGGTCATTAAATGTTTGGTATAGTATTCATCATAATCGAATTATTGGACCCCACTTTTTTAATGAACCACTAAATGGACATAGTTACCTGAACTTTCTACAAGAAGAACTACCCCAACTGCTTCAAGGTCTCGATAGGGATGAGCTCGACAGTATGTGGTTCCAGCACGATGGTGCGCCTCCGCATTACCATCGTGAAGTTCGTGCGTTTTTGGACCAACGATATCCGCAAAAATGGATTGGACGTGGGGGTTTCATTGAGTGGCCACCAAGGTCTTGCGACATCACCCCATTAGATTTCTTCCTATGGGGTTATATTAAAAATAAGGTGTATGTTAATCCACCAACAACAGTGGAAGATATGCGAAAGAGGATTAGCGATACCTGTAGAACAATAACGCCACTAATTTTGTCCAGGGTCCGAGAAATTCTGCAAAAAAGACTAAATTTGTGCATTGCACAAGAGGGTCGTTTATTCGAACACTTATTAAAAAGAAATAATTAATCTCAGTATTTAATAGGTAATTTTTTTGTTTCAATTTAGTATAAAAGTAAATATGTATTTGCCTTGTCGTTATTGTTGTGTTAATTTTTTCACATTATGTTTAATTAAACTATTGCCGTTGTAATATAACGAATAATGTATTTCATCATATTTAACCACATTCTGTTTGTTTCTGTAGTTTCTTTTTATTATTTTACATGGCTACTATGATAATGAAGACTATTTCTGTAAAAAAGTATGGAAAATAAGAAAAACTGAAATATCTCAAAAAGGGTTTTTATTACTCTATTAAATAACATGAAAATATACAGGGTGTACCATTTAAAAAAAAAAGATATTTATTCATTTAAACTTGTTCAAATTTGAGCCGATGTGTTCAACACCCTGTAGTTTTTATTGCAAATATTAGGTAAAAATTATGTTAACTTGTCCTTGGCCTTGCTAAATTCCAAATTTGAATATATTTGTCACAAAATTGAAAACGTTATTTAGGATTGAATTGATGCTTGAAAATGTGACTTTTTTTCTTTAAACTTAATTATCTCAGAAACTATAAAGTTTTGTTATAGTAAACCCTTAATAAAAAAGATTTAAAATTATAAGCTAAATCGAAAATATGATTCGTATATAGGGTGTTCTATTTAAAAAAATACAACTTTATGCTGTCCTAGTTTTTTGGCTCACCCTGTAGAGTCCTAAATATTTTTAAAATCTGCGTAAAAATAAACTGTATCAAACAATAAATATAGTTTCTTTGTTAATTTCACCGAAAAGGCACAAACTTACTTCATCCAATCGTTGACTCACCCTGTACAGTAAGGGTTCCGTCCCTTTTTTGTACTGCAGTGGGAAAACCGTTTTTTGCTGTTCTAGCTAGGCCATTCCGTGTTCGGTACTAGACATTTCAAAGTCATTCTTCTTGCGCCATAGTCCGAGTTTGATGCTGCCTTTCACCAGTGCAGTCGCCCATTCTGTGTCAGACACTGCTCGATTGCTAGTTTTGGTCCGTCTCGAGTATTTCATTTCCCCGGTACCACCTATATTTAAGAGGCATTCCCCTATCCGCCACCGATGGGGCACTAGCAATCCCCCACGGGATAAGAACATACATAATTAAAATTTTTTATGTAACTTTAGACAATTGAATAAATAAAATTAATATAACCCTATAAGTACTAACAATTGCAGAGGCGATTTATCATATATATGTGCATTAACATTGTTCTTAATTGAATAGTAAATTGCCAATGACAATCTTATATGGCTCTCCTATAAATCCATGGCCTCAAAATGAAACAATGAAACGGCTGTATCCAAAAATTGACTACCACCTTATTAAAGTGCATAAAGAAGAGGAAAAACTGGGACGTCATCATACGTAAGTAAAATAATTTCATCCTATAGAGTGTCCAGAATCATGGAAAATATGCAGAACCTGGAATTATCATGGAATTTTTTTTTTCATCGTGGAAAATCTGCGATTATCAGGAAATCATTTTATGGAGCTCGAATTTTTAGACTTTACTAATCAACGTAAAAATATTCGCATCCCTGCGTGTAAAAAACAGTTAAAACATTCAAATGGCTGCAACTTCTATAATAAATAACGTTTACGTAACAATATATAACTTGACTAAAATGTGGTTGTCGGATTTGCATTGTCTTTATTTTTATTTATTTTTACGACGTTTCGATTAGGTTGTATCTTTATTCGTTATCAAGTATAAACTGAATGCTTTGTCTTAAGACTGCGAGCTTATATAGGGACTGTGTCCGCTGAAGCGCAAAGTTTCGCTTCACTGTACACACCTCAATGATTTGATGTTACGAAGTAGTGGTTGCCAAGGATTAGGTATCTCAACACTCGGTTTACTGAAGATTCCATTATTGTTTTTAATGTAGGCTGCTTCTATAAATTTTCTTTTTTTTTCTTGTTAGGTTCCATATATATTGTCGCAGCCTAAGACCATTTTATATGGTGTTGTTTATCCCAGGCGTGTTCTGCAATACCTGATCTCGACGTTTCCCCTTTTTGTGTATGAGTTTTATGTTCCTTAATTCTAACTTCTAGTGGTCATTTGGTTTCTCCAATATACATTTCACCACACTCGCATGGAACTTTGTAAACGCATTCTTTCTTATCGGTACTTTTTGGTTTTGTTTTTGTTATTTTCTCCGAAGTTCCCTTAATGTACGGAATTGTGAAGAAGGAATGTGTTTCTTGCTGTCCAGTGTAGAACCTGTCCTTTACTTGAAAGTAAACACTACGCAGGCAACACTCCAAAAGATCCATCATCCCGTCCAGTGGTAACGTGGTTCGATCTGATAAAGTAGTATCATCACTGGCGAAGTTTCTTGTGAAAATCATACAACCTTTAGAAATTAAGATGAACACATATGTTAAGAATTCCACACATTTCGTGAACATTATTAGTAGCATCAATCTAGAGCCAGACGACAGATTAATAAGCTTTGATGTGGGAAGTCTGTATACTAATGTACCATTAGGGAATTACTAGACATAATCAAAACTAGACTTTCAAATGATACTACTTTACCAGATCTAACCACGTTACCACTGGACGGGGTGATGGACCTTTTGAAGTGTTGCCTGCGTAGTGCGTACTTTCAAGTAAAGGACAGATTCTACGCTCAAGACGACGGGCTTCCGATGGGTTCTTCACTCTCTTCAGTCTTCGCCAATATATATATGGAATGGTTCGAAACTCATGCCATAGAAACGGCAACATATAAACCGAAAGTCTGGTTGAGATATGTCGATGATACCTTCATCGTATAGAAGGGCAATGATCAAGAACTTAATGATTTTTTGACACATCTAACCAACATTTGACCTACAATTAAGTTTACCATGGAAAAAGAGATAAATGATCAATTTCCTTTCCTAGATGTCATGGTGAATCGCTCAAACGAAACTATTAAAACTTCAGTATACAGAAAGCCAACACATACTGGACAATATCTTAATCATAGTTCTAATCATTCTGTTGTAACAAAACGGGAAATTATACGCAACCTCTATAATCGCGCTATATCTATATGCAATAATGCTGATTCATTGGAAAAAGAGGTAGCAAATATTAAATCCGATTTACAACAGAATGGTTATCCTTTGAAACTAATTGACTATGTTATAAATAACTTTAGAACAACGAACACTGGACAGCAAGAAACATATTCCTTCTTCACAATTCCGTACATTAAGGAAACTTCGGAGAAAATAAGACGAATTACCAGTAGTTATAATATAAAAACAGCCTTTAAATCAGGAAATATACTTATAGAGCTCATTTAACAAAAACAAAACCAAAAAGTACCGATAAGAAGGAATATGTTTACAAAGTTCCATGTGAGTGTGGTGAAATGTATATTGGAGAAACCAAACGACCACTAGAAGTTAGAATTAAGGAACATAAAATTCATACGCAAAAAGGAGAAAAGTCGAGATGAGGTATTGCAGAACACTCCTGGGATAAACAACACCATATAAAATGGTCTGAGGCTGCGGCGGCAATATATATGGAACCCTATATGAAAAAAAGAAAATTTATAGAAGCAGCATACATTAAAAACAATAATGGAATCTTCAGTAAACCCAGTGTTGAGATACCTAATCTTTGGCAACCACTACTTTGTAACATCAAATCATTGAGGTGTGTACAGTGAAGCGAAAGTTTGCGCTTCAACGGACACAGTCCTTATATAAGCTCGTAGTCTTAAGACAAAACATTCAGTTTATACTTGATAACGATTAGAGATACAACCTAATCGAAACGTCGTAAAAATAAATAAAAATAAAGGCAATGCAAGTCCGCCAACCACATTTTAGTCAAGTTATATATTGTTACGTAAACGTTATTTATTATAGAAGTTGCAGCCATTTGAATCTAATATGTTAGATGCAATACGACGGTCTAGAATTTTTAGATTTCCGGATTTCATCCAAAATTGATACCAGACGTTAAAATTATTTTTTTGAAATTCAGTATGGCAGTTCCAATATGGTGGGTTGAAAATTTTACCTTATTCGCATTTTTGAGATTTGGTATTAGGGGGTTTCGGGGTCGTGTATTATAAATATGAAGTTAATTTTTTACAACTATTAGGTTGATAAGATACAATATGAGGAACCGAAAACTCTACATTTTCCAATTTTGTCTTAAATTGATATTGAGGAGTTCTTGGGGCGCATACAAACCCAATCCGCAGTATAAAATATATCGAGCTAAGAAATTTACGTCTCAAGTTCTTTAAATATCGATATTGGAAGGTTTTAGGGCCTATATTACCAATCTAAAATTAATTTGAAATTTAAGATAGTGAATTTACTATGACAGACTAAATATTTGTTTGACACAATTTGACTGGTATTTGGAAAATCTAAGAATCAAAGAATATTTAGTGGTTCATTTTAGGGTGATTTACAACTTTGAATAAAATGGGTACTTTTTTGCCACCTTGGAATCCTTGCGAGGTACACTAATTTTGATTAGTACTTAGTTCAAATAATTGATGGATATCATAATGAATTTAAAACTAAAAATCGAAAAATAAAATTTTTATAAAAAAAATTGAACCGATTTCTAAAAGTACGCTAGAAAGTGAAAAATAAATATAAATTTTCGTCGCCCAATTATTTCTCAGTTAAATAAATAACTACTAATATACCGGGTGTCAACGAATCTATTAGACAAGTCATAATTTCTAGAGTATTATGTGTATCAAAATGAGAATTGGTACAGGTAAATGTTATGTGAAGAGGAGAGTTTTCGCATATTTTCCACTTTCCGGTCACTTCCGGTTTCACCGGAAATGGCCCCGGTTTTGAATTTTTAAATAGTACACCCTGTATATTTTAACATCTTTGGATTTCTGAGACAATTCTAGATCAGAATGTGACATTTTAAAAACTTTTTAAATTTTCAAATGGCGACCCCTTTTTGACAACTACTTTTCGAAATAAGCATTCTTTGACGAATCTAACGGTACTAATTTATTTGCGATTGAATTAGACATAAGAACAGAAATTAAATATTATTAAGCAAAATACTGGATAATTTATTTACTTATGACAAGTGCGCCATGGACAGCCATGATGCATAATAATTTGCAACTGTTTTTATCAAGTCTTCTTTGGAAAACAAAGCACTCACTTAAGTAGATAATGACAGTGACATACGCTCTAAGAACAGACGTAAAAGTTTCTTAATTTTCGTTAAGTTTAGTTTAAATTTTCGTTAAAATAATGTATACTCAAAGTGAAAAAGTGGATATGTTATTAATATTTGGCGAGTGTCATAGAAATTCAAGGAATACTGCCGAGTTGTATGCTCATAGATATCCGAATCGGCAACATCCAGCCCATCAGTATTTTCCGTATGTCGAGACTCGTTTTAGGCAAATAGAAAATCAAGAGGCGGAACAGAGGTTTATCATAAATGAAGAGACTGAGATTAACGTACTTACTATGGTTGAGGTTGATAAAATAGTTTCGTTAAGAAAAATTAGTCAAGAAGTGCAGATAAGTTACATCAACATTTGTATACTGAGGATGGCGATAGACGGGTAGTGTTTTGCGATTTGCTGCTTCAAAATCATAGAGTTAACCCAAATTTTATCGATTTTATTCTATTTTCCGACGAATCCCCATTTACAAATAGTGATATGTTCAATAAGCAAAATACTCGGTACTGGGCCCAACAAAATCAACATGAAATGAGAGAGGGCAATTTTCAAGAAAGATTTGGCGTCAATGTCTGGGCTGGTATCGTTGGAAACAGAATAATTGGTCCAATATTGTTTCAAGGTCAGTTAACAGGGGTAGGATGCTTAGGTTTTCTTCAAAATGAAATCGAAAATCATCTCAATGATATACCTTTAGCAGTTTTACGGCGAATTTACTATCAACAAGATGGAGCTCCGCCTCACAATACTAGAGAAGTTCTTAATTATTTAATAGAGCATTTTAATAATCGAATTATTGCAACCAATGGTCCGGTACGGTGGCCAGCCCGCTCACCGGTTCTTACTGTGCTCGATTTCTTTATCTGGGGATATGTTAAAGAAAGGGTTTACTATGGAGCAGCCTCAGCTACTCTTGAAATATTAGAAGAAAGAATTTTACGGACATTTAGAAGTATAACGCCCCAAATGCTACAAAACGTGTTGAGAGAAACAATTGAACGAGCTGAAATGTGTCGTGAAAAAGAAGGAATGCACTGTGAACATTTATTACACTAAACTTTTTAATAAATTCAGCTACTGTACTTTCAAATATTTTAAGTGCGTCGTCTAAGTTATTAGTTTATTTTGTTAGTTTTTTGTTAATTTTGTTAAATTTTTAATCCAATTCCTGTCTTTCATACTAGTCACTAAAACTTTGCGATTGTATTTTTTTGACATCACCTAAGGCCGCTAGATTAGTTTGCGTCCGATCATGGCCACCTAGATGCAATTTTAAAAGTGGCTCTAAAAAAATGAAGTAGACGTAAAAAGTTTTTAAAATGTCACATTCTGATCTAGAATTGTCTCAGAAATCCAAAGATGTTAAAATATACAGGGTGTTCTATTTAAAAATTCAAAACCGGGGCCATTTCCGGTGAAACCGGAAGTGACCGGAAAGTGGAAAATTTGCGAAAACTCTCCTCTTCACATAACATTTACCTGTACCAATTCTCATTTTGATACACATAATACTCTATAAATTATGACTTGTCTAATAGATTCGTTGACACCCGGTATACAAATTATGGTAAAAAAGCAATTACAAATAAAGTATCTTTAATCTGTTTACGCGAATCACATTTTGTCATGTATTCGTTTGGCGCCGACTTCAAAAATTTCAATTTCATATAAAAATTTCTAGTGATTTTTCACTTTTGAGCGCACTTTTAGAAGTAGAAATTTTATTATTCGTCATATTGGATCCGACATATCGAATTTTTTTTAAAATAATTTTAAATTCGTAATTTACACCTTCAAAAGCTTTAAAACTACCAAAATTGGGGTTCATGTTTTGTGTTTGATTCTTTAGTCAAGTTTTTAGTGATGATTGGAAGTTC
Organism: Diaprepes abbreviatus; assembly: GCA_034092305.1. Classification (NCBI taxonomy): domain Eukaryota; kingdom Metazoa; phylum Arthropoda; class Insecta; order Coleoptera; family Curculionidae; genus Diaprepes; species Diaprepes abbreviatus. The sequence goes on along the minus strand of JASJET010000211.1, from coordinate 5,790,903 downwards.
TAATATAAACCACTGATTTAAAAGATTTCAAAATTTCTGGACTAAAAAAAAAACATTTATAGCCAGATTCATTAAAAAGGTTTAAGACTTAGACCCGATCTAGTTGCCTTGGAAATTAGATTTTCTAGATGACCAGTTGTGTTTTTCTGATGATATTACCTGAATTGTATTTTAAAGGTTCAAAACTTGCTTGAGTTATTGTTGCCCATGTCAATTTAAATTCTCTACGGTCAATTTAGACCATGTTAGTGAATTAGAGGGTTAACGTTTTAACACATATGTATTTCGCTTTTTATTGCAGAAACTTGAGTATTTTCGTTTATGAAGATGATTCATTGAGATTAGTCATTGGCTCAGCTAATTTATACGCAGACGACTGGAATCTATACAACCAAGAGTAAGTATATAATACTCAGGACATACTTTATTATTTTTTTTATTTCTAAACTTCAGAATTTTAATTTGTATTGATAATTGTGCTTTACTTTGACCTCAAAACTCGAATCAATTGTTCCGCTCAACAATGCCAAAAAAATCTATAAAATATTTTTCTAAATTTCTCAATTATTTATCCAAATTTCGTTTCCTAACAAAATAATAAATGTAAACGATTCTAAGAATCTGAGTTATCTCGAAATACAGCAAACACAGTATTGTACTCAAGGATGTTAGAGGGAATATGGAAAACTACAAAGATAGGCTAAATGTCTAAAAATTAATCCAACATGAAGAAAACAGCGCTAATTTTTGTGGTTTTAGGAACGAGTCACACCAATATTTAATGGTGGAAGCCATTTTGTTTTAATTTGTTTTTTGTTAATTTTCTTGATATTTCCGATAAAAATATGCAAATTTATGAAGTTTTATATTATACAGAGGCTTCTGTAAGTGTGGAATTTGTGGCTGTAACAAAATTTTAACGATATAGTACAAAAAATTGAACCTAGAGTGGAAAATGTTTTTCGCTGTTTTGCGCAAAACTGAGGAAAATTTATGGAAAACAGAGGTCAGAATCGTGTTCTACAACCTCGAAATGGGGGGTAGTACCGAAACTTTTGTAAAAATACGTCATATTTCCTAAATTTCCCATAATGAAAATTTTTCCCCAAAGAATTATGTTCAAATTTATTTTATGTCAGTATTTATTTTATTTAATAATGAACTCTGAACTGAAATAAGGTAATAAAAGTTTGCTTAAGTCCAGGCCTGTCCCCTGACCTACTGCGCAAGTACAGTATAGCCCCTTTAAGGGGAGTACAGCTTTACATGCCAGGCCGAATTTATTTTACAGTATTCCCCTTTCTTTTGCCCCCTCCAACTTCCTTGATTGTACTATACCGGAGAGATGTAGAACTTACTCCATATGTTGATCCACTAAACTTTTATTTTTATTTTTTTAGGTTATGGATAAGTCCTCCCTGTCCAAAATTACCCGAGGGAAGTTTTTCAAAGGCCGGAGAATCCCCAACAGGATTTAAATTGTCACTGTTGGATTATTTATTTGATTACGGAAAGTACGACATTCCGACTTTGACAGAATTGATTGATCGAGTTAAAAATGCTGATTTTAGTGAAGTAAAGTGAGTTTCACAGATTAAGTTATAATTTACAAGTTACACTGGTTAAACTGAACCGTCGAAGTCGATAAAAACAATACAATATAATTAAACTACTTACTAAAAATGACGCACAATTCTGTAAATAATTTGTTTTACATTTTTGTACACTTTTTCCATTGCAATGATTTTTTCTAAACATGACATAAAAAAAGGCGTTTTTTCATTAAAAAAAAATAGTGTTCCAAGTGCAACCAAAGGTGTAACGAAATCTGAACAGATATGAAAAAAATGTACAACAATAAGTAAAGAAGAACGAACATAAATTGTCTATTGTCGCTCTCTTTGTAGGGTTGCTTTGTTATATTCCGTACCCGGCATCCACTATCCTAGACAAAATCGAAGCTTACCTCATTTTCTAGGGCATTTACTAAGTCGCGATTGCACTATTCCTGCACCAAAAGAAGAACACAACTTGTGGCGTATAATAGTTCAAAGTGCATCATTAGGTAAGAATTTTGGTAGACATCTAATACCCTAAAAAGTTTTGAATCTAGGCCGGTTCCAATCTCATAATTATGTAAATTTACACGGACAAAAATAAGTCATCTAAGTTTTATTTATTTATTTATTGATTCATCCTGTCATAAACATTCAACTTAAATATTGACATCGTCATAACTTTAATACAGTAGTGATCTATGTAAGTATGCTATGTTAATTAACAAAACTAAAAATAAACAAAAAAAAAAAAGCAAAATAAATATATTTAAAAAAAACGATAACAGTAAATGCAAACTTCGCTCCATCATATCTTTTCCGTGTTAGAGGTTGCACAGTTTGAATGAATTGCTACAGAACACAATTCATCCTATTACACCACCATCGATATGATGGCCTACCTGTACCACTATACCGAGAAGAAAGTCAAAACTTACCCTCCCCGCTACAGTGATACGGCAGAGGTACATGTTTCGTCTCTACTAGACTCATCAGGGTACCGACATGCACCTATATGTGCAAAGGACAGGTCGGAAGGAAGTATGCAACACTGAACGCGGCTTCGCCGACCTCCCGTTACCTTCAGTATTGCATACTTCCTTCCGACCTGTCCTTTGCACAAATAGGTGCATGTCGGTACCCTGATGAGTCTAGTAGAGACGAAACATGTACCTCTGCCGTATCACTGTAGCGGGGAAGGTAAGTTTTGACTTTCTTCTCGGTATGGTGGTACAGGTAGGCCATCATCTCGATGGTGGTGTAATAGGATGAATTGTGTTCTGTAACAATTCATTCATATTGTGCAACCTCTAACACGGAAAGGATATGATGGAGCGAAGTTTGCATTTACTGTTCGCATTTTACTTCATCTATTCACAGAGTTGCATATAGTTGTACGTTTGCTGAATGTGATTTCAGCACTACAACGGCATAATGTGGATATATCCACTGCTATTGCATCTCACACGGAGGAATCCGTGAAAGAATCATAAACATATATATACAGTGACTTCATTTCAAAACGAACCATCCTTAATAACTTTCTTAAATAGAAAAATTAAAAAAAAAAGAAAAAACACGTCAATTTAGATATACAGGGGGAAGTTTAATTTTGCATTTGTTAAAAGTCTGTCAATCACCTCCTCAACTCCAGCTAACCTCACTTTGATATGTCAAATGGGAACCCCCACCTTGTGACACATCATTGTAAGCAGCATAAAATTGTCTATCCAACCGTATAAAAAAAATTAAATCGGTTGACGTACAAGCGAATAGTGTGCAAAAATGTCTTGTAATAATGCATAATATATCGGCCTCGAACTTTGGTATGTCAAATGATTACCCTATAGTGTGATACATCATTTTAAAGGACGTACGATCTGCTATCCAACGATGTCAAAAAAAATTAAGTTAATAGACGTTATAGGCAATTAGGATGCAAAAATGTGTGTTAAATATAAGCAGTTTATTCAGTTTTATTCAGTTGAAGAAAATTATTTTATTAAATGTTCAAAATGTGCGCCGTTATTAGCGAGACAATAAAAAAGCCTATTTTGAAATTCCCCACGAACATTGGCAAGGGTTTCTCTGCTAATTCCTCTACATTCCCGAACAATTCGATCTTTTAAATCGTCAATATTTTCAGGTGGGGTTTTATAAACCTTGCTTTTTAAATACCCCCAAAGAAAAAAGTCTAGAGGGGTTAGGTCTGGAGACCGTGCTGGCCATTCAATTGCACCACGTCTGCCAATCCACGTCCCTGGAAAATGTTCATCAAGCCACTCTCGAATTGCCAAAGCGTAGTGCGGGGGAGCTCCATCTTGCTGGAAATGCAAATTATTTTCATTTAGTACCATAACAGCATTTTCATCCACTTGATTTTCTAAAGATTGCACAATGGCAGGGTATATTGTGTTTTCTAAAAGGTTTAAATAAATTTGCCCAGTTAAATTATCTTCCAAAAAAAATGGCCCGATGATTTCATTGCCATAAATTCCTGCCCACACGTTAATTTTTTCGGGATATTGAGTATGCCCTTCTCGGAAAAGGTGCGGATTTTCATTATCCCAGTATCTGTAGTTATGTCTGTTAACCAGTCCATTTAGAAAAAAAGTTGATTCATCACTAAAGCAGATATTCTTAGGTAAATGGGGGTCCTCGTCAATTCGTTGGCACATTAATTCGCAAAATTGAATTCTCCTATCAAAATCGTCTTCTCCGAGTTCTTGAAGAATTTGAATTTTGTAGGGAAAAAACTTATTTTGTTTTAAAACTTTATGCACAGAGCCAGCAGAAATGTTGGTTAAATCTGCGACCTTTGAGATGGATAAAGTTGGATCTATTGCAAACTGTCCTAGTACCTCGATTTGGCATGCTTCATCTACAACCCTTTTCTCAATATATTTTTTATTACAAACGGATCCCGTTTCTTCAAACTTTCGTACCAATTCGAGTACATATTTATGGCCCACGTTTTTGTCTTGATGCCTCTCGTTAAATGCTCTGGCGGTTCTACGAGCGCACCGATCTTCAGCTCCATAGAGAAAAATTATTTCTATTCTTTCGGCTAGCGTATACACCATTTATATTCACGTTTCAACTAGGCGTCACAATGACAATTTTAACAATAATAAACAACTGGTGTTTAAAGATCTTAAAAATTTTATTTATTGCAGTGATTTTTTGTACCTATCAGGTACCGCAAAAAATATCATTGAAATAAATACACTAGATTGATTAGACTGCAATGAATTTTGCGATGAATTTTAAAACAGGCTTAGTTTTTTTCTCGCAAATATTTTAACTGTTTATTATTTTAAAAAAATATTTATTTTAAATTTAAAATAATATTTTACTCTATGAAGTAGCCCTTTAAAATGATGTATCACACTATAGGGTAATCATTTGACATACTAAAGTTCGAGGCCGATATATTATGCATTATTACAAGACATTTTTGCACACTGTTCGCTTGTACGTCAACCGATTTAATTTTTTTTATACGGTTGGATAGACAATTTTATGCTGCTTACAATGATGTGTCACAAGGTGGGGGTTCCCATTTGACATATCAAAGTGAGGTTAGCTGGAGGTGAGGAGGTGATTGACAGACTTTTAACAAATGCAAAATTAAACTTCTCCCTGTATATCTAAATTGACGTGTTTTTTCTTTTTTTTAAATTTTTCTATTTAACAAAGTTATTAAGGATGGTTCGTTTTGAAATGAAGGCACTGTATATATATATATATATATATATATATATATATATATATATATATATATATAGAGAGAGAGAGAGAGAGAGAGAGTAATCGTTGCTGACTAGTTAGGATAAACTAGTTAATATTGGGCAAAGACAAAACACCAATTGGTTTTCAATCGAATGTTGTTTATAGCATTCCTTGTGCGGATTGTGACAAAGTGTATATTGGTCAAACTTCACAATCACTTAAAAATAGAATTACATTACACCGAAGCGATTGTATACAACATCCTAAAAGATGTGCACTTGCTGAACATGCTAACAACACTTTTTAAAAGTGAATATACAAAAGAGTGAATGATTACAATTGGTTTGTGATGTAATTAATTTTTGTTTAAAACAAAAATCTCTGTTCTTAATGCATCCGCATCAGTTGAAAAAGATTCGAAAGAATTGAAACGTTCTGAAAAATAAAAATATATATACACAATAAGTATGACTACTCTATATATGTAGTTTCAATATAAAAATGAACCATATTCTCAAGAGAATAACCAACTAAAAATATATTTAATGGTTCAAGAAAAATTAACTCCTATATAATATATATATATATATATATATATATATATATATATATAAAGCCCGTACAGCTGAGAATTTTCTTTTGACAAAATGAGCCACAATGTGATATTGATAAAGATTGTCAGCTAAATTGCTGAACTAAATCTGGCAAATTTTTGTCAGAAGCTCATTTTGTCAAAAGCCTTTAAAAAGTCCGGAAACAGCACTTACTCGGTTAGATTGACCTCACTGCCCGCATCGACAATATCTAATATAAATTTCTGAAAAGATATCGGGTTAGTGGATGTTATCCTTCCCCTCTTCGTAGACAATAAGTGGCCTTAAAGATCTTGGAAAAGCCACATATTAGAAAGACAGGCCTATAATTATCTCCACAGCGATTCTATTATTGCTTTTGAATATAAATATTTTAGCTACTTTGTATCTCTCTACAGATACCAGCTGTTCAAGACAGACAATAATAGTGTAACTTGGAACTTTTGAGTTTTAAACGTTATCGGTTTTCTCATATTAATATCAAAATGTTATTTTCCTCTAGGTCTTGTCGGTAAGGATCCCGAAGAATGGTTAACGACTCATCTGTTAAAGGCGATGGGAAGCCACAAGGACTGGCCTTATTTGCCGAGTCTTCCCAGCATTAGCAAGATCCAGTTTAATTTAATTTTTCCAACTGTTAAAAATTGCATGGATGGTTATCTCGGTATTGATAGTGCCGATTGTACTCTTTATGATAAGGATGTCAAGAAAATGCAACCCTGGTTACTGAAATATAAATGGTAGGTATGAATGACCTGACTTTGCTGAAAATCTCAGGCAGCTTTATTTTGTTTGCGGATGATACCTCTATCTGCTGGTCTGCTGAATGTTCCTATAATTACCCAGATAGCACAAGATTTCCATTGGATATCCAGAATAGGTACATATAATGTCCTGTATGTCCATGGATGTCCATTAGATGTGATGACCTGTAATCTATATGGACGTCCATATCTGGATGTCCAGTGTAAGTCCATCAGACGTCCATTAATTAAATTTCGGGTTGTCGGTAAAATCGGATACTGTAATATCGGCCTGTAGAATTGTCATTTCTTAACCCGCCGGCCCGCCATGACCACAAAATATCCCTTTAGATATTTTGTGCCCATTATTGTGTTGACGTCGAGCTAAAAAAGACCTTTGGAGTTTTAGTTGAGCTAAAATCAAGTGTGCTTTTTATTTGAAGAAGATGCCGCCGTTAAAGGTAAGTATAGTTATTTTTAATTTAATTTTTTTAATTATACCAAAAATTACCGAACGAAACTACAGACATGCCCGACGAAAAGCTGATAATTTAGTATCAAACTCGCACAAATTTGAAAGTGAACAAAATATTCAGTATCAAAACACGTATGTTAAAATATAGCTTTTGTAGCTATACTTTTTCATACAATTACTTATTTAAATGGAAATTACTACAAATAAGTGCAAATATTTAGATGGGCCAATGAATTTTGTATCTTGTTGGTTAAAATGGAGCACAGATAGAGTTGTAAATTTGTGTAATAATAAAATTGTAAATTTTAGAGAAAATTCTCTCTGACAAAGTCATTATTGAGTAATCAGTCTAATAAGATTGCTGGCATTAATAAATGTTATCAAAATTTATAATGGAATAAAAGCTATAGCAAATTTGAATAATTATATTAATTTTTTTATGACTATTTTGTATTAAACGCTAGTAAAAGTTTACATTGATGTGTATTTTTGTGCAGTATAATTGTTAAAAATATATAATAAAGTTTTGACAGTTCGACTCTAGGTTTAGACTTATAATTTAATGTATTTTAATTATTTTTAGATGAATTTTCCACAGATTGGTCCAAATAAAATTCCTATGTGAAAGCCAATTTGTACCAAATTAGAGAGGATATTCAGGTAACCTTAAATAGGGAAAAAACAAGTATCTACAAAGAATTTTCTGCAGGAGTTCAACTATCCTTTTACTTAAGAAAATAATCAGCTGCCTCAAGTCACATAAGATCTTCAGGACAATTTAAACTTAAAAGATGCAGTAAGTTTATTACACTTCTCCTGAAATAAAAGCTGAAACTTATTCGAGTAATGCTTCTTAATGTGTATGAGTCTATTGATAAAAAAAAACTTAATTTACAGGATTATTTTATATATATTTTTTTACTTTGATTCTTAAAGTCAAAAATATTCTTAGGTTAACATATGTGGAATTAACGTTTAATTATCTCAATAAAGTAATATAATTTTAGGTTTTACAATTGGCGAAAATTGGAGGAAATTACACCTATTAACTTATTAAAAGATATTTTATTGTAACAATGACAGATAGCCTTTCCAAGAATTATACATATGATGGAACAGTAAAGTGCCCTTTAAAGTACTTATGTTCACTATTTGTAGGTAAGTTACCACTTAAATATAAAAATTTGATGAAAAAAATCTCTGTTTTATTTGTCATACTCGTAAATAATAAGAACAAATTAGGTGTCAGATTTCACACGTTGAACTCTAGATCCTCTTGTTCTGATAATACCCAGACAAAAAGTGTGTTAAAATTTTTTTTCTGGCCTGTTGGTTTAAGCACTCTAAGCAATAACGATGCATTTGGTTTTATATATATATATATATATATATATATATATATATATATATATATATATATATATATATATATATATATATATATATATATAGAGAGAGAGAGAGAGAGAGAGAGAGAGAGAGATTTAAATTCCTACAAAACCATAAAATACTGCATCATTAAATATTAAACCTTATTAATTTTCAGCTGCGGTAGAAGAATGGGGGGCCGATAAAAAATAGCCGAAGACGAGATTAGACAATGGCAGAAGAGAATAAACGACAGAAATAAATCTAGGAAAAAATAATTATTGTAACAATAAAAAGTGTTTATTTAAATAATTGGTATATTTTCTATTACCCAATTGAAATTGTACCTATTACTATGGAACCAGATAACTTATTCATAGCGATCCTTCTACAGCTTGAACAATTTAAATCAATTGAAGCTATATTTTGTAGCACTTGCAATTCGACTAATTATAAAATTTTATATTCTTATATAGTATTGTATTAAAAACTTGACAATTGTAATCAATAAGTGTAATATGTGGATCCAGTTCCTGTTACCTGGTTCGCTGATGTAATTTATATCTGTTTAATTTTTGGGACTAATAGGGCCATCTATGGTTACTTGTTATCGATGTTTTGATGACATGAGTGGTCTGTGTCTTCAGAAGTGCAGATTAATTAGGTACTGTAAGCTCTCGGACCCTAATCAAATTCTGAAAATATCAACCATTTATTTTAGCGGAACGTCAAGAAGAGGTAACAATAGATTATGACCTATTTATCCAAAAAGCACAATACCATCGGATAATATGTCCACAATCGGGTCAAGAATGTACAATATATGGACATCCAAAATTAGTCCTATTAATATCCAAAAATGATCCATACTGGGACAATATATGTAATCCAAAAAGACGTCCATGAGTGGGACAAACGTATAGTCTGGGGGATATCCATAGCATGTTGGTGGAAAAATTCTGGACATCCCATGGATACCCAGTATGTCCAACTTTGGATAAACGATGGATATCCAGTGGACTGAAGTGTGCTATTTGGGATTATACAAAAATTTTAATACATACGTTGTAGGGACTTAATTTTTTTTAAAATAGAATATATATTGGTTATTTTTGGATGGCTCCATTTTTTGTCATTCATTCAATTTATGGTGACTGTAAAGTTTGTTGACACACGCATGCTCTTATTTGTTTTTAGTCAGTGGAAAGCGGATGGAACCAAAAGAAGCCGTGCGATATCAAACACTAAATCTTATTGTAGAATTTCGCCATGTTGGCAAAAAATGGCTTATTATTTTTTGACAAGTGCAAATTTGTCCCGATCTGCGTGGGGTAAAATCCCAAATAAAGATACTGGAATTTACGCAAGGTATGTAAGTTTAATTTTTTCTTTCCGGTTTTAATATACAGTAACTAAATACACTCATTGATAAAAGTATCGAACATTTTTTTTACCATTGCTTCAAAATTATTTTAAATTAGCTCCGTCAACTCATGTGCTGACGGTGACATCTAGTAGGCGGATATATTCACTAGTATAAAAAAGTTTATCATTTTTTCATATTAATCGCGTTTATTGAACAACTCCTAGAATATAAAGACACAACGCTAATTTGTGACGTCATCACACGATGAGCGTGAAATCATCACCTTATCGGATTTTTGTTGAATTTATGCGTTTTTTTTTATTTAACAGATTTATATATATATATATATATATACATATATATATATATATATATATATATATATATATATATATATATATATATATATATATATATATATATATATATATATATATATATATACAGGGTGATTCAAAAATCGATCACGAAACTTAAGGGGGTGATTCTACTTGACAAAATAAGGGTAGAGCTTCATATAATTTTTTTTCAAAATGTCATTCGTTTTCGAGTTACAAGCCGTCCAAGTTCAAGTTTTTATTTTTTGTTTTTTGAATTACTCGCTTACAGGAAAACCGATTTGACTAATATTTGAAAGATAGGCTAAGTCTTCTGCGCTTCATCATTTTAGTAGCAATTCACATTGATTGTTTGCCGCTAGAGGGCACTTTACCTACACTGAAAATTGTTTTTTGTCATAATTTTTTAGTGTTGACAGCTACAGTAGTTTTTGGCATAATTTCTGAAAGACTGATGCCAGGCCTTTAAAAAAGGTGCTCTTTATTTACATCGCTAAACCCAACGGTTTAGACGTAAATCACCCTTAAAAATTAAGTGGTAAATTTACTTTTCTCATTTCATTACCACCAGCTACCAGGTAAATAGCTATCAAAGTATACTAGAGCTGTCAGTTTAACATCAAATAAATTCGCTTTTTAAACTATTTAATTTATAATCTTAAAATAACTAATAATGGCTAATCAGTAAATATTCATATTATGGATTATTGCGATATACATTTAATTGATAAAAATTAATGAAACAGTACTAAACAAACTAAAAAAGATTCTCAAAATGTCCCCCATTTTCTTCCATACATTTCCTAACACTCTTCAAAAAATGTCGCCTAACTCGATGAAAAATTCCTGGTGTTTCTTTAATAATTTGGCACTTTTCGATTATCCTGAAGCGAAGATCCTCGACGTTGATTACTGGAATATCGTACACCAATTGTTTCAAATGACCCCAAAAGAAAAAATCCATAGGATTAAGGTCTGGTGACCTCGCTGCCCATGCCAATGGTCCACTTCGTCCTATCCATCGCTCAGGATACGTTGCATTCAAATACTGTCGGACACGTATACTAAAGTGGGGCGGAGCTCCGTCTTGGAGGATCCACATGTTGGCCCTTACTTCCAATGGCACATCTTCCAGATACAATGGGAGACGATTTTGGATAAAATCTAAGTATACGTCACCAGTTAATGGGCCATCAAAGAAATGAGGACCAATAAGGTAATCTCCTATTATCCCTGCCCACACATTTAGTGAAAATCTACGCTGATGTTTCGTTTCTACCACATTGTTTGGGTTCTCGTAAGCATATGTGTGGATGTTGTGTAGATTTGTTATGCCATCACGAGTGAAACCAGCTTCGTCAGTGAATAATATGACGCCAATTAATCGATTATCGTGTTCATACTTAGCTAGGATCTGATTGCACATTTCCAACCGTCTCGGCCGATCATCGTCATAAAGAGCCTGCACCTTTTTTGAATGAAACGGGTAGAGTTGTTCTTCTCTTAGTATCCTCCATGAACTAGCCTGACAGAGCCGCACTTCATTCCCAATTTTTCTAGTACTAATACCTGGATTATCTTCAATAATTTCAAGCACTCTTTCTTCTTGTTGCACGTTTCTAGCAGTTCTAGGTCTTCCCCTATTTCCATTATAACTTTTAAAGGAACCACATTCCGCAAGCCTCCTGTGCACACTGGAAAATGTTTGAGCATGAGGGATATTTCTTTCCGGATAACTCTCCATATAATATCTTCTTGCCAACTCTGCATTACCATTTGCTTTTCCATAACAAAAATGGATATCACAATATTCGATATTTGAATATTGGTGATTAGCCATTATTAGTTATTTTAAGATTATAAATTAAATAGTTTAAAAAGCGAATTTATTTGATGTTAAACTGACAGCTCTAGCATACTTTGATAGCTATTTACCTGGTAGCTGGTGGTAATGAAATGAGAAAAGTAAATTTACCACTTAATTTTTAAGGGTGATTTACGTCTAAACCGTTGGGTTTAGCGATGTAAATAAAGAGCACCTTTTTTAAAGGCCTGGCATCAGTCTTTCAGAAATTATGCCAAAAACTACTGTAGCTGTCAACACTAAAAAATTATGACAAAAAAACAATTTTCAATGTAGGTAAAGTGCCCGCTAGCGGCAAACAATCAATGTGAATTGTTACTAAAATGATGAAGCGCAGAAGACTTAGCCTATCTTTCAAATATTAGTCAAATCGGTTTTCCTGTAAGCGAGTAATTCAAAAAACAAAAAATAAAAACTTGAACTTGGACGGCTTGTAACTCGAAAACGAATGACATTTTGAAAAAAAATTATATGAAGCTCTACCCTTATTTTGTCAAGTAGAATCACCCCCTTAAGTTTCGTGATCGATTTTTGAATCACCCTGTATATATATATATATATATATATATATATATATATATATATATATATATATATATATATATATATATATATATTATTTAAGGTCTTACGAGATGGGAATTCTTTTTCTACCAAAATACTTCGGAGAAGAATATTTCGAAATCAAAGATTCCCCTACTAGAAAAAACAAGAAACTCTTCCCCATGATGTTTGATTTACCACTAACTCCCTATGGACCTGATGATGATTCTATCTGCCATGAGGAGCTCGCTGATCTAGATTCAGATTCTGAAGACGAGGAATCGGAAGGTAAGCCACTAATCGAAATATGAATGAGTTAGATAATTATACATACAAACAGGATAAATTTTTAAAGATGTTTTTTATTATTTAATTTTTTGCTTTAAAAAACAATTTTTTTTTATTACTTGCCAAACATAATCTTAGATCACTCTTTGTTTACGACATTGTGACGTCACTAGGAGCACGTGACTTTAACGATTTGTTTTCGCAAGATTTTTTTAATTTTAAATTGGAAGATCATTTTTACTGAAATTACATAAATATTTCAAATCATATTATATTATATTTACAAGATAAGCATTTTAGAATTAATTTCTCTTTTTGAGAGAATACCATAATCTAGTTAAGCTTTCATTAGCTCTTTGACAAAGACTAAAATGCCCTCTAACCAAAGAAAAAAAAATTGCATCTAACATTAAAATTGAAACCTTTTTATCATTATTTAGCTTCAATAAACTTTGACAACTGATTACACATTTGTAGAATGAATTATTAATATCGTAAAAATTAAAAATAATTATTCACAAGTAAAGGTTTTTTTTTTATAGAGGTATAGAACTTTAAGTTGGCAACACTTTTTTAAATGGTGGTCATTTTGTCAGCTGTCAAGTGCTTTATGTTTAGTTTGGTTTGGCATTTCAATATGAATAGACTGACGCCTGAACAACGCTTATAAATTGTGCAAATTTATTTTGAAAATCATGGTTCTGTTCGAAATACGTATCGCGCACTACGTCCATTTTACGGTCAACATAATCGTCCATCAGAGCAATTAATTCGATGAACTATGGAACGTTTTCGCACCACGTTTACTCTAAAAGATAATACGCATCCACAGAGACGTCGTACAGTGCGTACAGAAGAAGTCATTGCTGCTGTAGAGCGTAGCGTAGAGGAAGACCCGAATCAGCCTATCCGCCATCGTGCACAGGAATTGGATATGTGTCCATTCACTTTATGGAAGATTTTGCGGAAAGATCTTGGTTTGCGTGCTTACAAAATCTAACTCGTGCAAGAATTGAAGCCACACGATCACCTAGCAAGGCGTAGATTCGGTGAATGGGCCCAAAACAAGATTGCCGTTGATCCCGATTTTCATAAGCGAATTTTGTTTAGCGATGAAGCTCACTTTTGTTTGAATGGATACGTCAATAAACAAAACTGCCGTATTTGGAGTGATGATAATCCTCAAGTGTATGTTGAGACACCTTTACATCCAGAAAAACTGACTGTTTGGTGTGCTTTATGAGCTGGTGGAATCACTGGTCCGTACTTCTTTAAAAACGATGCTGTGCAGGAGTTGTGGTTTCAACAAGACGGCGCAACATGTCACACAGCTCGTGCCACAATTGATTTATGGAAGGAAACGTTTGGTAACCGCATAGTTTCACGTTTCGGACCCGTAAATTGGCCTCCAAGATTGTGCGACTTAACGCCGCTAGACTATTTTCTGTGGGGATATGTGCAGTCGCTAGTCTACGCCGATAAGCCCGAAACGATTGATTACTTGGAGGACAACATTCGCCGCGTTATTGCCGATATACGGCCACAAATGTTGGAAAAAGTCATCGAAAATTGGACCTCCAGATTAGACTACGTCCGAGCCAGCCGTGGCGGTCATATGCCAGAAGTCATATTTAAATTATAATGCCAGAAGGTTATCTTTCGAATAAAGTAAATTTCATGTCAATTTAAAAAATTCATCTTTGCTTTATTCCATTTAAAAGTTCTATACCTCTATAAAAAAAAATACCCTTTACATATAAAATCTAAACTAAGATTTTTTTTTTTCAGATGAAAATGACTATGACAAAATGAAGGATAATATTGCAGATAAATGGGATAAATATGCGTTCTAAACTACTGAAACAACGAAAAAAAGGCATGAAGTGTAAAAACGCTAATATATTTTTCCCTTCATTTAGCAGAAAGTCTTAGTACATTGTAATATTTCTTATAGGTATATTTTTTATAAGCAATAAGGTTGTTATATATTGTTATATTCCTTATATTTGTATACTGTTTACTCTTTGTTATGTTAAAAACACTACATTATATATTCTGGTGATGTTGTGGTGTGACTCTAACTTATTAATATCGTGAAATGGGATGAATAGCAACATTTTTTTAACATAAATGCATGTATACTGGGATTAATATTATGCATAAAATAAAGACAAAATATGCAAAGAATAGATCTCGGTGTCTCCTTGAAGCATTAATATATGTATTTTTTCTTTCTTTAAAAATAACTGTCAAAATAATTCATTCATTGCGATTCACCTTACAACCGGCGACATCTAATGGCTGTCACACTGTCTAAGAGATGGACAAATTATCTTTAAAACGTTCAACTCAACCGATTTTGACTAAATAATTTGTCACTATAACTCTCAGACCATTTTAATCCAATGGTTGTCCCCATTCGAAGCACTGAACTAGTCTATTTGCAATTTGGACCTCGACTTCTCTGGACAAAACAGTTTGTCCACCTTTGGAAAGCCACTTTTCATCCTCGTCTTTTTTATTTTTACTTCTACACAATACCGTTTAATCAATTTTGTATTTTTCTGGTGCCACTCTAAGTGTAACACCACTTTTAACTTCCTTAATCGCTTTTTCGTTTACTTCATCGGAAACCTGACGGCCAGGTTTAGCCCTCGGATCTTTATTTTTGTTGAATATTACGACGTCTCAACTAGTAGTTATCTCTAGCCGTTTTCAAGTGAAACTAAATAAATCCCTTAGCTACATGACTATTTATACTATACTTTTATTATCTGGAGTGGAAACGACGAAGAACTTCGAAACTTCCTTTTTCATCTCAAAAATATCAGCCCAACTATTAAACTCACCATAGAGAAAGAAGTAGAAAATAAATTACCATTCTTAGATGTCTTGGTTAAAAAAAATGGCAGACAAATTCGAACTTCGGTTTACAAAAAAGCCACGCACACAGGACAATACCTTAATTATTCATCTAATCACTCCAACAACACCAAACAAGGAATTATAAGAAATCTCGTAGATAGAGCCTTAACTCTCTGCAACTCCAACGAGAACTTGATGAAAGAGATAGATTATATTAAAAATGATCTGACAGCCAACGGATACCCAGTATATCTAGTGGATAAATTTCTGGAACAATGCAGAAATAGGACAATATCGACAACGAATGAAGAACGAAAACCAGTATTGAACATCCCCTATGTTAAAGGCATTTCAGAAAAAGTTAGAAGGATAGGAAAACGATATAAATGCAATGTTGTTTTCAATTCAAATAATTCTCTGAGAAGTCGGCTCATTAGGGTCAAACCAACAACTCAAAGAGACATGAAGAACTGTGTATATCAGATACCATGTGAATGTGGCAATTCCTACATTGGCGAAACAAAGAGACCTCTTGACGTAAGGATCAAAGAACACCAAAAATGCACATCTCGAGGAGAAACAGAAAAATCTGGTGCCGCCAACCATGCCTGGACTCATGGACGCCACATAAAATGGTCTGAAGCTAAAATACTACACCGAGAACAACATTGGACAAAACGGAATTTCAAAGAAGCCGCGGTTATACATCAGAACCCGAGTTGTTTTAATAAACCATCTTTAGATATAAGAGAAATGTGGAAGCCACTTCTTAGTAATTGTAAACTAAAACTAAATGCAGCATAAAAAAAATGGGATTATGCCATAGCAGGCATGAGTGCACTCATCTCAGTCACACTCCACTGCATTTACTTTTAGTATAAATAGTCATGTAGCTAAGGGATTTATTTAGTTTCACTTGAAAACGGCTAGAGATAACTACTAGCCGAAACGTCGTGATATTCAACAAAAACAAAGACAATGGAAGTCCAACAGATATCTACTACTTCGCAAGAAACATCACTGTCTGTGACCTTCAAACAAGCACTAGGGCCCGGTTGTTTGAACGCTAAATAACTTAATAATATTTTTATTTATATTTGAAAAAGGGTTGTTAAACACTATATATTTAATTTCTTGGTACAGACATACCTATTTTATGCTAACCTTTTCTAATTGCATTATTTAAACGAGTATCATCGGTACGTCAATTCTGAAAACAAAGTATGAATATATGGTTGCCTAAATTATTATTGTTATTTTCAATATGTAAACAATATCTAACAATATTTACCGATAAAAATAAGTTTTTAAATCCTCTTTTTGTTAATATAAATTGTAAACTTCGCATTTATAGTAATTTCTAACATTTAAAACACCGAAAAAAGTCACGACAAGCAATTAAACTGAAAGAAGAGATAAGTAAATATGTTTATGTCTGTCAAACATCAAAAAAGCGTCTCCCTCACCGACCATAAACAGCCTTCAAACAAATGTAGGGTATGATCGAATAAATAGTAGATATTTCATTATTTGGTACACATATACCGATTTTATGCTATCCTTTTCTAATTGCATTATTTAAACGAGTATCATGTGATAATCGGTACGTTAATTCTAGATATGAATGTATGGTTGTCTAAATTATTATTTTCAATATGTAAACAATATCTAACGATATTTATCAATAAAAATAATGTTAAATTTAATTCAGGAATTTTGCTTATTTTGTTTTGTAAATGAGAACTTTAATTATTCTTTGGAAAATAAACAATTTTTATTACTATTAGTATTATTTTTCTTTACGAAATATTTTAATACATAATTGATTATTATATAAGGTACAATGGTTCAGTATGTTTTGTAATAATTAAGGCTTTTATATGCAAGGCTAAAAGCCTAAAACGATGAGATAAGAACATCACAATGGAAAGTTATTGACCTAAAGGACGAAGCTAAAGGCCAAATATTGAGGGCAGGAATCGAGGACTTATCCTGCCAGAAAATCAGGGACAACGGGCACACCATTCACTATCGGTTTGGAAAAATCCCCATGAACGGCCTAAAGAAGGACGAGAACGAAATGGGGGAAGTGACTCATATTATTTCTTAAGACGATCGATGTGGAGAGCGTGGGGAGTATCCACATCTCCAATCTTAATCTTGGAGTACCATTATCCGACGAAACAACAACGGACGTCAAAGAAACTGAAGAAGAAGGGCGCCTCAGCTGTAATCACTAGGACGTTCTCTAAAAACCAGCTGGGGATCGCGCTGTTCCATGAACCCTGGGTCAACAGAAATCAGGCACAAGGATTACACTGCAAAGATTCTTAGGTAATATATCATCATCAGTCGGGGGCGGTGATATCACAAAAGTACAGTATGGCAAGTTGTCGACGGAGAGGGGGGACCCCCCACATTCCTAATGTAAGAAGCACGGTCGAGGGGAGGATGCCAGCCAACATTTCTAGTATAAGAGGCAAGAGTCGAGTTTATATTCCTGAATTCAAAGTTCTTGGGCGATGCGATCGCCCCAATCGCCCCCCCCCCTGGATCCGCGCCTGATGTCGGTAATGACACACCTAGAAAGCAGGAGATAATTATATCAGAATAGAAATTCTTGAAATGGTGCCACTGCACCCTCATCAACCGCACTAATATCGAGATTTAAGATGCACTGAACAATAAGGAAACCGTAATATATTCCTTTCTCAATATAGAAGGGGCTTTTGACAACACCATACACGAGGCAGTCACAACAGCACTTGATGACCAAGGAGTTTTGTGACTAACTTTTTACGAAAACATAAAGCGTCACAATTAAAACAAAGGGCTCGAACTGTTCGCGTACATTAGTTTAAATAGATATTGTAACCGTTACAATAAAAGTCCCGTCAACCGTAGAATGCGGGCTTCCGGAACATACTCCGCTCTCTTTCGCGCTCGGCCAGCAGCGAATTCGGCATTGCCAAACTTAAGCTGTGTTACGAGGAACTAAACCCCGTAACAATATTGAGTAAATGACGGTCGATTTTACCTACGCAACGAACGATCTATGCAGTACACGCGATCTTAGTTGTTTATTCTATACCAGCGAATATAAATGAATTTAGATTCCGTAAAAGAGAAAACATGAGTGCCTTGCGGAGCCCATTTTAACTCTTCACAGCGCCCCATGGTGCCTCGGCGCACACTTTGGGAACCCCCGGTCTAAGCTTAAAATGATTTGCATTAGTGTGACATCTATCGGAAATAAAATAAAAACATTTCAGTGTTTACAGTGTTCAATGCAAAAGCCTGGCTTAACAAAATAGATGGAATTTAAAATGTTTTCCATATGTAAACATAAGGGAAATTCTGTAATAATTTTACTGCTGTTAACATTTATTTCAACCACCGAATAAACAAATCTATAACAACTCCAAATATGATATATATAATGTAAGTATTATTTTAATTTAAACTATGAAAACATACAAATCACTACACTAATATATAAAATAATATCGTGGTATACATATAGAATTATTTTTATCCAATAAAACCTCCCAAAGGATTTTTGTTTGTATTCCTCCAGGTATTATCGGCCTTGGTTTGTTGCTGAGAACCGCCACCTAACAAACCCAAGGGATTCATATTCTCATTTTGATTTATATTTCCCCCACTCAAGGCCGGTACCACATTTCCTACACCTCCAATATTTTTCGCCGGATCCAGCAGTGTATTTGAAATCCCAGGGACATCGAAGGCTCTCAAGAATTGACAAGTACCACTCTTCAATCTTTCACCGATATTTGTCCACAGCGCCATCTCGCAGAATCTAAACTTATTTGACAGCACTGGTTTAGGTTTGACTTGAATAAAGTTGCTGTTCCCGCTGTTGAAAGGTGGCGCTTTTTTTTTGTTTATGGTGATTTCTCCGTGCCTCACAAAGTCAGCGATCATCCGGGTAAAAAGGTTTCGAACTTTGATATCATCTTCAGTGGGAGCTTCGATTGGTAAGGGATTCCCTTCAAAGTCTTGAGCGTCAAAGATGTAGGCTAATTCATCTCCATGACCTACTGTATCGTTGGTGGATACTCCTAAACAAAAGAAAACAGTAGATAGAGTTAAGAAATGTATATTAAGATGGAAAAAAATTTCTCTCGCTAAAAATATATTACTTATTTTCTGCATAAAGACGCCCTCTATCCTAAACATTTAAACTAACTCTGACTTCTTCACAACACTTTTGTGAATACTACAACCTCTTATAAAAATAAAGTTTATTCTTTTATCTTTCTATGTAAAAATAAATAAATAAATAAATAGTATATTAACGGATCAAATAAATACAATCCATTTCAAAAATAAAAATACAAACATTATTTCAAACAGAATCAGAATTAAGAAACTTCCAAATCTAAGAAAGCATTAAAGTGCTTCAAAAGACAAGTATTGACAGTTGACAATATTAACTAGTTTTTCAAGAATTGCAATATTTTTAATTTAAAGATATTAACTGGCAAATGAAAAATATCAATGTCAGTAGAAACTGAATTCATTTCCTTACACATTCGAGAAATAGGACTGTTAGTGCCATAATTCGTTCGGTACTATATCACCTCAAACAAATCGTGCGCTTCAAAAAGCTCTAGGAGGAACCGATAATCCAATATTATTGAGTAGTTCGGGAGAATCAATATAAGAGTTAACAATCTTGTAAAGTAGAACGAGGTCAAGATATATACGCCTCACACACAATGGTAGCAACCTCAAAGCATCGGCAATATCATCATATATAGACCGCTCCTGCTGCATTCCCTGTTTAAAGGCAATGAAACTTAAAAACGTTCTTTGTACTCTTTCCACTTTTTCTTTGTATGTAAAATAATGAAGTGACCAAACTTGGGACGCATATTCCAAGACTGATCGAACTACAGAACAGCATATCACTTTAAAACAGTCTACATTATTAAAATCTGCAAACATTCTCTTCACAAATCCGAGTACCTTCAAACTTTTGTTCACAATATTATCAATATGTGTGTCGAAGCGAAGGGGTCTATCAGATCCTTCACACAGTCAACACGATTAATCGTGTTATTATCAAGAAAGTAATCAAAAGTTATCCAATCTCTTTTACGATAAAAACTTATAATGGAGCATTTATTAATGTTGAGGTGCATAAAATTTAATTTACACCATTCAGACAATCGATTTGGATCCCGTTGAATGCCCTCGCAGTCGTTGCCACTCCCGACAACCCGAAATATCTTTAAATCATCTGCATAAAAAAGAGATCTACTGAAAGTTATGATGTCCTCAATGTCGTTAATAAAGCAGTTAAAAAGGAGCGGGGTGAGGTGAGCACCCTGAGGAACACCAGAGGTAACATGTATATCAGATGATTCACAGTTGTTAATTTTTACTCGCTGTACTCTATCAGACAGGTAACTATTTATCCATTATAGAAATGATCCATGGATGCCCAAGCCTTCCAGCTTGTAAATAAGAAGTTGATGGCTAACCTTGTCGAAAGCCTTGGAGAAGTCAGTGTAAATAGCGTCTACTTGACACCTCCCCTCCAAAGCCTCCACCAAATACTGCTCATAAACAAGTAAATTACTTGTAGTTGATCGACCTGCCATAAAACCATGCTGTGAAGTCGCTAACACATGTCTAAAAAGAGGACACATCTTTTGGTAAACAATACCCTCAAAAATTTTACCAAATAGTGAAAATTTCGAAATTCCACGATAATTTTCGACGTTAGTTCTGTCTCTATTCTTATGGATTGGCGTAATGTAAGTAGTTTTCCATACTTTTGGAAAAACACCCGTTGATAAAGAGATATTAAAAATCTGAGCCAACACTGCAGACAAAACACCCTGACAATTCTTAACAAATATGACTGGTATCCCGTCGGGACCGGTACCCAATTTACTGTTCAAGTGATCTATTGCATTAAACACGTCCACCGGCTCAACTTGAAGGAAACTAAGGTTTACAGTTTTTGTGTAATTAAAAGTACGGGTATCGCAGTGTTCATGCGTGTAGACAGTGGAGAAAAAAGCTCTAAAGAGCTCTGCTATAGTGGTTGAGTCTTCCGCTGTAACCATATTATGTGACATACTACTTGGAAGAGAAAATTTCGTATTATTGGCATTAACATACCTCCAGAAAAACCTACTATCAAACTTTATAGAGTCTTCAATGCCAGATATATGGTTTTGATAATTGTATTTATATGTGTACTTACATAGCTTACGTAATTCTGAAAATAAAATGTAATCAGAATTGGAATTGGAAATTTTATATTGTTTATGGGCTTTCTTTTTTTCAAAAATCAGAGACTTCAATTCTGGACTGAACCATGGCGGAAATTTTTTATTTTTTGCTTTAGCTTTAGGGACATCGCAACAATTCAAACACGTATTTAATATTATATCAACATTATTTTGCGTCATTAATGAGGCCCAGTCACGCACTTGTAAAGTATATGTACCACGGATTTCTGAACGTAAATGGATGACAGGTGGTAATGGAGCTGTCAAACGAAAAATGTCCGGAGTATGCTCTGCGCCATTTTGGGTAAGAGTGACGTTTTGGCACGTCAAATTAACCGTCAAAAGTCAAAAATAGTGTCATTGTTGTTATTATTGTGAAATAATCTTTGTTTTTCATTGGATTAAATTTATTTTAAATAACTTAATAACCAAGTAATATGCACCAAGCCATCAGTCAAATATTTAGGTGTAAATATAGACCACAAAATTATCTTAAATTGGCACTTTAGAACTGTTAAACAAAAAATGTATACAAAGGGTCAAATACCTTAGGAGTCTAATACACAAAGAAAAAGGCATCTGAAGAAAAACAACTCATATATACAAAGCAATATACTGACTTTGATAGGAATACATACCTCCTATATACACTAATTGCAGGAAGCCAGCACTCATAAAACTTGAAACGGTAGAAACCTCTGCTCTATGTAGTATTACTAAAATCCATCGTCCTAGCTATCCACCAATCAATTATTGTATGAATTCACTTAACATCTAGCCGATTATTGTAAGACTTCCTGTCCTGACAAGTAAGTTTGAAAGAAAACCTGAAACTTGACCGGTGATAGAGGAACTGAGTACGAGCAGGGGCCGGAACCATAGGCCAGCCCGAAGACCCCCATTAATGATACTATTCAACCCTTAATATACTTTTTTATTATTTTGTGAAGATTTGTAGGGGCTTGAAGACCAAACGTACTATAAATAAGCTTTTTATTCTGAAGGACCTCGTTTGTTGGCTTGTATGGTTCAAATTTATATGTCCTAATAAATTATAATCAATAATATTTATTTAATTGTAGTGTAGTATAGTGTTTAACACAGCCTAAGGAAGTAAAATGTTGTATTTAACATTATTTGAATATAAAATTGAATGTTACTTATTTTAATAAAAGTTTTAAATATCTTACAAATTGTTACTTAATTTTTTTTATAAGTTGTGTTGATGAAAACAATTATGTTACACTTAACTGTTTAAAGTAAGTTATGGACATACGGACACAGGTGTTTATATTAAATCCATAATTAGAACTAGTCGTAGGAAAACAATTTTTAAGCAGCACGCTCATACTATTGAGATATGAACAAAATTTAGTGTAATAATTTTGTATGTCTATAATCTCAAATTTACTTGAAATTTGCGAAACATTCAACTTTCTAAGGAAATTTTAATTAGAAAATACTGAAAATAACGGGGTACTACCTAAATATTTCAACTGTTTTTTCAAAAAATAAAACGTTTTGAAGAAACGGTTCGTCAACATATTGCTTTTTTAAGGACTAGTTATTTTTAACAACCAAAAATATAATAAAAATTATTAATTTATTTTTACGACCGACCAATAGTATGACAAATATCCACACATAACAATCAATTGACACCAATTGGATTAGTTGAGTAAGGTTATAACGTAATACTGTCATTTTATCTCTTTCTACCATTCGTTTCGTTCAATTACTTATGTCGATGAAATTTCGGAAAGGAATGCAAATTGCTTCAAACCTTGTCAGTGGGAGGTAAACGATTACGTTTAGTCGTTATAATTTTTCAGTGGCGACAGCGTATTCATTATTATTATAACTTCACCTTACCCAAAATGGCGCATAGCATGGTCCGGACATTTTCTGTGTATTTGACGATCAGTACATATACTTTATACGTGCGTGATATGTACTGATCGTCAAATAAACAGAAAATGTCCGGACCATGCTATGCGCCATTTTGGGTAAGGTGAAGTTATAATAACAGTGAATACGCTGTCGCCACTGAAAAATTATAACGACTAAACGTAATCGTTTACCTCCCACTGACAAGTTTGAAGCAATTTGCATACCTTTCCGAAATTTCATCGACATAAGTAGTTCAACGAAACGAATGGTAGAAAGAGATAAAATGACAGTATTACGTTATTACCTTACTCAACTTATCCAATTTGTGTCAATTGATTGTTATGTGTGGATGTCTGTCCTACTATTGGTCGGTCGTAAAAATAAATTAAAAATTTTTATATTTTTGGTTGTTAAAAATAATTAGTCCTTAAAAAAAGCAATATGTTGACGAACCGTTTCTTCAAAACGTTTTATTTTTTGAAAAAATAGTTGAAATGTTAATTAGGTAGTACCCCGTTATTTTCAGTATTTTCTAATTAAAATTTCCTTAGAAAGTTGAATGTTTCGCAAATTTCAAGTAAATTTGAGATTATAGATATACAAAATTATTACATTAACATATCTCAATAGTATAAGCGTGCTGTTTAAAAATTGTTTTCCTACGACTAGTTCTAATTATGGATTTAACATTAAACACTTGTGTCCCTATATCCCAAACGGTCGAGTATCTTACTTTGAAACAGTTAAGTGTAATATAATTGTTTTCATCAACACAACTTATAAAAAATTTGAGAAGTAACAATTTGTAATATATTTAAAACTTTTATTTAAATAAATAACATTCAATTTTATATTCAAATAATGTTAAATGCAACGTTTAACTTCCTTAGACTGTGTTAAACACTATACTACACTACAACTAAATAAATATTATTGATTATAATTTATTAGGACATATAAATTTGAACCCTACAAGCCTACAAACAAGGTCCTTCAGAATAAAAAAGCTTATTTATAGCACGTTTGGTCTTCAAGCCCCTACAAATCTTCAAAAACTAATAAAAAAAGTATATTAAAGGTTGAATAGTATCATTAATAGGGGGTCTTCGGGCTGGTCCATGGTTCCGGCCCCTGGTCGTACACAGTTCCTCTATCACCGGTCAAGTTTGAGGTTTTCTTTCAAACTTACTTGTCAGGACAGGAAGTCTTGCAATAATCGGCTAGATGTTTAGTGAATTCATACAACAATTGATTGGTGGATAGCTAGGACGATGGATTTTAGTAATACTACATAGAGCAGTGGTTTCTACCATTTCAAGTTTTACGAGTGCTGGCTTCCTGCAATTACTGTATATAGGATGTATGTCTTCCTATTAAAGTCAGTACATTGCTTTTTATATATGAGTTGTTTATCTTGATATGTCTTTTTCTTTGTATATTAAACTCTTAAGGTATTTGGCCCTTTGTATACATTTTTTGTTTAACAGTTACAAAGTGCCAATTGAAGATAATTTTGTGGTCTATATTTACACCTAAATATTTGACTGATATTGCATATAGTGTATATTACTTGGTTATTAAGTTATTTAAAATAAATTTAATCCAAGGAAAAACAAAGATTATTTCACAATAATAACAACAATGACACTATTTTTTGACTTTTGACGGTTAATTTGCCGTGCCAAAACGTCACTTTTACCCAAAATGGCGCAGAGCATACTCCGGACATTTTTCGTTTGACAGCTCCATTACCACCTGTCATCCATTTATTTTCAGAAATCCGTGGGCCCAGTCAAAATTTGCCAAGAAAAAGTTCATTTCCAAATAACTGCAGTGTTTAAAATCATTATAGTAATATTCAAAATTCAGTTCATCAAATTTTGTGGGTAGTGGAATTTCTAAATATAGAGCTGGATGATAAATATCACAACGCGTAATGGGTTCTGCGCAAATGACAACTTTAACATCTGAACTACTGCTAGACACCAAATCTAATATGTTGCCCGAGACATTCGGAAATGAATTCAGTTGGTACATTTTTAAGTATGCTGACAAATCTGATAAAAGTTCTGATTGTTTATTTAAGTTTCCCATGGGAATCGCTCCAAATTCATTATTACTCCATAACAAACCTGGCAAGTTGAAATCACCACACATCAAAAAATTATCACACTTGTACTCCTCTAAAAGCTCCTTCCTATTAGAAGTTAAATGCATTACAAGTAGTCGTAAAAAGCTAGACAAATATGTAAGAAATATTTTAATCTAAATACCCCAATATCCTAAATCTTACCCATAGAAACGTTTCCAACGAGAGGCAAACCACGAAGGAAGCTAAATCCTCGATGCATTTTGCCGACGTGCTCGAAACTGTATAAAAACGTGGATGCACCTTTCCAAAATTGTGCAGTTAGGAAAGCAGGTACGTTGAACAAGGCATCAGCTAAAATAAAATATAATTTGTGTAATGTATAAAACAAAAAAAGCACTCATGGATGAAATTATCGATTTTTTTTCATTATTGCTTAAATATAATTTTAAATTACTGCAATAAACTTATATACACTCCCATGCACATGTTTTTACCATACCTAGATGAACACCTGAAAACACAAAAAGTTTTATAACTTCAAAAGAAATGGTCGCAGCATAAAAATTCTAATAGTATCTTAAAATTTGGATATAAATCTTCAAAAAACCGTTACCTTTATCTCCGAAACCCATAAACATAGGTATTAATATTCGGGAAATATTTAAAAGGAACTACTATGTTTTACACCACTAAATTTATTAAGAAAACAGTGACTGCAATTTCAACTCACAGAGTCATTTTCAAACTGAATTACAAAGGTAGACTAAGTATTCAATACAGAAACATGAGAAAATTTAACAATAAATAAAAATTACCTGAGAAAATAACTCCGCCGCTGGTAGGGTTGGGTGGATTGAGAAGCTTAACAACTGCCAGTGCCGGTCCCAAGCCCGGATAAAGGAGGAGGGTTGGTCGTGGGGCTAACTACCCCACACCGGAAAAAAGGACAAGTTATGAAACAAAACGACAAGCCTCGGAATAGGACGGACCACAGGAGACGACGTAAGCAACGGACATGGAATATGACTTTAGGAACATGGAATGTACTTAGCTGGTATAGACCGGGTGCTGCTAAGAGAACCATACAACAGCTAAAAAAGTACCAAATAGACGTAACAGCCCTTCAAGAAGTTAGATGGCCAGACGAGGGCACAGTGACTATGGACGGCTACACAATTTTTAACGGAGGGACCATGAACAACAAACATGAGTTTGGAACGGGCTTCGCAGTAAACACAAATTTCATAGGACAAATAATAAACTTTAAAGCAGTAAACCACCGAATAAGTAGTATCAGAATTAAAGGAAAATGGCATAATTACACACTCATATCAGGACATGCACCAACAGAAGATAAGGAGGAGAGCATCAAAGATGAATTCTACGACCAGCTTGAACAAACCATAGACCTAGTCCCAAAGCAAGACATGTTGATACTACTAGAAGATTTCAATGCGAAAATTGGAAGAGAAAGAACACTAAAACCGCACATAGGGGAGCACAGCTTACACGAACAATCTAACGACAATGGCCAACGTCTAACAAACCTGGCAGCGGCTAGTAATCTAATAGTAATGTCAACAATGTTCCCGCACAAAAACATTCATAAAGAAACATGGGTATCCAACGATGGAAAAACAAGAAACCAGATAGACCACGTGCTAGCAAACGCGAGGTACTCAAGAAACATACTAGACGTAAGGAGCCAAAGGGGAGCAGATGCAGCGTCAGACCATCTCTTGGTAAGAGTGAAAGTACGTGCCAGGATAAAAACGGATATAAGAAAGCAAGAACAATCGGAACGAAAAGGATGGAACACCGAGATACTGAATCGGGAAGAAACACTCAGACAGAAATACCAAGCAGAGGTAAAATCACAACTGGAACAGAATAAGATACAAGGGGAAACAGGAGTAGACGAATGCTGGAGCAAGATTAAGACATCGATAGAGAATGCAGCGAAAAGAACTTTAGACAAAAATAAAACCATAAAAAGAAAACAGTGGTATGACGAGGAATGTCAACTAGCACAAGACAATAAAAACAAAGCTAGATTAAAAATGCTGCAGTGCCCAAATGACGATAACATCCAGCGATTTAACACACTGCGAGCGGACACAAGAAAACTTATAAGAAGGAAGAAGAGAGAAGCCTATAATAGAATCATAACAAATGTAGAAAAGGAATCAAATACAAAGAGCAGCCGGAAATTCTACAGGGAGATCAAGAACATAAAGAAAGGGTATATGCCACGGACCAGCATATTAAAGAAAGAAAATAAAGATCTCATAACAGATATAACAGAAATCCTACAAACCTGACACGAATATTTTGACAACTTACTAAATATAAAAGGCACAGCTCTTATCACAAATACAATATACCAGGGAGCAGAGGAACAGGTAGAAATTCCATCACTGACAGAGATCAAAAAAGCAATTAGCCAACTGAAGAACAATAAAGCACCCGGGAGCGACAACATATCCGCGGAGCTTATAAAATATGGCGGAGATCAGCTACATGAAGCAATACAAACCCTTGTGGAGAAGATATGGGAATCTGAAGAACTTCCAAAAGAATGGAACGAAGGGATAATTATCCCAATACATAAAAAAGGAGACCGATCAGTATGTAAAAATTACAGGGGAATTATGTTACTAAACGTTGCCTACAAGGTGCTATCCAACATACTAAGAACCAGAATATCCCCTTACGCAGAAGAAAACCTCGGGGACTACCAATGTGGCTTCCGACCAAGAAGATCAACTGTTGACCAAATATTTACTATTAGGCAGCTTCTGGAAAAGAGTTGGGAATTTAACAAAGATGTACACCAGCTGTTCGTTGATTTCCGCCAAGCATATGATAGCATTGTAAGAGATAGTGTATGGATCGCCATGGAAAAGGTAGGCGTGCCAAAGAAGATTATTAATCTGACTAAAATATGTATAGAGAATGCAAGGGCGAAAGTCAGAATCGGTAAGCACACTACGGACATATTCTCTATTGCCAGTGGTTTAAAACAAGGCGATGGCTTATCGCCACTACTCTTCAACATAGTGTTAGATATGGCCATCAAAGAGGCTAACATAAAACTGGAAGTATTCTCAAACCAGGGCCCCGGAATGATCCTAGCATATGCAGACGACATCGATACCGTAGGAAATAGCACAACTAAAACAAAGGAAATGTTTATCAGAATGGAAAGGGAAACAAAAAAAGTAGGACTCAACATCAACGAAGAGAAGACCAAATACATGCACGTAAACCGAAGAGCAGGTAGGGATAGAATAGGACAGAATATAACTATGGACACATACAATTTTGAATGTGTGAAAGAATTCCAATATCTAGGGGCCAATATAATACACGACAATGATGTGAGCAGTGAAATACGCACACGAATACAAAAAGGTTTTAAGTGCTTTTATGCATTGCAGGAGATACTAAAATCAAAGCTGCTGTCCAGATCAGCCAAAATCCGTATATATAGAACAGTTATTAGACCGGTAATAACATATGGCTCAGAAACCTGGACCATCACAAAACAGAACGAATTGTTATTAAGACGTTTCGAACGCAAGATATTAAGAAAAATATATGGGCCTAGAGTAGATGAAACAACGGGACAATACCGCATCCGAACAAATGAAGAATTAAAGAGCTTGTATGATCAGCCAGGCATCATTAACAAAATAAAAGCCCAAAGACTTAGGTGGGCAGGACATGTTCATAGGGCCTATGATGAACGTCTCATCAAACGAATATGGGAAGAGAACCCGACCGGAAAGAGACCCTTAGGTAGGCCCAGACTAAGATGGAGGGATAACATCACAAAAGATTTAAATGTACTGGGAGTACGAGATTGGAGTAACGACATGATGGACCGAAGCAAATGGAGGCAGGTCGTGGATGCAGCGAGGACCCACGAAGGGTTGTAAAGCTACAGAGAGAGAGAGAGACCTGAGAAATTACATTATTACAAAGGGGAGGTACTAAATTTTGGGATCTAATTATTATTTGGTGACAACAATTCAAGTAAATTAAGATAAAAAAAAAGGACTTTCTAGCTCTGATGTCACTCCTGACGATGATAATGGATCTTTAAATGAGTCAAGTGATGACGACATGAACATACTGGTGTGCAGCTTCAAAACACTAAAATCTAATAACTTCGTCTTAGTAAAATTTTCCCAGAAGCAAATAAAATATGGACGAAAACTGCAAATATGAGATCAATGCACCAAAGTGCGAAAATTGACAACAGCTTTTATTTTTCTTCAGAGCCTGACATGGCAATGGTGTGAGTTCTAGATATAGAACTGGTGTTGTCAAGTCCAAGCTTATCTCGCAAGACAAAGCAATATACTATTTTTGTCGCAAGAGTGTTAAGCTAACGTTTATTTTAACATATATTAAGATATCTCATTATTTATTTGTTATGTTCCAATGTACTCTAGAGCCCGTTCCATTGTACCCCAGACTTGGGGCACAATTCAACAAAGTTGTGCAAACACGCAATTATTGTAGGTTTAAGGTAAATTTTTTGATCTTATTTGGTCTTTAATCAGTAGTTTAAGGTCTATTTTTCTGAAAATCAAAGTAAATTTTTCGTTGCATTTCACTTCACCTGTCCATGTACAAAATATAGACAAAAATATATCGCAGGACTTCTCAAGAGAATATCGAATATTTAAAAAAGATATCAAGAAACTTCAGTTAGTTATTTCTGTTAAATAACTGATGTCTCATCATAGATACTGACATTAGAGTAGGGACAGATGAAAGACTCATCAATTTCATCAGAAAATGAGTCTGACAGACTGCATTTGTCGTACTGCCTATGCTCACATATGGTAACAAAATGCTTTTATTGTCTAAAAAGTCAAATAATAAAATTTAGGTGGCTCAATGGGCATTGGAGCGATCGCTGTTGAGATAACTCTTCGAGACAGAATCTCTAATAATGTTACCAGGAATGTAACACACTGTAGAATGGAGGCCACGACAGGTGACCTACAGAAATCGGGGAAGATCAGCGACCAGATGGAATAATGAAATAAAGCGGGTATCAACTGGATTCAAACAGCTTAAGACCTAGATATATGAAAGAGATTGAGGAAGGCATGCATATACTAGTATCCAAGAGGGCATGCGTGCGGATGGTAGATCACGTGCAATCTTCCAATAAAATTGCAATTTACCACGTACACAAATTGATAAGCTTAGTCTAACTTTGCAATAAGATTTCAAGGTAAGTTTTCGTTATTCCAAATTGATACTTTCAAGAAAGGTTTCTGTAGACTTCTCGGAACCATGCCGGATAATTTGCTTTCCTGCAAGGTTATCGCAAGTTTAGTATTCAGTTAGTTCAGGTTAGTTACGTAGACATTTTTTGATTACAGGACGTTTCCACGAAAAGTTTTTTCTTAAAAACTTTCTGCGAGTTTTTTGCAGCCCTTTGTGCTTTCTACAATTCTTAATTTCCAAAACATTTAGCATTAATTTTTTTTCACGATTTGTAAAACAAACTATTCCTAGAACAAATTGTTTAAATATCTTCATTCATCAAAAGTTTTTTTTAAATTAGTTATTCGATAATTTTATCCACCGTGCATATTTCTAAAATTACATAATGATCCATGGAAATTAGATTCAAAAAGAGCCGTTTTGGAAAAAAAATGTAACTAGCGATTTTATTATTGAAAAGGGGATATTTTGGCATCACTAAAAACATACTTCGATGGAAATTCATACGATCCATGGCTTACAAAATGGCGGCCAAAAAATGGTCACTTTTTTCAGTTTATCTTGAAAAATAGGGGTTGTATGAAAAAATATTTCAATCAAAAGTTGTAGATAATTGAAAAACCTATCGATTAATATAATTAAAGTTATAGGTGGCGCCACTAGTTATCGAAATATAATTTTTTTCTCAGAAAATTCCATTTTTTTTTATTTATAATTAAATGATATTTATTAATTAACTATCGCTTCAGAATTCTAGTAAATGATAGATATTTTTGACTCAAAAAAGTGTGTTTAATCGGAAATTTGTGAGTTAAATAGTTTTCGAGAAAATCGAGCTCAAACTTGAAAATTCGATGTCGATTATTATCCTTTCTAATAAAGATACAGCAACTAGGTTGACAGCAATTTGTTTGAAATGACGTATATTTTCAAGATATATTTTCAAAAAAAATTTTTTTTTTGATTTTCCGTCGAGAAAATTGCGAAAAACAGTTTTTTGCACTCGAAAAATTGCAATAACTTTTTTGTCAGTGTACTTACGATTATTCTAATAAGTCTATTAGATTTAGATATATCATTTCCGATCTCTGAAAAAAAATTGTTTTACGAAAGAATTTACCCTTTTTTTGAAAAAATTCGCAACGTCGAGGTTTATAAA
Source organism: Diaprepes abbreviatus (assembly GCA_034092305.1). Classification (NCBI taxonomy): domain Eukaryota; kingdom Metazoa; phylum Arthropoda; class Insecta; order Coleoptera; family Curculionidae; genus Diaprepes; species Diaprepes abbreviatus. Next base: position 5,758,512 of record JASJET010000211.1, on the reverse strand, counting down.
TATTAAGGGCTGAAATTTACAGAAGACATTATTGAATACTTGTAGTTTATCGAGAAATTTTTCAGTTTCACGAAAAATATCCCTGTAAGATCTATGGACCTCTGAAAACTACCCACAGAATCTATCCGACGGTAGTCAAATCGCGCAGTCAGCGGGTTGCTATGCTGCAGGCGTGTCGCTCAGCTTCGGACTACACGCACATATCGCTTTGTGCGACTGGTAACATTTTGGAGTAAAGTATATGGTAAAATTGTAATATTTAGATTATATTATTAATAAAAAGTTATTTCCGATTTGATTAGCAATCCATGATTTTATTAAAAAAATACAGTTTGAACAAAAAGTGTACATATATAATATAATAATACAAAACATAAAAAATATTCATTAGTATATATATATATATATATATATATATATATATATATATATATATATATATATATAAAATAGAATAAAATATTGGCGAAGCGGACGTGAAAATTTGTCAATCTACATGATTCTCATGTTAAAAAGTGCGGAGCACTCTAAAATATGGAAAAACTCCGGGTCCGACAGATGGCGACAGCGCTGTTTCGTCCTAATATGGGACTCGTCAGGCCACCGCAGTCATTACAAACCATCATCTCGCCTTTGCATCGTATAAAGCTGATTTTATAATCAAAACACAGCATATATATATATATATATATATATATATATATATATATATATATATATGAAGTAAAATGCGAAACAGTGAATGCAAACTTCGCTCCATCATATCCTATCTGTGTTAGAGGTTGCACAGTTAGAATAAATTGTAATAAAACACAATTCATCCTATTCCACCACCATCGAGATGGCCTACCTGTACCACCATACCCAGAAGAAAGTCAAAGCTTATCCTCCCCGCCACAGTGATATGGCAGAGATACATGTTTCGTCTCTCACTAGATTCATCAGGGTACCGACATGCACCTGGCTGTGCAAAGGACAGCCCGGAAGGAAGCATGCAAGGATGAATTGTGTTTTATTACAATTTATTCTAACTGTGCAACCTCTGATATGATGGAGCGAAGTTTGCATTCACTGTTTCGCATTTTACTTCACTTATATACGGAGTTGCATATAGTTGTACGTTTGCTGAATGTGATTTCAGCACTACAACAGCATAGTGTGGATATAACCACTGCTAATGCATCTCACACCGAGGAATCCGTGAAAGCCGTATAAACATATATATATATATATATATATATATATATATATATATATATATATATATATATATATATATATATATATATATCAAGAAATCAATAAATACATTAATATATTATACATATCTGTATACAATTCTACAATAATTTTGTAATAAATTTAATTGAAAGAATAATTAAAAAAAAAAACTTATTAACAAGTTCTATGTAATAATTTTATAAGATAATATTTTACAATTTTTCTTACCTTTGTATAGAAATATACACTGTGTCGTAACGATTTTTATGTCACATTCAACGGTCCACCACGTGTTCAAATGCTTTTTTAAAGTTAAAATTTGCGTGAACTTTCACTAAAACGCTTTTAAATGCAAAAAATGTTTGCAATAGTGCTTTTACAAATATACAAACACTATAATATTTTTTCTTTCTAGTATGTCAAAACGTTATATCAAATTAACTCCAAAGCATACTACTCCGAAATGACAGGTGTTACCAGAATGCCGGCTCCAAACCGGATACTGCCAAGAGCGGAAGACATCTGCGCCTTGCAGCATATCAACCCGCTGACTAGCTGTATCCGTGCTATTTGAATACCGTCGGATAGATTCTGTGGGTAGTTTTCAAAGGTCCATAGATCTTACAGAGATGTTTTTCGTGAAACCGAAAAATTTCTCGATAAACTACAAGTATTCAATAATGTCTTCTATAAATTTCAGCCGTTAATATTTATAAACCGCGACGTTGCGAATTTGTTTTTTAAAAAGGTAAATTTTATCGTAAAACAATTTTTTTTCCAGAAATTGGAAATGATATATCTAAATCTAATAGAGGTATTAAAATAATCGTAATTACACTGACAAAAAAGTTATTGCAATTTTTCGAGTGCAAAAAACTGTTTTTCGCAATTTTCTCGACGGAAAATCAAAAAAAAAAAATTGAAAATATATCTTAAAAATATACGTCATTTCAAACAAATTGCTGTCAACCTGGTTGCTGTATCTTAATTAGGAAGGATAATAATCGACATCGAATTTTCAACTTTGAGCGCGATTTTCTCGGAAACTAATCAACTCACAAATTTCGGATTAAACACACTTTTTTGGGTCAAAAATATCTATCATTTCCTAGAATTCTGAAGAAATAGTTAATTAATAAATATCATTTAATTATAAATACAAAAAATCGAATTTTCCGAGAAAAAAAATTATATTTCGATAACTAGTGGCGCCACCTATAACTTTAATTATATTAATCGATAGGTTTTTCAATTATCTACAACATATACAACTCCTATTTTTCAAGATAAACCGGAAAAACTGAAAAAAGTGATCATTTTTTGGCCGCCATTTTGTAAGCCATGGACCGTATGAATTTCCCTACAAAAGTTTAATTTCCATGGACTATAAATGAAATAAGTGTCATTATATTTGTACCTGTAGCTTCAGAAATCTTATCCAATCCTTCATTGAGGTCTCCCGTTTTTGTGCCCAGATAGTTATCGAAGTTCACTGGTGTTAAAGTACTGCCTACTCCTCCCAGAACGTCTCCGGCTTCAGAAGCAACAGAGAGGTTTCCAATATTACCAATATTGCCAAGTCGTCCGGTAAGTTTGCTAATTACGGGAGTATCTTGAAGAGTTTCGAGTAATATTTTATTTACAAAATTTGGAACTGTTTGAAGCTGATGTATTATGTCTTTTTTATAGTGTCCTAAAAATATTTTTAATTATAATGTAGTATAATACAAAGTTTATGACAGTGGTTCCCAACGGGTGGGTCAGGACCCACAAGGGGGTCGCCTTGTTGTCAATTTTTTGGTCTGACAGCTCAATTCAATCTGTCATCCATTGTATTTTTTGAAATACGTGTATTTAAAGCATGATTTAAAAATAATAAACTTTACTATAACATAGTGTTGTAAATATTCGAATGATTTTGATATTCGAATAATACGGATGCGGATGAATGTAATATTCGGATTGTTTAACAATCCGAATTGCGGAATGTTGACGAAACATTACGAATTAATACGAACCGAACTCCTCGCGGCTCTAGATAGGGAATTGTACAACAGTGGTTTAGCAAAAATTTAGACATAGGCGCCGGATCAAATTTTAGGTTTTACATCATGGCTCTCGCACAAAAATCAATCGTTTTTTTTTTGTCAATTCATCAAATAATAAATTTGCCCTATGTCGGTTGTGTAATCGAAAATTCGTAATTTAAAAAATTATATTTCTGAAATACGTCCACTTCTGTACCATGAAGAAATGAATAAAAATAATGTTACCGATGAGACTCAAGTTCATATTTCAGGTTTTGTTAAGCTCCAAGTAGTAACAAATATCCCTGAAGGCTTTTTTACCAAGATGAGATTCCATGTATAAGCCAATCCACAGAATTAAAAAATAATCCTGGCTCTTTAATTCTTTTAACTATGAACGAAAGTCAGCAGCAAGAAATTTTGCGAAAACAACCTACCACTTCTACCTAAGTTCAAAATTATTGTTTTGTTTATATATTTTACATATTATTTTCAAAGAAAACTATCCTGGATTATTTTTTTATTTATGTTCAAATTAAATATTACTAGAATGTATGCTTTCCTTGATTTATTAAAAACAATTTAAGATATGTTTTTGGAACTAACGTTGAATTAATATGTTTTTATGATATATATTTTGTTTTAATTTCTTTAATAAAACTTTTTTTTGTATATATATATATATATATATATATATATATATATATATGAATTTTTATTTTATATTTTTAAAATATATTTTTATGCTCTGCGTCATCAAAAGTACTTGCATCTAAAATAATAGAATAATAATCATCCCCAGCACTGGTGAACGAACAAGTGTATTCGATGCCGCAGCGTCCGTGACATCCGTTTCCATCGGGCATCGTTCGTTATATAAAAAATCATCGGTATCATCACATTCTGTATGCCAAGGAAGTGTCTAAATTAATACGTATTAATTTGCTATTCGACTATTGCTCGGTTATTTCATTACGTATTCCCACATCACCCGAAACAGTACGAACTAATACGAATCAAACGAGCACCGTCCGTAGCATTCAATCTTCGTTTTCTTGTCGCTCCGAAGACCAAGACATACTTATGCGTTACTACAAACGAAACAAGGATAAAATTATTCTTATTCTGACACTGTTTCCATTTATTTCAATAGAACCGAAGCACGTCACATTCCGCATTCCGGATGCCAAAGAACTATTCGGTTTAATACGATTAAGTTACTATTCGAATTGTTCGGTTATTTTAATACGTATTCTCACATCACTACTATAACCTAACATTTTGTTTAGAAAATTCTTACCGTCAAAACAATTTAAAATGACTTATAGGCCATAGATGTATTGAAAACATTAAAAGCGCTCTTTCATCTCGCAGCTGCGTACTAAAGACCTTGGGAACGATGAAATAGACTTATATACATCTATCCCTTAATGTTGGAATAGTTCAACATGCTCAATATTTATTTTATAGGTAGATGCTTACCCTTCACAGCGTTCTTTGTCTCATCTTTTGTTACTCCGGTTAATAATGGAATTTTCGGATTACTTTGGTTATACAGAGAATCTACAGGATCGTCTTCAACCAATCCAGGCGGAGCTCTCCGATCATTTTCGCCTTCGGCAACCGGTGCTGTTGCCAATCGTCCGTTTAGACCGGATACGAAACCTTTCGATTGGAGTTTTCGAAATTCGATGGTTGAATCGCCCTGAAAAAGAAATATACATGGTTAAATCAAATAACAATATAGCAGAGTTTTTCTAACAAACCTTAACGATTGATTCTGCTGGTACTTTTTGTAAACATTTCACCATAGTAACAACGTTGGCTGTCGGGCAACCGTTTTCTTCAGCTACTTCTTTTGCGGTATTAGAAGGACCTTCGTCTATTGCCCAACGTGAAACTGCAGTACCCGACATGGCTATAACGCCACTGGGCATACCTTAAAAAAAATAGTATGTTAAAAATCTGAAAGGTTACAAATTAAATCGTGTACAGAAAGCGGCATCTGGTATAAAGTTATCTTACTAATTGACTTATAGTCTTATCACTTATCTCCAACTTAAATATCATAATGCTCAAATTAGTGCTACGTCACAATTAGAATTAAGGTAAATATCTTCTCAAAAAAAGGACTACGTGCTAAACGGAATTTCTCGATAACGTCATGGCCCGTGAGCTTTAGTTATTTGCTTAGATTTCCTTTGATCTTCAAATAACTCCGATAATACGTACGGTCTTGGAACAACTCCTTTATCATTGAGGCGACATTCTCATAGTACCTCAAATTTCTAAGAACGAAAAAGCTTGGAAATAAATTTTCTTTTTATGATATGTTTATTACTGCGTTACCTGAGATAATTCTCCAATCATTAAAAACTAATGTCTTAAAAGAGAAGAACGATATGAAACTACTACTTCCTTTGTACTATTGTCTATGAGTTTTTTTAGTAATAATATAAGCATTTGCACCAGAAAACCATATTTAATGCTTTATTACATTTTTAAGCAAAATAAAATATATTAAGTATTTCCTGAATAGGCGAAACGATAAATTGGATCTGGCAACGTTGCATTATATCTGCAGTGCTTTTTAGTTTCACGCTAGCTTTACGTTTGATGATCGCAGTTTGATATTAGTAATTTTCTTTATTTAAGCGAAGAATTTATGTACGTGACAAATTTAAATAGTTTTAAGATTCCATATAAATGTGGTGTATAGTGTATTTAGAGTTATTAGAAACTGACTAAAAAATCCAATCACTTATAACAATGAAACTGCAATAAAACCTTTCAACCACAGCTGTAATGTTATACCAAAATCCGTTCAGGTCCGGAGTAATGTTTATTTTTAATTTAAATTGTGTTATGTTCGTAGAAAATAAGTTAACAGGCAAGAGTTGATTTTTGTATTATATTAATTAAATAAAACACGATAATAATATAATACATTATAATATTTGCACATGTATAAATACTTAGTTAACACGAAGTGCTATATTACTAAACTAAATCTATTTCACTGTCGCTACTGTCATCTAGATTAATAACTAAGTTTTCTGTTGCATTTTTAAGATAGACATAGTTTTTTTCTATTTCCTTTACATGTTTTACACAATTTCCTCAGTGAATTTGAGAATTTTTTTTCGCTTCACTATCAATTAAAGCTAGTACATTAAAATTAAGCATTGGTGAAATATTATTACGACCAATTCCTGCTTTAAGTTGGTGGCATATTTGCTCAATGGCGGTGGTAACCGCAATACTGTGTGACCCATACTTTCCGCAAGTTCGTCGCAATAATATTGTTTTTTAATAGACTAACTTTTAAACACTTTCAATAACTCTTTTTTTGTATAGTTTTCATGAAAATATATATCATTATCGTACATATAGTCACGAATTTTGGCTTTTGAATCGTTTGAACAAGGTGCTTTGTTTAATTGTCCACTATGGTAACTCGCATTGTCCAATAACACTATTTGGAAGAATATTAGGCAATAATTTGGTTCTAAACCAATCTTCAAATAGCTCCGCTGTTGTGTCGTCAAGTCAACACAAGAATCTCTAATGTTTTTGGATGAGAGACGAAGTATTCGGCACAAACCCGTTTTCAGATCCAGCATGAAAAATTATCATTCTTTTACCGCGGTTTGACGGCGCACGTGTCACACACTTACCGCTAGAATCGTCCCATCCACAATCCATGTTTCATCTAAATAAATTATTGGTCTTTTTTGTGTTCTGTAATCACCGCCAATTTTGTAGAAGTCCGGATCTCATTAGAATTTGTTTTTGAATTTAAATCCAATTTCCTTGGATGTACTTCCACAAAGTCGTTCTTGAGCACCTAATTTCGGTTACATCTCTTTCAAGTATTTTCATGGTCTCTTTCTCGAAACTCCAGCATCACTTCTTTTTTTGCGTTCTAAAATGAGCTTTTGCGTAATTTTCCACACGGAGGAAAAAGTTTTCCTAGTAAGTAAAGCTGTTTCCTCTACAGCTTTCTGAAGACACAAATTACCGCGCTCCATTAAGGTTAGCAACACGTTCTTAATTACTGCCCTCGATTCAAGGGTTTTAAACTCAGGTGCATCAAACCCTGAGTAGCTCCGAGCAAATCTGAATAAAGCAGTTAAAGTGTTAATTTGAACAGTAAATAACCTCCAAATTATTTTTTTTTGGAATTTGTGTTTTTAATATGCATAGCAAAACATATTGAAGACAAAAAGATAAAAATATTATTTTATTACTTATTAGTTTTGAGTTTTGTCTGGTTTAATGGCATTTTCGGCCATAAATATTTCGCAATTCGTTAAAAAAAACTATGAACGTAAATCCGATATCTTGTGAAATAATCTTATTTTGTGTCTCCATTTCATGTATAAAATGTTTTTTACCCAAAAATAGCATTTAAAAATGATAACTGATAGCTGCTAGGGCTTTATACACCAAATATTTTATTGGTGCTTGAGGGGTAAGGGGAAAGCAGATCTGACAAGCGCCGAGGCATAACGCACTTCTTGAAAAAAGCAAGCGCTTCTTGCACCTGTACAGCTCCGAGCTGTTCATGCCAATGAATCGAGGGCAGTAAATAATTCCTTTAGCATCTGTTGATAGATGCACTTTGCGATTTGTTTCACTTTCATAAATCTCACTAGAGCTCCAGGGCCGCCACATTTCTAAATAATTATTAGGTTTACAGTAGCAAATAAAATACGAAATAACCACGTGTACTATGACTAAAGACACAATTTAAACTAGCTATATCGGTTCAGATTCAATTGTATTATAGATAGTAAATGTAAATAATAATTACCTAAAATTTTACTTGCATTTGCAAATTATTCCGAGCCTGTACGGCTGTAAATTTATACCTGCCCTAGGTTTACCCGACTTTTTAGTCGGTTTCTAATAATTTTGAATACACTATATCCAGTTCAGAGGCGGCGTAGGGCGTGGGCGACGTAGGCCACAGCCCACGGCCTTGCAATCCGAGGGGCCTCGCGCCACGGAGATTTATGTATTACTTAAAATTAAAAGCCATGAATGCGCCGAAAAAAGTGCTTGCGTCGGTATCTTCGCGAGGAATTCCCGCTGCGCGTCGCCGCCGGCCTATAATAGGGTATTCCCCGAACTTGCGTTGCTATCGCTAGCGAGGAATCCCCGCTGCAAGTCGCCGCCCGAAAGAACAAAAGTATAACGAGCGGGGAATACCCTATTCCCCGTTCATTATATTTTTGTTGTCAAGTCAACACAACAGAGCTAACTAACGCACTGACCGCACGTAGTCTTGCGCCGTACTTATGTCATATTTTTTTGTATGACAGCATTCTATTTAAGAAATTTAAACTGTGGTTCACTGTTTTAAAACACTGTTTTATAGCTATAAATTAATAGATACGTAGCCTAGTGTCTATTGATTGGTCGATCATTGATTGTGATGTGAAGAAAAACAGTTGTACCTGGATTAAGTTTAAGGTAAGAAATTATTTTATTTACACATAATACTTTATTACTTTATTTTTAGTGGCCGAGCGGCAAGAGTGTCCGCCTCACAAGCGGACGACTCAGATTCGATTCTGCTCGCGGAACCTAATAATTATATGGGCATTCATATGACAATTGACATAAAGCAGTAAACTCTAATTATCTAGTAGTATTGTGTAGGTACCTAAACCGAGCAGGCAGAAAGATAGACGAGACGGTGGAGTTTTTTTATGTTATATGTGTAGATAGGTATGTATGTATGGATAAGCAAAGGCTAAGGACCACGAGAGCTATTATGTCTTAAATGGTATTATTGTTTTTGCCCACAGATTATATAACATAACATGTCCGGCCTAGGCCCTAAGAGAAATAGGGATGCCGGGAGGAAATGGGAATCCGGATCAGCAAAACGAAAAAGAAAAGCTGTAAGAGCAGTATCAAACCAGGCTCTAAGTACAGGTATGATGAAGTTTCTTAATCCAACTGCATCTGGTAGTATAGAACCATGTGAATCGATTGCGTCGACTTCTAAAAAACATTCAGCCATGTTTGAGATTCCTATGAATTTGGGAAGCACTGATGTAGAACCACTGAATACTGATACCGAACGACAGTCTGAAATAGATACAAAATCAATATCTAACGAATCAGATTCCGTCGACGAACTTCCTGTGTTGCCCGAGAGCAATATAAAGATTTTAGATCCCGAAAAAGAAATGAAAATTTGTTCTCCACCAATTAGCAGTGATGCGAGTGACGCAATTAAACAACTATTTGATAATTTTGATCCAGGAATGTGGTCGATACCCATATCAGATGTTCAGCGTCATGATATAGTTCAAAACGGCCCCGTACAACAACTAAATAATGGCGATGAAGATTATCCCAAAGATGACAACCGTAGGCACTTTTCAAATTTTCATTTCTCTAGAAAACTAAATAATGGTGAAATTCAACATCGTCGCTGGTTAGTTTATTCAAATTCTAAAAATAAAGTATTCTGTTTTCCATGCAGACTTTTTGGCAATTCACAAACTCCGATGGTACAGGGAGGATGCTGTGACTGGAAACATTTAAGCAGTATTTTATAGACATGAGAATACCAAAGAACATATGGCATTTATGCTCCAATGGATAACATTAGAGAAAGGCGAATATTAAATATAAATCCCAGGGCATTTTTCACACCTTGCGGTTGTCATAGCTGGAATCTGCTGTTGGTAGACGCCGCTAATTCTTCGGTGGCAGCAAAAACATTTTTTAGTTTTATCCAAAAAAATTATTTGCTGTTTTCAGGTTCCAGCAAACGCTGGGAATTGGTCAGAGATAAATTAAAACTTACCATGAAGCCTTTATCAGACACCAAGTGGGAAAGCAGAATCAAGGCAGTTAAGTCCATACTATTTCAATTTGATGATGCCGTGGGATGCATAGAAAGTTTGAAAAATCAAACGGATTAATCAGACACTCTCAGTGATTGTGATTCAGTATTAAACGAAATGCTCAGTTTAGAATTTATAATATCTTTATATGTATGGTATGAATTGTTATCGCATGTTAATGTAATAAGCAAACTATGGCAATCTGTACAAGTCCATTTAAGCATTGCCCTTGAACATTTGCATATATTTTGTGACTGGATCAAAGAATATCGGCAAACTGGATTTGAAAAATGCTTGTCTGATGCTCAACAATTTATTGACAGAAGCTGTTATGATCTGCTAAACGAATTTAAAAATAAAAGAGTAGCCAAAAAGAAAAGGGTCTTTGATTATGAAGTTGAGAATCTACCTATACAGTCTCCCAAAAGCCGGTATGAAGCAAATTTTTTTAACACTATGCATGATTCAGTGATTACAAATATGGATTTGAGATTTATGGCTTTATATCAACATCATGAAAATTTCGGTTTTCTGTATGATATAAGTAAATTAAAAAATATTTCACACGATCAAATATTAAAAAAATGTCAAGATTTACACACAGTCCTACGAGTGGGTGAGAGCAGTGACTTTCAACCTTACGAATTATATGAAGAATTAAAAATAATGATGCCTAATTTACCTAACTTCGTAACAGATGTGAAACAGTTGCTTCAATATATTACAGAAAATAGCTTAAAAGAAATATACCCAAACATATACATCGTCATTAGAATATTATTAACAATACCAATTAGTACAGCCTCCGCTGAAAGGAGTTTCTCAAAATTAAAACTTATCAAGAATTATTTAAGGAGTACAATGTCACAGGAAAAACTTTCTGCGGTCGCAATTTTGTCTATCGAGGCTGATATAGCATCCAAGCTAGATTACGAGCACGTAATTAAATAATTCAGCAGAAAATTTCTGTTCCTTTAATATTTAATTAAAATTGTTTTTAATGTTGGTAGGCTTTAAATATTTTAAATATTTATATGTTAGTTGTGAGTTTGACTAGATTTAGCATGAATAAAAATTTAATAATGCCAAATGCTTTTTATTTTAAAAAATCTGTATTCATGTGCGAGCAGAGGGCCTCGCAAAATATATCTTGCCCACATAAAATTTTGATCTTGCGCCGCCACTGATCCAGTTGTACGTGAAATTACCTGAAGAGTCAGTTAAAATGGCAAAACATAATTCATCATGAAAGTTTTATGCCCAGTGATAATAACCGAATGTTTGAGTGTCATTTGACAAAGAAGGATTTTATCCAAATTTCCTAGTTGTCTAAAATACTTATCAAAACAACTAAACGTAAATCTAACACACTGTATATCAATATTATTTAGTTTATTTAATTTATTTAGGGAATATGGGGCAATATTAAACCTTAAATTTAATATTTTGTCGTAAAATAACCATAATAACACGACAAGCGTACCGTCAATTCAAGGAGAATTACACATTGTCCATCCGGAAGAACAATCAGAAATCAGCGCTGTGTCTTTGTATTCTAGGAGTTGTTATCATGGTTTATCCTGGGCAATATGTTGTACTAATATGACATACAGAACAGGATAGCGCACCAAGTTAGTATTATATGTTCATCTATGGTTTATATTTTCTAGTCAAAATAAATTTAAATAATATTCCTTGTAGCGTTTAAAATAAAATATGCATGAACATAATAACCTTTTGCAATTTTGGTCAGAGCAAGCAACACAGCACTACTGGCTCCTGTATCATGTCCCATCACCACAATCCTGTGAGGATTCCCTCCGAAAAACCCAATGTAATTTCTTACCCACTGTACGGCCAATGCCATATCCCACAATGCGGCGTTGCCGGGTAAATGTTTCGTTCCTGAACTGAGGAAACCGAGGGAACCCAAGCGGTACTGTATGGAAACGACTAAAAGTCGTTGGCCTACTAGATGACGTACCTAAAAAAAGTACAAATTGTGCTATAAGAAATGACGGCGTGGTCGCCCTAGAATTCAACCAAGATAATCTGAACGGTAAGTTAGCCATTTTTGAAGCCTTCTAGATACAAAATATGTTTTTTAACTAAATAGGTAAGCGCTATTTCGACATATTGAGAAATTTGGAAGTGAACTATTTAGATAACTTGCCGCTGGCTGATCATAAAAATCTATTTTATCAACATGATGGAGCGGCCCCACATAATAGTTATTTAGTTAACAAGCATCTGCAAAACTTGTTTTATGATCAATGGATAGCCAAGAATGGGCCACATATTTGACCACCTCGCTCCCCCGACCTAACAGTACTTGATTTTTTATTTGGGGGACAATAAAAAATAAAGTATCAACACCGCACTAATCACTGTGGAAGATTGGAAGAACTTAATCCTCAGTCAATAAGAAGAGCCACCCATGAAGAGTTTCTGCTTAGGTGTGAAACATGATTGGAAGTTCAATGGCGTCAATTTGAAAATTTACTTAAATAATTTTTGTAATTTTATTTTCTAGATATTTCCATTTCTTTTAGCTTTTATAGATCCAAAGTTGTTGAAGTTTTTTATAATCTTTTTAACAGTTGGTAGTGTTGGTTTCTGTTTCTTCGGATATCGGATCGCGAATGTATCGCCTGTTCTTGAAATAACACTATCACGTTCTCCATAAATAATAAATAAGTTTAAATAATCTTTTTGCGTGTAATTTAAGAGCCCCAGCATGATTATTATTCTTCTTCTTCAAGTGCCATCTCCGCTGCGAAGGTTGGCTATCATCATGGCAATTCTAACCTTAGAAGCTGCCGCCCGGAACAGTTGAACAGAACTGCAAGAAAACCATTCTCTGAGGTTCCTCAGCCAAGACATCCTCCTCCTCCCGATGCTGCGCCTGCCCTGAATCTTCCCCTGCATAATCAATTGGAGCAATTGGTATTTATTGCCTCTTGTGATATGGCCCAAGTACTGAAGCTTTCTTATTTTAACAGTCAGTGTTACCTCTTTTTGTTTGTTCATCCTGTCAAGTACTTCTTGATTAGTTGTTCTATCCTTCCAGGAGATTTTCAAGATTCTACGATACGCCCACATCTCAAATGCTTCCAATTTATTTATACACTGTTTGTTCAGCGTCCACGCCTCCACACCATACAACAAGACCGAAAAAACATAACACTTAAGCAATCGCACTTTCAATTTTAAGCTTAGATTTCGGCTACAAAATATTTGCTTCATATTGTTAAACGCACTTCGGGCTTTCTCTATTCTTATTCTTATTTCCCGTGTATATTCATTTGACTCGTTAATATTTACTCCTAGATAGTTGTAGTTTCGTGCTCGTTCTATTCGCTCGTTGTTTCCATATAGGTTGATATTGTCGATATGTTTCCTTTATTTCTGAGTAATTGTAACAATGTCTTATGTTGAACTGTATCAAACGCCTTGTTGTAGTCCAAGAAACAGACAAACACGTCTTGGTTTACATCCAGACATCGCTGTATTACGACATTAAAAGCAAATAGTGCTTCTCTAGTTCCTAGTCCGTTTCTTAATCCGAATTGTGTCTGTCCGATTTCTGTTTCTAATTTCTTGTATATTCTACTATGAATGATCTTTAAGAATATTTTCATCATATGACACATAAGACTAATGGTCCGATGTTCGGAGCATTGCTTCGCGTTTGGCTTTTTAGGTTAAATGATTATTATTAATGAATGTCAAATGGCAAGAAATAGTGACAATTCGGTAGGGTTTGATTGTTTTATTTTCGCCACGCCTCGCCGTCATGGCCAACTAATAACAAAACTTAAAAGCTGTATAGCATTTTTACAATAGAAAAATGTTGACTTGCCAATATTTTGAAAACTACAAATTTTTAGAATAGACAACCTTATACAAAGTTACCCTTATTTTTAATGCTTAATATGATAAAATTATAAAAATAGATGTTTTCTATTTGAAAAAATTGATTTTTGACGGTTTTATAAATTTACTTTTTATTCTTCTTTTTTGACCACTCTGTACCAATAATTTTTAAAATATCATAAAAAGACTACTAAAGTCGATCTTCGTCTACTAGAAAACTAACCCAAATTATATAATAAAGACTTCCTTATAGGAAAAATTTATAGTTAAGTTTTGGTCCGCAAACGTCATTTTTGACAGAAAAATTTAAATATGTCGAAAACGGTGAGACTTAAGTATAGAACATTATACATAAAATATATCTAGAATTTTACTTAGAAATCAAAAATGCAATAATATATAAGGTGTTACGTTTTAAATAAGCAAGTTGACATTTACTTCCGGTATAACCGGAAGTGCCGCCACCTTGAAAATATTTTAGCCGGCGATCTCTCATGCACGTTAGTACACTGTCAAATTTTCAGATTCTTCCTAAATATAGTTTTCCCACAATCGATTGATAAAGTTCCCGGAGAACCACCCTGTATATATATATATATATATATATATATATATATATATATATATATATATATATATATATATATATATATATATATATATAATCTGCTCGTTTCTTTCCGCTTACCCCATACTGTGAAGCCGATCCATATCGAAATCCGCCTCCGTGAATCCATATTACAACAGGTAAACCTAAAAAATATCAGCTTTTTCAAAAAGGAACTAGAAACATTTATGGCTGAATTAAAAAATAATACAACACACATGGTCTATGTAAAATTTATGGATCGAACTTTGAACAACATTTGCTTGTTGTTACCTTCTGTTCCAGTGGGTAAATCAGGTGTAAAAATATTCAAGCTCAAACAGTCTTCATTTCCTATAAGAATATTTGCACCGGGTACTGGCTGAAGACAAGGTGGTCCATAAAGTGTAGCCTTAACTTCTCCTTCAAGGAATTTTTCTCTGGGGCGCTTAAACAAGATAAAAAAAATGTACAAATGTGTAAGGGAACAGTTAATTAGGGCTTATATATTTATTTTATGTTGATTTACTTAAAGTATATTCCCCTAAACGGTGGAATTCTTTTGCTACTCTGTATATGGATTCGAACCATTGCGGTGTATATTTTATATGTATCCCTACCCAAAAGCTGTTACCCATAAAGGAAAATATAAATCATTTATCAAACTTAGCATAGACTCACAAGGCAGGTAGGGGAGCGTGGGGGAATCGGACCCAGCGGGTATTAAGACCGGTTCTATGTAGACTTATTAAATGATCGTATTCGTGCAAATGGCGCTCGGATGTGCTCGGTAATGCTCGGAAACTTATGCGGCCAGCGGATGGTCCTAGTGTTGTAAATATTCGGATGATTTTGATATTCGAATAATACGGATGCGGAAGAATGTAATATTCGGATTGTTTAACAATACGAATTGCGGAATGTTGACGAAACATTACGAATTAATACGAATCGAACTCCTCGCGGCTCTAGATAGGGAATTGGACAACAGTGGTTTAGTAAAAATTTAGACATAGGCGCCGCCTCAAATTTTAGGTTTTATATCATGGCTCCCGCACAAAAATCAATCTTTTTTTTTTGTTGCCAATTTATCAAATAGTAAATTTCCCCTATTTCGGTTGTGTAATCGGAAATTAAAATATTTTAATACTATTGGTAATATAAAAAAATATATATTTCTGAAATACGTCCACTTCTGTACCATGAAGAAATGAATAAAAATAATGTTATCGATGAGACTCAAGTTCATATTTCAGGTTTTGTTAAACTCCAAGCAGTAAAAAATATCCCAGAAGTTTTTTTTTACCAAGATGAGATTCCACCACAGAATTAAAAAATAATCCTGGCTCTTTAATTCTTTTAACTATGAACGGAAGTCAACAGCAAGAAATTTTGCGAAAACCACGTACCACTTCTACCCAAGTTCAAAATTATTGTTTTGTTTACATATTTTACATATTATTTTCAAAGAAAACCATCTTGGATTATTTTTTATTTATGTTCAAATTAAATATTACTAGAATGTATGTTTTCCTTGATTTATTAAAAACAATTTAAGATATGTTTTTGGAACTAACGTTAAATTTATATGTTTTTATAATATATATTTTGTTTTAATTTCTTTAATAAAACTTTTTTGGATATATATATATATATATATATATATATATATATATTTTTTTCTAATATTTTCTTGGGTATAGGTTTTTCATTAGAGAAACAAAGGACAACAATTTTCTTTCTGACGTTTCGCTCTACATGGCGAGCTTCTTCAAAAGAGCTTGGTATATTTATTTTACATCTTGAAAGTAGTTTTGTGTGTATGTTTAAAAACATACACACAAAACTACTTTCAAGATGTAAAATAAATATACCAAGCTCTTTTGAAGAAGCTCGCCATGTAGAGCGAAACGTCAGAAAGAAAATTGTTGTCCTTTGTTTCTCTAATGAAAAACCTATACCCAAGAAAATATTAGAAAAAAATATTTAACAAAAGGTTTAAGATACAAAAATAAATTATAAATTATATATATATATATATATATATATATATATATATATATATATATATATATATATATATATATATATATATATATATATATATATATATATATATATATATATATATATGAATTTTTATTTTATAACTTTAAAATATATTTTTATGCTCTGCGTCATCAAAAGTACTTGCACCTAAAATAATAGAATAATAATCATCTCCAGCACTGGTGAACGAACAAGTGTATTCGATGCCGCAGCGTCCGTGACATCCGTTTCCATCGGGCATCGTACGTTATATAAAAAATAATCGGTATCATCACATTCCGTATGCCAGGAAAGTGTCAAAATTAATACGTATTAATTTACTATTCGAATATTGCTCGGTTATTTCAATACGTATTCCCACATCACCCGAAACAGTACGAACTAACACGAATGAAACGAGCACCGTCCGTAGCAATCGATCTTCGTTTTCTTGTCGCTCCGAAGACCAAGACATACTTAGGCGTTACTACAAACGAAACAAGGATGAAATTATTCTTATTCTGACACTATGTTTCCATTTATTTCAATAGAACCGAAGCACATCACATTCCGCATTCCGGATGCCAAAGAACTATTCGGTTTAATACGATGAAGTTACTATTCGAATTGTTCGGTTATTTTAATACGTATTCTCACATCACTAGATGGTCCCCCAGTGTCCCGCGATCCGTCGCACGAGGCGGAAGTGTGTTTTTGGCTCCGTGGTTATAAAAAATTATAAATTTCATCTTTCACAGTAAGTGTTAAAATATATTCATATTGTATCGCATTCGCACTAAATATACCACCATATCTACGGTACTGCTTCTCAAATTGCTACTGAGAATAACGTGTTTTTAGTATATTTTTAATTTTGAAGTGGCTGATATGCCGGTAATGAGAGCTAGTCATGGCTCCCTTTACCCGCATTATTCGAATTTGGCTCCCACTACCCCATTATAGTTTATTAAATTTTCACTGACTTACATGACTTAATTTACCTTTCCAGATGCCACGAAAAAGACTCCGTACGACGTAAAAAGCTTCTTTAACTGTAGAAACATTAGAAAATGCCATCAAAACCTTTCAAAACGGTGGCATATCTGTGTACAAAGTAGCCACGCACGTAGAAAGTATATGTACTGATCGTCAAATACACAGAAAATGTCCGGACCATGCTATGCGCCATTTTGGGTAAGGTGAAGTTATAATAACAATGAATACGCTGTCGCCACTGAAAAATTATAACGACTAAACGTAATCGTTTACCTCCCACTGACAAGGTTTGAAGCAATTTGCATTCCTTTCCGAAATTTCATCGACATAAGTAATTGAACGAAACGAATGGTAGAAAGAGATAAAATGACAGTATTACGTTATAACCTTACTCAACTAATCCATTGGTGTCAATTGATTGTTATGTGTGGATATTTGTCATAGTATTGGTCGGTCGTAAAAATAAATTAATAATTTTTATTATATTTTTGGTTGTTAAAAATAACTAGTCCTTAAAAAAGCAATATGTTGACGAACCGTTTCTTCAAAACGTTTTATTTTTTGAAAAAACAGTTGAAATATTAATTAGGTAGTACCCCGTTATTTTCAGTATTTTCTAATTAAAATTTCCTTAGAAAGTTGAATGTTTCGCAAATTTCAAGTAAATTTGAGATTATAGACATACAAAATTATTACACTAAATTTTGTTCATATCTCAATAGTATGAGCGTGCTGCTTAAAAATTGTTTTCCTACGACTAGTTCTAATTATGGATTTAATATAAACACCTGTGTCCGTATGTCCATAACTTACTTTGAAACAGTTAAGTGTAACATAATTGTTTTCATCAACACAACTTATAAAAAATTTGAAAAGTAACAATTTGTAAGATATTTAAAACTTTTATTTAAATAAGTAACATTCAATTTTATATTCAAATAATGTTAAATACAACATTTTACTTCCTTAGGCTGTGTTAAACACTATACTACACTACAATTAAATAAATATTATTGATTATAATTTATTAGGACATATAAATTTGAACCATACAAGCCAACAAACGAGGTCCTTCAGAATAAAAAGCTTATTTATAGTATGTTTGGTCTTCAAGCCCCTACAAATCTTCACAAAATAATAAAAAAGTATATTAAGGGTTGAATAGTATCATTAATGGGGGTCTTCGGGCTGGCCTATGGTTCCGGCCCCTGCTCGTACTCAGTTCCTTTATCACCGGTCAAGTTTCAGGTTTTCTTTCAAACTTACTTGTCAGGACAGGAAGTCTTACAATAATCGGCTAGATGTTAAGTGAATTCATACAATAATTGATTGGTGGATAGCTAGGACGATGGATTTTAGTAATACTACATAGAGCAGAGGTTTCTACCGTTTCAAGTTTTATGAGTGCTGGCTTCCTGCAATTACTGTATATAGGAGGTATGTATTCCTATTAAAGTCAGTATATTGCTTTGTATATATGAGTTGTTTTTCTTCAGATGCCTTTTTCTTTGTGTATTAGACTCCTAAGGTATTTGACCCTTTGTATACATTTTTTGTTTAACAGTTCTAAAGTGCCAATTTAAGATAATTTTGTGGTCTATATTTACACCTAAATATTTGACTGATGGCTTGGTGCATATTACTTGGTTATTAAGTTATTTAAAATAAATTTAATCCAAGGAAAAACAAAGATTATTTCACAATAATAACAACAATGACACTATTTTTGACTTTTGACGGTTAATTTGACGTGCCAAAACGTCACTGTTACCCAAAATGGCGCAGAGCATACTCCGGACATTTTTCGTTTGACAGCTCTCCATTACCACCTGTCATCCATTTATGTTCAGAAATCCGTGAAAGTAGCTAAGGCCACAGGAATACCGATCAGCTAAAGCGAATTATGAGAAGTACAGCTGTCCTACAAAGTTGGGAAGAGGTGCAGTGTTCAATGACGAACAAGAAAGCAGCTGGCCGATCATCTTTATCAAATGTCGAATATGTATTACGGGTTAACATAATCTCAATTTTGTAAAATATATTACGGCTTGGCTGTGGAGTTCGGTGTGTCAAATCGATTTAATGAAATCACGGATTTCTGAACATAAATGGATGACAGGTGGTAATGGAGCTGTCAAACGAAAAATGTCCGGAGTATGCTCTGCGCCATTTTGGGTAAGGGTGACGTTTTGGCACGTCAAATTAACCGTCAAAAGTCAAAAAATAGTGTCATTGTTGTTATTATTGTGAAATAATCTTTGTTTTTCCTTGGATTAAATTTATTTTAAATAACTTAATAACAAAGTAATATGCACCAAGCCATCAGTCAAATATTTAGGTGTAAATATAGACCACAAAATTATCTTAAATTGGCACTTTAGAACTGTTAAACAAAAAATGTATACAAAGGGTCAAATACCTTAGGAGTCCAATACACAAAGAAAAAGGCATCTGAAGAAAAACAACTCATATATACAAAGCAATATACTGACTTTAATAGGAATACATACCTCCTATATACAGTAATTGCAGGAAGCCAGCACTCATAAAACTTGAAACGGTAGAAACCTCTGATCTATGTAGTATTACTAAAATCCATCGTCCTAGCTATCCACCAATCAATTATTGTATGAATTCACTTAACATCTAGCCGATTATTGCAAGACTTCCTGTCCCGACAAGTAAGTTTGAAAGGAAACATGAAACTTGACCGGTGATAGAGGAACTGAGTACGAGCAGGGGCCGGAACCATAGGCCAGCCTGAAGACCCCCATTAATGATACTATTCAACCCTTAATATACTTTTTTATTATTTTGTGAAGATTTGTAGGGGCTTGAAGACCAAACGTACTATAAATAAGCTTTTTATTCTGAAGGACCTCGTTTATTGGCTTGTATGGTTCAAATTTATATGTCCTAATAAATTATAATCAATAATATTTATTTAATTGTAGTGTAGTATAGTGTTTAACACAGCCTAAGGAAGTAAAATGTTGTATTTAACATTATTTGAATATAAAATTGAATGTTACTTATTTAAATAAAAGTTTTAAATATCTTACAAATTGTTACTTCTCAATTTTTTTTATAAGTTGTGTTGATGAAAACAATTATGTTACACTTAACTGTTTAAAGTAAGTTATGGACATACGGACACAGGTGTTTATATTAAATCCATAATTAGAACTAATCGTAGGAAAACAATTTTTAAGCAGCACGCTCATACTATTGAGATATGAACAAAATTTAGTGTAATAATTTTGTATGTCTATAATCTCAAATTTACTCGAAATTTGCGAAACATTCAACTTTCTAAGGAAATTTTAATTAGAAAATACTGAAAATAACGGGGTACTACCTAATTAATATTTCAACTGTTTTTTCAAAAAATAAAACGTTTTGAAGAAACGGTTCGTCAACATATTGCTTTTTTAAGGACTAGTTATTTTTAACAACCAAAAATATAATAAAAATTATTAATTTATTTTTACGACCGACCAATACTATGACAAATATCCACACATAACAATCAATTGACACCAATTGGATTAGTTGAGTAAGGTTATAACGTAATACTGTCATTTTATCTCTTTCTACCATTCGTTTCGTTCAATTACTTATGTCGATGAAATTTCGGAAAGGAATGCAAATTGCTTCAAACCTTGTCAGTGGGAGGTAAACGATTACGTTTAGTCGTTATAATTTTTCAGTGGCGACAGCGTATTCATTGTTGTTATAACTTCACCTTACCCAAAATGGCGCATAGCATGGTCCGGACATTTTCTGTGTATTTGACGATCAGTACATATACTTTATACGTGCGTGAATGAAATGAACTAACTTGCTGGTAAAGATTTCTTGTACGGATTTTTGCAGCGACATTCCGATCTCAGTATCAGAAAGTCCGAAGTCACAAGTATTAACAGAATACTTGGATTCAACAGAGTGGAAATAAACCGTTTTTTTTTTTTAATTTAGGGATAGTTGTGGTTACACACAAATTTGAAGCAACTTACATTTACAATGCGGATGAACTTTTGTCTGAACCTTATAATTTTATTTGTAGTATCGGTAAGTTCTTATAATCTGCAGTCAGCTACACTGTAAGAGCCTAAGATAGTCGACCAGACTTCCAAAATGCCTTTGTCATGCTAGGTTTTATTTATAGATTTAGAGAATAGAAACGGCCACACGCTACCAAAATAATTCGATCACAATGGTAATTGTGTTAATACATAATCCACATAAAAAATACTAAATGATAAAGTATGTGAATACTCACCAAAAACCTATCAGCTCCAACAGGGGGATGTGCATATTTGATCCCTTTAAAAACATAATGGGGGTAATCCCTCGTTCCTAATACTCTAGCTGATCTTCCGTTAAAACGCACATATACTACAGGGTCGTCATATGGAGGGTAATTGGCGACATCTCCACCAACAATTCTTCGAACCCTATGGTGGCAAGTTTCTTCTTCGTTGCACGTCGATTGTGATGTAGGTGATAGTGATAGAAGTGTGAAAAATAGAAGTTTGTTGGAGAACATTAGATCTTTTTCTATCGTTACAATACTATCTTTCTAGGTATGTAAGTTTTAAAAGTTCTATCTATATCCTCTGTTATTTTCCGTTCGTCAGATTTTCTTATTTGATTATGAAGATGTATAAATTTACTGAAATGGACAAAATTATCTAATATTCACTTTCTTTTTGCAAAAACTAACTTATTATTATTTATTATTAATAAATAAACCAAAGGAATTATAGGTTAGGACAAAGGTAGCCACAGATAAGAAAAACCCTGTGCAAAATCTCCGAATTATGAAAATATTTACAGTCAGGTTCATTACATCTTTAATGTTTCATGTATAAAAAAGAAACAAATTGTACAATCTGCAGTAGCTGAACACCAGCATTGCTCAGGTCACCCTTTTAATGTAAAAGAAACTAAGATGCTAGTGTCGGATTTCTTTAGACGTAAAATTAGCAAATCAATCGAAATTTGCAAATATCGAAATAATATTAATAGCGATGCAGGTTACAGTCTACATCAGGGGCGGATTCAGCTTTTCTCTTTGGGGGGCGGTGATATCACAAAAGTATAGCGAAAGCAAGTTGTCGACGGGAGAGGAGGGGCAGACACCAGCAACATTCCCATTTCTCGTGTAAAAGGCAGGATCGGGTCTATTTTTCTGAATTTGAAGCTCTTGGAGAGGTGGGGGGCGATCACAAGAAAAACAAGTTGCCGATAGGGAGGAGTGCCAGCAGCGTACACATTCCTAATACAAAAGACAAAATCGGTTATATTTTCCTGAACTCAAAGCTCTTGGGAAGGGGAGGGGCGATCGCAAGCATACACATTCATATACTCTATTCAAGAACTAGAGAGAGTAATAAGCCTATTACCGAAACCTCCAACGTACCTGCTCCAGTGCCGCAGGTAACTGAAGACTGCCGTAAATCTAATTATATTTAAATATTATAAGCTTTTATAAATTTACTGCAACAATAAAATTTCTGATAGTACAATTTAATTTCTGTCAGTGAAAAAAGTACACCTTACAGTATGTCCTTGGTGATTTATTTTGTTTGTGCTTGTTTTTATATATTATTTGAGATTAGTGAGATACCCAAAAGATATGGCTTCCACATCTATATTTATTCCAAAATCGTTAAACCAGGGCATGTTTTCCTCAACGAAAAACTTATTACGATGAATGTTTATGATGCCTTAAGATATCAATATCTAGATAATAATGTTAAAAGCTCTGTTGAGATGTGTTCCAACATGACAGGAGTTGGAAAATCTACTATGCACCGAATACTGAAGGAGAAAAAAACGACTGGAATTGTTAGTACTCCCAAGCCACATTCGATTACAGACAGACGAAAAACCTCGTTGTAAGAAGAGATGTAAACTGCAATAACAGGAGTTGTATATACATTTTATTATGAGAAACACATCCCAACCGTCGACAAAATTCTAACTAAAATCAATAAATATCGGGATTTACCTGAAATTAAAAGAACTGAGCTCTGGAAATTGCTCAAGGAACTTAATTTTTGCTGATAAAAACGAGATAGGAAATCTGTTCTCATAGATCGTCCGGAAAATGTCCGTTGAAGAAGGAAATATCTCTCTCAAGTAAAAGGTAGAGTTACTGGAAATAACACAACTTACAAAATTAGTAATTTAGCTGAACTTTTGAAAGACTTTTTTGAATGAAGCTACTGCAGAAAATTGGGGAAAATCCGTATAATTAAAGAATAAAAGAAAATGTGGAAATTCGATCTCATGATCGGTGAGATAGAGGAATGAATTATAATTAATTTGAGCGAAGATAGCTTCACTGACTTTGATTACGAATTAAACACGTAATGTTTACCAGCGTAAACACAATTTATTATTTAAATTTTCTGTAACATATAAAAATTAATTACATTTGAACCCCTAATTAGTGTTTAATTGTAATTCTGCAGATGCTTTAAGAAATAAATAAACTGAAACGTCAAATGTCCTAAAAAAGTTTTTAATTAATAATAAAATGACCGATAGTCCCAAAAATATTGTAATATTATATGGACAAATTTATTTTCTTATATATATATATATATATATATATATATATATATATATATATATATATATATATATATGTTTAACTTCTTGTATTTTTGACAATAGATATTTTGTAAGTATTTAAATTATAACTTAGAATTTTTTGAGAGAGCCTAAAACGGTTTCTATGACAAAAATAAAAATAATAAAAATACAGTTGTGATTTGTGTTAAATATGTCAAAATTATTTATATTTTCAATGTATGTGAATTATTAATAAATCATAAGAAATAATATAATAATATAAAAACTTTTTATTTTAAGTTTATTACCGAAATAATATTCTATGCCATACATACTTAGTGATAAAATAAACCTCCTTCCGACGCCTATGATAAGGATTAAAATACTTTTTAACACTTCACACATCCAAATATCTATTGTTATCCAACCCAAATAGTCCATTATTATACAGTGGTATTTCTGATTATAAAATTTCAAACCCATTCTTACGAAAAATATATGTGTCTAACAGATTTTGCCAAAGACACCGGATTAAAGAACACAAGTAGTTTGCTAAGAAAAAAAAAAGATTTATTACTCGCTCTAGTTCTTGAATAAACTATAGTACAAGAGTCAAAATCGGGTCTATTTTCCTGAACTCAAAGCTCTTGGGGGTGGGGGGCGGTCATTCCCCCCCCCCTCCCCATTGGATCAGCGTCTGGTCTACATCACACGTGGAAATCAATTGAAACGCTTAATCACGCTTCGCTGAGCACGTCGGGTATAAATATCGAGCTGTTGCTCCTTGATAGTCATTCAATGTTCTAATCTCTGCAATCGTAGGCGAAACGTAGAATAATAATTCCAATTTGACACGGTATAAATCCAAGAACCATGATTTTTATGTATTTATTACTTTAACTTTACGACATTTTCAAGTACATAAATAGGGTTAGGTCTAAAAATTACCTTAATATTGTCTGCTTTGCATTATTTTTTATTTTAATCCGATTGTAACTAAAAATGTTCTACAAACAGAATATGTGCAGAAGGGTTTGTACAACTCCTGTTATTGCAGTTTACATCTCTTCTTCCAACGAGGGATATTTGCTTTCGCTTGCCATACTGTACTTTTGTGATATCACCGCCCCGCCCCCCCCCCCCCCCCGCCCCCCAAAGAGAGACGCTGGATCCGCCCCTGTACCCAATGGCAATAATAAACTGTGGAGGTTTTAATAATGATTTTTTATACTATATGTTGTGGAACTTAACATCTTACCACCGCTTTCTGGCAAAACTGGGCTTAAATAGAGGTTCAAGTTTGTGGAAAGTACAGGAAACATGTCTGGGAAAGATACCGGTGGATCCCACTGATGAGTCCACCACCGGTATCGGGACGAAACATCCGTACATTTTGGATGGTCGCAAATTAGATTGTGATTATACGAATTTAACATCAGAGACATGATTACAACATATATAGTATTTTATATTTAGCAACGTAGCGACGAATATTTCGCGTTTACAGTAGTACAATGATCAATCATTTCTAAACTTGTTTATTCAAATTTGTGCAAAAATAGTTGAATTATATTATATACAATGTATATTAATAAGTACCAATCAAAATCAATACAAAAGTTTTGTTTTTTCCTCAGATATAGAAATGTCTTGTGAAATGGAACGTGGCATTTTTTGGGTTTTTAGGGAAAGTAAATAAAAAATAGTAGAAAACCACGGCCAGGATCATATTTTACGACCTCAAAATAGGGAGCCCGTTTTCTTGGATCTCACTTCTTATATAGTTTAAAAATTAAAGTAAATCAAGTTATAGATAGTGGTGGATGGTGAAATAGGTGAGTAATAGTGATTTGCATTTGCTTTCTCCTCGATTTAAAAAAACAGTGTGCCACCAGTTAGCCACTGTAATTTTTAATTTTTATGTTTTTTCATATTTTTGTATAAATCGAAAATAAATAATTTCTGAAATCCGTTTTCACCTACTTTGCCCCGCCTTCCCCTAATTAAAAAATATCGACAACGTACCTTAGGAGTCTCCAAAATAAAATTTATAACATAACGCTTTTATACTGCACTATACACTGAACATTTTTTATATTTAAAAGTGTTAAACAAGAGGAAGAACTGGCTGTAATTGTAGACAAAGTTAAGATAAAAAAATTATACAGGAAACGATGAAGTAATCGTATTTTTATATTTCATCTGTACACCCACTCTTCCAATATCATTAGCAATAGCAAAATAAATTATCAAAAAAATTCATATTCTGTAGTTTCAATTGGCTTTTAAAAGGTGGAGCTAATAATATTATACGAATGCATGAAAGGCGTTTTTAAGAGACCGAAAAAGAGATAGCGTGGGAGGATGCTAGGGGGACACTATTCCCGGGGGGGGGGGGGGGGCACTTGGCCAAAGAGGGCAATATAAAAAAAAAAACATTTTATTTTGACTTCTTTTTGACTCTCATATTTGTAAGTACGATCATCCCGTTTTTTACAACCTTGATACATCTTTTTATAAATGAGGAGTAGTCCATTAAGAGGGTTATTATGAATAATCTTTGACAACACTGTCCATAGGAGGTTCATTTATGACATTTTGTTGAGGAGTTGGGGTTTTATATTTATTAATAGAACGGCTTATATCTTCAGCGCAATATCCATTCCCACACACACAGCACTAGACGTCGTTTTTATATCCATATTATATCTGAACGTCTTAAGACATAAATAAGGCGTCTTATAGACGTTGTTTTAAAGACGTCCATAAGACGTCTATATACAACGTCTTTAAGATATCTTTTAAAAGTCGACATACAACATTATATATGAAAATAAATACAGTTGTGTATAATTTAGTTGATAAAAACTAAAAAGCATTTCCTTCCCTATGGATTTTGTCGCAGTTGGGTAATAAGTTTGCAACGCCGCACAGAGCTCAGCTGAATACAAGTTGAGGTTAAAATATTTGATCGAACGACAAATTTTTAATAGCCTCACTACGATCTTGGTTAATGGAACTCTTGCGTGATCTTTTTTATCAATACTTTGGTGCTTTTTGTCACAGACTGTTTGATGTACCGATAACAATATGATGCCAACTAACTTTAAAAAAACCCTCCTTTTGTTTCTGTCAACTCTGTCATTTTTGTTTTTGTATTTCGTCATGTCGTTATTCATTTTTAATGTTGTTGGGGTGCCGACTCTGAAAATTTAGCTTTTGAAAGAATTTTTTTAAATATAGTTGATTTATCTATGTGCCTCTGAAAATCTTTTTTATTCGTGTTTATGTAATACTTAAGGTAAGATCGAGAATCATATGTACTTGGGAAAAACAGTAACGTTATTTATAGGTTGTGTTATAGGAAATTTCCGAATGCTTTACCACTTATATTTTTGTAGTAACTCTATGTTATTAGAAGTATGAAATGAAATCTTCAAAAATATTATCTGTGCGAAAAATGCTTGCACAGCTCATCCAGACCCGGTCCTTAATGAAGTGGAACGCGAAATGTTTGTTTATGGAGTGCTCGACTAATGAAACCTGCAAGATTTATTTGGTTCCTGATGATTGGTTATATTTAAAGATAATAGAAAATAGAGTTTTGTTAATTACAAGAAGTAACTTTGTAAAGCGAGCTTGTAAAATTACCATGTACAGTTGATTAGTACGAAAAGGAAAGTTCTACGATTCCAACTTGGTGAGACTTATTATGAGTAAGTTCTGTCTTTCACTATACATATTAATCTTGAAATAGCATAAGTCACGATTCTATAGTAGAGGACAATTATACAAATTCGCAAAAATATCAAAAAATTTACTTCCACAAATGATAAGCTTTATCGTATAAAATTAAAATCAGTTTGTTATTAGGATTTACAGAGACAACAGGACTGGCAAAAAGTCGGAAGAATGAGGAAATTTCAATCCAAACATGGCTGAAAAGGGCATCAGACCAGATTTGTTATTCGACTAAATAAAAATTCTTGTTTTTAAAACTATTTAAAGATTTGTGTACTTTTTATTTCAATAAATTTTTATTTTGTTGATAGTCTACCTTTTAGAGTTATTATATTGAAGGGATAAACTAAGGCTTAAATTTGATAGGTTCACTTATAGTTCAAACAGTAGTAGTTCTGAAAATATTTGCTCCTCTACCTCACTTCTTAAATTTCAAATTAGAAAAAGTTTACATTATGCTTAAGTTATGTATTTTTTTGTATAAAGAAATTATGTTGGAAGATATTTTTTAAAGTAAATTATTCATCCGGAACTTGTAGTTATTTAAAATGGTAGTGTATATTTTGCTCTTGATTTTTTCTTAATTAAAGTTATTTCTTGGGCTTTTGAATAATTAAGGTTTGACTTTGTAAACAAGACAAACAAAAAAATTAAAGGGACCCTTTTTAATATACATAATTTTATTGGTGGAATATGTTGTTTTAATGTTGGGAAGGGACGTCCATAAGACGTTGTAAACAAATGTCTTAAAGACGTTACCTTTTGTAACATAAGACGTCTATACAACGTCTTATGGACGTCCTTCGTCTTTTATGGACATACATAAGACGTCCTGAATGTTGAGATCAAACGTTTTATGGACGTCTTTAAGACGTATTTGTGCTGTTTGGGATAATAATTCCAATTTGACAGGGTCTAAACACAAGAACCATGATTTTCAACTTGACCAAAGCCGTGAAAGCTTCCGTTCTTTATAAGGCTTTAGCTGTCAGAAACAAGACGTTCAAGTCGATAAAATTTAAAAAATTCAGTATTAGGGAGGGGTTCAATGGGGTAGTGACAGCGTCTCAAATAGCTTCTCCTACTCAACCGTCAACCTCACCTTCTCGCTGGTGAACCCTGTTGATACAGACGAGGCTCTGACGACCGAATATAGGTGGTATACCCTTAGATCGAGGATAAAGGAAATGTTATCTTCTATGTCGTCGAAAGTAATGGGAACCTACGACGAACACAAACAAACAAAATTCCCCAGGACGTTAATTGTCCATCTATTCTCTTTATCATGGCAAGAAACCTCAAAGCAATGGCCCTCAGTCCCGGGCAGGTGTTAAATCACCAGAGGGTGCTAAGAATCCCCCGGCTTGACATGATGATAAAAAAGCGAATTGGAACTTGGAATACACGAACTCTCTTTGCAGCTGGAAAACTTGATAACGCGGTTCAGGAAATGACACGGATGAACATCGACATTCTTGGTATAACGGAGACAAGATGGCCAGGTACAGGATCGTGTAAGAAGAATGGAGCAACATTTTATTATTCTGGAAACAACGAGCCAGATCATAGAAATGGAGTTGGTTTTATTGTATCGGGAGACTTGGACAAATCCATAAAGAACGTGATAGCATATTCAGACAGAATTATACTTATACAAATAAGCTCCAAACCAATTAACATCAATGTAGTACAAGTATATGCGCCTACAGCAGATAAAACAGACATCGAAGCTGAACAGTTTTATGAACAAGTTCAGGAAGTCCTAAAGTCATTAAAATCTCAAGAAATCACCATAGTGATGGGCGATTTAAACGCAAAGGTTGGCAAAGGTACTGTGGATGGTGTGACTGGTATGTATGGACTGGGTAATAGAAACGAACGAGGTGAAATGCTAATTCAATTTTGTCGTGATGAAAATTTGGTCATCAAGAACACCTTCTATAAACTTCATCCTCGAAGGCTTTATACTTGGAAATCTCCACAAGATCAACAAGGGAACGTTGTGCGTAATCAGATTGACTACATTATGATTAACAGAAGATACCAAAATAGCATAACACGTGTTGCAGCATACCCAGGAGCGGACATCGGCTCAGACCATAATCCTCTGGTTGCTGACTTCTGGTTTCGTTGTAAATTACTAACAGTGGGGAGTAAAAAACAGAAATACAGTATTCTTGACATGAGACACCCATTAATACAAGACAACATGAAGGCAGAATTAGACAAGCTTTGCCGAGAAAATATACCCAGCCAACAAAGTGCGTCCAATGATATTTGGAATACGCTCAAAACAAATATACAAACAGCTACTAAAAATGTTTTGGGACAACAAAGACGAGAAAAGATTAAACCATGGATGACGGAAGAGATACTGGACTTAATGGATGAACGTCGGCTTGCCAAAAATCAGATGGATAAATATAAAATACTTGATCATAAAATAAAGAGATTAATAAGGGAAGCTAAAGAGATATGGACTCAAGAACAATGCGATGAAGCAGAAAGACTTCATAAACTGCACGATTCGTTTAATTTCCATAGAAAGGTGAAAGAAAAAACTGGTATAAAGAGGAAAACAGCTCTACCATCCATGAGAAATAGACAAGGAAGGCTGATATTGGATACGGAAGAACTGAAGTTGACCTGGTTGAATTACGCGGAGACCCTATTTAATGACCAGCGTACAAATAATTATAGGAACAACACGGAACATATGAGTGGTCCAAAAATCCTTGAGTGTGAAGTCAGACACGCAGTAAATAAAATGAAATGCGGTAAAGTTCCAGGTCATGATCAAGTTTATGCAGAAGTTTTAAAGCTAGTTGATATTAAACAGCTTACATATCTCTTTAATGTAATATATGACTCTGGGCAAATTCCATTGGATTGGCTAAAGTCGACCTTTGTCGCAATACCAAAGAAATCAACTCCCAAACTTTGTGAAGATTACAGACTTATCAGTTTGATGAGTCACGCGCTTAAAGCATTTCTAAGGGTCATTTATTCAAGGATATACAAAAAATGCGAGGATATGAGTGGCAATACACAATTCGGATTCATCAAGGGACTTGGCACTAGAGAAGCACTATTTTCTTTAAAATTACTTGTACAAAAGTGCTATGACCAAAGACAGGATGTTTTCATCTGTTTTATTGATTACCAAAAAGCCTTTGACAATGTTAGACATGGGCCACTTTTGGAGAGATTGCAGGAAATTGGTATTGACGATAAGGATATAAGAATAATAAAAGAACTGAATTGGAACCAATCAGCAGAAGTCCGCATTAATACCGATCTGTTAACCGACACTTTTGGCATATTGAAGGGAGTCCGACAGGGGTGTATTTTGTCCCCTATTTTATTCAATATTTATGTTGAGAAAATCTTTCAACTAGCTTTGGAAGAAGAGACACGAGGTATCAAAATTAACGGCATACCAATGAATAATATTCGTTACGCAGACGATACCACTATACTAGCCAATAACATCGAAGACCTTCAGGCAATATTGAATAAAATTAACGAATCCGGTTAACAGTTTGGGCTACGAATTAATATTGCCAAGACAAAAATGATGGTGATTAGTAGGCATCAACGCAATACTCCCCTCAGTATCAACGGGAACATAACTGAACGCGTCGCGAGGTTTACATATCTCGGAGCTACCTTGAATGAAAAGTGGGACTGTGATGAAGAAGTGAAAGGACGAATAGGCCGAGCAAAAACAGCATTTTTTAAAATCAAGAATTTTCTTCTTTGCAGGCATTTACCACTAAATACCAGAATACGTGTTTTGAAATGCTATGTATGGCCTATGGTATTGTATGGCGTTGAAACATGGTCACTTAAAGTTAGAACACTGAATAGGATCGAAGCCTTCGAACTATGGACACTTCGTCGACTGCTACGTATTCCCTGGACTGCTCATCTCACAAATGAAGAAGTTTTAAGAAGGAGTGGCGTAGAAAGACAACTGCTGGACACGGTAAAGCAGCGTAAAGTGTCTTACTTGGGACATATGTTGAGAGGATCCAGATACTCTATACCAAGGTTGATTTTGCAATGAAAAATAGAGGGAAAGCGCGGACCAGGCAGAAAACAACATTCTTGGCTACGAAATATAAGAGACTGGTGTGGAATATCGGACGCCGCAACTATATTTAGACAGGCCGAAGAGGGTGTCTTGGCCGTCTTATAACTTTAGAAGAGGAATGGACATTTGATCGCCGACGTGCGGCTTTGCACATGGCACCAGAAGAAGAAGAAGAAGTATTAGGGAGACAGGGAGGTTAGGGAAACGGAAACAGTTGGCTAGTAATTTACGGGAAAAAAAGATCGGTAAGGTCTGAACTAAAGCCATTACAAAAATACACCAATAACCTAGGGTATTTTAGTAATACACTAGTGTTAAAAAAAAACGTAAATAAAACGTAATGTTACGTAATGCGTTTAATATAACAAATAAAAAACAGTAGTTATAAAGATTAAAAAAAATAAAATACAACCTTTTCCACTAATAAAAAAATATTAAAACAATTAAGACTTTTTGTTAAAAGATGGAAAAAACATATTCGGGCCTGGCATAGCATTATATTTCATATCTTTTTTTGTCGTTTCAGTAGTTTTGGACGGATTTTCATCCCATTTATTTACAGCTTCAGTTTTGTCGGATGGTGATGGAACTTCATTACTGGGTTTTATTAAATCAGTTGAGGAACCGACTTTACTCTTTTCCTTGGATTTGTCAATGTTATCTTTTGTTTCATAATTTTCAATTTCATCTGAAAATAGTAAATGGTGTTATATTTATAGTTACAAACATTAAACACATTAAAAATTGATATTATTTTATAAACTAGATCAGGGGTTCCCAAACTTTTTCAGTTAGCGGCGTACTTATACGTTTAATATTTTGTCACGGCTCCCTAGTCGAAATGTGTCGATCATATGGGAAAACAAAGTTGATGATACACGAACTTAACATATAAAACTGGACTGCTCATGCATAATACCTCCCTTATATTAAAAATGAAGCCACCATACCATTACGTGCAAATAATCGGTTTGGCAACAATGAATTCCCCAAGTTTTTATCATATTGGTGAAAGTGTATTTTTGACATTGAATACTTTTCATTTTGACAATAACTAACTTTTGATTTTGCTGTTTTATGCATTTTATCACATTTTATGTAACGTTTTACTGAAAATTTCAAACAGGAACTTAAATTTTAAGTTTTTTTTTGATATTTTAAAAAATGCGATTCTTCATCGGAAGACGTGCAAATACCTCATTTGGTAAATTGGAATTTATTTAATTGGTAAGTTATAAAGAATTCAATAATAATTATTTAAAATTTTACCTTAGAATCAAACTGTAAATCTAAGGGAAACAAGTTTAATCTTATGGATATGATGTATGATAATTTTTAAATGTTATCAATATTTTAGTTTTCCAAGAGAAAAGAAACTTCAAATTGAAGGGCTGAGACAAATTGGTCACGATCATAATTCTTTTATACTCCAGATGAGTAACTCTGTTTAGAGCATTTTTCTGGAAATATTTTGATACAAGAAGATGAACAAAATTTTATGGTGAAAAAAGGTATGAAGCACTCTTCGATGTAAATATCTTGAAGCAACTAAACTTGGGCTTAGTAACATACTCTGGCTCTACAAAAAAAGTCTTGAATTAGGTGTGCATTAACGAACAACAATATCGTTTTGCCATGAAGTTAATGTTCCACTGACATATAAAGCTAAAGATCGAAACTGGTATGCTGTTAAAATTTAAAATAATTATACGTTTAAAAACCGATATGCCATAAAAAAATAGAAACGAATGATTGCATATAATATGAAATTTTTCAATATTATTAAGCATGTTTGGAAATTACATAAATTTTACTTTAATGTATTTGTTCCCACACAGCACTAGACGTCTTATAGACGTCATTTTCTATCCAGATTATGTCTGAACGTCTTAAGACATAAATAAGGCGTCTTATAGACGTTGTTTTAAAGACGTCCATAAGACGTCTATATACAACGTCTTTAAGATATCTTTTAAAAGTCTACATACTACATTTTATATGAAAATAAATACAGTTGTGAATAATTTAGTTGATAAAAACTAAAAAGCATTTCCTTCCCTATGGACTTTGTAGCAGTTGGGTAATAAGTTTGCAACGCCGCACAGAGCTAAGCTGAATACAAGTTGAGGTTAAAATTTTTGATTGAAACACAACTTTTTAGTAGCCTCACTACGACCTTGGTTAATAGAACTTTTGCATGATCTTTTTTATTAATACTTTAGTGCTTTTTTTTCACAGACTGTTTGATGTACCGATAACAATGACACACATAAATGATGCCAGCGAAACTATAACTTTAAAAAACCCGCCTTTTGTTTCTGTCAACTGTCATTTTTCAGTTTTGTATTTGTGTTTCGTCATGTCGATATTCATTTTTAATGTTGTTGGGATGCTGACTCTGAAAATTTAGCTTTTAAAAGAATTTTATTAAATATAGTCGATTTATCTATGTGCCTCTGAAAATCTTTTTTATTCGTGTTTATGTAATACTTAAGGTAAGATCGAGAATCATATGTACTTAGGAAAAACAGTAACGTTATTTATAGGTTGTGTTACAGGCAATTCCCGAATGCTTTACCGCTTATATTTTTGTAGTAACTCTATGTTATTAGAAATATGAAATGAAATTTTCAAAAATATTATCTGTGTAAAAAAGGCTTGCACAGCTCATCCAGACCCGATCCTAAATATTACAAGAAATATTACTAATGAAGTGGAAGGCGAAATGTTTGTTTATGGCGTGCTCCACTAATGAAACCTGTAAGATTTATTTTGTTCCTGATGATTGGTTTATATTTAAAGAACATAGAAAATAGAGTTTTGTTAATTACCAGAAGTAATTTTGTTTAAGGTTTTAGAAATTTCAAAACTGGGAGTAGGGAGCATTTATGACTTTGTAAAGCGAGCTTGTAAAATTACCATGTACAGTTGATTAGTACGAAAAGGAAAGAGAAAGTTCTACGATTCCAACTTGGTGAGACTTATTATGAGTAAGTTCTGTCTTTCATTATACATATTAACCTTGAAATAGCATAAGTCACGATTCTATAGTAGAGGACAATTATAAAAATTTGCAAAAATATCAAAAAATTTACTTCCACAAATGATAAACTTTATTCTATAAAATTAAAATCAGTTTCTTATTAGGAACTATAGAGACAACAGGACTGGCAAAAAGTTATAAGAATGAGGAAATTTCAATCCAAACATGGCTGAAAAGGGCATCAGACCAGATTTGTTATTCGACTAAATAAAAATTCTTGTTTTTAAAACTATTTAAAGATTTGTGTACTTTTTATTTCAATAAACTTTTATTTTGTTGATAGTCTACCTTTTAGAGTCATTATATCGAAGGGATAAACTAAGGCTTAAATTTGATAGGTTCACTTATATTTCGAACAGTAGTAGTTCTGAAAATATTTGCTCTTCTACCTCACTTCTTAAATTTCAAATTAGAAAAAGTTTACATTATGCTTAAGTTATGTATTTTTTGTATAAAGAGATTATGTTGAAGATATTTTTTAAAGCAAATTATTAATGCGGAACTTATAGTTATTTAAAATGGTAGTGTATATTTTGCTCTTGATTTTTTCTTAATTAAAATTATTTCTTGGACTTTTGAATAATCACGGTTTAACTTTGTAAACAAGACAAACAAAAAAATTAAAGGGGCCCTTTTTAATGTACATAATTTTAATGGTGGAATATGTTGGGAAAGGAAGTCCATAAGACGTTGTAAGCAAATATCTTAAAGACGTTATCTTTTGTAACATACGAAGTCTATACAACGTCTTATGGACGTCATTCGTCTTTAATGGACATCAATAAGACGTCCTGAATGTTGAGATCGAACGTTTTATGGACGTCTTTAAGACGTATTTGTGCTGTTTTGGTTTTGGCTAAAAATAAAATAGTAACCTTTTGTTTGATAAGTTATTAATTTAAAATAAATTTATATTTAATTACTTATTATTTAAAACAAAAATTCTTGATTTTAGCTCAGATAGTCAGGAAATTTGTGTGGTGAAAATCCTTTGTCAAAGTAGTGAGAACCTGTGATTGGCCTGATATCATGGTCGCTTTGTTGGCCTGTGTGCGTACTTCTTCCGTTACTGCCCTGTTACTTGTTATATGTGCTCCTAGGTATTTAAACTTCCCAACCTGTTCGATATGTTTGAAATCAACCATTAGTTTGCATCTTACCGGTTCTTTTGCTATTACCATTGCTTTGGTTTTCTCCACACATATCTTCATATTATACTGTTTGGCTGTTCGATTGAGATGGAAAAGCATTCTTTGTAAGTTGTCCTCGCTATCTGTCAAGGCAACATCGTCTGCAAAGCATATAATCTGAACGGTGTTATGTCCCATTGGGTACCTAATATTTGTGCTTTTTACCTCATCAATGATTTCGTCCATGATTACATTGAAAAGTGTTGGACTTATTCCTATGGATACAGGGATTTCCTCTGTTAGAGTGTTATTTGTTTTAATTACCATGGTGTTTTTGGAATTCAGTTCGTATATTGTGCGTATGATTGTTTCGTCTACTTGTTTTCTTCGCAGTAATTCTGTTATGTGTTCCAGTTTGACTCGGTCGAACGCTTGTGTAAAGTCCACAAAACAAATGAACAGCGGTTTATCGTATTCGATAGATTTTTCAACCAGCTGTCTGATAATAAATATACCGTCGATAGTAGAGCGGTTATTCCGGAAGCCCTGCTGTTCTTCGCACGTCCCTAACTTGTCTACGATCCGTTGTGACAGTATTTTGGTTAACAATTTGGCTGAACTATTCAGTAGGCTGATTCCCCTGTAGTTTTCGGGTTGTTTCTTTGATCCTCTTTTGTGGATCGGAATTATGATGCTTTTCCGCCATTCGTTGGGTACTGACGTTGTGCGGAGTATTTTTTGAAATAGAACAGTGAGCTCTGTGACAAGGCTGGGGCCTCCGTACTTTAGCATCTCATTCGTAATTTGGTCGGTATCAGGTGATTTTCTGTTTTTTTATTTCTTAATTGTCAGGTGCATCTCTGCTTCACTGATGTTAACATCTGTGGTTTCTTGTTGGTTTTCGTCTACGTTGTTTTCTGTAGCTGGTGCCTGGAGTAAGTCCTTAAAATGGCTGACCCATTGTTGGCTGTCGATTGGACTTAGTTGATTGGTTTTTTTCTGTTCCTCAGCATGTTCCATATTTTCTTTTGTCCTCCATATAGGTCGTGTTCCATGTCTTTTGAATACTTTTCCCAGTATTCTTTCTTTAGTTGAGCTATTTGACTGTTGATTCTGTTTCTCCCCGTTTTGTACTCTTCGAAATGGTTTGTTGTTTTGTGCTGTCGGTATTTTGTAAATGCTTGTCGTTTTTCTTTTGCTAGTATTTTCACCTCTTCTGTGAACCATGGTTTTGTATTGCTTCGCTTGTTCGTGCTAACTGTTCGTGTTCCGATCGCCTCCCTGGCGCTCTCTTGTATATTTCTTTTCAGTTTTTCCCAGGCTTTCTCCACTCCGTCATTTTCTAGGATTGTATTAGCTTTTATTTTCTCCGAGAGTCTCTGCTGATACAATACTTTTGTGCTATCGTTAGCGAATGATTCGGTATTGTTTTTATTAAACGTATGTTTCTGTTTGTGCGTTCTGTTCATACTTTGTTGGGACCGGTATTTACATAATACTAGTCGGTGGTCGTCTTTTCCCAGGTCTGACGAATTCAGAGTTCTGACATCGAGTATTTGGTGGGGTAACACTTTTCTGTTCGTTATTATGTAGTCTATGGTTGATTCTTGTTCTCGGGTGTTTCCCCATGTCCGTTTATATTGCCACTTATGTGGAAAGAAGGTGTTATTTGTTCTCATCTCGTTTTGGGCGCATAGTTGTATGAGTTGTTCCCCGTTGTCATTTAGTGTTACCTCATTATATCTCTGCATTACTCCCGGAATGGGTTCGTTACCTATTCTTGAGTTGAAGTCTCCTAGCATAAATACTTTTTCTCTATCGGGTATGGTACTTAGTAGGGTGATAGCACCAATTATGAACAAGAACCAATGATGGACATTTTTTCTAAATAAACCGAAATAATAACCAAACGCAAAAGAATTTTGGGGATGGTAACACTGGATTATAAGTAGTAGGGGGTCAGTTGTCTTACTAACAAATCATAATGCCAAGATCGGCCACTTTCTTCAAGATGGCAGCCTAAATATAAGTGAAGTACGAGCTACGTCCGAAAAATCCGGTTTTATTATGAAAATCGTTAAGAGAGTAAGTATATATTTTCGTGAATTACTTCATTATGTTATTTGATAATTAAGTTTGATATTATTTTATATTGAATATTAGGAACTAAGAATATATTTTGTCATAATATTAAATAGAAACATAACCTAAAATCTCTGTTTTTTACAATGTTTATTACTGGATCGAGTACAGACCAAATTACCAATGATGGACAAACGATGTTCTAAATCTAGAAAAAAAGCAATAGACCAGGATGACACAACTTCCGAAGATACAGATTTAGAAATAACATATGCTGAGAGTGAAAACCGTAGTTATAATGAAAAAGAGGATGGCATTACCGAAGATAACGGAGAAAGGACAAAAGTAGATGAGTGTAAACAGCGGAAAAGAGCTGGACTCGCGCATGAAAAAAGGGAGATCAAAAGACGTCGCGAAAACAAGAGTGAAGAAAATTCTGAAGATGAATCGCTAAACATGCTAAAAATCAAAACGTTACCTTCAAAATATAAAGCCATTGTTCGACCCGGACAGTTTCTCATAGTAAAATATGAAGACGAGTTTTTCCCGGGCAGAACAGAAGCCGTTGATAAAGACCAGTATGAAATTAGCACTATGGTACTATCAACAGGCAATTCTTTTAGATGGCCTGACAAACCTGATAAAATATGGTATAAAAACACGATCTAATAGAAGTTATAAGTGAACCTTTGCTTCTGAATAAAAGAGGTTTCTATAAAGTTAAGGAAATGGAGAAATACTTACCTGATTTATACAGTATTTAATTACGTAGGCACACATCCTTTTGTGATTTTTAGTATTTTTAATTCACAGATCTCTGAAGATCTCATTAATACCTAATATTTTGTTTGTAAGAAAAAGCAATTTAATTTTATAAGAATTTACTTAGTTTTTGTTACTTTGCTCATTTTGTTTTTAGTTTTATAATGTTTTTTTTTTAAATGGATAAATACTTTAATAATACTGAGACTGTAAATGATAAATTTATGAGACTATTACTTCGATGCCATAGTTTATATGAGAATAAGTGTTTTTTTTTTTTCAGAAATATTTTAATTGGGGATGATTATCGCAAAAAATGTGAGTTCAAATAAAGCTCAAATAAAAGCTAATTTATGATTAATAAGTGCCTATTCTTTTTAAATATACCTATCATTTACGTACCTACCTAAATTCGTAATTGAATGCTTTTTAGAAAAAGCCAGGTTACTGCTAATGACTGGGTTTCTTTCATTGAACTTGTCCATAACTGGTTGATCATTACTGAGATTTAGGTGTCCATTAATGGTGATTTTGAACTTTCTACATTTTTAGGTAAAATAACATATTTATATCCAACTATTTAAAGTTCAACTTAAAGATTCGTCTTCTCATATTATCTCT
The DNA here is from genome assembly GCA_034092305.1 of Diaprepes abbreviatus. Classification (NCBI taxonomy): domain Eukaryota; kingdom Metazoa; phylum Arthropoda; class Insecta; order Coleoptera; family Curculionidae; genus Diaprepes; species Diaprepes abbreviatus. The sequence goes on along the minus strand of JASJET010000211.1, from coordinate 5,718,849 downwards.
AAATTAATTTACCACTATACGGTATATGTACACATAAAAACATGAATTTTATTTTATAAAACGGAAAAAGGTATCCTTAACATGTCCATAATTGGTGCCGTCACCCTAGATCTTGCAGTTTATTGAAGAATGTTTCTCTGACCTCTCTGGGTTTGCTGATATATGGTGCGTATACACTTATGATGTTCATCTTTTCTGGTTGTAAGTTTAGGATGACGTGAATGAGTCTTTCATCGACGTACTGTATGTCCTCTATGTAGTGTTCGTATTTTTCATGGATGAGCAGGCCCACTCCTTGGGCTCTTTCTTCATTTTGTTTCCCACTGTATAAAAATAGGTAGTTGTTGTACTTGTTGTTTCCTTTCCTTTTCTTTTTCGTCTCTAAAAGGGCGCAAATGTCTATGGAGTGCCTGTTCATTTCTGCGACAACTTCCTGATCGTGCTTATGCCATGAAGTGACATTCCAGCATCCCAATCTAATGATGTTCTGTTTTTTCCATGATCGTGTCCTAGTTCTCGCCAATGTCTGTTTCCGTGAGATCCGTCCAGTGTCCGAGGCATGTATGTTACTATGAGCTACATTGGTATTTTACTGCGGGTAGGCTGCTAACCTGTCCCGCAAACCCTCCTCCTTTGCCCGGGCTTGGGACCGGCACTGACAGTTGCTGAGCTACTCAATCCGCCCAGCCCCTGCCAGAGGCATCTAAACCTGTTAGAATAATAAAATTGACATTCATACACGACACATTTACGCCAATATAAGAAATTAGTAGGGAATTCAATGTCGCCATACAAATCATTGCACCTAATGGCGACCAATAAGGGGGGGGGGTCAAAAAATTACTTTCATGAGCAGTCCAGTTTTATATTTCATGTTCGTATTCTGCGTAACAAGTGGCCGTACAAAAATGTTTACAGATTTAAAAAATATTGGGAAGTAAAAAAGTCATAGCCGATCTAAGAAAATATAAAATTTTACAATTTTTTTAAATCTCAAGAACCAATTCATAAGCACCAATAACCTTTTGACATAGTTGTCTAAAACTTTCCCCATTTAATTGTCTTTCTATCTCTCACAGTTTTCAAGATTACAATGCTGTATTTACCAATTTCGGACACATAGTATAATTATGTCTTACCCTGCGACTTCTGGTTTCTCCACTCTGTCTCTCTAGCGGGCAGAAGCTCGGTGTAAAAAGGTTCATCATCAGGCCCATACGGAATTGGTGGTAAATCGTATATCAAGGGAAAGAGCTTTTTATTTTTCCTGGCAGGAAAATCTTTGATTTCGAAATATTCTTCTCCAAAATATTTTGGTAGGAAAAGGACGCCCAATCCGTAACATCTTAAATAATTTTAAAATACATATACAATTAGTTCCATAAGTTCTTTCAAATCGCTACGCTATTAGGATTGTCTAGCAAATTAGATTATGAAATAGTAAGAGGAGCCTATTTCACACTAGTACAATCATATCTCAGATAAAGTATCTGTTTTTGAAGAAAGTGTTTCGAGCAGTTCTTTGAATTAGTCAAGAAATTGACAGACTTTGTATTTCAGTGTATATTTGAATTATTACAATCGGCCAAGCGCTTTCGGTCTCTATCGGACCATCCTCAGGGCTCAGACCCTAAAAACGAGAGAATATGGTCAGCAAATAAGTTTACTCAGTACTCACCAACCACACTCACTCGTCAAAGGGCACACCTCAACCCTGCCAGTTTGAGAAAAGTCGCGAGCTTAGCCTCCACACAGGACAAGATGTATACAATTAAAAAATTTTTAGAAACAATTAAAATTAAAACCAGAACATTCAATACACAGTGCACGTTGACATGATTAAAACAATAAACATTTTCAATAACAACCCAAAAGGGTGAGATTATGCCACACACAGTCATAGTATAACACGGCAATAAAACTTTCCAAAAATCAAAACTACATACAAGTGTGTGAAAGCCTGAGTAGGGATTTTCTGTATGAGTTTCCATTCTTGAATTCCCTGTCAGTTGTATTTAAATCAGTAAATTATTGGCAATGAGCAAAAAAGGGGGAAAAAGGCAGAAAGAAAGGGCATTAAAGTTTATTAATCTATAGCGTTACTGATATCGGCCATTCTGTGATCTATTTCGAACACTTGGGTTCAGTGGCGTGAAATAATTTCCATTTTTGTAAAAAAGCAACAAATTACACGAACATAGACGTAGTTAAAATTTGCTGAAATGTGTAAACTATTAATATATTTAGAATGAAGTGTCTGAAACTGAAAAAGATGATCAAAATTATTATAAGATTGCACCCCACGCAATCACAGCTCCCAGACATTTAAATTGTTTAATGATTTAAGGAAAAAGTTTGAAAATGGGGTTGCGGTCATTTACGTTGTTCATTCTTACATTGAGGCAATGATCGGGGTTTCTCTTTATCTCCCTGCATATTTCAAGATCCTCTCTGTAATCCAAGGTTTTAGAGTTATTACCCCTGGAGTGGTATAAGATTTTACTATTATGAGTAGGAGAGAAACTGTGTTTGGTAAAACTAATATGGTGACCAAACACAGAGGCCCGAGGTTTGTTAATATGTTCTCTAATTCGGACTGCTAATGGTCTAATAGTTTTTCCTATATACGTCGAAGGACAGTCTGGGCAAGAAAGTTGATAGACCCCACTTTTTTGAATATGAGATATCAATTGTTTGTTATTGACCAGATGGGAACTGAGTTGATTTACACTCTTAAATGAAATCTTCACATTTTGAGTGAGGTTTGTTAGAGTCCGTGCTATTTTATTAGAGAAGTGACCTAGGTACGAGAGTGAGAAAAATTTTCCTTGCTGACTTTCATTGTAAGGAGTCGAGCTGTAAGCCTCTTGGGATTCTTTCTTGCTTTTAATTTTTTCTATATATTTGTCGATGACTGTATGCTCATACCCATTGTTTACGACAATTTGCTTCAGAATATTGACCTCGTTGTTGTAATCCTCTGCTGACATGGGAATGTTGAGCAATCTATTAACATAGCAGTTTATTGAGGCCATTTTATGTTGTAAGGGGTGGTTAGAATTAGAAGGAATTATGTGGTCTGTTTGAGTGGGTTTTCGAAAGATTTTGAAACTGAGAGAATTATTGGTTTTTTTGATAGTTAAATCTAAAAAATTAAGTTTGTTTTCGGTTTCTATTTCTAAGGTAAATTTCAGGGCAGGATGCAGAGAATTAAGACTATTTAGGACATCAATAGCCCGCTGTTCATTGCCCAGAATAATTGTAAAACAGTCATCCACATAACGAAGCCAGTTAATTATCTTGTTCTCAGAAATCAATCTCGGAATTAGTGCATTTTCCAAGTTGTCCAGGAAGATGTCTGCTAAAAGAGAAGATAGAGGATTCCCCATTGCCAACCCCGAGGGTTGTTCGTAATATTTGTTATTGAAAGCAAAAAAGTCCTGAGATAAACAGAACTTAAGAAGGGTCATTATACTAAGTTGGTCATCACTAGAGATGTTGTTCGCTGTCAACAGATTTGATATAATCGGAAGAGTTTCCCTCCTCGGAATCGACGTAAACAGATTGCATACATCGAAGGAAACAAGCAAAGAGTCGTCTGGCATGGTTACAGAGTTCAGTCTTTTGACCAAATCTGTGGAGTTCTTGAGGCAAAACTTAGGCTTATCTTTGATAAGTTTAATCAGGATTGCGTTCAAAAAAGAAGACAGTCTCGAAACGGGAGTATTGGTAAAACTTACAACAGGTCGAATTGGTACTCCTAGCTTATGAATTTTTGGTAACCCATATAAACGGGGTAAACACGGGTTAGAAATTAGAAGATATTTATTTCCATTATATTTTTTTATAAAATCTGAGCATAAATTGAAGTAGGTTTTTGTTTTTATAATAAAACTAGAAAGTGGATTGTTCGGAATTTCTTTAAAATTGTTTTCGTCTAGGAAGCTCCCGACTTTTAGCAGATAATCATCTTCATTCATAATGACCAAACAATTACCTTTATCTGCCTTTGACAGTATCAGTCCATTGGACCGAATCTTAGTCTTAATGTTTTCAACAATACTAGTGAAAGTTTTGTGTTCAATGCATTTACTTGCCTTACCATCTCTTAGGGTTCTCCTCAAGATTTGATAGACTTGTAGTTTAAGGGATGTTCTAGAATCAATGTTGTCTGTCAAGAAGTCTATCAACGCATCAATTTCGGTAGAGTAGTTTTCCAGTCGTGTTCTGCTTGACGAGCTCTTCAAAGAGAAACCCAAACCCAAGCCCAATAGGTTCAGCTCATCCTCAGAGAACTGACAATCAGACAAATTAGCAACCCTGTCATGAAATTTGTAATCCGAGAAAAAGTGTCGATCTGAATTTGGTTCTTTCTGCCCCTTGAGATTTTCAAGTTTTTTATGAAGTTTCTTAAATTTAAGGACTTTTTGATGAGACACGAAATCGTATACAGAATTTAATAAATTAGAAAGAATAGAGTGTGGCATCACCTCGGACATGTGGTCATAACAAATTTTCATTTGGATATTAATTCTATTTTTCTTGGAATAATGTTTGCAGATTTCATTCTTTATCATTTTCCTTTCTAGGCTTGATCTAAGTTGTATTGGAATATTCTTTGAGGTTTTGCATCTTGCGAAAATTGGGACAACCCTTTCATCCAAACACCTGTGTAAAAACCATATGTCGACGTCGGACAATCCTCTCTTCAGGCAGAGATTTCGGTATTTGTCTACCTGGTTCACCATAACGTGAAAATGAATAAGTTATTAACAGGTTGTACACCGAAGAAATCAAGAAATTGACAGACTTTGTATTTCAGTGTATATTTGAATTATTACAATCGGCCAAGCGCTTTCGGTCTCTATCGGACCATCCTCAGGGCTCAGACCCTAAAAACGAGAGAATATGGTCAGCAAATAAGTTTAGCACGGACTCTAACAAACCTCACTCAAAATGTGAAGATTTCATTTAAGAGTGTAAATCAACTCAGTTCCCATCTGGTCAATAACAAACAATTGATATCTCATATTCAAAAAAGTGGGGTCTATCAACTTTCTTGCCCAGACTGTCCTTCGACGTATATAGGAAAAACTATTAGACCATTAGCAGTCCGAATTAGAGAACATATTAACAAACCTCGGGCCTCTGTGTTTGGTCACCATATTAGTTTTACCAAACACAGTTTCTCTCCTACTCATAATAGTAAAATCTTATACCACTCCAGGGGTAATAACTCTAAAACCTTGGATTACAGAGAGGATCTTGAAATATGCTATGGGAGGCTAAGCTCGCGACTTTTCTCAAACTGGCAGGGTTGAGGTGTGCCCTTTGACGAGTGAATGTGGTTGGTGAGTACTGAGTAAACTTATTTGCTGACCATATTCTCTCGTTTTTAGGGTCTGAGCCCTGAGGATGGTCCGATAGAGACCGAAAGCGCTTGGCCGATTGTAATAATTCAAATATACACTGAAATACAAAGTCTGTCAATTTCTTGATTTCTTCGGTGTACAACCTGTTAATAACTTATTCTTTGAATTAGTGTTTATTTTGCAGAAGAGAGCAGTAAGATTCCTGTGTAGTGCGAAGCTGAGGCATTCGTGTTTCTTTCAAGTGACATCCTAATCCTGAAGTTATTTTTTTTGAAAAAAAAACATACCTTTGGGAAATTCCACTGTTTTGATCTAGAACTCTACCCCACCCAGATCTAGACAAATTTGAACTCGTCAAAAAATAATATGCCATTTTTTGGTAACATGGAGAAATCCTAGAGTAATTCTTACAATGCGACATGACGAGGGTTCTTTTGGTCCCATCAGCCTTCCACCGACTGGAAAAAAAAATACAGCGCGAATATGTTAAAATTTTTTAATCAGCATCAATTACATTTACACGAATAGGCAATCAACAGTTCAAGAACAAACGTTAAGAATGCTACACTCTTCCTCTGGTTGATAGTAGAGGGTGCGATTAAATAAAAGTTAATTAACTAAAAGTGGCCTTGCAGAAAACGCAGTGGGGACAGCACAGCGTAAAGAGGTCCGTTAAATTCAGGATGCCAGCAGCTCTAAACTAGCTCAACTGGTAGCTACCGTAGATCAAAACGGTAGCAATTCCGCCAAATAAGTAAGGATTAAAAAAAATAAATAAATAAAAGAATAAACTGGATATGTATTCAAATATTTAATAACTATACTCTACAAAGTATAGAAACCGTACAAAAAAAAGTGAAAAAGCGGGAGTATTGGAGTTAGCCACAGAAATCTACGTAATTACGAGCTATGCGCTACTTCACAAGGTGTTACACCTGCGGGCCAAATATAAATAAATAACAGACAGAGGTATAGGACTAGCAATAACCGAAAACGACAATGCACTGTTACAACGATCAGAAAACACTTTCTACCGTAAGGTAAACTCTCCACCTAGCATGGCAGATGATAGATATCCCAACAGAGAGCAGGAAGAATTCTGGGGAAACCAACTTTCCACACCCGCCAATTGTAATACCCCAGCCGGCTGGATCAATGAAGAACACCAAATCTGCCAAGACTAAAGCCAGATGCAGTTTGAGCCATTTACCACCGAGGTAATTTCAGGAATAATCAAGGAATTCCATAACTGGAAAGCTCAAGGTCTCGACTGCGTCCAAAACAACTGGCTCAAGAAATTCCCCGGATAGCACAAGATTTCCATTGGATATCCAGAATAGGTACATATAATGTCCTGTATGTCCATGGACCGTTTATGGATGTCCATTAGATGTGATGACCTGTAATCTATATGGACGTCCATATCTGGATGTCCAGTGTAAGTTCATCAGGCGTCCATTAATTAAATTTCGGGTTGTCGGTAAAATCGGATACTGTTATATCGGCCTGTAGAATTGTCATTTCTTAACCCGCCGGCCCGCCATGAATTGTGTTGATGTCGAGCTAAAAAAGACCTTTGGAGTTTTAGTTGAGCTAAAATCAAGTGTGCTTTTTATTTGAAGAAGATGCCACCGTTAAAGGTAAGTATAGTTATTTTTAATTTAATTTTTTTAATTATACCAAAAATTACCGAACGAAACTACAGACATGCCCGACGAAAAGCTGATAATTTAGTATCAAACTCGCACAAATTTGAAAGTGAACAAAATGTTCAGTATCAAAACACGTATGTTAAAATATAGCTTTGGTAGCTATACTTTTTCATACAATCACCTATTTAAATGGAAATTACTACAAATATCTGCAAATATTTTGATAGGCCAATGAATTTTGTATCTTGTTGGTTAAAATGGAGCACAGATAGAGTTGTAAATTTGTGTAATAATAAAATTGTAAATTTTAGAGAAAATTCTCTCTGACAAAGTAATTATTGAGTAATCAGTCTAATAAGATTGCTGGCATTAATAAATGTTATCAAAATTTATAATGAAATAAAAGCTATAGCAAATTTGAATAATTATATTAATTTATTTTTGACTATTTTGGATTAAACGCTAGTAAAAGTTTACATTGATGTGTATTTTTGTGCAGTATAATTTTTAAAAAATATATAATAAAGTTTTGACAGTTCGACTCTAGGTTTAGACTTATAATTTAATTTATTTTAATTATTTTTTAGATGAATTTTCCACAGATTGGTCCAAATAAAATTCCTATGTGAAAGCCAATTTGTACCAAATTAGAGAGGATATTCAGGTAATCTTAAATAGGGAAAAAACAACAAGTATCTACAAAGAATTTTCTGCAGGAGTTCAACTATCCTTTTACTTAAGAAAATAATCAGCTGCCTCAAGTCACATAAGATCTTCAGGACAATTTAAACTTTAAAGATGCAGTAAGTTTATTACACTTCTCCTGAAATAAAAGCTGAAACTTATTCGAGTAATGCTTCTTTATGTGTATGAGTTTATTGATAAAAAAAAACTTAATTTACAGGATTATTTTATATATATTTTTTTACTTTGATTCTTAAAGTCAAAAATATTCTTAGGTTAGCATATGTGGAATTAACGTTTAATTATCTCAATAAAGTAATGTAATTTTAGGTTTTACAATTAGCGAAAATTGGAGGAAATTATACCTATTAACTTATTAAAAGATATTTTATTGTAACAATGACAGATAGCCTTTCCAAGAATTATACATATGATGGAACAGTAAAGTGCCCTTTAAAGAACTTATGTTCACTATTTGTAGGTAAGTTACCACTTAAATATAAAAATTTGCTGAAAAAAATCTCTCTGTTTTATTTGTCATACTCGTAAATAATAAGAACAAATTGGGTGTCAGATTTCACACGTTGAACTCTGGATCCTCTTGTTGGAGGGAGGTAGGGGAGGGGGAGGTAGGGGAGGGGAGGGAGAGGGACAGAGGGAGAGATATTTAAATTAAATTTTAAATTCCTACAAAACCATAAAATACTGCATCATTTAACGTTAAACCTTATTAATTTTCAGCTGCGGTAGAAGAATGGGGGGGCCGATAAAAAACAGCCGAAGACGAGATTAGACAATGTCTGAAGAGAATAAACGACAGAAATAAATGTAGAAAAAAATAATCATTGTAACAATAAAAAGTCTTTATTTAAATAATTGGTATATTTTCTATTACCCAATTGAAATTGTACCTATTACTATGGAACCAGATAACTTATTCATAGCGATCCTTCTACAGCTTGAACAATTTAAATCAATTGAAGCTATATTTTGTAGCATTTACAATTCAACTAATTATAAAATTTTATATTCTTTTATAGTATTGTATTAAAAACTTGACAATTGTAATCAATAAGTGTAATATGTGGATCCAATTCCTGTTACCTGGTTCGCTAATGTAATTTATATCTGTTTAATTTTTGGGACTAATAGGGCCATCTATGGTTACTTGTTATCGACGTTTTGATGACATGAGTGGTCTGTGTCTTCAGAAGTGCAGATTCATTAGGTACTGTAAGCTCTCGGACTCTAAGCAAATTCTGAAAATATCTACCATTCATGTTAGCGGAACGTCAAGAAGAGGGAACAATAGATTATGACCTATTAATCCAAAAAGTACAATACCATTGGATAATATGTCCACAATCGGGTCAAGAATGTACATTATATGGACATCCAAAATTAGTCCTATTAATATCCAAAAATGATCCATACCTGGACAATATATGGAATCCAAAAAGACGTCCATGAGTGGGACAAACGTATAGTCTAGTGGATATCCATAGGATGTTGGTGGACAAATTCTGGACATCCCATGGATACCCAGTATGTCCAGCTTTGGATAAACGATGGATATCCAGTGGACTGAAGTGTGCTATTTGGGTCTGGTGAATGCACCATTAACTGGGTAATCTTATTAATGATGTTTTTCTTAATCCAGCAGTAATGCCATTATTTCTGACAAAAGGTATTACGTATCTCTTGCCAAAGGGCCAACATAGCCGCACATGACCCAGCTAAGTATAGACCTTCACACCCTATATAAGGTAATTATTCTGCTTGACACAACGCATCTATGCACATTGTGAACAAAATAACATCATCGCAACTCAACAGACAGGATGCGCCATGTGAGCAATGGGATGCAAGAAGCAATTGATTATTGACTCTGCCCCTTTCGGACCTTAGCTCTGACAGATGGTCATTCCACCAAGGTCCATCCCTACAGCTTTTGCTTGTTTGTTTGGAAAGGGCAGCTCGATTCATAAGCTCCGAGTATTGCTTCATTAACTTCTTTCAGGTCGCTTTCCAGATCCAGATGGTGCTTAGCGACTCCGCTGATCTAAATGCGTGCTAAGTTTGCTTTCAGATTGGTGCTGTATTTTTCCCAATCTGTTTTCCTGGGATTTCTTCTGAGAACTGTCTCAGGAGGATCGGTTTCTAAACTGAATGTGAATATTCTATTATCAAAAAGAGAAGATTTATTCAATATCCTCCGGTTTACTACTAGGTTTGTTAAACCTAGTGTGCTTAGTGTAATATCTCGCACTTCTTCCCTTAGCCTTGTTACAAATATAGGGATATTTCCTATATTGTTTATGGTAAGATTTAAAGATGTATTCTAAAAGTTGCTCATCTCTTTGTGGAGCCTTGTAGTGGACAGCCTGTTAAATGAGGCTGGCTTGTATACACGGGTCTATGGCGATGATCTGGCCATCCTGCGTCCTGGTCGCAGAGTCCGAGACCTGGAGGAATCGATGATGCGGGCCGTCCGGATCTCGGATCGTTAGCGCCGTGCGGAAGGGCTTGGAATAAATCCGGACAAGGCTGAAGTTGTACTCTTCACAAAGAAAAAAATGAGGAGACTCCCACAATTATGCTGTTGGGAAGGACTGTTCAATGTAAGGGAATTGTTAAATATCTGAGAGTAATTCTGGTCTCACGACTGAGTTAGAATGATCATATTGAGGCTTGAGCCAAGAAGGTCATATATGCTTTCTAGGATTGTAAGCCAGCCTTTATAACCTCGAAGACTTCATGGATTCATCTGAAAAAACTTTTTGGTAAATTAAACATTAAGGTTTCAGAATATAGAAATCTATATTCCAAATACTCAGTACTGTACTGTCGGCGTTTCTTTTTAGTAGACATGATGAAAGGCAATTTTTACACAATAAAAAGTGCACGCATCGACTTGCAAGCCTTAGTTTCTTTACGATGCCGGTGCACTCGCTATGTAAACAAGTAATTACAAACTTGCAAAGACTTGTTACGGATAAAACTAAAACGAATTATAATGCTAAATTTTATTCTTAAAAACTTCTTCTTCTTCTTCCTTCTTATACATAAGCAATTTGCTTGTTATTCTTCGTCTCTTTGCCTGGTTTCAGTCTATTGCGAGGTTATCACTCCATCGTTTACGGGGTCTTCCGGTGCTCCAACGTCCTAATGGTGATTTGTTCCTCGTGATCTTTACTATTCTGTCGTCGATCATGCGGTTGATGTGTTCGTTCCATTCCCTTTTTGTTTGTAATACCCAGTCATTGATGTTATCGACTTTACACACTCTTCTTATATCCTCGCTCCTATTCCGATCCATAAGTGTCCTGCCAGCTATCCTGCGCACCACTCTCATCTCTGTTGTTTCTAGTATTTATTTTGTCTTCGAGGTTTCTGGTCTGGTTTCTGCAGTGTATGTTAGTATGGGTCTTATTGCTGTTTTCTAAAATTCTGGATTTAACTTCGATTCCTATATGTTTATTGCTCCATATGGTACTGTTAAGACATGCGGCTGTTCTTGCTGCTTTCATGGCTTGTCCCCTCACCTCCGTTTCCACATCCCCGTATCCGGATATTTCTATTCCGAGATACTTGAACTTCATTTCCTGCTGTATAATGTTGTTGTCTATTTCTAGTTTGCATCTGAGTGGTGTTCTTGATGTAGTCATGGTTTTAGTTTTTGACGCTGATATATTCATGTTAAACTTTTTCGCTGTTATGTTAAATTGGTGCAGTAGTCTTTGCAAATCGTCTTCGCTTTCAGCTATTAACACTGCATCGTCGGCGTAGCACAGTATTTTGATTTCCCTGTCTCCCATTTTATACCCTTTCAATCTACGCACCTACTTTATCAACTCGTCCGTGATGATGTTAAATAGTAGGGTGCTAAGAGAGTCACCTTGTCGGATACCATTATTTACTTCTATTTTTTCGGTCAATTCACCGTTTATCCTAGCTTGAATCGTATTTATTATATATTTTCAATCGTTTTGATAATGTTTTGAGGTATTTTTCTGTCGTAAAGTAGCTGTGTTACATCCTCCAGCTGTATACGATCGAACACCTTCTCTAGATGGATGAAACACATAAAGGCTGGACGATTATATTCAATTGACTTTTCAGTTATTTGTCTTATAGCAAATATGGCATCCGTGTATGACCATCCCGACCGGAATCCCTGCTGTTCGTCAGCCAAGGAAGTGTGTTCATTAATTTTGCTTGCAAGAATTTTTGTGGTTAGTTTTAACGAGGTGGAGAGAAAATTGATTCCTCTGTAATTAGCCGGCACTTTTTTATAGCATTTTTTGAATAGAAGTATTGTTGTGCTCGTCCTCCATTTATCGGGGATTCTGTAATGGTATATGATTTTATTGATGAGAATTTTCAGTTGTTCTGTCAGGCTCTCTCCTCCGTATTTCAGTAGTTCATTGGTAATTCCGTCAGGTCCCGCATTTTTCCTGTTTTTTAGTTTTTTTAAGGCTAGTTCTATGTCTTCCTCCTTTACGTCGTTAATTATAATTTCGGGTGTGTTAGGTTTGATTTCTGTCTGTTGTTTCTTTATTTATTTATTGAATACAGCATCCACAGCAGTTAAGCCAGTTACAGATACCTTTCTTAAAGTTAAAAACATTATACTAACATTACTAGTTAATATTATTGTCAATATTACATCCGAGCCTGAGAATCCAGCAATTTATGGTCAAGAATATCCTTATATCTACGTAAAGTAATACTACTTAAATCTACATCACTAACGTATGTATTAAAATAATTACACATTTTGTATAGGGGCGAATTTTTGTAAGTATTTGTTCTAGGAAATTCTAGATAAAATGATGGTCTTTGTCTTGTTCCACCCTTATTTACCACAAATGGTAGTTGCAGCAATAGGTCTGGACTATTTATTTTATTTTTTAAGATCTTGAATATATATACCAAACATATTTTTATACGTCTGTTTTCCAATGAAAGTCTGTTAAATATATTCAATAAGTCCAGGTTATTATAACCCTGAATAGGATAGTATCCAAATTTTTTAAAAAACATATACTTTAAAAACTTTCGCTGGACACGTTCTATGATTCTACTCCACACTTCATATTGTGGTGATCATATTATACTACAGTATTCCAGTTTTGGCAGTACAAGACTGTCAAAAAGTGTCATGCAAACATCGACATCAAAATGTCTAGTAGATCTGATGATGAAACCCATTATCTTGTGAGCTTCATTAATTTTATTTATTATATGCTCATTGAAATTCAATGAACTATCAAACAATACTCCCAAATCCTTCTGACAAGAAGTCCGTTTTAACACTATATCATTAATAGAATAGGCTTGATTTAAAACATTCTTATTCAAAGCAAAGGACATTGACGAGCACTTGTTGTCATTAAGACAAAAACCGTTTACTCGACACCACTCAACAACATCATTTAGATCCTGCTGTAAACAGTCACAATCATCAGCAGTCAATACTTCCCTAAAAAGTTTAAAGTCGTCTGCAAACAGTAATGCTTTTGAGTGTTTGATCACGTTACATATATTATTAAAGGCAATTAAGAATAAAAGAGGTCCCAAATTAGACCCCTGAGGAACACCAGAAGTACTTCTATATACATATGATTTGGCCCCTTTTATTTCAACGTACTGCTTTCTATCAGTCAGGTAAGAGACAATAATATTTATCAGATTCTCTGTAACATTCAGTTGCTTAAGAGATTGTATTATAAGGGTATGTTTCACTCTGTCAAATGCCTTTGCCATATCCGTGTAGATTACATCAACTTGTGCTTTTTTATTAAAAGAGTTATGAATGTATTGTGTAAAAGTAATTAAGTTAGTTAATGTTGACTTATTTGGTAAGAACCCATGTTGACACTCAGATATACTGTGCTTTACTTCATCATATATTCTGTTAAAAATCACTATTTCAAATAACTTTGACGTTGCATTTACTATGCTAATAGGCCTATAATTAGTTACTTCGTGCTTTACCCCTCCTTTGAAAGTAGGTATAACCTTTGTAATACGCCATTCTGTAGAATATGTTGCTGTTTTAAGTGAAAGGTTAAATATATATAGTAAAGGTTCTAACAGAGATTCGCTACAGCCCTTTATAACATAGCCAGGCAACCCATCTGGTCCAATAGCTCTGTTACCCTTTAACTTTTGAAGAGCACAGCGTACTTCAGTTTTATCTATGGGATAGTCACAAAAATGATTTTTAGATATTCCCCCACAGCATTCCATCACCTCTGCAGCACTAAATACATTACCAAAATAAAGCGCAAATGCATCTGCAATACCCCCTGTACCCGAATAGAAAATGTTATTATAAGAGATTTCTGCAGGAATATCACCCTCACCTCTCAGACTTTTAACATAAGACCAAAAATACTTGGGATTATTTCTTAGACTCAACTGAACCCGTGCCAAATACTCCGAGTGTGCTGCCTTTACTTTATTTTTAATATTCTGTCTACTAGATTTGTATTTATTATACCAAAAAAGACTTTTGGATTTTTTGTACTTTCTAAAATATTTTTCTTTATCCTTAATTAATTTAATTATGTCATTATTATACCACACTGGAAAAGTTCTACCTATCTGTGTTGATATTGGAACACATTGTACAAAAATATTATAAAATACTCTGTAAAACTGAGTTATGACAGTATCAATATCACAACACTCATATATAATGTTCCAATTTTGATTTTTAATTAGCCTATACATAGTGCCAAAATCAGCTTTTTTTAAAGTTAAATTTAGCACTGGGAATTTGCTCACATTCAGTCAATTCATAACAGAGATTTAATTCCAATAACAATGCCGGATGATGTCGATCCAGCAGTAACAATGGGTTTCTTGTATAATTCCTTCAAGTAGTTCACCCAAGTTCCCTTCGGTATGCGGTTACTGCTAATCAACTCATGTGTTTCCTTGCTTTGGTCTCTGATCAGCCGCCATATCTGTTTCTGGAGTCCATAGAAGTCGCTTTCCATCCTTTTTGAAAAGGTTTCCCAGTGCTTGTTTTTAACTTGTCTCACTAATGTATTGGTGCTGTTTCTAATTCTTTTGTACTCTTGATAATCTTCCGGAGACTGCGTTGTCCTGTATTTTAAGTAGGCTCTCTTTTTCTCTTTACATTGCTCCTTAACTTCCTTACAAAACCAGGGGGCCTTGTTGGGTCCTCCTTTTCCTTGGTTTGTTTTTCGTGTTCAGAGTGCTTCAGTGGCTGCTTCGTTGATATTTTGCTTTAGTTTCTCCCAGCTGTTGTTAATGTCATCCCTTTCGTCTAATGGCTTATTTTGTATTTTTTCCCTATGTCGTTTTTGGTATAATTCCTTAGTGGATTCATCCCACAATGATTCTACGTTTATTTTCTTATCTGGTATGCCAGATCTTGTGTTTTTATTGGGTTTTAATTTCATTTTGATTTTTCCAAGGAGTAGTTTGGGATCGCTACCGATGTTAGGAGAGTTAAGGGCTCGTATGTCCAATATCTGGGGTGGTTGTAAGCATCTGTTTGTTATTATGTAGTCGATCATTGATTGTTGTCCTCGAGTGTTACTGAAAGTATATTTGTATTGTGGTTTGTGGTCGAAAAATGTGTTAATTTGGAGTTCATTAATTGCACACATGTTGATTAGGAGTTCTCCATTGTAATCCAATACATCCTCGTTGTTTAACTCCGGGTAAAGTTTCGTTGCCAATACGAGCATTGAAATCTCCTAGCATAATCATTGGTTTGCAATGGGGAATCGACTCGATGACGTTTTGAATTTGATCATAGAACTGGTCCCGTTCTTGTCTTATTTTATTGTCTTCGGGTGCGTACGCGGATATTATATACAGTTCTTGGGTTGCTGTGTGTAGTTTGATGACCAGTATTCTTGAGGATCCTTCTATGCAATCCTTGTATTTTTTATGTACAGGGTGAGTCAACGATTGGATGAAGTAAGTTTGTGCCTTTTCATAAGCATCAATTCAATCCTAAATAACGTTTTCAATTTTGTGACAAATATATTCAAATTTGAAATTTCGCAAGGCCAAGGACAAGTTAACATAATTTTTATCTAATATTTGCAATAAAAGCTACAGGGTGTTGAACACATCGGCTCAAATTTGAACAAGTTTAAATGAATAAATATCTTTTTTTTTTAAATGGTACACCCTGTATATTTTCATGTTATTTAATAGAGTAATAAAAACCCTAAAAGTTTTGTTCATATATACTATACACTATACCTATTTATAATAGTTTTTGAGATATTTCAGTTTTTCTTATTTTCCATACTTTTTTACAGAAATAGTCTTCATTATCATAGTAGCCATGGCAAAAACAATGTAAAAGAACATTTTTCTGTGTGTCAAATTTATAACCGCAATCGCTTCTTTTGGTTTTTATGTAGTGTAGTTTGGTTTTTTTTGCATTCATCTTATATTGTAAAATGAATTTTCCAAAGAATGAGTTAATAGATATGATTTATACAATAGGAGAGGCTCAAAAAAATTGCCTTCTTGCTCAAAGAATTTACAAAATGAAGTATCCTGATCGATGCCAGCCTAATACCCATACTTTTCAAAACTTAATGCAAAGATTTAATTCTTCTGGTACTGTTGACTATCCAAAACGTAAAGTGGTCAACAAATCAGTAACTAATGAAGAAAAAGAACTACAAGTATTGTTAAATGTTCAGGAAAATCCTTATATTGGTAGCCGTCAGTTAGCAGCATTATGTGAAACATCACAATCCATTTTGGATTAGAGAGGTGCAACATCAAAACCACTGGTCATTAAATATTTGGTGTGGTATTCATCATAATCGAATTATTGGACCCCACTTTTTTAATGAACCACTAAATGGCCATAGTTACCTGAACTTTCTACAAGAAGAACTACCCCAACTGCTTCAAGGTCTCGATAGGGATGAGCTCGACAGTATGTGGTTCCAGCACGATGGTGCGCCTCCGCATTACCATCGTGAAGTTCGTGCGTTTTTGGACCAACGATATCCGCAAAAATGGATTGGACGTGGGGGTTTCATTGAGTGGCCACCAAGGTGTTACATCACCCCATTAGATTTCTTCCTATGGGGTTATATTAAAAATAAGGTGTATGTTAATCCACCAACAACAGTGGAAGATATGCGAAACAGGATTAGGGAGACCTGTAGAACAATAACGCCACAAATTTTGTCCAGGGTCCGAGAAAATCTGCAAAAAAGACTAAATTTGTGCATTGCACAAGAGGGTCGTTTATTCGAACACTTATTAAAAAGAAATAATTAATCTCAGTATTTAATAGGTAATTTTTTTGTTTCAATTTAGTATAAAAGTAAATATGTATTTGCCTTGTCGCTATTGTTGTGTTAATTTTTTCACATTATGTTTAATTAAACTATTGCCGTTGTAATATAACGAATAATGTATTTCATCATATTTAACCACATTCTGTTTGTTTCTGTAGTTTCTTTTTATTATTTTACATGGCTACTATGATAATGAAGACTATTTCTGTAAAAAAGTATGGAAAATAAGAAAAACTGAAATATCTCAAAAACTATTATAAATAGGTATAGGATATATTGAACAAAACTTTTAGGGTTTTTATTACTCTATTAAATAACATGAAAATATACAGGGTGTACCATTTAAAAAAAAAGATATTTATTCATTTAAACTTGTTCAAATTTGAGCCGATGTGTTCAACACCCTGTAGCTTTTATTGCAAATATTAGGTAAAAATTATGTTAACTTGTCCTTGGCCTTGCTAAATTCCAAATTTGAATATATTTATCACAAAATTGAAAACGTTATTTAGAATTGAATTGATGCTTGAAAATGTGACTTTTTTTCTTTAAACTTAATTATCTCAGAAACTATAAAGTTTTGTTATAGTAAACCCTTAATAAAAAAGATTTAAAATTATAAGCTAAATCGAAAATACGATTCGTATATAGGGTGTTCTATTTAAAAAAATACAACTTTATGCTGTCCTAGTTTTTTGGCTCACCCTGTAGAGTCCTAAATATTTTTAAAATCTGCGTAAAAACAAACTGTATCAAACAATAAATATAGTTTCTTTATTATTTTCACCGAAAAGGCACAAACCTACTTCATCCAATCGTTGACTCACCCTGTACGGCTACTGCTACTCCATTGGCGCGTTCATCCTTATCCACCCCGCTATATATCAAGATGTATTCACCGTACAGTTTCTGACCTTTTCCTTTCTTTTTTGTTTCCTGAAGTGCGCATATGTCAATGTTGTGGTCGTCCAATTCTATTATTAGTTCTTGTTCTTTACTATTAAAGGATCTTATATTCCAGGTGGCACAGCGTAAAATGTCTATTTTTTTCCAATTCGTAAACCTATTTCTAGCATGGGTCGTCATCCTTAATTCAGTCCTGTTCCGAGGCAAAGTTCCGGTTCTGTGAGCATTGTGTTTTGTTTAAAAACTTGTGCGACAAAATTAAGATGAAAATTTTCAAAGAATGTATCATTAATTTTTTCCATATGCCACCGTTTATCTTGGCTACCTTAACGCTCCGATATTACCCCTGGACTCAATGCAGTCTCCTTGAAAGACTTCAGCGCCCACAGATGATTAAAAACATCTTAAAAATCGAAATACTAAAATTAGGATCCTTAACCTTTCTATTGTTGATTGCCTATTCTGTAGACACCAGTAATTCATAAAACACATTGTACTTTGCATGTGATTTTAAAAGTGCAATCCAATTAAATATATTAATAGAATCGATAGCTAAACCAAATTCGTTGGTTCCCGTTTGTAAAAACATACCTACCATTGATACTGACGCAACCAAGGTTGTGTTTCCTTGACTTCCTCGTCATAACGACTGCAGGTAGCACTAATAACACCAAGATAACTATCCATGGTATTTTGAATAGTTGGAAAAATTAAATTAAATTGGATCTTGCTAACGATGGGAAGGGTTGGAAAATAAGGAGAGTCCTTGTGGCTTCCCAGCGTCTTTAACAGATGAGTCGTTAACCATTCTTCGGGATCTTTACCAAGAATCCCTAAAAGAATTAAAAATTCTCAATACTATCTTTAAAAATAATTACCAAACTAATTTATACGTCACAAGCAATAAAGGTGATAAATCAGAGATTGTTTAAGTCAGCTGTATTTGTATTTTTAGGCATATATTCCTTTATACATTTATTAATAACAATAGGCATGATGACTGATTTTGGAAACATACTCCAAGATGTTTTTACGCACCTACTTTATACAAAATAAATCTTATTTCCCCAAAAAATTTACGTTTGAAGGAAAAATTAACCTTTTAAAAATGCAACTTAAATTTCGCACCAAAACGTAGAATAGTAATGGCGTCCATCTGTGACGTCATCCTTTCGTAAACACTTGACAAGTTGTATCCACGGATTTCTGAAAATAAATGGATGACAGGTGGTAATGGAGCTGTCAAACGAAAAATTTCCGGAGTATGCTCTTCGCCATTTTGAGTAAAGTGACATTTTGGCACGTCAAATTAACCGTCAAAAGTCAAAAAATAGTGTCATTGTTGTTATTATTGTGAAATAATCTTTGTTTTTCCTTGGATTAAATTTATTTTAAATAACTTAATAACCAAGTAATATGCACCAAGCCATCAGTCAAATATTTAGGTGTAAATATAGACCACAAAATTATCTTCAATTAGCACTTTGGAACTGTTAAACAAAAAATGTATACAAAGGGCCAAATACCTTAGGAGTCTAATATACAAAGAAAAAGGCATATCAAGAAAAACAACTCATATATACAAAGCAATGTACTGACTTTAACAGGAATACATACCTCCTATATACAGTAATTGCAGGAAGCCAGCACTCATAAAACTTGAAACGGTAGAAACCACTGCTCTATGTAGTATTACTAAAATCCATCGTCCTAGCTATCCACCAATCAATTATTGTAAGAATTCACTAAATATCTATCCGATTATTGCAAGACTTCCTGTCCTGACAAGTAAGTTTGAAAGAAAACCTGAAACTTGACTGGTGATAGAGGAACTGTGTACGACCAGGGGCCGGAACCATAGGCCAGCCCGAAGACCCCCCATTAATGATACTATTCAACCTTTAATATACTTTTTTTATTATTTTGTCAAGATTTGTAGGGACTTGAAGACTAAACTTGCTATAAATAACCTTTTTATGCTGAAGGACCTTGTTTGTTGGCTTGTAGGATTCAAATTTATATGTCCTAATAAATTATAATCAATAATATTTATTTAGTTGTAGCGTAGTATAGTGTTTAACACAGTCTAAGGAAGTAAAATGTTGCATTTAACATTATTTGAATATAAAATTGAATGTTACTTATTTAAATAAAAGTTTTAAATATCTTACAAATTGTTACTTCTCAAATTTTTTATAAGTTGTGTTGATGAAAACAATTATGTTACATTTAACTGTTTCAAAGTAAGATACTCGACCGTTTGGGGATATAGGGACACAAGTGTTTATGTTAAATCCATAATTAGAACTAGCCGTAGAAAAACAATTTTTAAACAGCACTCTCATACTATTAAGATATGAACAGAATTTAGTGTAATAATTTTGTATGTCTATAATCTCAAATTTACTTGAAATTTGCGAAAGATTCAACTTTCTAAGGAAATTTTAATTAGAAAATACTGAAAATAACGGGGTACTACCAAATTAACATTTCAACTGTTTTTTCAAAAAATAAATCGTTTTGAAAAAATGGTTCTTCAACATATTGCTTTTTTAAAGGACTAGTTATTTTTAACAACCAAAAATATAATAAAAAATTTTAATTTATTTTTACGACCGATGACAGACGTCCAGACATAATCAATTGACACAAATTGGATGAGTTGGGTAAGGTTATAACGTAATACTGTCATTTTATCTCTTTCTACCATTCGTTTCGTTCAACTACTTATGTCGATGAAATTTCAGAAAGGTATGCAAATTGCTTCAAACCTTGTCATTGGGAGGTAAACGATTACGTTTAGTCGTTATAATTTTTCAGTGGCGACAGCGTATTCACTGTTATTATACCTTCACCTTACCCAAAATGGCGCATAGCATGGTCCGGACATTTTCTGTTTATTTGACGATCAGTGCATATACTTTATAAGTGCGTGGTTGTATCATATTGTGTGTTTCAATTCATATTTTCCATTATTTTGTGCGATAATCATGAATTCTAATGTCTGTATCGATAGTGTGTAGTTCCTCCATGTAATAATACATCTATAAAAATTCCAAATAAGTTATTTATTGACGTGTCAATGAAGAAAAATATCAAAAATACATGGCTAATTCGTGCAAGGCGAGACCCAGCTTCTGTATCTGCGAAGATCATTTTGATGTAAGTATTTATTTTATATAAATAAGTGGCGAAGCTCGCAAACAAAATATATGTAAGGTAAATATTTGTAAATAATACTGTCGATCCCGTTTGAGGTTAGGTTTCATTTCTTTATTACTGTATTATATTTAAGGTTCCTAATTAAAAGTCTTTTCTTTTTCCAGTTACCAAATGATATGAAAAATTATATACAGTACCATGTAATGGGTTCAGTTTTACGAGTGCGCATAAAGTCAAGGTGTATACCTACAAAATTTGAATGCTAACCAGGCAGAAGCAAACGATCTTCTGATACCGCTGAGCGTCCCTATGCTCTCAAAAAACAAAGAAGGTGTCTAATTGAAGAAAGTGACAAAGATGTAGCACAAACAAAACCACCTACAGAACATTTAGAACTTGCAGGCACTTCGTCAGAAAGTTCAGGTACGTACCCATTGCTTTTCTATACTGGTAACCTGTTTTAGTGAATTCAAGTGTATATCTTTTCTGTTTTCCGGTTTAATCATAACATTATAGGTAGTTATGATTTCAAATAATCTTTGTGGTACCTATTATTATTATTTTGATTTACAAGCCAGACGGCTTCGCACTCCCTCCAGGGAATATTCACATATACCAGGTACACAAAGGTACCAGAAGTATGAAGCTCTGTGGGAACCCTTTCCATGTTATCGGGTCCTAGGTGACGTGGTCTGCTGTATTTCCCATGAACTTTCGGACGGTTCGCGCGGTTGCTAGGAGAGTTGTTCCTGCGTCGGTTTATACAGATGCTCACTAAGACCCAGTCCCTTGATGTTCTGCAGGAGGTTCTTTAGTATCACTCCAGTTGTTGAGAGTATTATGGGAATCGTTTGGACGCTGTTCATTGCCCATTGTCTTCGGATTTGCACCTCCAGATCTCTGTATTTGGCGATCTTCTCGTTGTATTTTTGTCTTAAGTTGTTGTTGTTAGGTACAGCGATGTCGATTAGTGTAGTTCGCCTAGAAATTTTATCTATTAGTATAATATCTGGTCTATTATGAGCAACTGTTTGATCCGTCAGAACCGTTCGGTCCCAATATAACTTGAACTGGTTGTTCTCAAGAATAGGCTCTGGATTGTATTTGTAATAAGGCACTTTTCCTACCTGTAATAGGTTCAATTTTTCTGCTAACTCTTGGTGGAGTATCTTAGCGGCTGAGTCGTGTCTTAACTTATACTCGGTTGCGGCAAACGCTTGGCATCCTCCAGTTATGTGCTGGACTGTCTCCGATGTTCGACAGCCATATTCTGCACTGGTCATTCTCTATTGAGGGATCTCTAATGATGAACTTTCTATAGTTCTTCGTCGGAATAACCTGGTCTTGGATAGCCAACAAGAAGCCCTCCGTTTCCAAAAACATCTGTCCTGAAATCAACCAGTAGTTCGACGCTGAGTTGTCGTTATTATTATTATTTGATTTACAAGCCAAACGGCTTCGCACTCCCTCCAGGGATTATTCACTCATACCAGGCATACAAAGACGCCAAAAGTATGAAGCTCTGTGGGAACCCTTTCCATGTTATCGGGTCCTAGGTGACGTTGTCTGCTGCATTTCCCATGAATTTTCGGACGGCTCGCGCGGTTGCTAGGAGAACTGCTTTCTGCATCGGCTTATAAAGATGCTCACTAAGGCCCAGTCCCTTGATGTTCTGCAGGAGGTTCTTCGGTATCACTCCAGTTGTTGACAGTATTATAGGAATTGTTTGGACGCTGTTCATTGCCCATTGTCTTCGGATTTGGACCTCCAGATCTCTGTATTTGGCGATCTTCTCGTATTTTGGCCTTAGGTTGTTGTTGTTAGGCACCGCAATGTCGATTAGTGTGGTTCGCCTAGAAATTTTATCTATTAGTATAATGTCTGGTCTATTATGAGCTACTGTTTGATCCGTCAGAACCGTTCGGTCCCAATATAACTTGAACTGGTTGTTGTCAAGAATAGGCTCCGGATTGTACTTGTAATAAGGCACTTTTCCTACCTGTAATAGGTTTAACTTTTCTGCTAACTCTTGGTGGAGTATCTTAGCAGCTGAGTCGTGTCTTTCCTTATACTCGGTTGCGGCAAACGCTTGGCATCCTCCAGTTATGTGCTGAATTGTCTCCGATGTTCGACAGCCATATCTGCATTGGTCATTTTCTATTGAGGGATCTCTAATGATGAACTTCCGATAGTTCTTCGTCGGAATAACCTGGTCTTGGATAGCTAACAAGAAGCCCTCCGTTTTCGGAAACATCTGTCCTGAAATCAACCAGTAGTTCGACGCTGAGTTGTCGACATTGTCCTGATTGACCTTATTTGGATGCCGTCTATGAAGTGGCTTCCGTAGCCAGGTTTGTAACTTCTCTTGGTCTGTTTGGTGGTGAGAAGTAATATCTTGTTCCCTCAACTGTAGCGGTGTTGAATCGTCTGCCTCGCATATTGCTCGATGTAGTGTGGAAGAGTCCGCCAACCTGTGGAAATATGAACGTAAGTTTATTATTTGTTGGTCGAGCTGCTTACCAATATCCACCAATCCTCTTCCTCCTTGGTGTCTTGGAAGCATTGTACGTTCAATAGCACTCCGAGGGTGATGTTTTTGTGCTTTTGTTAGGAGTGTCCTTATTTTTCTTTGCAGGTTTTGGATGTCCGTCCTGCTCCACTTTACAATTCCAAAAGAGTAGCTCAGCGCAGAGCAAGCATACGTGTTATTATTATTATATTATTATAGTCTATTGCAAAAATTATAGTACATAATAATGTGTTAATAGTTACAATTTGTTCACAAGTACTTATTTTTATATTTTAGCTTTGCACACAATTGAAGATCTAGAAGCACTACCACCTTTCTAAAATCAGCTGATAAATCAGTACAAGGATATATATTATACAAATTCAGAAGTAAAGCTGTCCAGACTGAAGTTAATACAGTGCACCAGTTAACCTCGCTCCCAGCATCAAGGAGTCGATTCTTGGCAAATTTGAGCTATTGGCATTGACAAATCCTTGTTCCATGACGTTTTACTTTTGGTAGCACGAAACTGACACACTTAATAGTTTTATCCACAAAATATCTGATTAACGATGCAAATAAAGACAAATTCGAAGAATAAAGGCGATAAACAATGATGACTGATGTGATGTTTACGAAAGCGTGACGTCACGCGCTTATGATTGGTGTTCGAACTAATATGGTCGATTTCCATATTTTGTGTTTTTATTTTTACTAAAATAAATATAATCTCGCTTGTTATCTAAAAATAAATGTGTTTTTTGGAATGTGTCTATCTTATATAATAACTTCAAGTCATAACTTCAGTGATTCTTCGTTACAGTCATCATGCCTATTGTGCTTATTAACAGTAACTCTTACATTCTCTGAATGGGTTTAGCATTGCATCCCATTCTCGGTTTAGTTCTCACAACGAGAAAGTTGAAGAAATGTCACAATAATGCCTTTGATTTGCAACACAAAGCCATCTATGAACAAACTGGCGTAAAGTTAATAACAGCCCTCTAGTTTACCATCCGTAATGGTAGACAATAATGACAAATGAATGGGGGTAAAAATTGGTATTTCCTTTGCATAGGGTCCTGTGCTGTTTGTTCATAAACTTTTTTAAAATTTGTCTCGTATGACTTACGATAGTACTGGGATGTAAACGATCCACATATTTTTCTAAATGTAAAATTTTTTATACAAGTATTTATTAACATTCTTACCTAATGATGTAGATTGAACTATTACAGGCCAAGAATCGTGTTCTTGTTTTGGTGCAGGAATAGTGCAATCGCGACTTAGTATATGACCTATAAAATGAAGTAAGCATCCATTCTTTCTAGGGAAGTGGACGCCAGGTACGGTAAACAACAGGGCAACCCTAAAATAAAGTGACATTAATCATTTTATGCTTCAACTTGGAATTTCTTATTTTTATGAATTTTTTAAAACATATTCAGATTGCATCCCACTTCTGATTTTACTGGAAACAATCTCTAATTTTGCGTTTTAGAAAAGGATACTCACAGTACTAAGAGAACTAGCCGATATGTCAGAAAAATGACGTAAAAAAGGCACCGGTCATGTGATATCGTGAAGGAAATATTATAATGATGGATTTTAAATTAAATATCGCAATAGGAAACAATCTGTAACGCGACCAGTCACTACGCCGCTGGCGATGCGAGTATATTCTCGAACGAGGCGGCAATTTCTACTTCGGCGAACTAAGACATTTTCCGAATGCGCACGAAAGAACAAGTATAACGTCTGCCGATATAAAAACACCGCAGTCACATAGAATGAAGAGTAGAGTCGAATTAAATCGTAAGATGAGCGTAGGAACCTCGAGTGATTTCAAAAAAATAAATGAGTTAGTATTTAAATTATAGTGTCTACATAAATATTAGTAGTGTAAACCAGTTTAGTGATTTCTTCTTGTGTAAATAAATTACAACACAAATGCCCAATCTTTACAAATCGCACGTCAAAGTAATTATTGATCCGTAAATGTTGGTTAAAAACGGGTTGTTTCGTCAATTTATCGCTACTTTACGAAAGTACTGTATATTCTATACGTCTTTGACAATAGTATAGTTTAACCTGTGAAAACTCTTAAACTTACTTTACTTCACTAAAATCAGCATTTTCAACTCGTTGAATCCATTCCTTTAAGGTGGGAATATTGTATTCCGTGTAGGACGATAAGTAATTTATCAGTGCAATTTTAAATCCTGTTGGGGACTCTCCAGCCATAGAGGAGCTTCCCTCGGGTAATTTTGGACAAGCAGGGCTTATCCATATCCTAAAAAATAAAAGCCGCAGGAAGTGAAATCTATTTATGTAACTAAAACAAATGATGTGCGTGAATAAATAGGATAATTTCCCTATTTTTTTCTAATGAATTTAAAAAGTTGTCTGTCCTATATATGTTTTATATAAAATGACTTTTAACTCGTAGGTACTCAACAGAGGCTGTAACACCTCCCCTAAGTGGAAGCTAAAGCCTTTCAAGGGGGAAGCAACTAGTGTAGGGGGCAACAAAAATACTTTAAAATTAATTTCAGTTTTATACGTGGCAA
Organism: Diaprepes abbreviatus; assembly: GCA_034092305.1. Taxonomy (NCBI): domain Eukaryota; kingdom Metazoa; phylum Arthropoda; class Insecta; order Coleoptera; family Curculionidae; genus Diaprepes; species Diaprepes abbreviatus. Next base: position 5,692,674 of record JASJET010000211.1, on the reverse strand, counting down.
GTCTTTGCAAGTTTGTAAGTAATTTATTTATTCACACTGCCTTACAGGACCAGAATCCCTATTATTAGGCAGGAAAAGAGCAGTGTTACTCAAATCCTTATATTACATACATAATGCAGAAACTGCATTAAGTATAACATAGTCGCTATATCAATCACAGATAATTGTATCAAATCGATTTGACAACAGAATAATTACAGTGAAATATGTCAAATTTGTCTTTCAAGCGATCATAAAGGGAACACATCGAGTATAATGGGGAAAGTTCTAATACATTAGTTCTTGGTTTCGGCAAATAGAAAAATACTGAATATCTAGTTACCCCTGGAACATGAAAATGGACTTTCGCCAGCAAATCAGTTGCCAAAATCTTGTTATTAACCAGTTTATACAAAAAAAAAAGTACACGGGTCCCGTTACCGCGCTTCTCCAAAGTGGTGAAATTAAATCTTGCCAATAGACTCTCCCGAGATGTAGTAGCCCGTGGATAAAACTCACCCCTTTCAAAGCTTAAAAATCTTAAGAAACGATATTGAATTTTCTCTAATTTTTCAGAGCTTACATGGTAATATGGATGCCAGATAACTGAGGCATATTTCAATTTGCTTCACAAAAGAGAATATAATGTGTTTATGACCTGGACCGACTCAAAATCTCGACTAGATCTCACTAGAAAGCCCAGCGTTCGGCAAGATCTCGATACTGTATCATTAATATGATTGACTAATGTGAGTCTGCAGTCAAACATGACTTCCAGGTCCTTAATGCAGTTAACTCGCCTTAGAAAAGCACCGTTGTTGATCCCATAATCATGCATTCTACTTCTTGTCTACGTTCAAAGGCAGTTTGTTTTTTAGACACCAAGCATCTAATTTCATAAAATCCAGTGTTGTATTCGTAGGTCGCAACTACGATAAACAATCTGAAAAATTGACCTAAAATTTTACAGCGGTGTTTCGTCCACGATACCAGCGGTTGGACTCAGTGGATCCGCTGGCATCTTTCCCAGACACCCTGTGTTAATGTACTTATGAATGTTTGATTCTCGTATTTGAAGCTATTTTGGGGCGGAACGTGACGGTAGGATATTACTGAAATTTGTATTTCAGATTTTTATAAACTTATTCCGTATTATTACGACACCAGTTAAAGACTCAAGCAATAAAAGCTTTACAAAGTAAGGGACCTAGAACAGACCCTTAAGGAACACTCGACATTACTTCTTCTTCTTCTGTTGGTGCCTATCCTCTGTGGATGTTGGCAATCACATTGGCCCATATGACCTTATTGACAGCTGTTCTAAATAAATGTACCGTCGTCATTCCTGTCCATTGTCTGATATTCCTCAGCGATGATGTTCGTCGGCGACCCTGAGTTCTTTTACCCTCTATCTTACCTTGCAAAATCAACTGAATTAGTTGGTATTTCTCATTGCGCATTACATGCCCCAAGTATGATATCTTTCCGATTTTCACATTGCACATAATTTCTGGGTCTTTTTTCATACGTTGCATCACGGTGTTATTTGTGACATGATGGATGTATGAAATTCTGAGCATGCGGCGGTAACACCACATTTCGAAGGCTTCCAGTCGTTTAGATGTTGTTTCTGTCAAAGTCCAGGCTTCCACTCCATATAGAAGAGTTGAAAATACATAACATCTCAAGACTCGTGTTCTTATATCAATGTTCAGGTGCATATTGCATAAGATCTTTCTGAGGCGGTTGAAGACAGCTCTCGCCTTCTCTATGCGGCATCTAATCTCCTGTGAGTGGTCCCATTCTCTGTTCAGACTGCATCCTAGATACGTAACTTTGTCAACAGTTTCCAAAGTTTCATCATTTGCTCTAAATTGGTGGTGTATTTCGTCATTTTTGCTTACTATAAGGATTTTTTGTCTTTTTACAGTTTAATTTTATGCCGTATCTTTCACAGGCTTCCACTATTAGTGTTTGCAGATCCTCTGCATTATCGGCCAACAGAACTGTGTCGTCTGCATATCTTAAGTTGTTAATGCTTTCACCATTAATTTTTATGCCCTCTCTCATTCCACTGATAGCTTCCCTGAACAGCATTTCCAGTACGTATTGAATAACGTCGGCGATAGAATACAGCCCTGACGAACTCCCCGTTTTATTGTAAATTCTTGTGATGTTTCGTTGCCTACACATACAGTCGCCATTTGGAGCAGTTTGTGATGTTGCACTTTGTCGAATGCTTTCTCGAAATCGATAAAACATGCATAGACATTGCAGTTTACGTCCCGAGCTCTTTGTATCAAAATTTGAATAGAAAATAGGGCTTCTCGTGTTCCAAGTCCATTTTTAAGAAAACAGTGACTGCAGTTTCAACTCACAGAGTCATTTTCAAACTGAATTACAAAGGTAGACTAAATATTCAATACAGAAACATGAGAAAATTTAACAATAAATAAAAACTACCTGAAAACTTACATTATTACAAAGGGGAGGTACTAAATTTTGGGAACTAATTATTATTTGGCGACAACAAATAAAGGGGAAAACCCAAGTTCTGTCTGGTCATTACGCAAATTTACATTTTTATTTTTACTATGTTTATATATTTCTAAAGATTCAAGAATATTTAACTTTTGACCTTTTGTTGAATAATGTAGTATGTCAGTGTTGCTTAAATCAGGAAAACTGTGGTTGTGTTCTAAGCAATGGTTGGCAAAGCTCGAGTCTGTTTTTTGTAGTCTATATGATCGGTGGTGTTCTGAAAGGCGAGTTTTAAAGCTTCTACTACTTTGTCCAATATACAAGCTATCACACTCTGAATATTTTAACTTATAAACTCCTAATTTATCAAATTTATTAATTTTATCTTTAGCATTGTAAAGGATAGTGGAGAGATTGTGTTGAGATTTAAAGGCTACTTTTATTTTATGTTTAGAAAGAGTATTAGCTATGTTTTCTGATAGGGTACCACAATATGATAAAGATATATAAGATGAACTATCTTTATCATTTTTTATTTTAGGATATATTGAATTAAAAGCTAGTTGTTTTTGTTTTTTAGTTATTAATTTCTTTATGGTTTGTTGAGAGAAATTGTTTGATATTGCAATCCTTTCAATGATATTTAGTTCCTCTTGAAGATCTTCTTCAGAGAGAAACAAAGAGAATGCTCTATGTATCATTGAATTGTATGCAGCCATTTTGTGTTGTAAAAACAACTAGCTTTTAATTCAATATATCCTAAAATAAAAAATGATATAGTTCATTTTATATATCTTTATCATACTGTGGTGCCCTATCAGAAAACATAGCTAATACTCTTTCTAAACATAAAATAAAAGTAGCCTTTAAATCTCAACACAATCTGTCCACTATCCTTTACAATGCTAAAGATAAAATTAATAAATTTGATAAATCAGGAGTTTATAAGTTAAAATGTTCAGAGTGTGATAGCTTGTATATTGGACAAAGTGGTAGAAGCTTTAAAACTCGCCTTTCAGAACACCACCGATCATATAGACTACAAAAAACAGACTCGAGCTTTGCCAACCATTGCTTAGAACACAACCACAGTTTTCCTGATTTGGGCAACACTGACATATTACATTATTCAACAAAGGGCCAAAAGTTAAATATTCTTGAATCTTTAGAAATATATAAACATAGTAGAAGTAAAAATGTAAATTTGCTTAATGACAGACAGAACTTGGGTTTTTCCCGTTATTTGTTGTCGCCAAATAATAATTAGTTCCCAAAATTTAGTACCTCCCCTTTGTAATAATGTAAGTTTTCAGGTAGTTTTTATTTATTGTTAAATTTTCTCATGTTTTTGTATTGAATACTTAGTCTACCTTTGTTATTCAGTTTGAAAATGACTCTGTGAGTTGAAACTGCAGTCACTGTTTTTTAAATAAATTTAGTGGTATAAAACATAGTAGTTCCTTTTTAAATATTTCCCGAAGATGATTAACTACCACATAGTAACGGCTACCAGCATCAATTTTTTGAATTTACGATGTTAGTGGGATTAGTTACTTCCTGAGAAGACATAGAAGCTGGCAGAGTACGGATAGATTTCCTAAGATTGATGAAGGGTCAGAACGATTGGGGGTCTTTTTAAATTTTGCAAGATCAGTACTATAAGACGTACGGATATGATTTTTTAGTACTGTAGGACGTACGGATAAAATTGTTAATATTTAAAAAATAATTTCGTGTTCCTTGGCTGAAATGACCTCGGGTTGACATTGGAGGATTAAATGAACCATGAAGAATTCGCTATTCAGTGACCTCAAGAACCTACATATCTACTTCTTCAGATTTATTTAGTGAATTTTACTCCATTTGACCTTGAACCTGACGTGATAGAGGTTAGCGACCCTCAGATTTGGATTCAGGGCGTCAAATTATATAAGAATAAATGGATCTGGTCAAATTGGCATCAACTTTTTTTTGTAAACTGTGTTATATATACCCTATGAATTAAAGATCACATTTACAGGGTGAGTCAACGATTGGATGAAGTAGGTTTGTGCCTTTTCGGTGAAATTAACAAAGAAACTATATTTATTGTTTGATACAGTTTATTTTTACGCAGATTTTAAAAATATTTAGGACTCTACAGGGTGAGCCAAAAAACTAGGACAGCATAAAGTTGTATTTTTTTAAATAGAACACCCTATATACGAATCGTATTTTCGATTTAGCTTATAATTTTAAATCTTTTTTATTAAGGGTTTACTATAACAAAACTTTATAGTTTCTGAGATAATTAAGTTTAAAGAAAAAAAGTCACATTTTCAAGCATCAATTCAATCCTAAATAACGTTTTCAATTTTGTGACAAATATATTCAAATTTGGAATTTAGCAAGGCCAAGGACAAGTTAACATAATTTTTACCTAATATTTGCAATAAAAGCTACAGGGTGTTGAACACATCGGCTCAAATTTGAACAAGTTTAAATGAATAAATATCTTTTTTTTTTTAAATGGTACACCCTGTATATTTTCATGTTATTTAATAGAGTAATAAAAACTCTTAAAGTTTTGTTCAATATATCCTATACCTATTTATAATAGTTTTTGAGATATTTCAGTTTTTCTTATTTTCCATACTTTTTTACAGAAATAGTCTTCATTATCATAGTAGCCATGTAAAATAATAAAAAGAAACTACAGAAACAAACAGAATGTGGTTAAATATGATGAAATACATTATTCGTTATATTACAACGGCAATAGTTTAATTAAACATAATGTGAAAAAATTAACACAACAATAACGACAAGGCAAATACATATTTACTTTTATACTAAATTGAAACAAAAAAAATACCTATTAAATACTGAGATTAATTATTTCTTTTTAATAAGTGTTCGAATAAACGACCCTCTTGTGCAATGCACAAATTTAGTCTTTTTTGCAGATTTTCTCGGACCCCGGACAAAATTAGTGGCGTTATTGTTCTACAGGTATCCCTAATCCTGTTTCGCATATCTTCCACTGTTGTTGGTGGATTAACATACACCTTATTTTTAATATAACCCCATAGGAAGAAATCTAATGGGGTGATGTCGCAAAACCTTGCGTGGCCACTCAATGAAACCCCCACGTCCAATCCATTTTTGCGGATATCGTTGGTCCAAAAACGCATGAACTTCACGATGGTAATGCGGAGGCGCACCATCGTGCTGGAACCACATACTGTCGAGCTGATCCCTATCGAGACCTTGAAGCAGTTGGGGTAGTTCTTCTTGTAGAAAGTTCAGGTAACTATGGCCATTTAGTGGTTCATTAAAAAAGTGGGGTCCAATAATTCGATTATGGTGAATACCACACCAAACATTTAATGACCAGTGGTTTTGATGTTGGACCTCTCTAATCCAAAATGGGTTTTCTGTGGCATAATAATGCATGTTGCGTCTATTTACGGCACCGTTACTTCTAAAAGTAGCTTCATCACTAAACATTACCTTGCATAATAAATTTGGATTTAATTGAATCTCCGCATTTATTGTACGACAAAAGTTTACACGACTTTCAAAATCCTGTCCATGCAATTCTTGGTGTAATTCCATGTGATATGGATGATACCTATATTTCTTGGTAGTACGATTAGCGGTGGATTATGATGTTTCACATAATGCTGCTAACTGACGGCTACCAATATAAGGATTTTCCCGAACATTTAACAATACTTGTAGTTCTTTTTCTTCATTAGTTACTGGTTTGTTGACCACTTTACGTTTTGGATAATCAACAGTACCAGAAGAATCAAATCTTTGCATTAAGTTTTGAAAAGTATGGGTATTAGGCTAGCGTCGATCAGGATACTTCATTTTGTAAATTCTTTGAGCAAAAAGGCAATTTTTTTGAGCCTCTCCTATTGTATAAATCATATCTATTAACTCATTCTTTGGAAAATTCATTTTACAATATAAGATGAATGCAAAAAAACCAAACTACACTACATAAAAACCAAAAGAAGCGATTGCGGTTATAAATTTGACACACAGAAAAATGTTCTTTTACATTGTTTAGTATAAAAGTAAATATGTATTTGCCTTGTCGTTATTGTTGTGTTAATTTTTTCACATTATGTTTAATTAAACTATTGCCGTTGTAATATAACGAATAATGTATTTCATCATATTTAACCACATTCTGTCTGTTTCTGTAGTTTCTTTTTATTATTTTACATGGCTACTATGATAATGAAGACTATTTCTGTAAAAAAGTATGGAAAATAAGAAAAACTGAAATATCTCAAAAACTATTATAAATAGGTATAGGATATATTGAACAAAACTTTTAGAGTTTTTATTACTCTATTACATAACATGAAAATATACAGGGTCTACCATTTAAAAAAATATATATTTATTCATTTAAACTTGTTCAAATTTGAGCCGATGTGTTCAACACCCTGTAGTTTTATTGCAAATATTAGGTAAAAATTATGTTAACTTGTCCTTGGCCTTGCTAAATTCCAAATTTGAATATATTTGTCACAAAATTGGAAACGTTATTTAGGATTGAATTGATGCTTGAAAATGTGACTTTTTTTCTTTAAACTTAATTATCTCAGAAACTATAAAGTTTTGTTATAGTGAACCCTTAATAAAAAAGATTTAAAATTATAAGCTAAATCGAAAATACGATTCGTATATAGGGTGTTCTATTTAAAAAAAATACAACTTTATGCTGTCCTAGTTTTTTGGCTCACCCTGTAGAGTCCTAAATATTTTTAAAATCTGCGTAAAAATAAACTGTATCAAACAATAAATATAGTTTCTTTGTTAATTTCACCGAAAAGGCACAAACCTACTTCATCCAATCGTTGACTCACCCTGTACAACAAAACTGTTAATTTTTTCACCAGAAGTGTTATTAACGCTCAGTGAAAGAAAATATACGGCTAGTATTAAAATTAAAAAAAAAACTGAAGCAGCGCACCAACATATCTAAATTGCGACTAATTTTCATAGCATTATTTTTTAAACGATTTTCTTTTCATAATAACTTAATATTGTTCACTTAAAATTTGTGAAATATCTATTCTTCCTAGCACGTGTTTCTCTTTAAATAGGTATTTCCTAATAATACTAAAATGAAAAAATATGTAGCCATACGTACTGTTCGTTGTATAAATCCCAGTCATCGGCAAATAAGTTAGCTGAGCCAAGGACAACTCTCAATGAATCATCTTCATAAACAAAAATACTGATTCTTCTGCAATAAAAGACAAAATATTTTATTAATGTCTGAATAATCCAATGAGGAATAAGCCCATGGACATTTTATTTATTTGAAAAAGCGTGGACAAATATAGATATTTCAGGGTTTGTATAAAAACAAAAAAAAATTGAGGGAAACGTTTTTTTTTTCGGAAAATAGGCGATAGGTGAATGAATTCGCAGACAAATTTTACGGTTTAAAATGCAACAATAAGAATACTATTTGCAAATATAGTGGCTAGAACACAAATTTTTTCCGAACTTTTGAGTTTTTTTTTAATTTCTCTGCAAAAGCACTTTCAGGAAATTTTAAATGACTTCTTACACTCAATTTTTCTTGATTTTTATTAAGTTAAATAATAATGACTATACAGGGTGTCCAAGATAAGGATCCTAAGCATGGGGATCTCGGAAACAGTTGGAGATACGAGGTCGGTTAAATTAGAGAAAAGTTGCGCAATTTAGTGCTAAATTAAACGCAGTTAAAAAAATTTAAAAATTTCAAACACTTCCGGAGATTTCCGGAAAAAAACGAAATTTGGCAAAATCGTTTTTAATTTTTGCAGGCTTTATTTAAAGAGATATCAGAAAATAAAAGGTAGATTCTCATTGCCACTTTTTATTTTTTATAATATGGTCTAAACAAAATTTAAATCCGACGTTTCGTTTCTGAGATACCATCATGAACTTTCATTTTTTATATGGAACAAAAAAAAGTATCCCATGTATTTGATAGCATTTTTTATTACAAATTCAACGATGTATCACCCTTGCATATCGAATACGTAGTTCAAGTACTTTCCATAAGAGCTCCATGAGAGCGAGAGAGAAAGGTATATCAGTTTTATAAAAGCCAATGAACTACACACTTGATATGCAAGTGTGATACACCGTTGAATTTGTAATAAAAAATGCTATCAAATACATGGGATACTTTTTTTTGTTCCATATAAAAAATGAAAGTTCATGATGGTATCTCAGAAACGAAACGTCGGATTTAAATTTTGTTTAGACCAAATTATAAAAAATAAAAAGTGGCAAGAAGAATCTACCTTTTATTTTTTGATATCTCTTTAAATAAAGCCTACAAAAATTAAAAACGATTTTGCCAAAATTCGGTTTTTTCCGGAAGTCTCCGGAAGTATTTTGAATTTTTAAAATTTTTAAATTGCGTTTAATTTAGCACTAAATTGCGCAACTTTTCTCTAATTTAACCGACCTCGTATCTCCTCCAACTGTTTCCGAGATCCCCATGGTTAGGATCCTTATCTTGGACACCCTGTATAGGAGAAATTGATAGTTATGTTTAGGCCTGCAAACGCCACTTTGACATGAAATTAAAAAAAAAGTCAAAAATGGACTTAGGTATAGGACATTATACATGGAATATGTCTATAATTTTGCGTAGAATCTGAAAATAAAATAACATATAGGGTGTTCCCTTTAAAATAAGCAAGAAAGCATCAACTTCCGGTATAACGGTAAGCGCACGAACTTGACATATAAAACTGGACTGATCATGCATAATACCTCCCCTTATAATAAAAATGACGCCACCATGCTCCGTGCCATTACGTGCAAATAATTGCTTTGGCAACAATGAATTCCCTAAGTTTTTATGATATTGATGAAAGTGTATTTTTGACATTGACTGAATACTTTTCATTTTGACAAAAATTTATTTTTGATTTTGCTGTTTTATGGATTTTATCACATTTTAGGTACCGTTTTACTGAAAATTTCAAACAGGAACGTGAACTTTAAGGTTTTTTTTTGGTATTTTAAAAAATGTGATTCTTCATCGTAAGACGTGAAAATACCTCATCTGGTAAATTGGAATTTATTTAATTGGTAAGTTATAAAGCATTCAATAATAATTATATGAAATTTTACCTTAGAATCAAATTATAAATCTAAGGGTAACAAGTTTAATCTTATGGATATATGATAATTTTTAAATGCTGTTAATATTTTAATTTTCCTAAGAGAAAATAATCTTCAAATACAAGAGCTGAAGCAAATTGGTCATGATCATAATTCTTCTATACACCAGATAAGTAACTCTGTTCAGAGCATTTTTCTGGAAATAGTTTTATACAAGAAAATGAGTAAAAAGTTTGTGCTATGCTTCTGACAAATAAACTGCCTGAAAAAAACTATGAAGCACTGTTTGATGTAAACATCGTGAAAACTAAACTTGGACTTAATAACATACACTGGCTCTACAAAAAAAGTCCTGAATTAGGTGTGCATTAACCAACAACAATATCGTTTTACCATAAAGTTAATGTTCCACTGACATATAAGGCTGAACATCAAAACTGGTATTATGTTAAAATTTAAAATGATTATACGTTTAAAAACCAATATGCCATATTAAAATAGAAATAAATGATTGCATATAATATGAAATATTTCAATATTATTAGGCATGTTTGGAAATTACATAAATTTTACTTTTATGTATTTGTTTTGTCTAAAAATAAAATAATAACCTTTTGTTCGAATATGTTATTAATTAATAAAACAAAAATTCTTGATTTTAGCTCAGATAGGAAATTTGTGTCATGAAAATCCTTTGTCAATTTCAAAAATTCAACTCTAGGAAAGGTCAATTCCAGATCCTTAAACAGTTAAGTAAATGGAAAGTTTGACCTAGTGTAAAAATTAAAAGTTCCTAGTAAATCTTTATGTATATATTTAGATTAAAAATGATTGTATTAATGTAAGAATTCTCTTGTATTTACAAGCTTTTTTATATTTAAAGTGTCTTAATAAATATTGTTTTGTTTACAATTAAATATAAACTGCTTTAACACTATCCCCTTTAGAGTTTAATTTTTTTTATATAAAAATGGTTTAGTACATAATGTTACTTTACTTCCTTTAAATTAAAGCTCCGTTTTTATGAAGGAAATGTCAACATTATTATGAATGTTGTTAACCCTATAAAAATACCTAACATATCAGTTCCCTAAAAGCATCGAGGAGAAAATAATTTTAACAAAGACCTAATCGAAGCTATTTTTAAATGATGAAACTATCTTACTTTGCAATAGATTATGTGGACATTTCGATACCTTACATTAAACAATATACTATAATAATTCATGATATAAAATTTTTAAAAATAAATGCCTTAATACTTTTTTTCGTTAACTTCATATACTCTACTTCCGAATAAGGATGTTTCTGAAACATATTTCAAAAAAAAAAATTAATGTCGATTTGTTTTTGGCGCATATTTCACATTTTAGCTATTTTGCTAAATAACAGTTTTATTGTAAAAAATAAAATATGTAAACAGTCATATAAAAAGCATTTTCATTTATTTATAAGAACTGACATTTCATGCTTGTTATCTAAAAATAATAAAATTGTTACATATGTACGCTGTTCCAAAGAAGTTAAAAAAAATTGCTTTATAGGAGTTGCTTTGAACAGAAAAATTATAATTTTGAGGAAACTAAAAATGTTAAATATTGTTTTACAGAAACAATTATCCTGGGCTGCGATTCTATAAGAGTAAAGGGAAAGAGAATGTCATAATAAGGATCTTCTATCTTTGTTCAGTCTGTATTAACACATAAGTATATCACTGTCCTAAAAGAGATAAGAGAATGTCAAAAAATATGCTTACAGAATCGGAGCTCTGGTCTTTTTTATTGAATATACTCGATTAACCTGTCAAGTAAAACAAGGAAGCGCGATTTATTGTCTTAGATATAGTATAGAAAGAGATAGTTACTGTCTAAACCTGTTGCTTAGAATAATAGAATTGACATTCATACACGACACATTTACGCCAATGTAAGAAACTAGCAGGGAATTCAATGTGCCATACAAATCATTGCACCTAATGGCGACCAATAAGGGGGGGGGGGGGTCAAAAATTATTTTCATGAGCAATCCAGTTTTATACGTCAAGTTCGTGGGTAAGCGTCACCATCTTGAAAATATGTTAGTCGAATTATCCTCATGGACTTTAGCAAACTGTCAAATTTTAAAAATTTTCCAAAATCTATTTTCCGAGAAATCGAGCGATGCTGTTCATCGTGGAACACACTATATATGACGTAGTCTAATAGCCTTCTTTAATCTTTTCAAGTATAAATTAATTTGCATCATATCTTCTGTTCTCAAATAGAACTTTTTAAAAAAAAAAAGCTCCTAAAACATAACGGAGTCATTCAAAGTTCCCCGCTTTTTAACAATGAACTTGTAAGTTAAACAGTAACATAACACTTCTGTGCGAAGCCGCGGCCGGTCGTTAGTCTTTATAAAATAAAAAATAATTTGTACAGCTATACATAAAAAAAATTATTTTACTTACGCATGATGATTCCCCGGACCTGGCAAATTTCCTGGTGTTTCAATAAAATGATAGTCAATTTTTGGATACAGTTGTTCCATTATTTCTTTTTTAGGCCATGGGATTTCAGGATAACCATACAAGACAGTCATGGGCAGTTCGCTATTCAATTAAGGGCGATTAGTGCACTTATATTACTCGTTTCAGCAATTGTCACTTAGTACTTGTAGAAATATAGAATATACATTACTGCTCAAAAGTGTCTGGCCACCCAGAAAAAGGCATTTTGTAAAAGTTTGAATAAATAAAACAACTTCGTAGTAAATTTAATTATTTATTAGCAATTCTTTAGATATAGTAACAATACTCGTTTTGTTTTTAATGACACTGCCTCACACAGCTTCGGCAGCTTAGCCACTAATTTTTCCAATGTTGTCTTGGTTATCTTCTGCCATTCTTCTTGCAGTTTTCTCCACAAGTCTTCCAGAGATGTAGGACAATATTTACATACCTGCCTATCAACCTGATCCCACAATAATTCTATGGGTTTCAAGTCTGGTGACTGCGGGGGCCATATCATGATTTTCACCACCTATTGTTGTTCTTTTTCTTTTAAAAAAACTCTTTGATGTTCATTTTACTCAGCTTACTCAAAAATTTTGGAATTAATTCTTTGTAATAGAGTATATAATGATTGTAGACATAGAATCTCAGACCAACAACATGGTTTCTTGCCACATCGATCAACCGTTACAAATTTGGTAAACTTTGTTCAGCTTGTTCAGGAATCAATTCAGGAAGGATGTCAGGTTGATGTAATTTTTAATGATTTGGAGAAGGCATTTGATAGAGTGAACTTTGGTGAAATAGTACTTGCCCTCCAAGATTTTTCTGTAGATCCAAACATTTGCTGTTTCACTGCTGATATCTTATTTGCATGATAGAACTTTATTTGTTGAACTAAGGGGTATAAGTCTCAAAGCTATGTACCCACCTCAGGGTTCAAATCTTGGGCCACTTCTGTTTTTACTGGTTGTCAATAACATAGGTGTGAATATAAAATTCGCCAAAAGCCTTATCTTTGCGGATGATTATAAAAATTTTCGTGCCATTAGAGATGAGTCAGATGCGAGGGCTCTGCAAGAGGATTTTAATGCGGTTGTGAGATGGTGCAAGGAACATGATTTAAATGTAAATATAAATAAATGTGTAGTAATGTCATTTACATCTAAAAAGCAAATAATTCATTTTAATTATGGTATAAATAACACGCCGTTAAAAAGAACTGATTTACATAGGGATCTTGGTGTTTATTTAGATACGAAGTTGAGTTTTGGTAAGCATATCGATAATGTAACTGCAAGTGCAGTAAAAATTCTTGGTTTAATTATTAGGAGCTGTAAATATTTCAATAATATCAATACAATAATTGTCTTGTATAAGTCATTGGTTTGGTGCTTGCTAAGCTTCATAATGCTTGTGTAATTTGGGATCCAAATAAAATTTACAGCTTAGAGGTGGTTCAGCAAAGATTTTTAAAGTTTTTGCATTACAAAGCATTCTCGGTATACCCTCAAAGAAGAACTGATCAGAAGCTTTTGTGTTCTTTATTCAACTTTCCCAGTTTGAAGCACATGCGTGTTGAAGCGGGTGTTGTGTTTTTGTTTAAATTGATTGGGAACACTATTGATAATAAAGAATTTTTAGAACAGCTTCCATTCAAAATAGGCCGAGTTAACACCAGATCCAGAAATTAATTTTCTATTAATGCCCCTAGGACTAACCTGTATAAAAATTCTCCATTAATAAGATTATGTTCATATTTTAATAAGTATTGTGGTGCTATTGACATTTTTGTACATGTAACAGGTTTAGAAGGGAAGTGAGAGATGAGTTATATAGGCAATTGTAGTCTTTTTTATTTAGGTTCTAATTTAGATTGTAGTATTAGTATATTAAGTTTAGTTGTATCTGTAATTGGCTTTGTAAGTTGTTGATACAATGAATAAATAAAGAAATTTAGGATCATTATCTTGTTGAAATATAAATCCCGGACCAATTAAATGAGTCCCAGAAGGCACTGCACTCTTCTCTAATATCCAATTCTTGTATTCTCTAGTCCAATTAAGCCTTTTGTTTTTATTAATTGTTTTAAGAAGCTAAGAAAGCTAGGCATCCTTCAAGACTTGCGTCAAGAAGTCTCGTTTTGACTGAGGATACACTAACAGGTTTATTATGACCCACATTGAACTGTGCTGCAATTTCTGGTGCAGTTAAACGTCTGTCACGTTTGCTTTTAACTACAATGCTAAAATCTTCATTAGAAGTTGTTGCTCTTGGTCTGCCTGGACGACGAATGTTGCAAATTGTTCCACGAGTCACAAATTTCTTAACAATATAAATATATTGCCTTGGTATCTTTTATTTTCTTGAAATCTCACGATTGCTTTTACCAGATTTATGAAGGTCAATAATTATGCCTCTTGTCTCTTGAGAATATTCCTTGGTTTTACACATTTTGTTCAAGAAACAAAACGCAAAAATAAATATCAAGAAAACAGTATTACATTTAAGATATTGAGCTATGAAGCGTGTGTTTTTTAATTAATTAATCAGATAAAAAAATATTTCTTAGTAGTTATTCTAAATTTTATTGATGTTTATTATCCAATAAGTTCATTAAAACAAAAAAAAAAACTATTTAGGTTTCATGGCCAGGAGTCGGCAAATAGCAATAAGCTGTATACCTTCTTATCGTGGATACATTGTGCGGTGAGACACAAACAGTGAAACTTCATAAAATGGTTTTAATAGATGTATTGTTTGTAACATAAAGAAAAATGCAACCGGCCAAATGCTTTGGAGCAGTAGTGTATATTCGAGGTGGAATAAAAGAAATCTTTCTTATTGACAAAGCAGCAAATGTGAAATCTGAACTCACGTTATAAAATATACTATAAAAATTGTTATCTTGCAAAAACTGAACAATGTTAATATCTTCAATTTGACTTACTGTAAATTTCTTCTAGCAAATTGGCTTAAAATCCATATTATATCAGCTTTGTGCGTTATTTGACAAGAACATTTCAATTTTCCAAAACTTGGACACAAAAGATCTGAAAAACAACATCAAGCAGTTTTTAGTAAAAATTGTTATTATCAAAATAATTACATTCCTCTATAAAAATTCCTGGTAATTATTTCAAACAAACAAAATCTGGAAAACTAAGCTATATTACTTACTTATAGAAGTTTATTTTATTTATTTATTTATTTATATATTTATATTATATAGCCATATATTAGCGAGAAGTTCGTGCATTTGTTTTGTCGTACTGTATATGTATATATATATATATATATATATATATATATATATATATATATATATATATACTGTACGATAAAACAAATGCACGAACTTCTACTCGCTAATATATGGCTGTATAACAGTCAAATGCACTTAAATTAAAATTCTTTTTATTTATTTATGATCGCGATGGACTGCTAAAAAAAAAGACACAAACAAAACTTTTTTTTTTGTATCAGAAAAAAATTAGTTTTGTTTACAACATCACTTTTTGTTTATGACAAAACATATGCACGAAATAACAGGAATTAACATTCTTTATAAATTATAAAAAATTATCAACAAGTACCGTTAAATAACTAATAACTCTCTTTTGAACATTGTAAGAATGTTTATAGAAAACTTCCACGTGTTTATAGTCGTTCTTGGTCTTTCAAAGTCATCGGTCATATGGTACAAGTTTTAAATGAAAAAAATGGCTAACAATAAGTACTCAGTGCAAGTAAAGGAAAAAATAATTAAATATTATAATAGTGGTGAATCAGTGACATCAATTGCAAAAAAATTTGGAATTCATCATCGCGTAATTTCGCGAATTATAAGCCGCTTTCGTTCTTCAGGCTCGTTGACCACTATCCACAAAGGAGGTGGTCCACAGAAAACCAGTAAACGGGACGACCAGACAATAATTAGATCAATAAAAAAAGATCCGTTCATATCAGCAAGGTCAATTGCAAATCGATTACCACTATATATATATATATATATATATATATATATATATATATATATATATATATATATATATATATATATATATATATATATATATATATATCTGAAAGATCCAGGTGGACTGAAATCAGCGAAGTGCCAAAAAACCATTTATTTCCGCCAAAAATAGACTAGCTAGAATTCAATTTGCAAAGGAACACTTAAATTAGAGTACAACCCAATAGAAGACCGTACTCTTTTCTGACGAGTCGAAGTTCAACTTGAAAAATTCGGATGGATTTCGGCTAGTACGCAGACCTAAAGGGCAACGTCTTAACCCTCGCTATACGCAAGGCACAGTTAAGCACGGAGGAGGAAATGTTTTGGTCTGGGGATGCTTTTCCGGACATGGAATCGGACCAATTCACAAAATTAATGATATAATGGATCGTTTTGTGTATAAAGATATCCTAAATAATGTTATGTTGCCACACGCAGAGGAAGAAATACCACTTAAGTGGAGGTATCAACATGAAGACGATCCAAAACACACTGCTAAATGTGTGAAAGAGTGGTTCGTAAACAACAAGATTGACGTTTTGAAATCGCCTGATCTCAATCCCATAGAAAATCTATGGGATATTGTAGATCGCAAAATAAATCGCGATGATTGCAAAAGTTCGGATGACCTTTTCCGACATGCGAAAATTGCATGGAATGGAATTTCCGATGAAATTTTATCTAACCTTATAGAGTCCATGCTACGCAGATGCGAGGAAGTTCTAAAAAATAAGGGCTACACAACTAAATATTAGTTAAATTTTTATTTAAATGGAATAACCTAAAAATGTGCTATTGTTTTGTCGCATAAAGAAAGTATTGTTAATTATGAAATATAGTTTTTGTTGGTTTTTATAACAAATGTTGGAAATTTTTGTTTTGTTTAGTAAATTTAATTTGTTAATTTTGTAAATAAATAAAACAATTTGAAAAGCAATGTGTTTTTGTCTTGTTATTAAGGCATATTTTAATATCCACAAGTTCATGCATACGTTTTGTCGCACACTGTATGTATGTATGTGTATATATATATATATATATATATATATATATATATATATATATATATATATATATATATATATATATATATATATATATATATATACCTTTTTTCCACTATTCTATTAGTTGAGCTTCATTTATGACAAATACTTGTTTATAACAATAAAACACATTTTGACTTTGTCATTACAAAAATTAAACTACGTTGCTGACTCAAATGAACAAATGTTATAAAGTTTTTTTTTAAATAAAAGTTTATACCATGAAAATATTTTACATTTGGCAACATCGCAACAAATATTTGGCGTTTTCGATAAATGCCGAGGTTTACGAAATTTATTTTTGGTTAAAAATACAAGTTTTCCTTAATTTTTTTGCCTAAAATTGTGCAAATGTATTTGAAACATATTACTACATACAATGTAAACTATTACTATTCAAAAAAAATATGAAAGTCTTATGTTTTTTCCAGAAATCAAATTGACCTTGTGAAGTGAAATGGGTTGTTTTCCAGAAAACTGAAAAATTAATTGTGGAAAATCAAGGTCATAATAGTGTTATATGACCTCTCAACAGGGGGTATGTACTGAAATTTTTTTCAATAAAATATCTTCTTAGATTTCACTTGAACAAAATAATTACCAAATTCCCTAGTTTTGCCAAGTTTTCTTGCAAAATATTAATTTTTCTTGAATAATAAATACCATAACTGAATAACCTTACTTTTCCCAGGTTAGTGGGCAATATGTTACAAAACACCAACTAATACCCTGTACTGCTGTAAACTTATAATTCAGCAATGATAAGTTAAAAATTGTTACTTGCCACATTCATTGTTCTTTATATATTTGCAGCAATGTAAGAAAAATTAGACTACATAATAATTTATTGATAAATTTCTTATACCTGTAAAACTAACTGAATGTAATTGGTCATTGGTTTCTGGGAAATACTTCAAAGTATTAAAAAACAAATTATATGGAGCAGCATCTTTCATTCTTTCTTCCATGGTAATAAGATCAGCATTTTGAGAATAATTTGGACAGTTCCACATAAACCTATGTAACAATTGAAAATATTTATCAAATGGAGCCAATACCAATTTTTCTGTTCCATCTGAAAAATGGATGATTAAAGGCAATTCTGTTTTATGTACATCAGGCAAACTATGTTGATCAGGAATTTGTATTTTTATTATCTTTTTTCCAAGTTTTTCGGTATTTGTTTTAGTTTCTAAATTCTCCTTGTTTTCTTCAACAATCTTTAAATTATACAGGTCTATGTCGTTATCTTCCATTTGGGAAATTGGAACTCTGAATGTCTAAAAAAATAATTTTATACATTTTACTGTGCATTATAAAACCTTTCGCCAATATAATAACACACTTTACATGGCATCAGGGGGACCAATGGGAAAACAACATTTTTGGGGAAGCAGCAAAAATACCAAGTATATTTAAATCCCTGTATGACGTGTGATAACTAGGCTACAGTAATTTTGCTCTGAATTTCATGAAAATTGAATGCTGCCAAAACTTCTTTTAAATTATTTCATGTCAAAATTCTGAGTTAACCAGTAAGTAGGTACTTTCTCAAAACTTCGAGCTAGTACACCATTTTGGCCATTGAGTCGATTGCATTCTTAGTGCACTAGTCCCAGAATATCAAAAAAAAACAATTATAAGAGCCTTGAAATTTGATCACACTCGGTGGTTCTATATAAACACCACATATTTTTACAATATGCAAAAAAGGACTTTTGGAAAAGGCTTATAAAACACGAACGGGGTACCTTATCAAAGCAGAACTTGTAGAAGAACTGGAAGAAACGTTCCTTTCCAATGTAAAAGTTAATTCAAAATTCTGTAACAAAGTTGCCACACTTTATAGATACAAATTTTTACCTAATTACTTACCTTTTGTAGGAAAGCTGTGCTTTTATAATAAATGTAATGTTAGTTATTTGTTAATAAACAGAATGAAAAATTTTCCACAAGGACACGATCCCACAAAATAAAAAGTTATAGCATATGCACGCACATTTATTTTCAGAAATCCGTGAGCATATGGCACAATACTAAATGCCCAGAACAAAAAAATTAGCTCGGATCAAATTAAAAAATTAATTTTGATAAAACAAAAAAAAAACCCAAACCCCTGCTTAACACTCTTACCAAACTACATTTTTCGAAAAATATGCTAGAAAGGACGGCAATATTTATTATTAAGTTGGTAAGCCATGGGTAATTCCTAACTTACCCTTGTCGAAGGAGTAAATAAAATAACTAGGAAGTAAACAAAGTGTTTTGTTTACTCAACTCTTTGTTGCTACGTCCTTAATGAAGTGGCTATAACAGAAGTAATTTCAACATAACCTTGTTCTTTATTTTCTAATAAACGTCAAAATTTCTGGTATATACATGGTTTTTACTTTCTTAACATTTTTTGATATTTTGTAGAGAAAATGGATCCGGCTTTGTTAAAAGAACGTGAATTGTTTAAAAAACGAGCTCTTACCACTCCCAGGTAAATCTTAAATTTAAATAATAAATAAAAAATTTAGAACACTTTCGACAACAAATCTCTTTGAGTAGAGTATCTACTTCAAATTTGGTATTTTACAGTTAATATTTTGTCATACACCTCCATGGAAATTTTTATTACTTACATGGAACGCTTGTGTTGTTATATATTTATGTTTTCAGCGTCGAAAAGAAAAAATCAGAACCTAAAACAGAACCCGTAAGAGATGAAAAGAAAAAATCGAAATCAAATACAACAAACAGTGCTCCTAAATTGGATATCAATACGTAAGTATAATAGTCACACAGTCCAAATTTAATTTTACATCTGAAATGAAATCTCTGTAATGATAATGAAGAGTGATTAAAGATAATTAATTAAGTTTCAGTAGTAAATACTGTAAATACAAATAAAGGGATTTTTAATATTTATTAATCTAAAAAGTTCTTAACTTTTTAGCAATATTTCATAAAGTGATACTTTCACTTTTTAGTCTTTTCAGTGACTGAAATATCAATTTTAGTTATAAAACAGCTTCAGGTAGTTCTCAATACCGTTTTGGTGTTTTGGCAAAGATAGTTAAACATATGAAACAGAGACATCAAGATGGAGAATCCTACCCGTTAACACTGGAAGAAATTTTAGATGAAACCAACCAATTAGATGTTGGAAATAAAGTGAAGCAAGTAAGTTTTATTTTGAATTTAAATGTATAGAATTTTTACAGTTCTTCAAATGAAACTATTTTTAACTATAATTACCTCAGTTATAAGCACTACTTTTATATTGATGTTACGGAAATATTTGGAGGCAGCCCGAACAGAAAATGGAGTTTTCTTTGTTTATGGAAATTGACCCATAAACATTCTGCGAACATATTCTCAAAGTTCAGTAGAATTGCTTCATTTATCATTTTTCCTTCCTTACCATTATTTTTTATTAAAATAATAATAAAATTAGCCATCTTTTACTTTACAACCTTTAGTCTAATACTCATAGTACAATTTAATGATGATAATTGCTTTATTTTTATTTTAGTGGCTACAAACAGAGGCTCTAAGCAATAATCCAAAAATTGAAGTAACTTCTGATGGTAAATATCTTTTTAAAGCCCTGTATAAACTGAAAGACCGGAAAAGCTTATTAAAACTACTGAAGCAACAAGATTTGAAGGGTTTAGGTGGTATTTTACTAGAAGATGTTCAAGAATCACTACCACATTGTGAAAAAGCACTGAAGGTATTGAAATATAGCTTCAAGTTTATTAAGAACTAAAACTTTATTCTATCAATATACAATTTAGGAATCAAATTAAATATTTACTAACTTAAACTCTGAGCTGCTAGTGCTGTACCCCTAAAAATATTAAATTTTTTTCACTGAAATAATAATGGATTTTAGTCGAACTAATAATATGCTTACCCTTATTTATTGACAAAACTATAAAAACATACAAATAATTTAAGTGGAATTAAATTTTACAGTAGTACTGTCAGAACAAATAATACAAAATAATATAATCTCTTATCAATACAAGTAGACATAAAATATTTATCTAATGTATAAACTTATATACACTGAATACTACAAAAAAGTAATTGGTTGAGCTAATAGAATATTGGGGTTTATTAAAAGAGCTTGCCATGATTTCACTGGCATCAATTCACTTAGAATTCTTTTATTAGTTATGTCAGATCATCTTGAAAACATTTAGCAAATATTCAAAAAGTTTGTAAGGTATAACTTGAGTAGAAATGGAATTCATCTTACTACTGACCAAACATCTTTGTATTTAAATTTAAGTTTACTTAAACACGGGAAAGAGTATTATGAAACATACTTCATTTTCAATATTTTTAGTAATCATATTCCTGCTTATAGAATACTTAATACATCTCTCTTGCATATACTTCAATATAAATCTTGGTACTTTAAGTGAAATCCCTTAAATAGAAAGTGTAATAGTGAATTCTTATTGTGAGTGGCTAGATTTTTTAATGTTGGCAAAGATTCTTTTAAAAATTATGCTAAGAGAATTATTTTAAAATAATTCTTGTAAAATTTGTAAACGTAAATACTTTGAATAAATAAATAAAACAAACATATCTATGATAGAAGGCTAAAAAATACTATAAAAACCATAATCGTTTTAAATGCACAAGGAAATACGGGCTAACAAGAATAAACCTCATGTCACAAGATGATGATTATAAAACTCATCAAGGTTTACGAACCAATATAAAATAGGAGAAATCTTAAATCCATTGGGCAATTGATTGTAGCTTTTCAAACTTTGATAAGTTCCAGATTTTTAGGTTAAATGTTAGATTGGAATAGGAAAGTGTAAATGCCTTTTTCTGTAGTGTAATTAAATGTAGCAGTTCTTACAAACAAGACAGACAGTTTAAGAATCGTTGTGCCATAAACCACAATGACTTTTAGACTGTATGATCCTTTTTTTAACTCTAAATATATAAACATTTGTATCACATATTTTTTCAGTAAAGCGACCTAATATTTTTACAAAATATGTCTAAAATTAAGAGGGTTGATTTTAATACTCGCCAGTGTAAAAGTCATTAGCTGATTTTTACATTAAAATTATTCTAGGGCAAACTTTTTAACCTAAAGGCCCCACTGATTTCTTCACTAAGTCCCAAGGGCCTAGACCTAGTGAGCTCATCAAACCAACATGCTGTAATTTTGAGACCCCCATTATATATATTTACTATGTTTGGGAAACGATTATATTCTTTGGTATGTATTTTTTAGATTTTAAGTAATCAAAATGAGATCATCTACATAACTAGGCCTATTGACAAGAAAAAAATCCTATTTTATAATGACAGAACGGCGCAAATGCCAATAGATGAAGAATTCCAAAAATTGTGGCGATCTGTAGCTGTTGACGCAATGGATGACCAAAAAATTGAGGAATATTTGGATAAACAAGGTATGGTTAACTTATGGTTTAACTAAAATTTTAAATTATGGTTAAATTGCAATAAAAATGCACTCTAATGTCTGAATATCCGATAAGTTTGGAAGCCAACACGTCACGTGACACACAATCTAAGGCCTTTCTTATATCAAAGAACATGCTTAACCATATTTTCTATTCTCAAAACATGCCTGCACAAAATTCGTTAGGGAATTAATGTAAAGACATCATAATGAAAGCCACATTGATAATGGTTTAACAAGTTATCGGATTCCAGGGTCAACTGTCTCTTAAGCACAACCTCAAAGATCTTCCCAAATAAGATAAGATAATTTATTAGTAATAATATACAAATAGTACTTTTACAAGTCAAATAAATAAAATATTAAAATTTTGTCAATTAATTATTATCATTGATACAAATAAAACATTACACGATATTGATTCTTCCTTAAGAAGAAAGTTTTGGTAAAAAAAAAGCTAAGAGAAGCTGACAACAGACAAAGACAATACTACAGATTAAAATTAGATTCGAAATACTCCTCGAACGAAAAAAACGCGTTCAGCACAAGCTAGCTCTTGATTTGTTTTTTGTACTGATAGAAGTTAAGAGCTTTAATTCTAGCTGGCACGCAGTTGTAGAACTTTATTGCTAAATATATTGAACCATTTCTGGATCTCTCAAGCTGGTCAAAGTCTGGTACAAGATTGTTGTTGTTTCTTGTTGGATAGTTGTGAATATCTTCGTGTGATCTGTATAGATCAAGATTTTGTTTAACGTACAACAAACACTGCATAATGTACACACAAGGTAGAGTTAAAATTTTTAAATTCTTAAACGAATTTCGACAGTCTTTTCTATAACCAAGCCCAGAGATAATACGAATGCATTTTCTTTGTTGTCCAAACGCCTTATCAGTATGACAAGAATGACCCCAGGAAAGAATAGCATAAGCCAAAAGAGAATGAAAGTTACTGTGATATGCTGTCAGAAGAGTTTCTTTGGAAGTTACCCGTACAAGACTCCTGAACAGGAACAGTTGTTGGGATAGTTTTTTTGAGAGATTAACAAGGTGTTGTTCCCAGGTTAATCCTGCATCTAGGTGTCCTCCCAGAAATTTGACCTCCATTGCACATTGAGGTAGAAAGGACTGTACAATTTCACTGTTATTCCTTAGAGTAAAGTTAATATTTTGTGATTTGGAGTTGTTCAAGGATAGACGATTGGCTCGAAACCATTGAAATAGTTCTCTTTCTGAAGTTTTGCAATCAAGACTGTCAATCTCTGAAGGGTGATAACTTATATAAAACGTTGTGTCGTCAGCAAACAAAACAGTATTGACTCCCTTGCCCTTACAGTATGCCAGGTCATTTATATAGATGAGGAATAAGATGGGACCTAATACCGACCCTTGAGGTACACCATACCTTAGGGATTGTTTTTTAGAATTACACTGCCCAAAGTGAACATACTGATCACGATCCGATAGATATGAATTAAGTAGTTGAATGGCATCAGCCTGAAAATTGTAGAATGGTAGTTTTTTTAGAAGAATGCTATGTGTAACGCAATCGAATGCATTTGTGAGGTCTAAAAAGGATGCAAGAGTGTCAAGATACTTTTCAAAGCCCTGTAAAACATTACTAGTAAAGTGATCAATAGTTAAAGTTGTGGTCCTGTTCTTTCGGAATCCAAACTGGTTCAAGGCAAACAATTTGTTTGACTCAAAGTGATCATTAGCCTGATTTTTCAAAATTCGTTCACAAACTTTTGACAAGATTGGTAATAAAGATATGGGGCGATAATTGTTGCAGTCATCAATGGAGCCCTTATTCTTGAAGAGGGGTACCACCTTTGCAGGGGGATCACGGGTACTGCCAACACTGTCACAGTCATCTTTCTTAAAAATAGGCAGTACCCGTGAGAGCTTAGGATATTCTGGAAAAGTGTGTCTATATATTGATTTATACTTTTACACAACTACTATAATTTCTGTAATAGATTTTATGATTTTAATATTAAATTATAAGTAAACCTTGTGAGGGTATTGTTTAAACTAGTAACAGTACCTCAAATTTCATTGAAGAAACATTTTTGTACGTGAAGTTGTTTCTTTGCGCGATATTGAACCTTTCAAAAAAAGTCACATAACTTTTGCAATCCCGCTGTAAACCATTTCTTATCTTCCCGGCTATACTAGAGAAATAGGGACTAAAAGTATTAGGATTTAATATAGTGAAAAATGGCGTTACTTTGATAACGATTAGGGATATAACCTAATAGAAACGTCGTAAAAACGAACAAAAACAAAAACAATACAAGTTCGACAATCACATTTTAGTCAATCTTCAACATTGTCTACAACCTTCAAACAATCGTTTTTTTGCGTGTTTAATAATATCATTTGAAAGTAGGATTTTTGGTGAATGCTTAAGAGAAGTTAGGAATTTAAGAAATTTACGCAACTTTTTTAACTCATGATCAAACTATTGAGCCCTGTAATTAAAAAATATATATATTCTTTTAGGTATAAGATCGATGCAAGACCATGGTCCGAAAAAACCTACTGCAATCAAAAGAAAGAAGGCAGGACAAAGAAAGAAAACGTTCAAAAAACCAAGAGACAACGAACATTTGGCTGACGTACTGGAAACATATGAAGATAATACTCTTACTCAAAAAAATAGTGTTTAAGATATATGTATTAATTTATTGTGATATTTTTTTTACGGTCTCTTTCCTAAAATTTGAGTTTTAGTTATATAGTCTTTTTATCTTTACATTTCAGCCTCTTAGATGCTGGAACCCCAAAATGGTTGTGATAGTAGGGTTCTTAGTTAGATATTGAAAGAAAATACAACTCTTATATATCTTTTAGAGCATTTAAGAGATTATATGTATACTTCATAAAAAGTGAAAACCAGTATATCTAGAATTTTTTTGTTTTTCTTAGTTAATATGTTTCTTCCCTGTTTATATTATTATATTATATAAATAAAGAATATTCTGGAAATACTATAAGTGTAATATTCATATGATCCTATTGAACATAACCTTAAAAAGACATTGATATAGTTTCTAATAATAATAATAGTATATTAACAGATCAAATAAATACAATCCATTTCAAAAAATAAAAAATACAAACACTATTTAAAACAGAATCAGAATTAAAAAACTTACAAATCTAAGTATGCATTAAAGTGCTTCAAAAGACAAGTATTGACAGTTGACAATATTAACTAGTTTTTCAAGAATTGTAAAATTTTTAATTTAAAGACATTAACTGGCAAATGAAAAATATCAATGTCGGTAGGAACTGAATTCATTTCCCTACACATTCGAGAAATAGGACTGTTAATGACATAATTCGTTCAGTGATATATCACCTCAAACAAATTTTGCCCACTAAAAGCTCTTTGAGGAACCGATAATCCAATATTATTGAGTAGTTCAGGAGAATCACTACAAAAGTTAACAATCTCCGAGGTCACACACACAATGGGAGCAACTTCAAAGCATCGGCAGTATCTTCATATACAGACCGCTCCTGCTGCATTCTCTGTTTAAAGGCAATGAAACTTAATACTTTCTTTGTACTCTTTCCACTTTTTCTTTGTATTTAAAATAATGAGGTGACCAAACTTGAGACGCATATTCTAAAATTGATCAAACTACACAGCAGTATATCACTTTAAAACAGTCTACACTATTAAAATCTGTAAGCATTGTTTTCACAAACCTGAGCAACTTCAAACCCCTGTTCACAATATTAACAATATGTGTGTCGAAGTAAAGGGCCATATCAAATGCAACACCCAGATCCTTCACACATTCAACACGATTAATCATGTTCTTATTAAGAAAGTAATCAAAAGTTATCCAATCCCTTTTGCGATAAAAACTTTTAATGGAGCATTTATTAACATTGAGGTGCATAAAATTTAACTTGCACCATTCAGAGAATCGAGCTAGATCCTGTTGAATGCCCTCGCAATCGTTGCTACTCTCGACAACCCGAAATATCTTTAAATCATCTGCATGAAGAAGACATCTACTGAAAGTTATGATGTCCTCAATATCCTTAATAAAGCAGTTAAAAAGGAACGGAGCGAGGTGAGCACCTTGAGGAACACCAGAGGTAACATACGTATTAGATGATTCACAGTTATTAATTTTTACTCGCTGTACTCTACCAGACAGGTAACTATTTATCCATTGTAGAAATGATCCATGGACGCCCAAGCCTTCCAGCTTGTAAATAAGAAGTTGATGGTTAACCTTGTCGAAAGCCTTGGAGAAGTCAGTGTAAATAGCATCCACTTGACACCTCCCCTCCAAAGCCTCCACCAAGTACTGCTCATAAACAAGTAGATTAGTAGTAGTTGATCGACCTGCCATAAAGCCATGCTGTGAAATCGCTAACACATCCTAAAAAGAGGACACATCTTTTGGTAAACAATACCTTCAAAAATCTTACTAAATAGTGAAAATTTCGAAATTCCACGATAATTTTCGACGTTAACTCTGTCTCCATTTTTATGGATTGGCATAATGTAAGTAATTTTCCATATTTTTGGAAAAACACCCGTTGATAAAAAGATATTAAAAATCTGAGCCAACACTGCAGACAAAACACCCTGACAATTCTTAACAAGTATGACTGGTATCCCTTCGGGTCCGGTATCCAATTCACTGTTCAAGTGGTCTATTGCATTAAACACGTCCACCGGCTCAACTTGAAGGAAACTAACGTTTAGAGTTTTCATGTAATTAAAAGTACGGGTCTCACAATGTTCATGCGTGTAGACTGTGGAGAAAAAAGCTCTAAAGAGCTCTGCTATAGCGGTTGAGTTTTCCGCTCCAACATTATTATGTGACATGCTACTAGGAAGAGAAAATTTCGTATTCGGCATTAACATACCTCCAGAAAAATCTACTATCAGTCTTTATAGAGTCTTCAATGCCAGATATATGGTTTTGATAATTGTATTTATATGTGCACCTACATAGCTTACGTAATTCTGAAAATAAAATGTAATCAGAACTGGAATTGGAAATTTTATATTGTTTATGGGCTTTCTTTTTTTTCAAAAATCAGAGACTTCAATTCTGGACTGAACCATGGCGGAATTTTTTTATTTTTTGCTTTAGCTTTAGGGACATAGATATCAAAGCAACAATTCAAACACTGATAAAACGTATTTAATATTATATCATTATTTTGTGTCATTAATGAGGCCCAGACAAAATTTGCCAAGAAAAAGTTCATTTCCAAATAATTGCAGTGTTTAAAATCATTATAGTAATATTCTAAATTAAGTTCATCAAATTTTGTCGGTAGCGGAATTTCTAAATATAGAGCTGGATGATAAACATCACAACGCGTAATGGGTTCTGTAGAAATGACAACTTTAACATCTGAACTAATGCTAAACACCAAATCTAATATGTTGCCCGAGACATTCGGAAATGAATTCAGTTGGGCTGCACTCCCTAAATATTGGCCCTATCCGTTCCGAAAGGTTAGATACGCCACTCATTCCCCACATTTACATTAGACACTACCGGCCAGATTCAGTGAGAAGGTTTAAAACCTAAACCAATCTAGTTGCCATGAAAAATAGAAGCCATGGAAGTTAGATTCTTGAGTCGGCCAGTTTTGTTTTGCTAGTGAAATTGTCATAATTTATAGTACATATATCAACAAATAAACGCTTATATAGGGATATTAGGGATAAGAACCTTGTGATAAGACCTTAAAACGTGTAAGAGAAATAGTTCTCTTCTAAAAATAAATAAAATTCTCCATTTTTGCCGGTTCAACAACAAAAGAAAATATTTTTTTATGCTTGTATTTTTAAGGTTAAAAACTAGATCGTCTTATTGTTGTTCTTGTCAGTTTAAAAACTCTGCTGTCAGTTTAGAACGAATTAAGGTTAGACCACGTTAGTGAATTCGGAGAGCAATTTTTAAAGATATTCGTGTCTATCTAAATTTAGTCTTGTAGTTACCCAAACAGCACAAATACGTCTTAAAGACGTCCATAAAACGTTTGATCTCAACGTTCAGGACGTCTTATGGATGTCCATAAAAGACGAATGACGTCCATAAAACGTTGTATAGACGTCTTATGTTACAAAAGGTAACGTCTTTAAGACATTTGCTTACAACGTTTTATGGACGTTCTTTTCCAACATATTCCACCATTAAAATTATGTACATTAAAAAGGGTCCCTTTAATTTTTTTGTTTGTCTTGTTTACAAAGTAAAACCGTGATTATTCAAAAGTCCAAGAAATAACTTTAATTAAGAAAAAATCAAGAGCAAAATATACTCTACCATTTTAAATAACTACAAGTTTCGCATGAAATATTTGCTTTAAAAAATATGTTCAACATAATCTCTTTATACCAAAAAATACATAACTTTAGCATAATGTAAACTTTTTCTAATTTGAAATTGAGGAAGTGAGGTAGCAGAGCAAATATTTTCAGAACTCCTACTGTTTGAACTATAAGTGAACCTATCAAATTTAAGCCTTAGTTTATCCCTTCGATATAATAACTCTAAAAGGTAGACTATCAACAAAATAAAAGTTTATTGAAATAAAAAGTACACAAATCTTTAAATAATTTTAAAAACAAGAATTTTTATTTAGTCGAATGACAAATCTGGTCTGATGCCCTTTTCAGCCATGTTTGGATTGAAATTTCCTCATTCTTCCGACTTTTTGCCAGTCCTGTTGTCTCTGTAGATCCTAATAAACTGATTTTAATTTTATAGGATAAAGTTTATCATTTGTGGGAGTAAATTTTTTGATATTTTTGCGAATTTTTATAATTGTCCTCTACTATAGTATCGTAACTTATGCTATTTCAAGGTTAATATGTATAATAAAAGACAGAACTTCGAACTAATCAACTGTACATGGTAATTTTACAAGCTCGCTTTACAAAGTCATAAATGCTCCCTACTCCCAGTTTTGAAATTTCTAAAACCTTAAACAAAATTACTTCTTGTAATTAACAAAACTCTATTTTCTATGTTTTTTAAATATAATCCAATCATCAGGAACAAATTAAATCTTACAGGTTTCATTAGTAGAGCACTCCATAAACAAACATTTCGCCTTCCACTTCATTAGTAATATTTCTTGTAATATTTAGGACCGGGTCTGGATGAGCTGTGTAAACCTTTTTCGCACAGATATTTTTGAAGATTTCATTTCATACTTCTAACATAGAATTACTACAAAAATATAAGCGCTAAAGCATTCGGGAATTTCCTGTAACACAACCTATAAATAACGTCACTGTTTTTCCTAAGTATATATGATTCTCGATCTTACCTTAAGTATTACATAAACACGAATAAAAAAGATTTTCAGAGGCACATAGATAAATCAACTATTTTAATAAAATTCTTTCAAAAGCTAAATTTTCACAGTCGGCACCTCAACAACATTAAAAATGAATAACGACATGATGAAACACAAATCCAAAATTGAAAAATGACAGTTGACAGAAACAAAAGGTGGGTTTTTTAAATTATAGTTTCGCTGGCATCATATTGTTATTGTTATCGGTACATCAAACGGTCTGTGCCAAAAAGCACCAAACTATTGATAAAAAAGATCACGCAAAAGTTCCATTAACCAAGGTGGTAGTGAGGCTACTAAAAATTTGTCGTTCAATCAAATATTTTTAGCCTCAACTTGTATTCAGCTGAGCTCTGTGCGGCGTTGCAAACTTATTACCCAACTGCGACAAAATCTATAGGGAAGGAAATGCTTTTTAGTTTTTATCAACTAAATTATACACAACTGTATTTATTTTCATATAAAATATAGTATGTAGACTTTTAAAAGATATCTTAAAGACGTTGTATATAGACGTCTTATGGACGTCTTTAAAACAACGTCTATAAGACGCCTTATTTATGTCTTAAGACGTTCAGACATAATCTGGATATAAAAATGACGTCTATAAGACGTCTAGTGCTGTGTGGGAAAGATGTTCGTGTCTATCTAAATTTAGTCGTGCAGTTATAATTATTTTTTTTAAGTAATAATATTGCTTCTAATAATTAGTTAATAAAAGAATGCAAGACATATAGATATATTCGAAATTAAAATTTGTTTCCTAGTTTTTACGAATTTTTATTTTTTAAGAGAAAATTCTCAAATTTGCAGTTTATATTTTCTTCACCATAGAAAATTTTATTTTTATAGTAATCATATAATGTCTTATTGGAGAGAGAAGCAGGCGGCAAATTTTGCAACTTCCCCATACCGTAGAAACCTATGCTACGCCACTGCTTTTAGTCATTCAACGTTTATGGTTTTTTATAAAAACGATCCTAGAAATTATTGACCAGAAGCTAAATTTCGAACGTCGCCACTGGGATTAATCACAATATTGTAGGTGTTTTTGTTTACATTAAACCACATTAAAAATGAATTATCCTTTTTCTAGAAATATGTCTAACGAACGCATTCGAATGAATAATTTATTAGATATTTTAGGAAGTCCCGTTACTCGTCATCCTTTCCGTTTTACTATGGTAAATGGCCAATGTCCCACTCTATCTTCGATTCCTAGAAACCGTGAACAACCAAAAATAAAGCTGAAGACCATTATTATGAAAGTGAATAACCCACGAATCGCCCGTAGAAGATGTATCGGAATGATCGATTCGAACCACCACAGAGCTCAACGATGCTTGATATTTAGAGTTAACATTCACTTTATACGTATCGCTTTTGAAATCCTTCTATGAGCTATATTTTGAACTTGAAATTGACTACAAAAAGTTGTTGCTGTTTGATTTATTCCAATGTATTCAGCTTGCAGTCTCGATTTCCAGTAATGGGCACTTTGTCGACCATAATCCAACCTTATAACGGAGTTTAGGGTTGAACAACTGTAATAATCGAAATTGTCCCATAAAAAGCACATTTTGTACTTGACCTCAGCCTAAAAAGTACCACAGTAGAATTAAAATAACCAGTTGAATTCGCGCCATTTTAATCTTTCGGTAGCCTCTAGAAAATTTAATCTGAGTTCTATTGTGAATTACTTTTTTGATTGCTTAAGAAAGGGAGCAGACCTATTAGTGAATTAGTAATAAATCCGTTATAACTGGTTATCAATAACATAGGTGTGAATGTAAAATTCGCCAAGGGCCTTATCTTTGCGGATGATTATAAAATTTGTCGTGGTATTAGGGATGAGTCAGATGCGAGGGCTCTGCAAGAGGATTTTAATGCTGTTGTGAGATGGTGCAAGGTACATTATTTAAATGTAAATATAAATAAATGTGTAGTAATGTCTTTTACATGTAAAAAGCAAATAATTTATTTTAACTATTGTATAAATAACACGCCGTTAAAAAGAACTGATTTACATAGGGATCTTGGTGTTTTAGATACGAAGTTGAGTTTTGTTAGGCACATTGATATTGTAACTGCAAGTGCAGTAAAAATTCTTGGTTTTATTATTAGGAGCTGTAAATATTTCAATAATATCAATACAATGATTGTCTTGTATAAGTCATTGGTGCTTGCTAAGCTTCAATATGCTTGTGTAATTTGGGATCCGCAGTATGAAAATAAAATTTACAGCTTAGAGGTGGTTCAGCGGATATTTTTAAAGTTTTTGCATTACAAGGCATTCTCGGTATACCCTCAAAGAGGAACTGATCAGAAGCTTTTGTGTTCTTTATTAAACTTTCCCAGTTTGAAGCACATGCGTATTGAAGCGGGTGTTGTGTTTTTGTTTAAATTGATTGGGAACACAATTGATGATAAAGAGTTTTTAGAACAGCTTCCATTTAAAATATTCCAAGCAGTGGCGGCGCAAGATCAAAATTTTATGTGGGCAAGATATATTTTGCGAGGCCCTCTGCTCGCACATGAATACAGATTTTTTAAAATAAAAAGCATTTGGCATTATTAAATATTTACTCATGCAAAATCTAGTCAAACTCACAACTAACATATAAATATTTAAGATATTTAAAGCCTACCAACATTAAGAACAATTTTAATTAAATATTAAAGGAACAGAAATTTTCTACTTTTTACACTGCTGAATTGTTTAATTACGTGTTCGTAATCTAGCTTGGATGCTATATCAGCCTCGATAGACAAAATTGCGACCACAGAAAGTCTTTCCTGTGACATTGTACTCCTTAAATAATATATTGAAGCAACTGTTTTACATCTGTTACGAAGTTAGGTAAATTAGGGATCATTATTTTTAATTCTTCATATAATTCGTAAGGTTGAAAGTCACTGCTCTCACCCACTCGTAGGACTGTGTGTAAATCTTGACATTTTTTTAATATTTGATCGTGTGAAATAATTTTTAATTCACTTATATCATACAGAAAACCGAAATTTAATACATAAATCTCCGTGGCGCGATGCCCCTCGGACTGCGAGGCCGTGGGCTGTGGCCCACGTCGCCCACGCCCTACGCCGCCTCTGAATTCCAAGTTAACACCAGATCCAGAAATTTATTTTATATTAATGCCCCTAGGACTAACCTGTATAAAAATTCCCCATTAATAAGATTATGTTCATATTTTAATAAGTATTGTGGTGCCATTGATATTTTTAACCTAAGTTGTAACAGGTTTAGAAGGGAAGTGAGAAATGAGTTATGTAGGCAATTGTAGTGCCTTTTTTATTTAGGTTCTAATTTAGATTATAGTCTTAGTATATTAAGTTTAGTTGTATCTGTAATTGGCTTTGTAAAAGTTGTTGATACAATGAATAAATAAATAAATAAATAACCCTGATACTTGCGACTAAAATTAACAGGAAATGCTACATTGATAAAAAATAAAAATTAAAGCCCAAATAAGTATTAATAATAAAAGTGCCTTATTTCTTTAAATTAAGAGAGAAAAACTGATTCCATTCTAGTATAACAATTACTTATTTTTGTTATTCTTGTTATTTATGCTTGTGGGTTTCGAATGACTTGAGAATACCATATATGGAATACATTTTTAGAAACAGTTAATAAATACATCAAACATTCTTTATAAATATGTGTAACAAAATTTTATTAGATAAATGCATACCTTACACTTGTTGTCAGTCATCTAAACAAATATTTTTACAGTAAAGCCTAGTTCACACGACGCTTATTTCGCTGCCGGATTGCGTGCTGGGATCTGTAATGACTACTGTGCTTGTTAGTCTGATGAAAAATGACGTCATGCAGTCGTCCATGCATAAATTCCTCTACAGATCATGTTCTATTTTTTATGCCTGTTTCTCTGATAGATTTGAGTTCTAACCAATAACAAAGCCTGGTCTTGTCACGTGGGAAAGTATTTACCAAAACAGCCTATTAATTAGGAGGGCTCCCGACAAGGAATGACGCCTTGTTTATGGCCGATTATGATTATTTTAAGACAATTTTTAAATTCGCTATATTTCTGATTAGTTTATACTTCTAAAAATTAACAAAAACAATAATGGTCGATTTATACTTCCAAAAATTAACAATTAACACTAAAAATTTCATATAATTTAATACTTACCTAAAAGTAAAATGTAAATATTTTGCTTTTCAGTTATGGTTATTTAACTAATTTTATTCTAAAGTGTTTTAACTATTTTATGATATATTTATTTCTTTCTGTTAATTTTTCTATTTTGATGTACTTGTCAGTTTTTCCTCCAGCCGAAAATATCCGAAAGAAGACACGATTCACACCGATTTAACAAATTTAAGTCGTAACTAAAAATTAACAAGATTAACAATTAAAAGTTTGTCAACTTTTACCTTCTTGGCTTAATTTTTAAGGTATCTGTATCCGCTTTCGGGTATTTTCGGCTGGAGGAAAAATTAGCAAGTACATTAAAACGAAATAAATAACGTTATAAACAAATAAAAATGTATCATAAAATTGTTGAAATGCTTTATGATAAAATTAGTTAAACAATCACCATCGATATGCCAAAAATTTGTTTCACTTTTAGGTTAGAAACATTTGTACAAAATTTTATTTATAAAAAAAATATTTTCCAGCCAGTAATAGGGTTGTCCACACTTAGAAGGGATTCACAATGCTGAAAACTAGGGCTAATGAACTCATCTGAAAAAGAAATTAAAAAAAATAAATAATGTGGACTAAAATAATTAATAACTGATTTTTCAGGAAACGCATTTAAAGTTTTAGCACGATATATCCAAGAATTAAAGTATTTTTAACCATCAGCGATTACAGAACCAAATAATAAGCCTTTCTCTTGTTCAAATAAATCCTGTCTTTTCATCCTTCCAAGAAATCTTATTCAAAACGGAGCCCTTACAAGAAAGACTATAGCTATAACAATAGACGACCCAACAGCTGTGGAGTCCAGGTAATTTTTCGGCCGGCGTGCGCTGTCTGTAAACTTTGAGAATTTATGCGACATTTGAAATATTCATGTGGAAAATTATTCAGAAAAAATTTCAAAAGAATAAAATGAAAAAAAAAAGATTTTCTGAAAGTTTCAAGTGAATATAAGGTAATAATTTTGACTAAGTAAAATCTAGGAAACGTCGTTTTTTTTTTAATTTCGTTACATATCACTATTTTTCCTTATTTTTCCAGGAAAGGCAAAAAAACACTGTTCACAGAAATTATATTTATACTATGGCAACAGCGCAATTTATCTCCCTTTGTGCGATTTTGTTTTTAATTTTTTTTTGCCGTTTTTCTTGATTTTTCCATAGAATGTAGAAACTTCAATAGGTGTGAAATTTGTGAAAGTAACACAATTTAGCAGAAAAAATTAAACCTAAAGTGAAAAATACTTTTCCGGAAAAATTGTGGAAAATCATGGTCAAAATCGTGTTTTATGAACTCAAAATAGTGCGTAAGATATGAAATTTTCAACAAAAAAAAACGTAGTTTTTTGAGGTCTCACTTAATCAAAATAATTACTGAGAATGTTCCTCTTTTAATGCTTCAACACTGATATTACACTTGAAAAATATTGTGGAAATCAAGATAGGTAGACCCAGACCCTTCTCGAATGAATTTTTCAACACGGTGGCACTTTGGACCCTTGCTAAAACTCTCTCGGAAAGTCCTGAATTAACCAAGACTCCCCACAATATCAGCTGATTTTTGTTGGTCGCTTTTGCTCGCAAAATTAATTTCTAAATGCAGGGGGGCTTCTTTCGTTGTTAAAGGGGGTCATATACCTCGTTTTGAACACTCCGGGGGCCCGACGAGTAGTCTGCAAACCAAACAAACCCGAATTATACATTTTTTTTTCTATGGCGAGACGTATTTCGTGATCGTCGACCTCAGCTGACGCGACGCAACGTTGTCAAGTTGATGGAAAACATTTCCGATGTAAATAAAATTGAATAGATGGAGTACACAAAATTTATGTTTGTAAGCGATGTGGTCCTGGCTGAATGATTGACATATCATCCCACAGCCCAAACTATTAAAGATACAATCGTGAACTTTTGAGAGAAGGTTGGCAATATCATGTAGGCGTCCCATAAGAAAGAATTTTTTTAAAATTCACACTGTAAGAGCAAAGCTCAACTTCGTGTTACCTGCCAAAAAAACAAGATTTTCCAACATTCGAGACAATGTTTTGTACGTGGAATTTTTCTTCATTCATTATTTCAGAAAAAACTGTTATTGAAGAGGAATGTTGTAAAAAAAGTCACAATGGCAACATCGCTTCTGAAAGGCAGGAGTTCATGACTGGATTGTTTTTGTTTGCAAGAAATTTCCACCAATCGCAGGTCTCATAAACAAAGGGCCTCGTCGGTTATTGGTCGCCACTTTGGCAGTTCCAAGGACGTTTACCGTCAGTCTTGTCGAGGTGTCTGCGTAGGTGAGAGTTCGCAGAAAAACGATAGAAAACCTGCAGAAAAATCGCAAATTTCCTTTGGGAAAGTGATGATTTATGCGGGGAAAAATCACTTTGAGGTAAGAAAAATTTTTCAGTTGGTGTTCTAGTCCATTAGTTTGCCAAATTTGTTTGTTTTGATGCTTTTATTGACGTTCTATTGTTTGATTGCGAACAGCTGATTCGTCATAGAGCTTGCTGCGATTTTATTAATGATTGTTTTGGTTCAAAGATAACTGTACTTAGTTGATAAATGTTATCAGTTTTTGCGCGATATTATTTCGAAAAACTGTTTAATTACAGTTTTGCAGAGGGTTCGGTTTCAACGCTATAGTTTTATAGAAATCGCTATTTCTTTGTTCGTGTACCGTTTTACTAGTCGTTCTAAAGATGTCGGCCGTTTATTGACACCAAAATTTACGTTCCCGACCGTTTTAAGTCGAGTTAATTATAAATTTTGCTGCTTGGACGGTAAAATGTAAATGACACTTTATTCATCATTTGCCGTTTTGTAACATTTGGCCTTTGTATTTAATGTAAATTATTTTTCCTACGTTTTTGCGCTTCTTTCCGTAAATCTATCATTTGGCTTTTTAGTGTTTATTTTTAGGTGATTTTTTGCATTTTAAGCTTCACGCCGCTCTCTATTTTTCCTGCATTTTTACTAGAACTTGTGTATTTTTAGGAGTCCTGCAGCGATCTGATGCAGATAAATCAATACTTCTAATTTTTCTTTGTTTAATTTTGACCACGTACATTTTTCCTTGTGGAATAGTGGAAAATTCACTTGTTTTTTTGAGGGAATTTGGACTTTAATGGCTGTTTGTAAAAAAGTGTAGGTATTTATTGATAAGTCATGGATGATTTGTAGGCCTGCTTAACAAAATGTTACATTATAACTACCTAACAATATTAGAATAGAATAGATTCTTCATTACCTCATCGTTAATAAATCATTGTCATTTAGATAAAACTTTGCTTCATTAATAGATTATTTAGTATATTTCCGCTTTTATCAAGTAGACAGCTTGTTATCATTGGCTTAAACAATAACATTATTTTTATCAGTCAAGCAATAATAATTCTGTTAAATTTTGTAATTTTTTCAAAATGTCTAAATAGATGGATTTACATATTTTTTCTAAAACTCTGGATAATTATTGACCGTTTTTAAATGGTAAGATTTTATATTATTTTTTGAGGTTATTACTATTTTACTTTGCATGCATATGTTAAAAAAAATCTAACAGTCAATTTTTATTATTTTTTTTAATTTTTAAACCCAATCTAGTTGCCATGGAAGTTAGATATGCTAGTAGGCCAGTTTTGTTTTGCTTATTTTATTGTTTTAATTTGTATTACATATGTCAACAACCAGATTCACTAATTAAGGACTTAGACTCGATCTATACCTAAAATCTATAATTTCTGTCAGTGACTCATTTAATACCGGTCACTAAAGCAACAAAGCGGCGTAATAAATATCTCATGTAACTATAAATTATATAAAACTTTGCCGCGCTATTAACAGGTAGGGACTAAAAGCTTAAAATGCATTGTTGTCATATTTCGAGAGCCTTAAATAGCAATTAGCTGATCGCATTTAAAATAGTACAGTGATGCTGAACAACATGTACTTGGTTTTTTATTGCGGATGGATCTAGCAACACAGATAAACTGAATGTCCATCTTGAACAGACTTGAAAATAAGAGTTTCAACTGGGTTTTTGGCCTTGTTTGAATATTTTATTGAATTATTATTGATTCATGGATAGATTCCATGAGTTCACAAACTAATTACTATACCTTCGTTGTATAAAGATATTGTGTTGTGTAAAAAAATTTTAAAATAGTGTATACAGGGATATTCTCCGGGAAGTTTATCGATCCATTGTGGAAAAACTATAATTAGGAAGAATCTAAAAATTTGATAGTGTACTAACGTGCATGGGGGATAGTCGGCTAAAATATTTTCAAGAAGGTGGCCCTTCCAGTTATACCGGAAGTAGATGTCAACTTGCTTTCTTTTAAATGGAACACCATATATCTTATTACTTTTTTGATTTCTACATAAAATTCTAGACATATTTCATGCATAATGTTCTATACTTAAGTCTCACCGTTTTGGACATATTTAAATTTTTATGTCAAAAATTGTTTGCAGACCAAAACTTAACTATAAATTTTTCCTATAAAAAAGTCTTTATTATTTAATCCGGGTTAGTTTTCTTGTAGACGAAGATCGACTTTAGTAGTCTTTATGATATTTTGAAAATTATTAGTACAGAGTGGTCAAAAAAGAAGAATAAAAATTATAGTTAAAAAATTGTCAAAAGTCACTTTTTCAAATAGAAAGCACCTATTTTTATAATTTTATCATATTAAGCATTAAAAATAAGGGTAACTTTGTACAAGTTGGTCTATTCCAAAAATTTGTAGTTTTCAAAATATAATAGTATATTAACAGATCAAATAAATACAATCCATTTCAAAAAATAAAAAATACAAACACTATTTAAAACAGAATCAGAATTAAAAAATTTACAAATCTAAGTATGCATTAAAGTGCTTCAAAAGACAAGTATTGACAGTTGACAATATTAACTAGTTTTTCAAGGCAAATAAAAAATATTAATCTCGGTAGGAACTGAATTCATTTCCCTACACATTCGAGACATAGGACTGTTAATGCCATAATTCGTTCGGTGATATATCACCTCAAACAAATTGTGCGCTCTAAAAGCTCTTTGAATAACCGATAATCGAATATTATTGAGTAGTTCAGGAGAATCAATACAAGAATTAAAAATCTTATAAAGTAGAACGAGGTATTGATATATGCGTCTCACACACAATGGTAGCAACCTCAAAGCATCGGCGGTATCATCATATACAGACCCCTCCTGCCGCATTCCCTGTTTATAGGCAATGAAACTTAAAAACTATCTTTGTACTCTTTCCACTTTTTCTTTGTATGTTAAATAATGAAGTGACCAAACTTGGGACGCATATTCTAAGATTGATCGAACTACAGAGCAGTATATCACTTGAAAACGCAAACCCAAGCAACTTTAAACCCCTGTCCACAATATTATTAATATGAGTGTCGAAGCAAAGGGCCTGATCAAATGTAACACCGAGATCCTTCACACATTCAACACAATTAATCATGTTATTATCAAGAAAGTAATCAGAAGTTACCCAATCACTTTTATGATAAAAACTTATAATGGAGCATTTATTAACATTGATGTGCATAAAATTTAACTTACACCATTCAGAGAATCGAGCTAGATCCTGCTGAATGCCCTCGCAATCGTTTCTTCCGACAACCCGAAATATCTTTAAATCATGTGCGTAAAGAAGATTTACTGAAAGTTATGATGTCCTCAATATCGTTAATACAGCAGTTAAAAAGGAGCGGAGCGAGGTGAACACCTTGAGGAACACCAGAGGTAACATACATATCAGATGATTCACAGCTATTAATTTCTACTCGCTGTACTCTACCACACAGGTAATTATTTATCCATTGTAGAAATGATCCATGGATGCCCAAGCCTTCCAGCTTGTAAATAAGAAGTTGATGGTTAACCTTGTCGAAAGCCTTGGAGAAGTCAGTGTAAATAGCATCCACTAGACACCTCCCCTCCAAGTACTGCTCATAAACAAGCAGATTAGTAGTAGTTGATCGACCTGCCATAAAACCATGCTGTGAAGTCGCTAACACATGTCTAAAAAGAGGACACATCTTTTGGTAAACAATACCCTCAAAAATCAAAAATAGTGAAAATTTCGAAATTCCACGATAATTTTCAACGTTAGCTCTGTCTCCATTCTTATGGATTGGCGTAATGTAAGTAGTTTACCATACTTTTGGAAAAACACCCGTTGATAAAGAGATATTAAAAATCTGAGCCAACACTGCAGACAAAACACCCTGACAATTCTTAACAAGTATGACTGGTATCCCTTCGGGTCCGGTATCCAATTCACTGTTCAAGTGGTCTATTGCATTAAACACGTCCACCGGCTTAACTAAAAGGAAACTAAGGTTTACAGTTTTCATATAATTAAAAGTACGGGTCTCACAATGTTCATGCGTGTAGACTGTGGAGAAAAAAGCTCTAAAGAGCTCTGCTATATTGGTAAATCAACATTTTTCTATTGTAAAAATGCTAGACGACTTTTAAGTTTTGTTATTAGTTGGCCATGACGGCGAGGCGTGGCGAAAATAAAACAATCGAACCTTACAGAATTGTCACTATTTGACATTCATTAATATTAATCATTACACGAAGATTATTTAAACTTATTTATTATTTATGGAGAATGTGAGAAAGTTATTTCAAGACTATGCGATACATTCGCGAGCCGATATACGCAGAAACAGAAACCAACACCACCAACTGTTAAAAAAATTATAAAAAACTTCAAGAACTTTGGATCTATATGAGCAAAATGACATAGAAATAAGTAAAAATCAAAAATGCAATAATATATAGGGCGTTCCATTTAAAATAAGCAAGTTGGCATCTACTTCCAGTATAACCGGAAGTGGCGCCATCTTGAAAATATTTTAGCATCACCCTATATATATATATATATATATATATATATATATATATATATATATATTTGTAATATTTTCTTGGGTATAGGTTTTTCCATTAGAGAAACAAAGAACAACAATTTTTCTGACGTTTCGCTCTACATATTGAGCTTCTTCAAAAGAGCTGGAATATTTATTTTAAATCTACAAAATTACAAATTTTTTTTATAATAAACATATCACAGTAAGTACACGTTACATTTATATTTTTAATTTAATTAAAATTAATAAAAATAAAACAGATTTTACAACAGTCTTAAAGTTTAAAATTTAAAACAATACAACAGGTTAGAATAGTGAAAATTTTAAAATAGTACATAGCTTGAAAGTAGTTTTGTGTGTATGTTAAAAATAAATTCAATTATGATACTTGGATGAAATTGATATGGATCGATTTCTTTTTATAAAAAGCAAAAAATAGGAAAAAAATAATAGATATTCCATAACTATTTGTGCTACTGTTGAGGAGATTGGTGAACCCATAGCACAACCGTCTATTTGTTGGTACAAACTATCTTTGAACTGGAAATAATTATTGTTTATTGTAAGTTTTACAGATTCTACGGTAACGGTATGCCACAAGGCGAACAATTTACTAGGATCATTTTATACGAAATTAAAAAGCAAAGTTCCCACCAAAAAAAGATCTAACGTAATAAATGCAATTCTATGCCTAAACTGTCCCGAGAAATACATTGGCATGATGACACAATATATTGAAAATAGAATAAATGGACATAAGTATACTAAAAATGCATCGACATCCCTACATAAACAAGAACAAACATCTAAGCATGAATTTGATTTTAAAAACACAATTATTTTAGATACTGACAGAAATTATCATAAATTAGTCATCAAAGAAATGATACACATAAAAAAAGATAAAACTGTTGTAAATGATAAGCAAGATGTCAAAAACTTAAGACAGATATACTATAATTTGATATTTTAATATAACATACTTGAAGCGACTCTATAATAAATATGAGAAATAATGTAATGATGCTTGGAATGATTTCATATACACTCATGCCAATGAAAGAACGTTATTAAAAAAGAAATAATAATCTTTTTTCCTATTTTTTGCTTTTTATAAAAAGAAATCTATCCATATCAATTTAATATCAACTATCATAATTGAATTTATTTTTAACATACATATCAAACTACTTTCAAGGTATGTACTATTTTATAATTTTCACTATTTTAACCTGTTGTATTGTTTTAAATTTTAAACTTTAAGACTGTTATAAAATTGTTTTATTTTTATTAATTTTAATTAAATTAGAAATATAAATGTAATGTGTAATTACTGTGATATATGTTTATTATAAAAAAAAAAATTGTAATTTTGTAGATTTAAAATAAGTATACCAGCTCTTTTGAAGAAGCTCACTATGTAGAGCGAAACGTCAGAAAAATTGTAGTCCTTTGTTTCTCTAATACCCAAGAAAATATTACAAAAAAATATTTAACAAAAGGTTTAAAATACAAAAATAAATTATATATATATATATATATATATATATATATATATATATATATATATATATATATATATATATATATATAATTATTTTTTAAAAAGAAAAGCTTTTATTTTTTGAAAATAGTTAATCATTCGTATACAATAGGTTTAAATACTGTCTACAACGTTCCTTGTCACAGCTTAACATTAACTAAAAAAGTCGTTGTTATTCATGTATCAAATTATTTAACTAATTACCAAAGCAACTTAAAGATATAACAAATATTAACAAAGTTAAAACTCTCATGTTGTCGTTTGATATAGAGCCATATATAATTGAAAAATATAACGTCAGGCTGAGCAATATAAATTTATAACCATTTGTAGTTCATTAATCTATGTAACATCATCCTGACATGTTTAAAACATAATTGCATTTTTGTAATTATTTGTTTTGGAATAAAAATATTTGTCTATCTATGTAAATAATGTAAAATTTAACACTATTATCAAAATAAATTTAGCAAATACAGCAAAAAAATTCCCTGAAAATTTACGTATTAAAATGTTTTTCATACAGTTTTGAATGTACTTCACGGAGTAAAAATTAGACACCTGGTGCTTCGATTCTGACTTATCAAAGAAATAAGACATTTTTCCATCAAATTTATTTTTATTTTTCATTATAGCTTCTGTTGCAATCATGTTGTTGTGGAATTTAACATCCTACCACCGCTTTCTGGCAAAACTTGACTTAAATAGAAGTCCAAGTTTGTGGAAAGTACAGGGTGAGTCAACGATTGGATGAAGTAGGTTTGTGCCTTTTCGGTGAAATTAACAAAGAAACTATATTTATTGTTTGATACAGTTTATTTTTACGCAGATTCTAAAAATATTTAGGACTCTACAGGGTGAGCCAAAAAACTAGGACAGCATAAAGTTGAATTTTTTTAAATAGAACACCCTATATACGAATCGTATTTTCGATTTAGCTTATAATTTTAAATCTTTTTTATTAAAGGTTTACTATAACAAAACTTTATAGTTCCTGAGATAATTAAGTTTAAAGAAAAAAAGTCACATGTTCAAGCATCAATTCAATCCTAAATAACGTTTTCAATTTTGTGACAAATATATTCAAATTTGGAATTTCGCAAGGCCAAGGACAAGTTAACATAATTTTTACCTAATATTTGCAATAAAAGTTACAGGGTGTTGAACACATCGGCTCAAATTTGAACAAGTTTAAATGAATAAATATCTTTTTTTTAAATGGTACACCCTGTATATTTTCATGTTATTTAATAGAGTAATAAAAACCGTAAAAGTTTTGTTCAATATATCCTATACCTATTTATAATAGTTTTTGAGATATTTCAGTTTTTCTTATTTTCCATACTTTTTTACAGAAATAGTCTTCATTATCATAGTAGCCATGTAAAATAATAAAAAGAAACTACAGAAACAAACAGAATGTGGTTAAATATGATGAAATACATTATTCGTTATATTACAACGGCAATAGTTTAATTAAACATAATGTGAAAAAATTAACACAACAACAATGACAAAGCAAATACATATTTACTTTTAAACTAAATTGAAACAAAAAAATTACCTATTAAATACTGAGATTAATTATTTCTTTTT
Source organism: Diaprepes abbreviatus (assembly GCA_034092305.1). Classification (NCBI taxonomy): domain Eukaryota; kingdom Metazoa; phylum Arthropoda; class Insecta; order Coleoptera; family Curculionidae; genus Diaprepes; species Diaprepes abbreviatus. The sequence continues at coordinate 5,648,477 of JASJET010000211.1, read as the reverse complement.
AATAAGTGTTCGAATAAACGACCCTCTTGTGCAATGCACAAATTTAGTCTTTTTTGCAGATTTTCTCGGACTCTGGACAAAATTAGTGACGTTATTGTTCTACAGGTATCCCTAATCCTGTTTCGTATATCTTCCACTGTTGTTGGTGGATTAACATACACCTTATTTTTAATATAACCCCATAGGAAGAAATCTAATGGGGTGATGTCGCAAGACCTTGGTGGCCACTCAATGAAACCCCCACGTCCAATCCATTTTTGCGGATATCGTTGGTCCAAAAACGCACGAACTTCACGATGGTAATGCGGAGGCGCACCATCATGCTGGAACCACATACTGTCGAGCTCATCCCTATCGAGACCTTGAAGCAGTTGGGGTAGTTCTTGTTGAAAGTTCAGGTAACTATGGCCATTTAGTGGTTCATTAAAAAAGTGGGGTCCAATAATTCGATTATGATGAATACCACACCAAACATTTAATGACCAGTGGTTTTGATGTTGCACCTCTCTAATCCAAAATGGGTTTTCTGTGGCATAATAATGCATGTTGCGTCTATTTACGGCACCGTTACTTCTAAAAGTAGCTTCATCACTAAACATTACCTTGCATAATAAATTTGGATTTAATTGAATCTCCGCATTTATTGTACGACAAAAGTTTACACGACTTTCAAAATCCAGTCCGTGCAATTCTTGGTGTAATTCCATGTGATGTGGATGATACCTATATTTCTTGGTAGTACGATTAGCGGTGGATTGTGATGTTTCACATAATGCTGCTAACTGACGGCTACCAATATAAGAATTTTCCTGAACATTTAACAATACTTGTAGTTCTTTTTCTTCATTAGTTACTGGTTTGTTGACCACTTTACGTTTTGGATAATCAACAGTACCAGAAGAATCAAATCTTTGCATTAAGTTTTGAAAAGTATGGGTATTAGGCTGGCGTCGATCAGGATACTTCATTTTGTAAATTCTTTGAGCAAGAAGGCAATTTTTTTGAGCCTCTCCTATTGTATAAATCATATCTATTAACTCATTCTTTGGAAAATTCATTTTAAAATATAAGATGAATGCAAAAAAAAAACAAACTACACTACATAAAAACCAAAAGAAGCGATTGCGGTTATAAATTTGATACACAGAAAAATGTTCTTTTACATTGTTTTTGCCATGGCTACTATGATAATGAAGGCTATTTCTGTAAAAAAGTATGGAAAATAAGAAAAACTGAAATATCTCAAAAACTATTATAAATAGGTATAGGATATATTGAACAAAACTTTTAGGGTTTTTATTACTCTATTAAATATCATGAAAATATACAGGGTGTACCATTTAAAAAAAAGATATTTGTTCATTTAAACTTGTTCAAATTTGAGCCGATGTGTTCAACACCCTGTAACTTTTATTGCAAATATTAGGTAAAAATTATGTTAACTTGTCCTTGGCCTTGCTAAATTCCAAATTTGAATATATTTGTCACAAAATTGAAAACGTTATTTAGGATTGAATTGATGCTTGAAAATGTGACTTTTTTTCTTTAAACTTAATTGTCTCAGAAACTATAAAGTTTTATTATAGTAAACCCTTAATAAAAAAGATTTAAAATTATAAGCTAAATCGAAAATACGATTCGTATATAGGGTGTTCTATTTAAAAAAAAATACAACTTTATGCTGTCCTAGTTTTTTGGCTCACCCTGTAGAGTCCTAAATATTTTTAAAATCTGCGTAAAAATAAACTGTATCAAGCAATAAATATAGTTTCTTTGTTAATTTCACCGAAAAGGCACAAACCTACTTCATCCAATCGTTGACTCACCCTGTACAAGGATGTCTGGGAAAGATACCGGTGGGTCCCACTGACGAGTCCACCACCGGTATCGGGACGAAACATCCATACATTTACTACGGTGGTCGAAAATAGATCGCTAGCTACATGTCCTTACCACCAGGGGCATTGCTAATTGCGACAATGTCTCTGGTGTTAAAGACATAATCACAATCTAATTTGCGACCACCTAAAATGTACGGATGTTTTGTCCCGATACCGGTGGTGGACTCGTCAGTGGGATCTTTCCCAGACATCCTTGTAATTTCCACAAACTTGGACCTCTATTTAAGTCCAGTTTTGCCGGAAAGCGGTGGTAAGATGTTAGTGTCACAAAATTCCCTTGTAAGTATATACAGTTGTCCCAGCAATGTTCCCGTCTTTTTAACCCGTCCAAATAGGAGTTGGGATGTTTGTTTACGAAACTGATGGGGAATAAAAAAAAGTCCTTTGAGGTTAGTAAAACTAATTTTTTAAATTCATAAAATTTTGTAAGAGTGAGGCCAAGGCCCGGACACCCTCCTTCAGAAAGCGCCACTGCATCTAGTAAATAAGCTTGCTTTTTAAATTTGTTTTGCATTGTTTAAACACATTAACCTTCCATTGTGTTTGAGGTCTGATTAAAAGAACTTCCCGTGTTAATTTATTTACCGTATATAACGCCACCAATTCCAAAGTCTACGTTTCGTAAAAATACTGAGTATTCGTATTTTAATTCACAGAATAATTACATGAAAATACTCATGTAACTGTTTTGATCTACGGTGTTAAAAGGGGACAAAAAATAGGATGTTTTTAAATGGTCTGTTCAAAACGTCTGTGCAAATTCCTGATGCTTAAATATGAAATCTAGTCCAATTTGCCATGGTCCAAAAGTTTTTGAAATACAAGATGTCAAAGTTATCATTTTTTAAAACTTTTTTGTAGGGAAAAGTGGCCTAAAGCGGGTAAGCTTACGCTGAAGGACCAAAAATTGTAATTTTCTCTCTTCCAAAACTCTCTTTGCCCTTATAGGAGGCATAATTCAGGGAAGCCGATTGGGCAAAGCAGGTAAAAAACATAGTAAAGGGTGTTTTTTTATAGAGGTATAGAACTTTTAAATGGAATAAAACAAAGATGAATTTTTTAAATTGACATGAAATTTACTTTATTCGAAAGATAACCTTCTGGCATTATAATTTAAATATGACTTCTGGCATATGACCGCCATGGCTGGCTCGGACGTAGTCTAATCTGGAGGTCCAATTTTCGATGACTTTTTCCAACATTTGTGGCCGTATATCGGCAATAACGCGGCGAATGTTGTCCTCCAAGTGATCAATCGTTTCGGGCTTATCGACGTAGACTAGCGACTTCACATATCCCCACAGAAAATAGTCTAGCGGCGTTAAGTCGCACAATCTTGGAGACCAATTCACGGGTCCGAAACGTGAGAGTATGCGGTTACCAAACATTTCCTTCAATAAATCAATTGTGGCACGAGCTGTGTGACATGTTGCGCCGTCTTGTTGAAACCACAGCTCCTGCACATCATGGTTGTTCAATTGATGAACGAAAAAGTCAGTAATCATGGCTCTATAGCGGTCACCATTGACTGTAACGTTCTGACCAGCATCGTTTTTAAAGAAGTACGGACCAATGATTCCACCAGCCCACAAAGCACACCAAACAGTCAGTTTTTCTGGATGTAACGGTGTCTCAACAAACACTTGAGGATTATCATCACTCCAAATATGGCAGTTTTGTTTATTGACGTATCCATTCAAACAAAAGTGAGCTTCATCGCTAAACAAAATTCGCTTATGAAAATTGTGATCAACGGCAATCTTGTTTTGGGCCCATTCACCGAATCTACGCCTTGCTAGGTGATCGTGTGGCTTCAATTCTTGCACGAGTTGGATTTCGTAAGCACGCAAACCAAGATCTTTCCGCAAAATTTTCCATAAAGTGAATGGACACATATCCAATTCCTGTGCACGATGGCGGATAGACTGATTCGGGTCTTCCTCTACGCTACGCCCTACAGCAGCAATGACTTCTTCTGTACGCACTGTACGACGTCTCTGTGGATGCGTATTATCATTTAGAGTAAACGTGGTGCGAAAACGTTCCATAGTTAATCGAATTAATTGCTCTGATGGACGATTATGTTGACCGTAAAATGGACGTAGTGCGCGATACGTATTTCGTACAGAACCATGATTTTCAAAATAAATTTGCACAAATTTGGAAGCGTTGTTCAGGCGTCAGTCTATTCATGTTGAAATGCCAAACCAAACTAAACATAAATCACTTGACAGCTGACGAAAGGGCCGCCAGTTAAAAAAGTGTTACCAACTTAAAGTTCTATACCTCTATAAAAAACACCCTTTATTACCACAAATGGGACAAATGTTTCTAAAATATATAAATGAGGAAAACAAAAGAAGAAATTACACTAACAACATCTTAAGAGCATTAAAGAATAACTAGATTATTATTCATTACACCAATTTTTTTTTAGGACGAATATATTGGTTTGCAAGTTTTTTCTTCGATGCAATTTTTTTTTATTTTTTGCCTATTTTGCTTGTATGTAAGGTAAAACAACACTGTCCACAGGAGGTACATTTATGACATTTTGTTGAGGAGTTGGATTTTTATATTTATTAATGGAACTCTTATATCTTCCGCGCAATATCCGTTGCCTTTCAAAGAATTAGTCAGTTTTTCTATTTCCGATTTCAGTGATTGTTCGTCATATGTTTTTTTTAACCGACTTCTAAAAGAAGGAGGACCTCAATTCGTCGAGTATGTATGTTTTTTTTATGTATGTACAGGGTGAGTCAACGATTGGATGAAGTAGGTTCGTGCCTTTTCGGTGAAATTAACAAAGAAACTATATTTATTGTTTGATACAGTTTATTTTTACGCAGATTTTAAAAATATTTAAGACTCTACAGGGTGAGCCAAAAAACTAGGACAGCATAAAGTTGTATTTTTTTTAAATAGAACACCCTATATACGAATTGTATTTTCGATTTAGCTTATAATTTTAAATCTTTTTTATTAAGGGTTTACTATAACAAAACTTTATAGTTTCTGAGATAATTAAGTTTAAAGAAAAAAAGTCACATTTTCAAGCATCAATTCAATCCTAAATAACGTTTTCAATTTTGTGACAAATATATTCAAATTTGGAATTTAGCAAGGCCAAGGACAAGTTAACATAATTTTTACCTAATATTTGTAATAAAAGCTACAGCGTGTTGAACACATCGGCTCAAATTTGAACAAGTTTAAATGAATAAATATATATTTTTTTAAATGGTACACCCTGTATATTTTCATGTTATTTAATAGAGTAATAAAAACCCTAAAAGTTTTGTTCAATATATCCTATACCTATTTATAATAGTTTTTGAGATATTTCAGTTTTTCTTATTTTCCATACTTTTTTACAGAAATAGTCTTCATTATCATAGTAGCCATGTAAAATAATAAAAAGAAACTACAGAAACAAACAGAATGTGGTTAAATATGATTAAATACATTATTCGTTATATTACAACGGCAATAGTTTAATTAAACATAATGTGAAAAAATTAACACAACAATAACGACAAGGCAAATACATATTTACTTTTATACTAAATTGAAACAAAAAAATTACCTATTAAATACTGAGATTAATTATTTCTTTTTAATAAGTGTTCGAATAAACGACCCTCTTGTGCAATGCACAAATTTAGTCTTTTTTGCAGATTTTCTCTGACCCTGGACAAAATTAGTGGCGTTATTGTTCTACAGGTATCCCTAATCCTGTTTCGCATATCACTGTTGTTGGTGGATTAACATACACCTTATTTTTAATATAACCCCATAGGAAGAAATCTAATGGGGTGATGTCGCAAGACCTTGGTGGCCACTCAATGAAACCCCCACGTCCAATCCATTTTTGCGGATATCGTTGGTCCAAAAACGCACGAACTTCACGATGGTAATGCGGAGGCGCACCATCGTGCTGGAACCACATACTGTCGAGCTCATCCCTATCGAGACCTTGAAGCAGTTGGGGTAGTTCTTCTTGTAGAAAGTTCAGGTAACTATGGTCATTTAGTGGTTCTTTAAAAAAGTGGGGTTCAATAATTCGATTATGATGAATACCACACCAAACATTTAATGACCAGTGGTTTTGATGTTGCACCTCTCTAATCCAAAATGGGTTTTCTGTGGCATAATAATGCATGTTGCGTCTATTTACGGCACCGTTACTTCTAAAAGTAGCTTCATCACTAAACATTACCTTGCATAATAAATTTGGATTTAATTGAATCTCCGCATTTATTGTACGACAAAAGTTTACACGACTTTCAAAATCCTGTCCATGCAATTCTTGGTGTAATTCCATGTGATATGGATGATACCTATATTTCTTGGTAGTACGATTAGCGGTGGATTGTGATGTTTCACATAATGCTACTAACTGACGGCTATCAATATAAGAATTTTCCTGAACATTTAACAATACTTGTAGTTCTTTTTCTTCATTAGTTACTGGTTTGTTGACCACTTTACGTTTTGGATAATCAACAGTACCAGAAGAATCAAATCTTTGCATTAAGTTTTGAAAAGTATGGGTATTAGGCTGGCATCGATCAGGATACTTCATTTTGTAAATTCTTTGAGCAAGAAGGCAATTTTTTTGAGCCTCTCCTATTGTATAAATCATATCTATTAACTCATTCTTTGGAAAATTCATTTTACAATATAAGATGAATGCAAAAAAAACCAAACTACATTACATAAAAACCAAAAGAAGCGATTGCGCTTATAAATTTGACACACAGAAAAATGTTCTTTTACATTGTTTTTGCCATGGCTACTATGATAATGAAGACTATTTCTGTAAAAAAGTATGGAAAATAAGAAAAACTGAAATATCTCAAAAACTATTATAAATAGGTATAGGATATATTGAACAAAACTTTTAGGGTTTTTATTACTCTATTAAATAACATGAAAATATACAGGGTGTACCATTTAAAAAAAAGATATTTATTCATTTAAACTTGTTCAAATTTGAGCCGATGTGTTCAACACCCTGTAGCTTTTATTGCAAATATTAGGTAAAAATTATGTTAACTTGTCCTTGGCCTTGCTAAATTCCAAATTTGAATTTATTTGTCACAAAATTGAAAACGTTATTTAGGATTGAATTGGTGCTTGAAAATGTGACTTTTTTTCTTTAAACTTAATTATCTCAGAAACTATAAAGTTTTGTTATAGTAAACCTTTAATAAAAAAGATTTAAAATTATAAGCTAAATCGAAAATACGATTCGTATATAGGGTGTTCTATTTAAAAAAATACAACTTTATGCTGTTCTAGTTTTTTGGCTCACCCTGTAGAGTCCTAAATATTTTTAAAATCTGCGTAAAAATAAACTGTATCAAACAATAAATATAGTTTCTTTATTAATTTCACCGAAAAGGCACAAACCTACTTCATCCAATCGTTGACTCACCCTATACAAGGATGTCTGGGAAAGATACCGGTGGATCCCACTGACGAGTCCACCACCGGTATCGGGACGAAACATCCATACATTTACTACGGTGGTCGAAAATAAATCGCTAGCTACATGTCCTTACCACCAGGGGCATTGCAAATTGCGACAATGTCTCTGGTGTTAAAGACATAATCACAATCTAACTTGCGACCACCTAAAATGTACGGATGTTTTGTCCCGATACCGGTGGTGGACTCGTCAGTGGGATCTTTCCCAGACATCCTTGTACTTTCCACAAACTTGGACCTCTATTTAAGTCCAGTTTTGTCGGAAAGCGGTGGTAAGAAGATGTTAGTGTCACAAAGTTCCCTTGTAAGTATATACACTTGTCCCAGCAATGTTCCCGTCTTTTTAACCCGTCCAAATAGGAGTTGGGATGTTTGTTTACGAAGCTGATGGGGAATAAAAAAAAGTCCTTTGGGGTTAGTAAAACTAATTTTTTAAATTCATAAAATTTTGTAAGGGTGAGGCCAAGGCCCGGACACCCTCCTTCAATAACCGCCACTGCCTCTAATAAATAAGCTTGCTTTTTAAATTTGTTTTGCATTGTTTAAACACATTAACCTTCCATTGTGTTTGAGGTCTGATTAAAAGAACTTCCCGTGTTAATTTATTTACCGTATATAACGCCACCAATTCCAAAGTCTACGTTTCGTAAAAATACCGAGTATTCGTATTTTAATTTGCAGAATAATTACATGCAAATACTCTTGTAACTGTTTTGATCTACGGTGTTAAAAGGGGACAAAAAATAGGGTATTTTTAAAAGGTCTGTTCAAATCGTCTGTGCAAATTCCCGATGCTTAAATATGAAATCTAGTCCAATTTGCCATGGTCCAAAAGTTTTTGAAATACAAGATGTCAAAGTTATCATTTTTTAAAACTTTTTTGTAGGGAAAAGTGGCCTAAAGCGGGTAAGCTTACGCTGAAGGACCAAAAATTGTAATTTTCTCTCTTCCAAACCTCTCTTTGCCCTTATAGGAGGCATAATTCAGGGAAGCCGATTGGGCAAAGCAGGTAAAAAACATAGTAAAGGGTGTTTTTTTATAGAGGTATAGAACTTTTTAATGGAATAAAACAAAGATAAATTTTTTAAATTGACATGAAATTTACTTTATTCGAAAGATAACCTTCTGGCATTATAATTTAAATATGACTTCTGGCATATGACCGCCACGGCTGGCTCGGACGTAGTCTAATCTGGAGGTCCAATTTTCGATGACTTTTTCCAACATTTGTGGCCGTATATCGGCAATAACGCGGCGAATGTTGTCCTCCAAGTGATCAATCGTTTCGGGCTTATCGTCGTAGACTAGCGACTTCACATATCCCCACAGAAAATAGTCTAGCGGCGTTAAGTCGCACAATCTTGGAGACCAATTCACGGGTCCGAAACGTGAGAGTATGCGGTTACCAAACATTTCCTTCAATAAATCAATTGTGGCACGAGCTGTGTGACATGTTGCGCCGTCTTGTTGAAACCACAGCTCCTGCACATCATGGTTGTTCAATTGATGAACGAAAAAGTCAGTAATCATGGCTCTATAGCGGTCACCATTGACTGTAACGTTCTGACCAGCATCGTTTTTAAAGAAGTACGGACCAATGATTCCACCAGCCCACAAAGCACACCAAACAGTCAGTTTTTCTGGATGTAACGGTGTCTCAACAAACACTTGAGGATTATCATCACTCCAAATACGGCAGTTTTGTTTATTGACGTATCCATTCAAACAAAAGTGAGCTTCATCGCTAAACAAAATTCGCTTATGAAAATTGTGATCAACGGCAATCTTGTTTTGGGCCCATTCACCTAATCTACGCCTTGCTAGGTGATCGTGTGGCTTCAATTCTTGCACGAGTTGGATTTTGTAAGCACGCAAACCAAAATCTTTCCGCAAAATCTTCCATAAAATGAATGGACACATATCCAATTCCTGTGCACGATGGCGGATAGACTGATTCGGGTCTTCCTCTACGCTACGCTCTACAGCAGCAATGACTTCTTCTGTACGCACTGTACGACGTCTCTGTGGATGCATATTATCATTTAGAGTAAACGTGATGCGAAAACGTTCCATAGTTAATCGAATTAATTGCTCTGATGGACGATTATGTTGACCGTAAAATGGACGTAGTGCGCGATACGTATTTCGTACAGAACCATGATTTTCAAAATAAATTTGCACAAATTTGGAAGCGTTGTTCAGGCGTCAGTCTATTCATGTTGAAATGCCAAACCAAACTAAACATAAATCACTTGACAGCTGACAAAATGGCCGCCAGTTAAAAAAGTGTTGCCAACTTAAAGTTTTATACCTCTATAAAAAACATCCTTTATTACCACAAATGGGACAAATGTTTCTAAAATATATAAATGAGGAAAACAAAAGAAGAAATTACACTAACAACATCTTAAGAGCATTAAAGAATAACTAGATTATTATTCATTACACTAATCTTTTTTTAGGACGAATATATTGGTTTGCAAGTTTTTTCTTCGATGCAATTTTTTTTTATTTTTTGCCTATTTTGCTTGTATGTAAGGTAAAGCAACACTGTCCATGGGAGGTACATTTATGACATTTTGTTGAGGAGTTGGATTTTTATATTTATTAATGGAACTCTTATATCTTCCGCGCAATATCCGTTGCCTTTCAAAGAATTAGTCAGTTTTTCTATTTCCGATTTCAGTGATTGTTCGTCATATGTTTTTTACCCGACTTCTAAAAGAAGGAGGTCCTCAATTCGTCGAGTATGTATGTTTTTTTTTTATGTATGTAAAGGGTGAGTCAACGGTTGGATGAAGTAGGTTTGTGCCTTTTCGGCGAAATTAACAAAGAAACTATATTTATTGTTTGATACAGTTTATTTTTACGCAGATTTTAAAAATATTTAGGACTCTACAGGGTGAGCCAAAAAACTAGGACAGCATAAAGTTGTATTTTTTTAAATAGAACACCCTATATACGAATCGTATTTTCGATTTAGCTTATAATTTTAAATCTTTTTTATTAAGGGTTTACTATAACAAAACTTTATAGTTTCTGAGATAATTAAGTTTAAAGAAAAAAAATCACATTTTCAAGCATCAATTCAATCCTAAATAACGTTTTCAATTTTGTGACAAATATATTCAAATTTGGAATTTCGCAAGGCCAAGGACAAGTTAACATAATTTTTACCTAATATTTGCAATGAAAGCTACAGGGTGTTGAACACATCGGCTCAAATTTGAACAAGTTTAAATGAATAAATATCTTTTTTTTTTAAATGGTACACCCTGAATATTTTTATGTTATTTAATAGAGTAATAAAAACCCTAAAAGTTTTGTTCAATATATCCTATACCTATTTATAATAGTTTTTGAGATGTTTCAGTTTTTCTTATTTTCCATACTTTTTTACAGAAATAGTCTTCATTATCATAGTAGCCATGTAAAATAATAAAAAGAAACTACAGAAACAAACAGAATATGGTTAAATATGATGAAATACATTATTCGTTATATTACAACGGCAATAGTTTAATTAAATATAATGTGAAAAAATTAACACAATAACGACAAGGCAAATACATATTTACTTTTATACTAAATTGAAACAAAAAAATTACCTATTAAATACTGAGATTAATTATTTCTTTTTAATAAGTGTTCGAATAAACGACCCTCTTGTGCAATGCACAAATTTAGTCTTTTTTGCAGATTTTCTCGGACCCTGGACAAAATTAGTGGCGTTATTGTTCTACAGGTATCCCTAATCCTGTTTCGCATATCTTCCACTGTTGTTGGTGGATTAACATACACCTTATTTTTAATATAACCCTATAGGAAGAAATCTAATGGGGTGATGTCGCAAGACCTTGGTGGCCACTCAATGAAACTCCCACGTCCAATCCATTTTTGCGGATATCGTTGGTTCAAAAACGCACGAACTTCTCGATGGTAATGCGGAGGCGCACTATCGTGCTGGAACCATATACTGTCGAGTTCATCCCTATCGAGACCTTGAAGCAGTTGGGGTAGTTCTTCTTGTAGAAAGTTCAGGTAACTATGGCCATTTAGTGGTTCATAAAAAAAGTGGGGTCCAATAATTCGATTATGATGAATACCACACCAAACATTTAATGACTAGTGGTTTTGATGTTGCACCTCTCTAATCCAAAATGGGTTTTCTGTGGCATAATAATGCATGTTGCGTCTATTTACGGCACCGTTACTTCTAAAAGTAGCTTCATCACTAAACATTACCTTGCATAATAAATTTGGATTTAATTGAATCTCCGCATTTATTGTACGACAAAAGTTTACACGACTTTCAAAATCTTGTCCATGCAATTCTTGGTGTAATTCCATGTGATATGGATGATACCTATATTTCTTGGTAGTACGATTAGCGGTGGATTGTGATGTTTCACATAATGCTGCTAACTGACGGCTACCAATATAAGGATTTTCCTGAACATTTAACAATACTTGTAGTTCTTTTTCTTCATTAGTTACTGGTTTGTTGACCCCTTTACGTTTTGGATAATCAACAGTACCAGAAGAATCAAATCTTTGCATTAAGTTTTGAAAAGTATGGGTATTAGGCTGGCGTCGATCAGGATACTTCATTTTGTAAATTCTTTGAGCAAGAAGGCAATTTTTTTGAGCCTCTCCTATTGTATAAATCATATCTATTAACTCATTCTTTGGAAAATTCATTTTACAATATAAGATGAATGCAAAAAAAAAACAAACTACACTACATAAAAACCAAAAGAAGCGATTGCGGTTATAAATTTGACACACAGAAAAATGTTCTTTTACATGGTTTTTGCCATGGCTACTATGATAATGTAGTAAAAAAGTATGGAAAATAAGAAAAACTGAAATATCTCAAAAACTATTATAAATAGGTATAGGATATGTTGAACAAAACTTTTAGGGTTTTTATTACTCTATTAAATAACATGAAAATATACAGGGTGTACCATTTTAAAAAAAAGATATTTATTCATTTAAACTTGTTCAAATTTGAGCCGATGTGTTCAACACCCTGTAGCTTTTATTGCAAATATTAGGTAAAAATTATGTTAACTTGTCCTTGGTCTTGCTAAATTCCAAATTTGAATATATTTGTCACAAAATTGAAAACGTTATTTAGGATTGAATTGATGCTTGAAAATGTGACTTTTTTTCTTTAAACTTAATTATCTCAGAAACTATAAAGTTTTGTTATAGTAAACCCTTAATAAAAAAGATTTAAAATTATAAGCTAAATCGAAAATACGATTCGTATATAGGGTGTTCTATTTAAAAAAATACAACTTTATGCTGTCCTAATTTTTTGGCTCACCCTGTAGAGTCCTAAATATTTTTAAAATCTGCGTAAAAATAAACTGTATCAAACAATAAATATAGTTTCTTTGTTAATTTCACCGAAAAGGCACAAACCTACTTCATCCAATCGTTGACTCACCCTGTACACCGATTACTCCGGAACGATGGCATCGGTTTGAATGAAATTTTTTACATTATACTCAAGAAGTTGCCGCGGTGGTCCCATATTTTTTTGGACGAAATTGGTGTAGTAAAATCCAAGATGGCGGCTGAAAAAATTAATTTTGTCCGATTTTCTCCAAAATTTGTATGGGGGAATTTTCGGGATCGCACATAACGAATCCAAAATATTTTTAAAAAATTCAATATGGCGGATCCAATATTGCGGCCAAAAAAGTCAGTTTTGTCCGATTTTTTCCAAAACTGGTACAGGGGAGTTTTCGGGGTCGCATATAACGAATTTAAAATTATTTTAAAAAAATTCAAAATGGCGGACAAAAAAACAATCTCACGGATTCAATATGGCGCCCTAAAAAGTTTATATTTTTCGATTTTCTCCAAAACTGATGTAAGGGGTTCTTGAGGGTGTAAATTATAAATTTAAAAGTATTTTTTCAGGATTCAATATGGCGAATCCAATATAGCGGACTAAAAATTTTACATTTTTCGATTTTGTTCAAAGGTGGGACTGAATCGTTTTTGAGAATGTAAATAGCGAATATAAAATTATTTTAAGAAAGTCTAATATGTCGACTGTCTAGAAATTTTAGATCTCCGGATTTCATCCAAAATTGGTACCAAGGGGCTGTGAAGGGTTTACATTTAGATTGGATTAAGATGTTAAAATTATTCTTTTGAAATTCAATATGGCAGATCCAATAGGTGGGTTGAAAATTTTACCTTATTCGCATTTTTTCAGATTTGGTACTAGGGGGTTTTCGGGGTCGTGTACTACGAATATGAAGTTAATTTTTTACAACTATTAGTTTGATAAGATACACTATGAGGGACTGAAAATTTTCCGATTTTGTCTAAAATTGATATTGCGGAATTCTTGGGTCGTATCCAAACTCAATATGCAGTATAATATATATATATATATATATATATATATATATATATATATATATATATATATATATATATATATATATATATCGGGCTAAGAAATTTACGTCTCAAGTTCTTCAAATATCAATATTGGAAGGTTTTGGGACCAATATTACCAATCTAAAATTAATTTGAATTTTAAGATAGTGGATTTACTGTGACAGACTAAATATTTGGTTGACACAATTTCATTGGTATTTAGAGAACTCTAAGAATCAAAGAATTTTTAGTGGTTCATTTTAGGGTGATTTATAACTTTGGATAAAATGGGTACTTTTTGCTACTTTGGAGTCATTGCGAGGTACACTAATCTCGATTAGTACTTAGTTCAAATAATTTATGGATATCGTAATGAATTCAAAACTAAAATCGAAAAATAAAATTTTTATTAAAGAAATTGACCCGACTTCTAAAAGTGCGCTAAAAAGTGAAAAATAACTAGAAATTTTTATATGAAATTGAAATTTTTGAACTCGGCGCCAAATTATTTGTAAATGAAATAAATAACTACTAATATATAGAAAGCAATTAGAAATAAAATAATTTTAATTTGTTTATGCGAATCACATTTTGTCAGGTATTAATTTGGCGCCGACTTCAAAAATTTCAATTTCATATAAAAATTTATAGTTATATTTCACTTTTTAGCGCACTTATAGAAGTCGGTTCATTTTTTTTTATAAAAATGGTTTTAATAAATATCATATCGATCATTTCTGCGTCAGTGTAATGTTCGGCTATAGAGTTTTGTATACACTTTTTAGAGACACCTTGTATAAGTGTTATGACGATAAAATGAACGGTTATTAATTTGAAAATAACCCTTTTACCAAGGTGGGGTTGGTAGAGTTTTAACAACATTTTCATTAAATCAAAACTAATACTACCAAAATAGAAATTATAATGTTAATTCACGTTATTCTTGCATGTACTGAGCAGGGTAAATTTTAAGTATTGATTAAGGACTAAGAAAAAAGAAAATTGATAGCAACTTTGCTTTGTGGAGCATAAAATGTAAAAAAAAATTGATTGTTTTGAGGTTAAGTCACTGATGAACCTTTCAAAAAAAAGTAAATCAGCATTGACGTTACTGAAACTTTCTAGGGAGGGATCATCATTAATAGTATTTGTTAATTGCATGGGAAAAGCAAAAACGATGCAGTACAGTCAAAGGCAAAACGTTGGAACACTAGATTTGTTAGAATTCTAGATTAGAAATATCGACAAAAATTATTTTTTTCTAGTTTATATACTCTTAAAATTTGTATCGCGTTAATATTTATCATTTTACAGTTTAATTTTACAAGAAAGTAAATTTATATTTATCATCAATATTAAGATACCCTGGCAATGTTATACTTCATTTATAATCAACGATACTTGCTAAGTTGATCACGTTCATCGTTTTTGCAATATGCCCTTTTTAAATTACGTCATCATTAATTCAAACTTTATTTTTGACGATAGTACCCTAACGTCCCTCCCATCCCCGATCGACAGCACTACTTAGATGGTAGCAGCGCCTCTGCTGCCGACCAGGCGCGCTGGTGGCGCCATCGAGGAGGGAGCGCTCCCACTCAGGGCAGCAGGAGACACTCGCAGCACACTCAGACCACCCAGATATCTCAACAGTGTTGCCTGTATTCGGGGCAGTACGACAGTCCTGCGAGGATGGCGGTCGAGGCCGCTAAATATCAGGTGAGTGTAACGTTGTCCATTGGAAAATTTGATTCTTTTGACTAGATCAAATTATTTGATTAATTCGCTGAAGAAGATTCGATTTTAAACATCATTTCTTAAATCATGATTTAAATCACTTCATTTTTTTTTAAATAAAAATTATAATTTAAATAAAAAAATATTTGTGACAACATCTGATCTTAGACTCCTGCAAACTGAATATTTTGGGTAGCCCATGGTCGTTCCGCCTACAATCGTACTTGCTGATCCATATCTAGCTATTCTAAAAACCTATAAATAAATATCACAATGACAAAGGCAATCTGGAGGTCTGGTCATTTCTCTTAGCTCTTGCAGTTTTAGTACCAAATAAATAATAGGTTATTTAGGGCTTACCCGTACTATCAAACACAAGTTCAGGACTCAGAGTGAGTCCACACAATAACAAAAATTTCGGCGTAGGCGTATTACGCCCATTTATGTTAAAAATTTCTCGTCCACACGGGCAACTTTCATCGTGCAGTCGTGCAGTCCTAAAGTGTTGTGTATGTTTTTTTTGTGGTAACCTAACTTTTTTCTGATTTTTTGATAATATTTATTTATGTATAAATTAAAGTGAAAGAAAATAAAAAAATAATTGCAGCAATGTTGTTATGAAGAAAAAGAAAACTAAATAAAAAATTACAAAAGATAAGGACATTATTAATATACTCTTTATTAAAAAAAACGAAAAAGTCGTCGCTACTAGGTCCGGTCTGTTTTTGAGAAAAACATTGGAGAAAGGCTTGGACATACTAATGATTTAATTCAAGAAATGCGAGAAAATGATCCTGATTTTTTAAAAATATTTCCTTGTTACTCTTGGTGAGTTTGAAAAGCTGTTGTTGGGCCAAAAATAGGTGTACAGCTATACCCTTATTACTAGGTTTGAAAAAACATTGTGATATTTAGCTGATGAAATCAGCATGTGAAAGCAACAGTGCGAATTCCGAGTCGGTAAACAGTGTTTTTGAAATTAGTCATGTTACTTGTGCGATAATATGAGACTCTTTAAAACAAGTTTTATTTCCGAAGTTGGCCACTTCTACCTGATAAAGAATTGCCAAGGAGTTCAAAGACGAGAGTTTCAATATAAAGTGTCATTTTAACAATCGTTTTAATAATTACAATTGTTTGTAGTTTTTAGAAGAATGCATTACGTATGACACTAACTGGATTTCTGTTATTAAATTACCATCAATGTTATTTTTTACTTTTTAATTGTTTATAATAGGTTTATATAAAATTTGCTAAGGGTAAGGTTACCAGACGACAGGAATTTTCCTGACATGTCTGAAATTTTAGCCCCTTGTTAGAAAGAAACAGGCAAAAACTGCAGTTGTCAGTATTTTTTTGAAATTAAAAGAGGAAAATATAAGTAATGAAAAAATATTTATTAATCATTCTAGTGAGAAAAAATAAATTGATTAAACGTTAACAAAATGAGTGCTTAGTATATTAATAAATTTAGTTTCATACTTTTTATTGCTTGATGTTTCTTTTGGCAATTGCTGGACTTTTATAACCATTTCATGACATTCTTCACATAATATGTTCTTTAAGTTAAATTGTGTCTAGAGTAGAACATTAACAGAAGACATTGTTGTAAACCAACTATTATTACAAATTATTAATTATTAAATTACTATATTAATTTTTAAGTTACTCTTATGGATTAATAGATAATTATAGTCTTATATTTAATACTCCCTTAAGAAACAGTTACATCTTAAGTAAATTTATGTTCTAATAGGCTCAAACAAAAGCATGCCTTAATCTCCAAAACTCTAAAACTTTACTTTTTACAGAGACCATTAGTTCTGTTCATATTTTCATCGTCCCATAAATACACACTTTTTCATTTCAGTAATCATGTAAATAAATAGTTATAAGTTATATTTGTTAGTACGCCTATGACTGTAAAATATATCATTTAGATACAGAATAGAATATAACTAGGATATAAACATTGAGACGAGAGGAACTAAAATCAAAAAACTACAATAGGAACATTAAATTAGTAAGTAAGAACAAAAACTGTTGTTACCTCATGATTTAGTGAACATTATAATAAAATATTAAAAAAGTAATTTTAGATTTATTTGAATTCATCGAAACCAGTGATAAACTAAAAGCAGAACTAGCAAAGTTATAACATTGGTGGCAGCGAAAGGCAAAGCTTATAACAATATAGACAGTCTGTGTCTCTCCTTAGTCCACTACGCTCCCATTAATGAGAAGACTCACTCAATATTGGCATTTGATGCTTTGATTGCAAAAATTTTGAAAATCTCGCTGCCTTAACATACAACATTCAGATAAATGTCCGGATATTTACAGAAACGTTAGGGATATTGTCAGGAAATCTCATTATTTGATCTGGTAACCATAGCTAAGGGCATGTCTGTGGATTAGCGTCTCGATATCAGAGATTGTCGTTGAATAGAAATTGTATTATATAATGGCCTTTATTTCATAAGCTTTAATTTATATAACGAACACCTGTATTATTGCAATTGTTATAAAATTAATAAAAAAAATGAACAAAAATCGTTTTTTTTTTGAGAACCAAGCAGTAATGATCTTCGGTAACAAGCATTTTTAATAAATTAAAACAATTTAACTCAATTCATAAATATCCATATTTCAAAACTCGCTAAATAAAATATATAAATAAAACAACAAAGTTTAAAAAAAACATAGGTTATGTTTTCATACAAAATATTGAAAGTAAACAGTTTCCACCATTTTTAAAGCAGTCCGCTGAAAAGTTCAACATCATTTGGCGTAATGACCTTGGAAAAGGCGGATTTAGGCGGGAAATCTTCGGTCTTTGTCTTTTTTTAAATCTAACAAATCACAATGCTTGAAATTTGACATATGTCTTATTACGCTACGCTGCCGCCCAGATTTTTCTTATCGTGTGGACTCACTCTCGGAAGAAGCTGTTGTCTAGCTGGCCAGATAACGTCTCTTGATTGGAGGCTCTCATAACGGCGGCTTCCCGAATTTATTTGCGTGAAGGCTTTTAATAAATTAAACTTACGAAGTTTCTCAAAACACTTAATTCTATTAACAAAAATAAATAGAAAACGCTATTTACAAGGAGAAATTTATAATAATGATTGACAATATCCAAATGCTAGAATAATTGCTCTTGTTGGAACAAAGATGTTACAAACCAATTTTGAAAATAGAACGTATAAATAGCTTTATAAAATAATAAACAAAAAACGGTTATTTATATTGTTTAAGAAAACAGTATTAAAGTTGCTAATTTCCCGAATAAAATAATACAGGATATTCCTGTAAATTTCCAGATTAAATGAAAAAAACCAAAACAAAACCTTCATTAAAAGCGGTTATACACAACACTTAGTTTTCTAAGAAACTGCCCTCAAAACCGTACAAGCTCTATCGAATCTCAGATCGTAACTGTTAAATAATTTTTGAAGCCCAAACCTAACTTTACAATCCTCGAAACCTCCCCCAGTTTAGTCGCGCTGGTAGCGCAATAGTTCTTTCCACCAAAGTAATTCCCGTGCATTGTGGAATATTTTAAAAACTTTGCTTCCTAATGAAGGTAAAACTAACAGTTATTTGCAACTGAAAATTGATGATGAAATAATTTCAGATCCAAATGATATGGCAAGTTCACTGAACTGCTTTTATGTTACCAGTATCGGAGTAATAGTCAGGGACATAGATAAATCTGGACCAGATTTTCCAATTTTACCTAGACATGGGGGCGCGTTTTTGGAGACCTTTAAGCTCGTTACTGTTGAAGAACTCCAGGAGATTGTTTTTGACCTACCAAATAAAAATGGATCAGATGATATAAATGCTGTGTTTTTAAAGAGTTGTTTTGATAATATAGCTCTATCACTTCTTAATTTGATAAATTCGTCATTTTTAGCATGTAAAATTCCCGATGAATTAAAAATATCGACTATTGTTCCGGTTCCTACAGTAAATAATTCTCACGGGGCTGTTGATTTGCGAGCTGTTAACATGCTTAGTTGTGTTGAAAAAATAATGAAAAAGTAGTGATGAAACAACTGTTAGAATTCATAGAAGCCAAAAAAATTATAAATAGTATGCAATCTGGTTTTTGGGGTAAGCATAGCTGTGAAACTGCAGTGCAGTATGTCCTTAATGACTGGAAACACAGTTTCGATCAAAATCTCATTACGGGTGCTGTATTCTTGGATTTGAAGAGGGCCTTTGAGATTTTAGATAGGGAAAGACTACTTGAAAATTTAGAAAGCGTCGGTATAGGGGGTGAAATGTTAAAATTTATGAATAATTACTTAATTAATAGAAAACAAAGATTGAAATTGAATGACGTTGTATCTGACGAGATTGAGAGCAGCATGGGTGTTCCACAGGATAGTGTGCTAGGTCCATTATTATTTCTTATATATATTGACGATATAGTGAATACATCTGGTGATTGTTGTATACATCTTTTTGCAGATAATGTTCTTTTATATTTTGCATGTTCTGCTGGTATTCAATTGGTTTATTTAATTAAAAAAAAAACGAAATTTTTTAATCGTCTGTGAGACAAAATATTAACAATTAAAATATGCATAATTAACATGCTGGAGATCACTACATATGACAAAATGCCATTACCTTTTGGAATATCTCAAAAACGGTTTTTACCATATTTTTAAAAAACTAATGCAACGTAGATCCAAAAATTATGAACTTTTTAGAAAAAAACCGGAATTTCTTGACCGTTTTGTTTAGAAAATACAGATTTTTTAAATAAAAACAATTTGAAAACATCTGACGCGTAATGGGGTACAGTGATCACAACTTGGCAACGCGCGATAATTCAAACCTAAGTTAGTTAGGTTAATTCTTCAGAATGTGACATTTTTTTAAATATATTTCTCGATATTTTTATTTATTTTCTCAGTGTGTTGGGATATCAACATAACAAACTGTATAGGTATGAGACTCACACTATATGAACGTTACTATACACCAGAACACAACCAGTAATACAACAAAATGAGCACGAATTATTACCCTTTAACAATTTATAGATAAGAAAGCGAGTCCTGACGAGAATTTTCTAACCGTAAGAACCGCTAAAGACAAGTTCTGACAAAGCAAAAAAAAAGTATCTACTTGTAAAATATAAGTTTAGCAATATTGATATAAATATATATATATATATATATATATATATATATATATATATATATATATATATATATATATATATATATATATATATATAATAAAAAAGCAATATGCGAGGCAGAGGATTCAACGCCGGTACAGTTGAGGGAACAACATATTATGTCTCACCACCAAACAGACCAAGAGAAGTTACAAACTTGGCTACGGAAGCCACTTCATGGACGGCATCCAAATGAGGTCAATCAGGACAATGTCGACAACTCGGCGTCGAACTACTGGTTGATTTCAGGACAGATGTTTCTGGAAACGGAGGGCTTCTTGTTGGCTATCCAAGACCAGGTTATTCCGACGAAGAACTATCGGAAGTTCATCATTAGAGATCCCTCAATAGAAAATGACCAATGCAGATATGGCTGTTGAACATCGGAGACAATTCAGCACATAACTGGAGGATGCCAAGCGTTTGCCGCAACCGAGTATAAGGAAAGACACGACTCAGTCGCTAAGATACTCCACCAAGAGTTTGCAGAAAAGTTAGACCTTTTACAGGTAGAAAAAGTGCCTTATTACAAGTACAATCCGGAGCCTATTCTTGAGAACAACCAGTTCAAGTTATATTGGGACCGAACGGTCCTCACGGATCAGACAGTAGCTCATAATAGACCGGACATTATACTAATAGATAAAATTTCTAGGCGAACTACACAACGAGAAGATCGCCAAATACAGAGATCTGGAGGTCCAAATCCGAAGACAATGGGCAATGAACAGCGTCCAAACGATTCCCATAATACTGTCAACAACTGGAGTGATACCAAAGAACCTCCTGCAGAACATCAAGGGACTCGGCCTTAATGAGCATCTGTATAAACCTATGTAGAAACCAGTTGTCCTTGCAACCGCGAGAACCGTCCGAAAGTTCGTGGGAAATACAGCAGACAACGTCACCTAGGACCCGATAACATGGAAAGGGTTCCCACAGAGCTTCATACTTTTGGTGTCTTTGTATGCCTGGTATGAGTGAATAATCCCTGGAGGGAGTGCGAAGCCGTTTGGCTTGTAAATCAGTATAAAAATAAAAATATTAAAAAAATATTCAGTGAATTATTCACGTGGGTGTTTATACTCGCTAATAAAGTACATTTTATAAATAGATTAAATTCTCTCGACTTGCTCCATCAAAGTTTCTATGCTAAAATCTCGAAAAAAATTTAAAAAGTATGAATTTTTTTATTAAGGATTGATTTAATGATGGTGATTTTTGATTTTTTTTTTATTAAAATCAACTCACCCTGCCAATCAACAATTTTTTCAGTTTTTATCCCACTTGCAATAAACCTATTTTATAAATATTGTTCTGGTACCGCCCCACAGAAGTCCTTAAAACATGTTGAAAATTTCATTAGTTATGCGTGAAGAAGCAAACAATTGTTTTAGATTTATTATGTTATGAAACGACAAACCTTGGACATATCGTTAATTATTATTAAAAAACACACTTATTTTTTTAAATAAATAGTTTTAAGTTGCTGATAAGCCTGGAAAAACAACTAAATACAAATTGGCCACCTAAAGTGTGTTGAATTCTAAAAATACAACAGGTATAACAATTTTTCGAGCAGTCAGCTTTTCTATGAAACCTGATAACCGACATATATCATTTTCTGTGGATCATTTTACTGCTAAAAAGTAAAAATAATGTTCTATTGGAAACCGTCGTGCACAAAACAGTTTCAGAGTAATAAAAAACATGTGGGAATCATCTGCGGTATTTTTTTCCTATTACTCGGCCGACAGAGTTTATTTTTCGAAAGTAAGTTTGATTTAAAATCTATTAATTTTCATTTTAGTTCAGAGTAGGATTAATAAATCTTTTCTCGTGGGTTTTTTACTGGCAAGTGTAACTTTTTATTATTGCGCTTCCGTGAATGAAAATTTTGAAATATGTAAACACTTAATTTGCTTTTGCTGTATCTTAGTAACCGACTTCTAAACGAAGGAGCTTCTCAATATGTATGTACACCGATTACTCCGGCACAGCGGCACCAATTTGAATGAAATTTTTTACGTTATGTTCAGGAAGTTGCGGCGGTGGTCCCATATTTTTTTGGACGAAATTGGTGCAGTAAAATCCAAGATGGCGCTGACAATATGACGGCCAAACAAATTTATTGTGTCCGATTTTCTCCCAAATTGGTATGGAGGAATTTTCGGGAATATACACAACGAATCTGAAATTATTTTTAAAAAATTCAATATGGCGGACAAAAAAATTTTCTCCGTTTTTTCCAAAATTGGTGAGGGGGAATTTTCGGGGTCGCACATAACGAATCCAAAATATTTTTAAAAATTTGATATGGCGGATCGAAAAATAAAATATTTATAAAAAAAAATTGAACCGACTTCTAAAAATGCGCTAAAAAGTGAAAAATAACTATAAATGTTTATATGAAATTGAAATTTTTGAAGTCGGCGCCAAATTATTTCTAAATAAAATATATAACTACTAATATGTACAAATTATGGTAAGAAAGCAATTACAAATAAAGTATTTTTTAATCTGTTTATGTGAATCACATTTTGTCAGGTATTAGTTTGGCACCGACTTCAAAAACTTCAATTTCATTTAAAAAATTATAGTTATTTTTCACTTTTTAGCGCACTTTTAGAAGTCGATTCAATTTTTTTTATAAAAATTTTATTTTCTTAGAATATTTAGTTACAGATATATTTCATATATAATGTCCTAATACCTAAGTCTGAACTGTTTTTGACATTTTAAATTTTATGTCAAAAATGACGCTTGCAGGCCTAAACACAACTGTCAATTTCTCCTATATGAAAACCTTTATTATTTAATTGGGGTCTGTTTCTTTCTAGTAGGGGATCTACTTTAGTGTACTGTGTTGAAAAAATCGTTAAAAGGAAAATTTTTTTACCAACACGATGTCACCCCATCACAACCGTTCCGGTTACCAACTTCTGACAAGCAACATTTTATGATAAGTAGATTTGCCAACAATGGATCTTTTTTGTGGCCTCCTAATTTAACTGTCTTAGATTATTTTATATGGGGAACAATATAAAACATCGTTTATTGCAATCAAGTGACAACGATGGAGGAGTATATGGTAAGGGGTAAAGGACGCGTTCGAATTCGTCATTATTTCAAAAACTGCAAATTTTTGAGATGGGCAACTTTATACAAAGTCACCCTTATTTTTGATGCTAAATAAGATAACATTATAAAAATGGGGGTTTTACATTTTAAAAAATTGACTTTTATTGATTTTTTCAAGTTAATTTTTAATGTTAGTTTTTGACCACTCTGTATTTATTTATTATTAAATAAGGCTTTCATATAGGGCAAATTGATAGTTATATTTAGGCCTGCTAACGCCACTTTTGATATAAAATTTAAAATATGTCAAAAACAATTACAGTTAAGTATAGGACATTCTACGCAAAATATGTAATCTAAAAATTGAATGACATATTGGGCGTTCTATTTAAAATAAACAAGAATGCATCAACTTCCAGTGTAACAGGAAGTGCCACCATCTTGAAAATATTTGAGCCGAATTGCCCTCATTTTATAGTAAGCTGCCAAATTTTAAAAATTTTCCAAACTTTATTTTCCGAGCAATCAATCGCGGCAGTTCTCGTGGGACACACAGTATAATTTAAATTATTTCAATATCATTAGCTAAACCAGATTATTACAAAAAAAAAGACCTATACAATACTAGTATTCCGAATATATAGGAATATTTACAATATTCTTCCTATATTTAGGTGGTTATTCCTTTAAGATCACAAGCATTACAACACTATCCTAGTTCCCAGGCCACAAACATCATTTGTATGTTCCAAAATATACTGTTTGTTTATAAAAATCGTAATCAAATGTTTATTTAAAAGTAAAAATTTATTAAATTTCTGTGATCGATGATTTATGCTCATTTAAAAAGGTTTTCAAATTTCTTATATTCTTTAATGATGTACTTTTTACATTCACTCTTAAATTTATATCATTCGCCATACTTCTCAGCCTCACAAGATTCATGTTATATATTTTAGGCCCTAAATAGGCAGAACTTTTCATATTTATATTATTATGACTTATTGGGATCTGTATATTATTTTTTCACCAAGTTTGATAACAGTAATATAGGGCATTCTTACAGGCAGCATTTCTATACATTACATATAACACCAGAAATTAACAGTTCACTGAAATACAATCTATTCAAAGCATTATTAAGAACATTATTCCCCAGACCAAAATTTTATCACGAATCAGGTATTCAGGAAGGCTCTTATGTAATATGATAAGAAGTCTCAGACTTAAAATTTCTCTAAGGATATAGGTTTGTGTATTAAAAATTTAATTTTTTTTAAAAAAAGATAGCTACGAAATAACTTCCTCGCGGTTCTCTTAACCCCATAACGGCTTTGCCAAATCTAAAAAGACAGCTGCACATTTATTCCCAGTGTATAAGTATTAAAGGCAAATATTTGAAAATCAATAAAACATTTTTTTTTCGTTCCTCGTTTTTTTAAAAACCTAAAAGGCTGCCCTCGTATTGACCTTTTTTTCATTCTTGAACCACTATTGGTGGTTCGACGGTGATCTCGTAAATCCATAGCGCTTAAAAATAAATTATATATGAAATATAAATATTCGCAGCTTCAATCTGATTACGAAGCATATGCCAACGTTCGACGTGAAGTCAAGTTCAAGACCGATATGTGTTACCTCCTTTATATTTCTAACACGGAACACCTTATACCACAAAATATTAAGCACTTTTGGTCATTTGTCAACAACCTGAGAAAGGACTCGGGTCTGCCTGCTCAGGTGAGGTACAATGGTTCAATGTTGGACAGACCTGAAGACATCTGAGGTCTTCGCATCACATTTCCAGTTGGCATATTCCGGAAGTAATATTGATGCGAGATTGGATGGTGCTGGCGCGGTTGGTTTTGCCGGCGTTCTCTCTAAGCACCACTTCTGCCTTGAGGAAATTTTAGAAAAACTAAATCTGCTTGATATATCTAAAAAAGCTGGTCCCGACGGTGTTCCTACTATAATGCTAAGAAACTGCTCAACTTCTCTTGCCACACCACTGCAAAGGATATTCCAGCGTTCATTAGACTCCGGCTATTTCCCGACGGTATGGAAATTTTCCATCCTTCTACCTATTTTTAAATCAGGTGATAAGTGTGATGTAGCAAACTATCGTGGAATCTCAATCTTGTCTGCAATTCCTAAACTTCTTGAGTCAATTCTGACCGATGAAATCTTTAATACCTACAAGCGATATATCAATCCTGAACAGCACGTATTTTATCAGGGACGTTCCACTGTAACGAACCTCGCAATTTATCAGAATTTCCTAGTCAAATCCGTTGAACAAGGGCATCAGATTGACGCAATTTACACCGATTTGTCTAAAGCGTTTGACAGCATTCATCATCTACTGCTACTCAAGAAGCTGTCTGAGATCGGTATCTCGGGAAATGATTTAAACTGGATCAAATCTTATCTCAGCGATAGACGACAGCACGTGGAGGTGTGCGGGTCCCTATCCAGTGAAGTAATGGCTACTTCTGGTGTCCCTCAGGGGTCACACATTGGACCGGTTCTGTTTCTTCTGTTCATCAACGACGTTACCTCCTGCTTTGTTTCCTCTCAGGTCCTATTATACGCCGATGATCTGAAATTTAACAGCATTGTTTACTTAGATCATAACCACTTACAAACTGATCTAGATTGTTTCGTCGACTGGTGTGCTTCAAATCATCGAAAAACAAACGTCTCCAAATGCAAATGTATCAGCTTCTTCAAGTGCGATCACCCAATTGTTAATTCATATGAAATACTGGGTCAACCCGTCGAATCTATCAATGATTTGGGAGTAATTTTCACGAAAGTTTTGCAATTCAACGCTCATATTGACAGCGTCACGATCAAGGCTCTAAGAATGCTGGGTTTTATTAAACGATACTCGAGACATTAATGACACTAGAGCTCTGACTTGTTTATACAACTCGCTTGTTCGCAGCATTATATGGACTCCCAACTATGTCACCCACAAAAACAGACTCGAGAGAGTACAAAATATATTCATGAAATATCTACTATATAAGCACCATTTTCCATCACACGGCTTAGCTTATGAAACAAGATTGATTTGTGTGGACTCAAGAGTCTGGAGAGCAGAAGAAGAGATGCTATGTTTTTGTTACTGTTCAAAATATTTAATAACATAATTGACTGCGACATATTGCTGAGCGAGATTAATCTTAGGGTCCCACCAAGGCGGACTAGGCTGCAACGGCTGTTCCAGGAAAGTTATCATCGCACTACGGCCAGTCCACCTTCATAAATAGATTAATGGTTAAATATAACCGGTTTTATATGGACTGTGACATTTTCAAGGACTCACAGCGAAGGATTAAAACGATTATAATGTTTAAATGATATACTTTGTTGTACATTCTTCTTTTTTTTCTTGTGAATTTTGTTTGACTGTTTGTATTTTCTTTTTGTTTTTTGTTATTGTTCTGTATCATTTCCCATACCAGTCAGAATGTATCATTCTGTAGTGTATGTAATTGGATAAATAAAAAAAAAAAATAAATAAACTATTATAAATTTGTTCTTTTTCGATTTTATTTCATAACACTTTTTGGTACTTTTTTTTTAGATAAATCGTGTATTTAACGACGAAGAAGCGCTCATCAACAAAAAACTACCCAAAGAATTGCTGCTGAGAATATTCTCTTACTTAGATGTGGTCTCGTTGTGTCGATGTGCTCAAGTCTCGAAATCTTGGAATGTTCTAGCATTGGACGGCTCAAACTGGCAAAGAATTGACTTGTTTGATTTCCAAAAGGACGTAGAGGTAAGATTGTGTGCAGTTGCACAAAAACTTCACCTTCTAGAATGATCTAGTGAACTAAAATATTAATTTAAACGTTGACGTGGAAAGTTATAAATACAGTTTTTGTAGTTTTTAAGAATAGTCTGTAAACTTGTTTGCCATATATCTTGTTTTTATTTAGTAGCATATTAACAGATCAAATAAATACAATCCATTACAAAAATAAAAAATACAAACACTATTTAAAACAGAATCAGAATTTAAAAACTACAAATCTAAGTATGCATTAAAGTGCTTCAAAAGACAAGTATTGACAGTTGACAATATTAACTAGTTTTTCAAGGATTGTAAAATTTTTAATTTAAAGATAATAACTGGCAAATGAAAAATATCAATCTCGGTAGGAACTGAATTCATTTCCCTACACATTCGAGAAATAGGACTGTTAATGCCATAATTCGTTCGGTGATATATCACCTCAAACAAATTGTGCGCTCTAAATGCTCTTTGAGGAACCGATAATCCAATATTATTGAGTAGCTCAGGAGAATCAATACAAGAGTTAACAATCTTATAAAGTAGAACGAGGTCAAGATATATGCGTCTCACACACAATGGTAGCAACCTCAAAGCATCGGCAGTATCATCATATACAAACCGCTCCTGCTGCATTCCATGTTTAAAAGCAATGAAACTTAAAAACTTTCTTTATACTCTTTCCACTTTTTTTTTGTATGTAAAATAATGAGGTGACCAAACTTGGTCGCATATTCTAAGGTTGATCAAACTACAGAGCAGTATATCACTTTAAAACAGTGTACTCAATTAAAATCTGTAAGCATTCTCTTCACAAATCCGAGCAACTTCAAACCCCTGTTCACAATATTATCAATATGTGTGTCGAAGCAAAGGGCCCGATCAAATGTAACACCCAGATCCTTCACACATTCAACACGATTAATCATGTTATTATCAAGAAAGTAATCAAAAGTTATCCAATCCCTCTTACGATCAAAACTTATAATGGAGCATTTATTAACATTGAGGTGCATAAAATTTAACTTACACCATTCAGAGAATCGAGCTAAATTCTGCTGAATGCCCTCGCAATCGTTGTTACTCCCGACAGCCCGAAATATCTTTAAATCATCTGCATAAAGAAGACATGTACTGAAAGTTATGATGTCCTCAATATCGTTAATACAGCAGTTCAAAAGGAGGCGAGCGAGGTGAGCACCTTGAGGAACACCAGAGGTAACATACATATCAGATGATTCACAGTTATTAATTTTTACTCGCTGTACTCTATCAGACAGGTAACTATTTATCCATTGTAGAAATGATCCATGGATGCCCAAGCCTTCCAGCTTGTAAATTAGAAGTTGATGGTTAACCTTGTCGAAAGCCTGGGAGAAGTTGGTGTAAATAGCATCCACTTGACACCTCCCCTCCAAAGCCTCCACCAAGTACTGCTCATAAATAAGCAGATTAGTAGTAGTCGATTGACCTGCCATAAAGCCATGCTGTGAAGTCGCTAACACATGCCTAAAAAGAGGACACATCTTTTGGTAAACAGTACCCTAAAAAATCTTACTAAATAGTGAAAATTTCGAAATTCCACGATAATTTTCGACGTTAGCTCTGTCTCCATTCTTTATGTGTGATAAATCAATATTTTTCTGCACCGATAGGTAAAGTTTATCTTTTGCAAACGTTGTTAGATTTTTATCAGTATCGATATCTGGCAAATTATTCACAGAAAGAAGGAATAGCAAATAGCCTAAAAAGGACCGCAGAGGTATTCTTTATTTATTTTTGTGAAGATCGGACTGCGTTTATAACTACTAACTGTAATTTGTGATTTAGATATCATGCCAATCACTTACAAACCTTAGCCCTTAATCTATAGCCTTCAATTTTGAATAGCAGAAGCTCATGATCTACAAGATCAAAAGCCTTGTTCAGATCCACAAATACACCCAAACTTTTATTTTTTCATTTAATTGGTTACTTAAACGCTCCAGTCTCTGTTGACTTTTTCATTTGCTGCCATTTGGTCAATATATCAGAGCTAATCAGAAAGTTGTTAAACATTACCTTTTCAAAAATTTTTGCTTGTATCGAGAGTACAGAAACCAGTCTATAGTTGCAACAATCTTCTGTACTAACTTTTTTATGCAATGGTATAATTTTGGTAACCTTTAACATTCTCTGGAAAGACAGTACTTAAAGACTTAAAGTTAATTTTTTTCTTAAATACACAACCTCTGCTGTTTTGTAGCGTTTGCGAGATTCTAAATGTGAGCATGTTTTCCATTATTATCCTTTATTTTTTAGGGACCCGTTATAGAGAATATCTCCCGCAGATGTGGAGGGTTCTTACGGAAACTGTCATTACGAGGTTGCCAGTCAATCGCAGACGGCTCAATGAAAACGTTAGCTCAACTGTGCCCAAACGTAGAAGACCTTAATTTAAATGAATGCAAAAAGGTACTTTTCTAGAACAATTTAATAAAGAACATAAGCAAAGAAGTAACATTTTAATAAAATCAGATTATATAGTTTTTGAAAATAAGATCAAAAGTGGGATTCCCTAACAGAAGAAGCTCCTTTTTTCTTTAAATGCATATTTAGACAA
This sequence comes from Diaprepes abbreviatus, assembly GCA_034092305.1. Classification (NCBI taxonomy): domain Eukaryota; kingdom Metazoa; phylum Arthropoda; class Insecta; order Coleoptera; family Curculionidae; genus Diaprepes; species Diaprepes abbreviatus. The sequence continues at coordinate 5,618,250 of JASJET010000211.1, read as the reverse complement.
GAACACACCGTGTATCTATTTACACGAGTTATTTCAAGCATTATTTTCACATCGCATAATTTTTTTCCCGTTAATTCAGAAAAACATTCATGTTTATATTTACAGAAAAAGGTAATAAAAATCTTATCAAAAGTGCAATACAGTGAACCACCTATGAACTTTTTGTTTGCCTTCTAAACCGTAGTTCACACTGTTCTTAATAATAGAAAAAGAATGCCAAATTTTTCTTTTTGAAATTTCCAAATCTTTGGTCTGAATATCGCATCTAGCAAGGTCAACTTTTCTTTTGGTAGGTAGACCCGACTTTCGGTTCGTTTCGACCTTTCTGGATCTCATCAGTTGGACGAAGAAGCGAGGGGAGGGTTTAAAAATAATGTAAAACATAAACACAGGTTTTTGTTTTATTTCCCTTATATTTTGTAGTTAGAACACACAACGCGGTTTGCTACGATGTAGCTTCGGATATTTGATGTACTTTGAATAGTTACTCTTTAAGATACAATTTTGTTTACCTATTCTAGGTACTAAAATTTAAATTAAAAGGGTAGATTACCTCAGGTGTTTGTTTAAAGGTCATAGACAATGTTTCTTGCGAAGTAGTAGATATCTGTTGGACTTCCATTGTCTTTATTTTTATTGGATATCACGACGTTTCGGCTAGTAGTTATCTCTAACCGTTTTCAAGTGAAACTAAATAAATCCCTTAGCTACATGACTATTTATACTAAAAGTAAATGTAGTAGAGTATGACTGAGATGGGTGCAGTCATGCCTGTTATGGCAAAATCATATTTTTTATGCTGCATTTGGTTTTAGTTTACAATTACTAAGAAGTGGTTTCCACACTTCTCTTATATCTAAAGATGGTTTACTAAAACAACTCGGGTTCTGATATATAACCGCGGCTTCTTTGAATTTCCGTTTTCTTCAATGTTGTTCTCGGTGTAGTATTTTAGCTTCAGACCATTTTATGTGGTGTCCATGAGTCCAGGTATGGTTGGCGGCACCAGATTTTTCTGTTTCTCCTTGAGATGTGCATTTTTGGTGTTCTTTGATCCTTACGTCAAGAGGTCTCTTTGTTTCGCCAATGTAGAAATTGCCACATTCACATGGTATCTGATATACACAGTTGTTAATGTCTCTTTGAGTTGTTGGTTTGACCCTAGTGAGCCGACTTCTCAGAGAATTATTTGAATTGAAAACAACGTTGATTTTGTATCGTAGGGGATGTTCAATACTGGTTTTCGTTCTTCATTCGTTGTCGATATTGTCCTATTTCTGCGTTGTCCAAGAAATTTATCCACTAGATATACTGGGTATCCGTTGGCTGCCAGATCATTTTTAATGTAATCTATCTTTTTCTTCAAGTTCTCGTTGGAGTTGCAGAGAGCAAGACATGCCCTTACGACGTATCACGAGTTCCCGGAACTCTCTGACTTCTGAACTTGCCAAATTTCTTCTTCCAATCCTGAGACCATTACAAGGAAATACATCGTCCTGAGTTAAGAACTCGCAACATTTCGTAGAAAATATACGTGAAATAGAAGTACAACCGGAAGACCATTTTATTAGCTTTGACGTGGAAAGCCTATACACCAACGTTTCAGTTAAGGACTCACTAAAAATCATAAGAAAGAAACTTGAAGAAGACCAGACCTTAGCAGAAAGAACATCTTTACCACCGCACGCCATTATGGACTTGTTGGAAAGTTGTTTGACTAATTCCTATTTTCAAGAAAAGAAAAAATTCTACATCCAAGATGATGGACTACCGATGGGATCTTCACTCTCACCGGTGGTCGCAAATATTTTCATGGAATGGTTCGAGCCGTTTGCAATTGAATCCACAACTCAGAAACCAAAGTTATGGCTCAGATACGTAGACGATACTTTTATTATTTGGAGTGGAAACGACGAAGAACTTCGAAACTTCCTTTTTCATCTCAACAATATCAGCCCAACTATTAAACTCACCATGGAGAAAGAAGTAGAAAATAAATTACCATTCTTAGATGTCTTGGTTGAAAGAAATGGCAGACAAATTCGAACTTCGGTTGACAGAAAAGCCACACATACAGGACAATACCTTAATTATTCATCTAATCACTCCAACAACACCAAACAAGGAATTATAAGAAATCTCGTAGATAGAGCCTTAACTCTCTGCAACTCCAACGAGAACTTGATGAAAGAGATAGATTACATTAAAAATGATCTGACAGCCAACGGATACCCAGTATATCTAGTGGATAAATTTCTTGGACAACGCAGTATTGAACATCCCCTATGTTAAATGCATTTCAGAAAAAATTAGAAGGATAGGAAAACGATATAAAATCAACGTTGTTTTAAATTCAAATAACTCTCTGAGAAGTCGCCTCACTAGGGTCAAACCAACAACTTGAAGAGGCATGAAGAACTGTGTATATCAGATACCATGTGAATGTGGCAATTCCTACATTGGCGAAACAAAGAGACCTCTTGACGTAAGGATCAAAGAACACCAAAAATGCATATCTCGAGGAGAAACAGAAAAATCTGATGCCGCCAACCATGCCTGGACTCATGGACACCACATAAAATGATCTGAAGCTAAAACACTACATCGAGAACAACACTGGAGAAAACGGAAATTTAAAGAAGCCGCGATTATACATTAGAACCTGAGTTGTTTTAGTAAACCATCTTTAGATATAAGAGAAGTGTGGAAACCACTTCTTAGTAATTGTAAACTAAAACTAAATGCAGCATAAAAAAAAATGGCTGTACCCATCTCAGTCACACTCTACTGCATTTACTTTTAGTATAAATAGTCATGTAGCTAAGGGATTTATTTAGTTTCACTTGAAAACGGCTAGAGATAACTACTAGCCGAAACGTCGTGATATTCAACAAAAATAAAGACAATGGAAGTCCAACAGATATCTACTACTTCGCAATTACTTCAGGTGTTACAACAAATTAAATTGACCTTGTACATAATGCAATAAATGATTTGGTTTTTCCTAAATATTAATGGTTTTATCTACGTACTACCATAAATCAGAAATTACATGTTTTTTTTTTGTTTTATATTACTTGGAAATTCTCTCTGAACTCTTATGAAAAAAGATTTAATAGAGGTAACTGCTTAAGTTCGATTTGGTCATTTAATAGTATTTTTGAATTTTTTAAACGGTTTATCTCGAGACTCTGATATAGATTTAGTTTTTGTCCTTTCTTTTCTAGGTGCAAAATTTTAACTTCGTCATTAAAATTATTGTTTTCATGAATGAGGTGGTTTACATATGTTGAGTTATTTTTGTTAAGGAAGAAACTGCTTTTATGTTCTGCTAATTTTATTTTAAATGATCTGCCTGTTGGCCCTATATATGTTTTGGGGCACGAACCGCATTGTAATTTGTAGACTCCCGATTTATTTTCCTTATTGTTTTTTGCTTTGGCATTTTTTATATATTTTCCTCAAGAGTTGTTATTTCTATATGTTACTTTTATGGTTTTTTTGGTTAAGAATTTTTTTTATCTTTTCTGAACGGTTGCTAAAATAAGATATTGTTTTGAAGGGACCTTTTTTGTAGGGGGTAAACTTCAGAAATGGTTTTGTTTTTTAGTTTATTGAACGTTATTGAATCTATCATATAAGGAGAGTAGTTGTTATTGACTGCTTTTTGTTTTATTAAATTTAATTATTTGTTAAAATTATTTGGAGATAAAGGAACATTGGTAAGCCTGTGGATCATACTGTGATATGCTGCTAATTTGTGTTGTTTTGGATGCAGAGAAGAATTATGGATTGTTGTGTCCGTGTGTGATAGTTTTGGTAGATGGAAAATTCATGTTTGTTTGAGTTTTTTGTAATTGTTAAATCTAAGAAATTAATTGAATTATTTACTTCTGTTTCTATTATGTATTTTATATTTTTATGTATTGAGTTTAAGTATTCTAGAAAAGCATCTAGTTGGCTGTTTGTTCCCACAAAGCACGCTATAATATCATCTACATATCTGTACCAATATAAACAATTATGTATCGTTTTATTATTGTGTATAGTTGTTTCAATGTCATTCATAAATATTTCTTCTAGTAAGGGGCTTATTGGGCTTCCCATCATGAGACCTTCCGTTCTGCTAAAAAATGCATTGTTAAAGGAGAAATAATTTTGACTGAGGCAAGTTTCTAAAAGATTAATGATATCTGTTTGAATAATCGGGTTTACTTTATTTTTGATTAGTATGTTTCTTATTAAGTTGACTGTGTATTTTCGTGGGATACTGGGAAACAAATTTTGAACGTCAAAGAAAATGAGTTTTGCATTTTCTAGAAGATCTATATTTTTTATTTTATTAATTAATTGCAAAGAATTTTTAATAGGATATTTTGGTGAAAAATTACAGTATGTTTGTATGACTTGTAAGAAAACTCGAAATTTTATATTCTGGTGCCGACATGTATGATACCACTAGTCTAATGGGAAAGTTTTCTTTGTGTAATTTAATCAAGGAATATGACGTGGGATTTGTGGGTTCATTTTAGTGAATTTATAAATTTCGTTCTGCGATATTAAGCTAGATGCTTTTTCTATATCTATTTTAATATCTTCAAAATTCAAAGCCTAAGGGTTTGATTTTAGTGAATTTTAAATAGTCCATCGAATATCCTTTGTTCTAATGACTCAACTAAGTGTTGATGTCACTCCAAGGGTATCCAATTGTGCTATCCTGAGATTACTCCAAAAGTTTCTGACGACAAGAACAAGGACGACAAGAGCCAAATTACTAATGTAACTAAATTTTTTTACTGATAGAGTTGTATGCTTGGGGTCATGACCTTGTTAATGGCACACCCAAATAACGGTATATTTTCATCAGCAAAAAGAAACATGTGATTTCCCATGATAGTTTTATATTTTTCTTCATCTAAAATTCCTTCAATGCTTAACTAGAGGTTCGATTTCACGCCAAGAAAAGTTTAGTCAGACCACAATACATTCTTTGAATAATTTGCATTTTATTTAGTTTCCAGTAAACTTCGGTCTTCCTGTCAATTTGGACCATTTTTAAAGTTATACCTTATTAGCCAACTAGGCAGTTTAGAACTTTGAAAAAGTCTGACTTTCTTAAAGAAAATCGTCACGCACGCTCAAGACTTCGGGCGTTTAATAATTCTGATTCTTTTTAGATAACAGACACAACCTCCAACGCTCTATCAAGACACTGCTCCAAATTACAAAAATTAAATTTAGACGGTTGTTCGGCCGTAACGGATCATTCTCTGAAAGCGTTGAGTGACGGCTGTCCAAATTTGACGCATATAAACGTTAGTTGGTGTAGTAATATTACAGAGAACGGAGTCGAAGCATTAGCGAGAGGTGAGAGAACAACTAAATGTAAGTTATTCTTAATTCCAATCAAATTTTAGTTTTTAAATTGGGTCTGGAAGGTTTTTGCTATACTTATATGCTTATAACCATAAAATTGTATGTTTATATTATTTATAACAGATGAAGCAACAATATTCAGCTCTCGTAAGTATATTGTATAATGTTAATCAAAATTGTATTTTGTGTGGCTCATGTGACGTACAATTAATTCTACAAAAACGTGTTGACAAAATATAACTACCTAAAAAGTTAACGTACAAAAGTCTAACATTTTTGAAGACACTGGTTTTCGATCTGTGACCTAATTGATAGATCCACAGATCCCCACGTAAGGAAATATAGAGGCAAATCAATGGCGCAAGATGACTGTACCGTGCAGCCATCTACTAATCAATCCATTGACTTCTGGGAGATAACTAGTGACATATATTCCACCAATAAATTATGTACATTAAAAAGGGCCCCTTTAATTTTTTTGTTTGTCTTGTTTACAAAGTCAAACAGTAATTATTCAAAAATCCAAGAAATAACTTTAATTAAGAAAAAATCAAGAGCAAAATATACACTACCATTTTAAATAAGTACAAGTTCCACATGAATAATTTGCTTTAAAAAATATGTTCAAAATAATCTCATTATACAAAAAAATACATAACTTAAGCATAATGTAAACTTTTTCTAATTTGAAATTGAGGAAGTGAGGTAGAAAAGCAAATATTTTCAGAACTACTACTGTTCGAACTATAAGTGAACCTATCAAATTTAAGGCTTAGTTTATCCCTTCGATAAAATAACTAAAAGGTAGACTATCAACAAAATAAAAGTTTATTGAAATAAAAAGTACACAAATCTTTAAATACAAGAATTTTTATTTAGTCGAATAACAAATCTGGTCTGATGCCCTTTTCAGCCATGTTTGGATTGAAATTTCCTCATTCTTCTGACTTTTTCCAGTCCTGTTGTCTCTGTAGATCCTAATAACAAACTGATTTTAATATTATAGGATAAAATTTATCATTTGTGGTAGTAAATTTTTTGATATTTTTGCGAATTTTTATAATTGTCCTCTACTATAGAATCGTGACTTATGCAATTTCAAGGTTAATATATATAATGAAAGACAGAACTTACTCATAATAAGTCTCACCAAGTTGGAATCGTAGAACTTTCTTTTTCCTTTTCGTACTAATCAACTGTACATGGTAATTTTACAAGCTCGCTTTACAAAGTCATAAATGCTACGTACTCCCAGTTTTGAAATTTCTAAAACCTTAAACAAAATTACTTCTTGTAATTAACACAACTCTATTTTCTATGTTCTTTAAATATAAATCAATCATCAGAAACAAAATAAATCTTACAGGTTTCATTAGTGGAGCACTCCATAAACAAACATTTCGCCTTCCACTTCATTAGTAATATTTCTTGTAATATTTAGGACCGGGTCTGGATGAGCTGTGCAAGCCTTTTTCGCATAGATAATATTTTTGAAGATTTCATTTCATACTTCTAACATAGAGTTACTACAAAAATATAAACGGCAAAGCATTCGGGAATTTCCTGTAACACGACCTATAAATAACGTTACTGTTTTTCCTAAGTACATATGATTCTCGATCTTACCTTAAGTATTACATAAACACGAATAAAAAATATTTTTAGAGGCACATAGATAAATCAACTATTTTAATAAAATTCTTTCAAAAGCTAAATTTTCACAGTCGGCACCCCAACAACATTAAAAATGAATAATGACATGACGAAACACAAATACAAAACTGAAAAATGACAGTGACAGAAACAAAAGGCGGGTTTTTTAAAGTTATAGTTTCGCTGGCATCATATTTATGTGTGTCATTGTTATCGGTACATCAAACAGTCTGTGACAAAAAGCACTAAATTATTGATAAAAAAGATCATGCAAAAGTTCTATTAACCAAGGTCGCAGTGAGGCTACTAAAAATTTGTCGTTCAATCAAAAATTTTAACCTCAACTTGTATTCAGCTGAGCTCAGTGCGGCGTTGCAAACTTATTTATTACCCAACTGCGACAAAATCCATAGGGAAGGAAATGCTTTTTAGTTTTTATCAACTAAATTATTCACAACTGTATTTATTTTCATATAAAATGTAGTATGTAGACTTTTAAAAGATATCTTAAAGACGTTGTATATAGACGTCTTATGGACGTCTTTAAAACAACGTCTATAAGACGCCTTATTTATGTCTTAAGACGTTCAGACATAATCTGGATATAAAAACGACGTCTATAAGACGTCTAGTGCTGTGTGGGAAACCACTATTTTATATTTTCAATACATCTATTCTCACAGGTAGCTTTCCGAGTAAATTGAGATACTCTTGTAGGATTGCGGTTCACAAGAGTGATCATCTCTCATCTCGTCATTTAGTTAACTTTTCGAAAAAGTTGTAAAATTCAGATTCTTAGGGTTCTTAGAGTGAAATCAGGTTTTTAGCTCCTGCCAGCACAGTTTTAGACAAAATCATGATACAACTACTACCGGATTTGGGTTGTTGGACGTGGTGTATCGAGAGTTGGATGGATCGGGACTGGTGCTGTGTCTATTCTTTGACTTTACTCGTGCCTTTAACTGTGTGACTTCCAATAACATGCTCGCGTAATTAGAGGCAGTGGGAATTCGGAGACTGTGTAATGAATGGGTGGGCTCATTTCTGACAGGACGTAAGATGACTGTCAAGATCGACAATACTTTTTCTTCTACAAGGAGACTTTCTCTGGGGGTACTGCAGGGCTTTACATTCTCCTCGTTACTGAGCTTGATTTTCATCAGTGATCTTTCTAACTGTATAACATGTGAAAAATCTCAATTAGTCGTATTTGCTGATGATTCCTGTGTGGTAGTAGACGCTCTGAACCATGAGGAATTACAAATTGTGGCAGTTTGAGACATAGTGTAGAAAAAAACGACTTTTGATAAATGCATCCAAGATCGTTTACATCCATAAAAAGGAAGAAATTTATAAATGAAGAGAAAATCTCTAAATTAACTTTAGGTTGTTTTTTGGATGATAAATTTTTTCGGTTAAGCCTCATACACTATGTTGACAGTAAGCTGAATTCGCTTTGCTTTTTCTGTACAAAATCTCAAAGCTATTTTCGATAAAAAAAACAATTTTTAAATGGAATAAAACAAAGATAAATTTTTTAAATTGACATGAAATTTCCTTTATTCGAAAGATAACCTTCTGGCATTATAATTTAAATATGACTTCTGGCATATGACCGCCACAGCTGGCTCGGACGTAGTCTAATCTGGAGGTCCAATTTTCGATGATTTTTCCCAACATTTGTGGCCATATATCGGCAATAACGCGGCGAATGTTGTCCTCCAAGTGATCAATCGTTTCGGGCTTATCGGCGTAGACTAGCGACTTCACATATCCCCACAGAAAATAGTCTAGCGGCGTTAAGTCGCACGATCTTGGAGGCCAATTCACGGGTCCGAAGCGTGGAACTATGCGGTTACCAAACGTTTCCTTCAATAAATCAATTGTGGCACGAGCTGTGTGACATGTTGTGCCGTCTTGTTGAAACCACAGCTCCTGCACATCATGGTTGTTCAATTGATGAACGAAAAAGTCAGTACTCATGGCTCTATAGCGGTCACCATTGACTGTAACGTTCTGACCAGCATCGTTTTTAAAGAAGTACGGACCAATGATTCCACCAGCCCATAAAGCACACCAAACAGTCAGGTTTTCTGGATGTAACGGTGTCTCAACATACACTTGAGGATTATCATCACTCCAAATACGGCAGTTTTGTTTACTGACGTATCCATTCAAACAAAAGTGAGCTTCATCGCTAAACAAAATTCGCTTATGAAAATCGGGATCAACGGCAATCTTGTTTTGGGCCCATTCACCGAATCTACGCCTTGCTAGGTGATCGTGTGGCTTCAATTCTTGCACGAGTTGGATTTTGTAAGCACGCAAAAGAAGATCTTTCCGCAAAATCTTCCATAAAGTGAATGGACATATATCCAATTCCTGTGCACGATGGCGGATAGACTGATTCGGGTCTTCCTCTACGCTACGCTCTACAGCAGCAATGACTTCTTCTGTACGCACTGTACGACGTCTCTGTGGATGCGTATTATCATTTAGAGTAAACGTGGTGCGAAAACGTTCCATAGTTAATCGAATTAATTGCTCTGATGAACGATTATGTTGACCATAAAATGGACGTAGTGCGCGATACGTATTTCGAACAGAACCATGATTTTCAAAATAAATTAGCACAATTTGGAAGCGTTGTTCAGGCGTCAGTCTATTCATGTTAAAATGCCAAACCAAACTAAACATAAATCACTTGACAGCTGACAAAATGACCGCCAGTTAAAAAAGTGTTGCCAACTTAAAGTTTGATACCTCTATAAAAAACACCCTTTATTTTGGTGCCAGTTTACTGATTGGGTGAGGGTATTTGTATTACAAAAATGTTTTAGTGGGGTCCTGCGAATAGTTGTCGTGTGCTTTGTTCTGGAAACTGCCTTCCGACATTTCCTTCTAGAGCTACCTTGGAAACTGTTATGTTTTTTTTAAAGAAATCCCATTATCTTTCCCTCATAAACTCATAATCACAGTACGAGGTACAACTCTAATATCTTAATTGATACGCATCAACTTTCAGGCTGTAAGACGGGGCTTAAATACTTATGTAGTACTATTTTTAATAAGTTATCCAAGAATCTCAAGAAGCTATCGATAAGGCAGTTTAAGAAAAATTGGTCTCATTTCTTTGTGTTGAGGCATTTTATTCCATCAGGATATACTTAGAAAGCTAGCTCTTTTTCTGAACTATTATGTTGTATTCTGTTGGTTACTTTGCATTGTATAGCTTTTTTATTGACATGTTAAATCCAATATAATATTGGCTTTTTTAATATAGATTGATTTTTTGATCGTGTTAAACCAAGATCTGGAAGATCATCGACATTTTTTGTCGGTCATACCTTTTCATCTACCTCGGTACAAAAGTTGGGACTTTCATATATTTTGCAGCAACCGCATTTCTGTTCTTTTTGTCTATACAGAAAAATTGCTTCGAATCTTCTATGATATTTCAGACTTCACGAAAATCAAGCCTCGAGTGTTAGATGTACCAAGTAAACAGGCCCGAACAAGTACAGTATTCAAATGCGCAGCAACACGTGGTGATGGAACTAATTGTATATATTAAATATTACTTAAATTCTTTAGAATCATTTATCAATGAACAAAATGATGTGCAAATTTTTCATTATTTTAAATAGATATTTAGTTCACTTTGAACCCTATACAGTGTATAGTGGCAATTGGGTGTTTTTTCTCATTATATAGAATATTTTTAGCGGTACGTAAAACCTCCTATTTATCTTTATCGTTTAATTTTTTTAGGATGTCCCAAATTGAAAAGTTTCATTAGCAAAGGATGTAAACAAATAACATCAAGAGCCGTTATATGTTTAGCGAGATTTTGCAACCAATTAGAAATTGTTAATTTATTAGGATGTGGTGTAAGTAAACCTCAGTTTTTGTTAATAATGCTCTTATATATAGAGTGTCGTGAAATATTATCAGAAAATTTATATTTCCAGACACGCTGTATAACAATAATTATTAATATTAATTCAGTTTAGTAGTATAAGATAAATTGCTTAACGTTTATGTTCCTTTATAGAGTATTAGAGACGAGGCTGTACAAGCTCTAGCTGAAAAATGCCCGAAAATACATTACTTGTGTCTCTCGAGCTGTGCGGCTCTGACAGACACGTCACTGATTGCGCTGGCGCAACAGTGCACCATGCTGTCGACCCTGGAGGTTGCCGGCTGCTCACAATTCACGGACGCCGGTTTTCAAGCGTTGGCTCGGGTAAGAAAATCACTTTTAAATAAGAAAAAAATATTACATCTATAACACGGAAATGATGATAAAAATCCATTATTTTGCATTTTTATACACTCTAGCCTGTATGCGCCAGAATAAATAATTACTTAGGCGGTCGGAAGAGTACGGAAATGGCGAACCCTTAAATCCCTTAGACAAGAGATCTCATAAGCTCTATCAAACCACAGACATGGGATAACTACTTCAAGAAACTTCTCACAGAAGACCGAGACATATTCTAGGAAAATGAAGAGTATCCAAACATTATAACAACCGGATCACCTGTTGGAGTTACATTGCAGGAAGTGAAGGAGGTCTGTAAAACATTAAAAAATGGTAAAGCATCAGGACCTGAAAACATCCCAGCAGAGTTAATTAAATATGGAACGGATACCCTATTTCATTACCTAAAAGAACTGTTCCAAAAATACATGAACGGAACACCAGTCCCAAAGGAATGGAAATTATCGTTTATCTCAACTATTCACAAAAAGGGAAGTAAAAACAACTGTCATAACTATAGAGGAATATCAGTGACAAGCAGCCTTAGCAAAATATATGGTAAAGGATATGGAATCCGAAGAACAAACAGGATTTAGAGCTGGTCCATAAGACTATAAACCACCTATTTTGTGTGAGCCAAATAATAGAAAAAAAGTTAGCATTTAACCAAGAGATCCATATGCTATTTGTAGACTTGAAAAAAGCATATGACAGCATACCCCTTAAAAAGTTATGGGAGGCTCTCAAAACGTCAAAAATCAGAATAGAAAATAAACTTACAGGTAGATTCCAAGTCAATAAAGGTCTCAGACAGGGATACTGCCTCTCCCCAACCCTTTTTAAAATATATTTAGATCAAACATTACACACATGGAAAAAAAATGGCAGGGAATGGGTATCCCAGTTAGAAATACGATGTATACGCTGTTTCGCGGAGGATCAGATCGTACTGGCCCAAGATTACGATGACTTGGAATACATGACGAGGAAATTAATACAAAAATACCAGAAATGGGGCTCGAGGTAAACATAACCAAAACTGAGTACAATAATTATAAATACTTGGGGATGAAGTTCACACAAAATGGAACAGTTGATCAAGCTATAAAAGAACGAAACACACAGGGCAGAAAAGCAATTACCCAAATATATCTAAGCAAAACAAAACGCTCATTTATAATACTATTATTAAAAGAATAGTCACATACAGCTCTGAAGTCTGGCAGCTAAAAGAAACCTCCGAGAAGACACTGTTAGCCACTGAAATGGATTTTTAGAGACGATCGGCTAGAAATTCCAGTAGAAACAGGCAAACCAACGACCGTATCAGAGAAATAATGGGAGTCACTGACACAATACTAGATGATATAAGAAAGAAACAATTAATATAGTATGGTCACGTGCAGAAAATGGCATAGGAACGTCTACCCAAACAAGTTCTAAGCTGGATACCGCAAGGGAGAAGAAAACGAGGGAGTATGGTATCTTATACTATACGCGAGTAAAATCTGCTATCTTATGAATTAAAGTGAGTACGCCACCTTAAATATGAAAATTTGAAAAATTTAAATTAAAAACCCCAGAAAACAAAGTTTTAGTAACAAATTTGAGTTTTTCAAAAATTTTAGTTCACTGCCTTGGAAATGACAGTTTTAAAATTCTGACTACATTCTCACGTATCTTGAAAATTCTCGACTAAAATTTGGATCTCGTTTCAAGCTCGCTATTTTTGCATGGGTTGGAAAGTCTGATCAGAAACCTTTATTTTGAGCCGCCATATTGAATTTTCCGTGGGTTGTACAAAGAAAACTGATATCACCTATCGAAAGAGCATCTCTTAAAATAGCCAGGGGACCATATAGACGAGACAACATCAAATTCCCTAAAAAGGAAATCAATCCCTTCAAGATTGGACGGTTGGCTGTTGACGGGTTGTTATGCCCAACTAATAAATTTTAATTGACGATATAAAAATGAAAAAATATATCGATATAAATCCAAGTATAGTTTGAAGAGGAAGACTAGTAATTTCAACTATCATATATAGTTTAGCGATAAACTTTAAACTTGCCCTTGGAATTGAGTACTTATTCTAAATGTAGAGTTTTTAGAATTAATCATCAAACTAAGAATGCCAAACCCTAGTCAGTAAGGATTATGTTCCCGAGAGCTCAATGTTTTAAAGCTGTCTTAAAAGTAAATACAAATTCAAGGATAGCAATATTAGCATTGATTCTGACCTTACTTTTCTCCAACGTAAATAAATGAAGGCCCTCTATGAGCAGCTTAACGAAAGAAAAAATAATGGTGAAACAGGATTAATTGTTAGATATAAGAATGTAAATACCCTCATTGCAAATTCAAGCCAATCATCTAACAGTGAACGGGCAACAGAACAACATAATGCATCAACTAATGTTCCATAAAACCATTGAAATAAAAAACAATTCACTGCCATTCGTACCAAATTAAATGATCTGAGCATAGCCGTAAATGTATGTACATATGACGTTATAATATTGGTGGAAACTTGACTTAATTCTGATTATAATGACGCTGAATTGGGATTTAAGGATTTTGGTGTTTACCGACGTGATAGTTTTACTTTTACTTGAAAATCTCGAGGAGTTAGCATATTAATTGCAGTATTTAAGAGCTTAAAATCAAAGGTAATGCAAGTAAGCACATATCGAGTATGTTTGTTTATTTATATTACCGCATCGACCTTTCTTACCTTTATTTATATTATCTTAACTTTTTATTAAACTATTGTAAAGTTGTAAAATGATTTTTTGTCGAAATAAAATAGGTAAATAAGAGAATTATGGAGAATTCTTTTGTTTAAATAAACTGCAAAAAGATTTTTAATTCAAGGTATTTTTTACTATTTTTAGAGTTGCCGATATTTAGAGAAAATGGACTTAGACGAATGTGTTTTAATTACTGATGCCACATTAATTCATTTAGCCATGGGCTGCCCTAGGATAGAATATTTAGTAAGTAATTTATATAGAATATAATTTTGTTTCTATTTGTTGACCGTGTAGTTATTAATTAGTTTTTACTTTTTTGGGTTTCGGTCATATTATTACTTTATAAAAATTAAGACATGTTTTTTCCTGACGTTTCGGTTTATTTTATTGATTAAACCATCTTCAGAGAATTACTGTAAATATGAAAAGGAATATGTAAATTTATGCTATATAAATTGAAAATTTTACTTTCTTACCTAATGTTAACAGGTGGTTCACTTGAACAACTTACATTTAACTATTTTATTACTTTAATACAAATATAGTTAAAAACTTCTTTTTTAATATAAATATAAATATAGAAAACTATTATTTTTTGAATGCATTTTTTACGCATCTGGTTTGTTTTGCTTTTGACAGAGTACTACTAAAGAGTTTGAAAGTTTCTAGACCATCTGCAATTTTATTGCCCTATTAGATTGGTATATACATTACTCAGGTCATTTGTGTCCGTTCTGAAATTCATTGTACCGGGTGTTCTTTTAATATGGATCATTTCTTTAATTGTTCTTTTTTTGTAATTAATTTCTTTGTCTAAAATCTCCACGTTGTTAAAATCGATGTTGTGCATGTTATCAATTGCATGTTTGGCTAAGGCGGTTTTATTATCGTTATTGTGATGTCTAATGCTGTATTTGTGATTTTGTATTCTATTTTTTAAATACTGTTTGGTTTGACCGACATATGTTTGGTTGCAATCTAAGCAACTGATCTTGTAAATGACATTTGTTTGTTCGTCTTTAGGGATATCAGGTTTAAGTTTTGTGTAAAGGTTTTTGAAATTATTCGAAGGTTTTTCAGCTATTTGGATATTGTATGGTTTTAGCACTTTTTTAATGGGATTAGTAATTTCTGGTATATACGGCAATGATATGTATTTTTGGGTTGATGGAACATTGCTTTTTGTTGGCTGATTGTTGTTATAGATTTTATCTACTCGGCTTTTTATTATGGGTTCACCAAATTTCTTTGGGTAATTGTTTTTCGCTAAAGTGTCTTTAACTTTTTTTAAATTTTGCGGTCTAAATTGTGGATGGGAAAAATTTGATAGCTCTATCAGTTAGTGCTGTGACCACACTCTTTTTGTATTTTGTGGGTGCTACAGAATTGTAATTTAGGTATCTCCCTGACCATACCGGTTTTGTGTACCAGTTTGTTTTTATTTTACCATTGTGGTCATATTGAATAGTAATGTCGAGGAAATTAATGGCTTTGTTATTTTCTTTTTCTAATGTAAATTGTATTTTATTATGATAACTATTAAATTTATTGAGGGTGTACTGAACTTTGTCTTCCGGTATGCATAATATACAGTCGTCGACGTATCTTTTAAAGAAAAAAGGTTTGTAATTTAGTTGTTTAATTACACTTTCTTCTAGAAGTTCCATGACAAACCTTTTTTCTTTAAAAGATACGTCGACGACTGTATATTATGCATACCGGAAGACAAAGTTCAGTACACCCTCAAAAAATTTAATAGTTATCATAATAAAATACAATTTACAATAGAAAAAGAAAATAACAAAGCCATTAATTTCCTCGACATTACTATTCAATATGACCACAATGGTAAAATAAAAACAAACTGGTACACAAAACCGGTATGGTCAGGGAGATACCTAAATTACAATTCTGTAGCACCCATAAAATACAAAAAGAGTGTGGTCACAGCACTAACCGATAGAGCTATCAAATTTTCCCATCCACAATTTAGACCGCAAAATTTAAAAAAACTTAGACACTTTAGCGAAAAACAATTACCCAAAGAAATTTGTTGAACCCATAATAAAAAGCCGAGTAGATAAAATCTATAACAACAATCAGCCAACAAAAAGCAATGTTCCATCAACCCAAAAATACATATCATTGCCGTATATACCAGAAATTACTAATCCCATTAAAAAAGTGCTAAAACCATACGATATCCAAATAGCTGAAAAACCTTCGAATAATTTCAAAAACCTTTACACAAAACTTAAACCTGATATCCCTAAAGACGAACAAACAAATGTCATTTACAAGATCAGTTGCTTAGATTGCAACCAAACATATGTCGGTCAAACCAAACAGTATTTAAAAAATAGAATACAAAATCACAAATACAGCATTAGACATCACAATAACGATAATAAAACCGCCTTAGCCAAACATGCAATTGATAACATGCACAACATCGATTTTAACAACGTGGAGATTTTAGACAAAGAAATTAATTACAAAAAAAGAACAATTAAAGAAATGATCCATATTAAAAGAACACCCGGTACAATGAATTTCAGAACGGACACAAATGACCTGAGTAATGTATATACCAATCTAATAGGGCAATAAAATTGCAGATGGTCTAGAAACTTTCAAACTCTTTAGTAGTACTCTGTCAAAAGCAAAACAAACCAGATGCGTAAAAAATGCATTCAAAAAATAATAGTTTTCTATATTTATATTTATATTAAAAAAGAAGTTTTTAACTATATTTGTATTAAAGTAATAAAATAGTTAAATGTAAGTTGTTCAAGTGAACCACCTGTTAACATTAGGTAAGAAAGTAAAATTTTCAATTTATATAGCATAAATTTACATATTCCTTTTCATATTTACAGTAATTCTCTGAAGATGGTTTAATCAATAAAATAAACCGAAACGTCAGGAAAAAACATGTCTTAATTTTTATAAAGTAATAATATGACCGAAACCCAAAAAAGTAAAAACTAATAGAATATAATGAATTGTATGAAAGAGTCGTAAATACCGACACACAGAAGTTAAAGGGGAAATGTGAAGGATCAAAATGAATCATTTTAACCCTACGGAATCTCATGTTTTGAGAATAAGACTAAAATGATTTATATTGATTGCTATTGTCCTATTAAAAATAATTTCCTTTTTCAGACATTGTCCCATTGCGAACTGATTACTGACGAAGGTATTCGACATTTGTCGATGTCGCCATGTGCTGCCGAAAATTTGACTGTTCTTGAGTTGGACAATTGTCCTCTAGTCACAGACGCTTCCTTGGAGCACCTCACGTCTTGTCACAATTTGCAGAGGGTGGAGCTGTACGACTGTCAGCTTATTACTAGAGTGGGGATAAGAAGGCTTAGAGTGAGTAGAAAAAAAAGGAAATTAGTTTCTTTAAAATATTATTTTTTTTTGAGATTTTATCGTTTTATTTTACTTTCAGAATCACTTACCAAACATCAAAGTCCACGCTTATTTTGCCCCCGTGACGCCTCCCCCTTCCGGGGCCGCTTCACGGCAACGCTATTGTCGCTGTTGCGTGATCCTCTGAGGGCGTCGCCCCTCCGAAGGCTCCCCACCACCTACTTAGTAGTCGAGAACGCAGCTACTCCCACTCACACACGTGTTCATGTATGTACGGTGCGTTTAGGTAGGGATATGCTTTGTCGATGCCATAAATCTATTGAAATATAGAAATATCTGGTATGGTAGGGGTGGTTAAAAATGTTTACTCCTTAAACTTTTTTGTTTTTCGTTGTATAGTTTTTTGCTTTATTCTCAGAATTCTTAAAATGTTCTTTTAAAGGAATGGAATGTGGTTTTTTTTTCTTTTAAATCATCAGAAAAGGACACAATTAAAATTTAACTGGAATATATATAGTACGGGCCAGTTAAAATTTTAATACATAATGTTTTAGCAACTTTTGACTTTTACAAAGAAATTCTAGACTCATATTTTTGTAAAACAATATGTATACATTCTCGGACAAAATGTTCCTCTAAATTTAGGTCCAAAGTAGAAGAAAGAAAGAAAGTTATCGATATAATGCATAATTGTTGAATTCACTATATCGATATTTAGGAACTAACGATAAATAAAATTTATTGGCAGGCGTGTTATCACTTTAGTGAATATATGAGATAGCCTACAGGGAGGAGGAGAATAAAGAGTATATACTCTATATTCTCCTCCTCCTCTGGGGCTCTCTCATATATTTACTACTTAACATTTGTCAATAAGGAAAATTAAATATTGTCCCACCTTTGTTTTTAAATTACAGATATCCAATTTGACAAAAAATTTCAATTTTCCAAAAAATTCAAAAAGTCAATAGAAGTTTAAAATCGTTTTTGAGGAATTAATACATGAATAATGTTAGTACGGTTGCTAAGGAGATTCCAAAATTTGAATTTTTGCATGTATTTGAGTTATTATTTTATTTTTGTTGAAAACTATTTTGATCATCCCATATATAAACAATGTTACATAATCTAAATATATTTATGGCATTCCACCATAGCTGTACTCAGTAGTAGCTACGAAACATTTGGGGCCAGATAGGGGCAATTCAAAATTAATAGTTTTACATTTTTAAGACGGAGGTATTTTATTGTATTGTGCTAAGTGTTAATTAATACCCGTATCTGAATATTTTAAAGGTGTTTTGGAAAAGTTCTTTAAATAATTGAGGATAAAATTTAAAAAAAAAAATGTTAAGCATAGAATGTGAATGATCACCAATTTTAGGCCAATAAGTTAACACATTACCCAAGGAACGTTACGTAGGCTTCCAAAAGATCTAAAGGAATTGGTTGGAGTGTTGCTGTACCAGTATGTACTATTTTGTATCATGTACAGTGCTTGTTTAAGGCAGTAGCCTGGTATAGCGGCTTCAAATATTTTTTTTTATATAAATTAGTAGTATTCTATGTATAGAATATTCTTCAGAAACTCTTAAGTATGGATACGTAGCAGAACAGAGTGAATTGAGTTCATTTAATTCGCATGTAAATAATTAATAATCAAATTTTAATACATTTTTTCCTTGTCCTAAAACTTCAAAAGGGTTTTTCTCGAAACAATAATTTTTAAAACGTGTGCAAAATAAGACAAAAAATACCTGATGAGTCCACTTAATTTTGAATTTAAATTGAAGATTTTCCTATATTTTTAAACGTATATCTTCAATATGAGATAAGAGTTGAATATGATAAATGAGATTGTGGAGAAGGATGGAATAAGCGTTCGTACTGGTCTCATGATTTGCTACTTGTATCAAACTTTTCAAGAGAAATTGATCTGTTGAAAAATTTGTTGAAGGTACACTCAACGTGTTTATCCCATAACAATTTTTTTCCACACGCACTCCTAAGAATTTAACGGTCTGCTGATACCCAGTTAGATGTCTTTGAGTAAATGTGACATTTTTAGTTTTTTTTTAAACATTTTAGCATAAACGGTTGACGGCAAAACACTTCGAGGCTTGCACCTCGTCAATTTCAAGCTAAAGAATGGTTAAATTGAGATTTCTGTGAGCCAACGTTGTGTCGTCGGCATACAACACAAACCCAGAACACTGTTCGGAAGATTGTTTATATATATATATATATATATATATATATATATATATATATATATATATATATATATATATATATATTATGAAAAGGATAGGTCTTCGATACCCACGACACCGATCTGAAAGTTATATATAATAAACACATTGAGCTATATAATTGAAGTAAGATTTGGAGAACTAAAATCATAATGTTTCAGTTTTGTTACCGGAATGGCATGCGAGATACTATCAAAAGCCTTACTGAGATTACAAAAAACCAACCAATTCCTTAACCCAAGCAAAGCCATCACTTTCAGACACAGTCCTATCCACTAAATTAAGGATAGCCAACTCAGAGCTTATCCCCACCCGAAAACCATACTGAGAAGGGTCGAAAATATTGTAGGTGTCCATATATCCATAAATTTATTTTGGTATGATTATCTCAGAAATTTTTGAAAACACTAGAGTAATGGTTATGGTTCCGACAGTCAACAATAGGACTTGTCTTATGAATACGGATTACTTTAGATTTTTTTAAAAGAGTGAGGAAAAGGAACAATTTATTAATAATATAATGGAAATCTCATTAGGTTTTTAATATATATATATATATATATATATATATATATATATATATATATATATATATATATATATATATATATATATATATATAATATATATTACTGTCAGAAGTTTTTGAGACTATCTATGGCATCCCTGACTTCATTTGGGGTAATATCTTGGAAATCAAATTGCAATGCACATTCGTAAAGAAAGTGAGTAGGTGAAGTTTTCAATTCTTTTGTTTTGTTATAAGCTCCAGAGGTTCATGCATACAAAAAAGTTATTTATTTTATCAGCGTTCGATACAAGTCGAAATTTGTTGACCATATCCCCATGGCCCGAACTTTGTTAGTCTTGGAACGTATGTATTTTTCATAATTTTTATAAAACTGTTCTTGGGTTATTATTAAGAAAATTGGTGTAACTAGCTGAAAGTTAGAACAAAAGTCACACAAGGCGAATAAGTCAAAATACTATCTCTAATTATGAGTAATCTAATACACCAAATCGTCGATTGTAACTCGAGAAAAGAGGAAAAAATAAAAAGGACTTGTCTTTTGGTAATGTGTTAATTTGTTGAACCCCATATGATTTAAAAAAAAAACAGTTGACTCGTAAAGCATAAGAACTATTTCTTAGAACGGTAGAAAAAATGCGTGGTTATCTTTTATGTAAAAATTTTATATACATCTAAAATAAATACTGAGCATGCTGAACAATCTTTGATCACAACATTAAAAAAACATATGTATCTAAATCCTCATAAGTCTATATTCTTGTTCTTAATGTTTTTCGGTGCCTTCTAAATATCTGTGAACAATAAAAAAACGGGTTTTTGTGATTTTAAATCATTTTGACGGGATGAGTTTCTAAAGAAAATGTTGGGTTTTTATCTTTAAATCATGCTTTAAATATAAAGATGGTCTTTTATTCAAAGTTTATTATTTATCATATATTAGGAACACATAAATTTTATAAGAATTTGAAGGTAATCTATTTTGTGGGAAAAATAAGATGAACTTATGCGACTTTAATATTGATGTTTCATATTGTTAGGATCATTGTTTTAAGAGGCATTATCAGTATTTATTGTATATGAGTATAAAAAGTTATACAACTTGTTTATAGAAAATTATATAAAAAAAAGATGCAACAAGTACCGACATCAGAGTTGGTGAAAAAAATTCTTTCTAATTAAATGTTTCTCTTTTTAAGATACACAGAAATTATTTTTTCAACCTATCTACTATAAGCTATCCAATGTGTGTATTTGCTCTATTTTAATTAAAAAAAAAACGAACTTTTCTTAATCACATTTATATTTTTAATTGTCAAATAATATTATTTAAATTTATTAACGTATTGTCATGCCTTTAAGTAGACCAAAGATGTAATTTCTTGTCTTTCATTGCACTTGTACAATCATCTGGTACTAAAATGACGGAATTAAAACGTTCCATTTTACCTCCAGACAAAATGGAAGACAAAACGGAACGTCTATGGTCCGCTTTATAACAACTTGTATAATTTCCTTTTCTTCTACACATATATATGACTATTTACATTATTATAGTTGTGATATACTTAGGATGTTCTAAATGTTATAATAATTATACATGTGTAATTTTTAACGTAATCAATACGTCGTAATTGTATGAACTACATTTTGTACATTCGCTTATAGTTTTGATTTAAAACAACGCATCAAGTAAAAACGGGACATCTTTTGTAAGTTTTAATATTTTTCATCCACTTTATGCATCGTTTCGGACTGCAAATCATCATGTAATGAGCGATACGTTTTTAAAGCTCACCAGATGTCACCTGCAAGTGAGGTAGCACAGTCATGGGCTGAATTTCGTGGAATAAGTTTAAGTTATTACAATTATTTACAGTAAATAACAAAATTATCCTTTCTATCGTAATCTTTAAAGTTTGTAAATACAAATACAAACTAACCTGAACTATTTTAAACAAGAACTCGCAATATACACGCTTACCTCTTGTGTCAAATGTTCTTTAGTCTCACCTAATTTTGAAATTTTACCATTGATTTTAAAGCACCTACTTTTCTTCAACCGCACCGTGTTTCTTCCATAGTTCTTCTCAAAAAACATTAAAATAAAAAAAAACGCGTTAAGACAGACGTATAGAGGAAATATTCACACATTGGACATTTCTAACTTCTAGCGTAACCTGGTGGTAAATTCAAGCAAGTTAGCCACCTTTTCTGACATATTGTATTATTATTATTAAAAACAATGTAGTTCATATAAATTGCTTAGATTTTATTATTACCAGTATGTTTTTATTGTTTAAGGGATTTTCAGTTTTCGTCGTTTTTAGGAATATTTTTGATTATTTACTCAACAACAGTTGATACTAGTTCCAGAACAGTTAAATTTTAAATTCCTAAGAGTTTGCCTAAAATTTGTGAATGAAAAAATACTACAACAGTTTGTCTTTGAAGCCTGATTAGTTATCTCAAAAATCATTTAAATAATATAGGTTTTGGTGTGTCTGGGGCGACCTCTGGTTTTTCAGAACACAGCGACAAAATGTTGGTTTTAAATTTGTACTTTTGAAATTTTCAAATGCTTCTTGAGATAACCAGGAATAGATTTCTGAGACACGTTGTATATAAAAATTTTGTTATGTGAAGACAGAATTGATTGATCTCAAATTATTATATTGGCAGCAGGCTAGTTTTCTGTTATTTTATTTTTATACAATAAGGAATTATTGAAAAATTTTAGGCGAAACCTCGCTGATATAGAATATTTGTAATATTACCTTAAAAAACGTCTACAATATATTCCCTATATCATTATAATTGTAGATTTTTACTATATACATATTATGTATATGATTTTTACGAATTATATGCTTTGCATAACACTCACAAAGAACTTGCTAATACCAATGTTTAGGCAACAGAATAGAAACAATAATTTCAGGTATTTTTAAGATTAACAGTTGGGCAAGCTTAAGAGTATGTCAGTGTCTTGATAAAATGTATTTCGAACAAAATTATCATAAATTTAAGGAATCTATGACACTTTGTACGTAAAAAAAAACTAGCATCCAATTTTTTTTAGTATCGAACAAACTTTTCTTGTCGAATTATTCAATATCTTAACAATGTAAGTGGAAGAAAACATGTAATTCGTAAAGCCCCTAAAATTGTTTTAAAATTTTTAGATTAACGATTTGGAAAAAAAAACAACATGTTGTATAATATCTAGTAGTTGTTTAATGATTTGCAATCACTCGATCCTTTTATTGGTATGTCTCAAATTGCCTGTGATACAAAAGTCAAAGATTATGGGAGATTTTACTAAGTTACTTTATAGGCTTAGTTGTTGTGCGTTTTCAAGGTTAACAGTTTTTCATTCTGCTGAAAAAAAATTGTGAAAATGAAGTCAGCTTACTAGATTTTAAATAACGTTGAGGCGTACAATTTTCGCGACCTCTACTACACCGAGAAAAATTTATAAATTATAAAAAAAAAGCTACAAGATATAGTTCACAAGTAACAAAAATTAAAAGTAAAAGCTTCTTTTTTTAAAGTGAATTATATTGAGGAATTACTATTTTATCATATGTTTTGGTCGACGTTTCGGCTTATTTTTAAACAATCATTGGGGTGATCTTTAACATAAAAAAAAACTTGCTTAGAATATAAACTGATGACCTTGTAGAAGCGAGATTAAAGTTACTATATTAGTAAACAAAAAAAAAATATTGATAGGGTTAAAATGGTATCTTTTTATTATAATCATTTTTATCTCTTTTTAGTTTCGGTATATTCATACGTTACAGAACATAAAAAGCTTGTTTTGAATAATTTTAAAGCATACTGTAACCCGTAGTTGACGATATATTATTGTGTATTTATATTTAAGCCATGTAACACCCTACATGTATATATATTTTTGTAGTCACTTTTTTAGGTTATTTTATATTTTCATAATAAATTAAGTTTCTTTTTCGTATTTGGTTTTATTTATTTTATGTGTTCTAAATCGGTGTTCTTTGTTACGGCTCGAACATTTTTATTAATATGAGAAATACATAGAGCAACAACAGATCTTTTACGTAAAAACCTTGAGATGTAACCACACTTACCTTGAATGAATGAATTAAACAAGCAGCCTCGTTAAGTGAACTTGCTTAACTGCTTCCGGGGACAAAATTGTATCCCCGGAATATCTCTACCTCCGTTCGTTGAGTGCTAGGCATTCTCTGAAGATATAGTTTCATCCTCGTCCAGACACCAGCTGCACGTCGAATTGTCTATAACACCAATTTTATGAAGATGGCCCCTCAGATGACAATGTCCTGTCAACAGTCCCACCACAATTCACAGCTCTTTCCTACCATAAATTTTTACGGTATTTTTTATTTATTTAAAGTTGTTTGCACGGGAAATTTTAAAAGCAGATGGGAAAACAGGTATTTTATAAGACAGAAAAGCGTAAAAAAAGTCTATTTTTACATATTTAAACAGTATACACAGGTATATTCTTTTACATGTATCCTCCTTAATAACTATTTAATCTCCAACACTGTGTAAATTACATTATTTACATAAACAGATGGATGTAAAAAAAAATTAAGCGATTGCATGGACTACGATATTTAAAATAAATATATAAATAAATAAATGTTTTATTAAAGGTCAAACCATCTAAAAATTTACAACTTACAAACAAGCTTCCAAATAGATAAAAAAATACTAAACAATAAGCAAACAAATTCAAAGTATCCGTTAAACTACAGTAAGCTCACATTTAAGACTACATGTAGAACAGTGAGAAGTAAAAATTTGCACTATAGATATCGCTTTAAAAAAATTTTGAAACTATTTAAGGACATGTTAAAAATGTCCAGATCAACGTGATCACGGGATAACTTATTAGCTAAAATGCACGTTCTATTTAGTGGTGCATAGGTGGAGTAGTTGGTTCTAGTATCCACAGAGAACACTTCAACCCATCGACTACTTCTCTGAGGCACATTGAAACCAATATGCATTAGTAGTTCTGGAGAATTTATTATACTGTTAACGATTTTAAATAGATAAAGTAAGTCAATGTATTCCCTGCGATGTTCAAGAGGCTTCAAATTTAATTGGAGTAGTAAATGAGGGTAGTTGAGATTTTCTTTAGGAACACCTAATTTATAAGCTACGAATCTTAAAAAGCGCTTCTGCACCCTTTCTAGCTCCAATTTGTGTACATTGTAGGAAGGTAACCATATTGGTGAGGCATACTCTTAATATAGAACGCACAACACTGCAATAAATATTTTTAAGACAAATAATATCGTTGAAGTCGGATAGATTTCGTGTAACAATCCCTACGAATTTCATTCCCTTATTCGTGATATTATGTATATGCTCTTTAAAAGTTAACTGACTATCTAATATTACACCAACATCAGATATAGAATTGGTCAATTCCACAGACACACCGTTAATCTTATAATCGTACTCAATTAAAGTCTTTTTTCTACAGAACCGCACTGTCTTTCACTTTCCAATGTTAAGGTACAACCTGTTAGTAGTACACCATACACTAAATGCATCCAAATCAGACTGCATATCAATGCAATCCTGCAGAGATCTAATGCACTTGAAAATTTTAAATCATCAGCGAAAAGCAGTGCCGTTCCAAGCGAAAAATACTTGACGACATCATTCAAAAACAAGTTGAACAGAAGAGGGGCCAAATGCGCTCCCTGAGGAACCCCAGATTGTGTCCTAATTTCACGCGACAAGTAGTTCTTATATCGTACAATCTGTTCTCCCCGTAAAATAGCTTCGCATCCACGAAAGGAGCGGATCTTGAATACCAATAGATTTCAGTTTAGTTAAAAGAAAAGTATGATTCACTGTGTCAAACGCCTTGGAAAAATCAGTATATATAGCATCAACCTGGCAACGATCCTCCCAAGCACATAGCCAAAAGTCAACATAAATCAAAAGATTTGTAACTGTGGACTTCCCCTTACAGAAACCCTGTTGTTCCGGAACTATATAATTACCAAAAACAGTTGTTAATTCATCAGTTAAAAGAGAATCGAATATTTTTGAAAGTATGGAACATATAGAAATCGGCCTATAATTTTCTATATGTGCTCTATTTGAATTCTTATAAATAGGGTAAACATAACCTCTCTTCCACTCATCAGGAAAGATACCACTTTAAAGGGACAAATTATATAATTTATTCAAAATAAGTAAAAAGATACATTGCCATTGTTTTAAAAAGAACACTGTTATGTTATCAGGGCCAGAGCCCAAGTTGTCCTTTAATGTGTTTATCTTATTAAAAACATCAGTGGGTGAAAATGTACAGGTTGAAAAATTTCACAATGAAAGTTAAAAGCTGCCCCAGGATCGTGATCATATATATATGAAAACTGATCGGCAAATAAGTTCACCATCGAATTTGGGTCGTCGCTAGTTGTATCGTTATAGGGCTATTCTTTTGAGTCATTATCACTTTCACTTCTATCACTTGAAGTAATCATGATCACTTCAGCCCAATGACAAGTAAATGCATATTCAAAAGAACATGAAGTTATCAGTTTCACTTTGTTCACTTTGATCAATTGATAATTACTCAAAAGAATATAGCCTATATGACATTGTACCCGGAAAAGTGAAACCACCCTTCTTCATTTTTACATACTTCCAAAACTCTTTCTTATCACCACCCAATAACTTTTGCAGGGAAGAAATGTATTCTTCATAATTCAACCTAGATACGATCTTATATTGAGACATTAAGTTTGAGAATAACACATAATTAATCTTAGAGTTAGTAGTCAAATCATTTATGAGCAATCTTTTTGTTAAATATCAATTCTTTAAGCTCAGAACTAAACCAATTAGGAAACTTTGGACTCTTTGCTCGCAATTTGGGAACAAAACATTCAATAGCGTAATTTACATACTGATAAAAATAGTCTACAGCAATATTTATATCTAAGTCCTGAAATAGTATTTCCCAGGAAATCCCACCTAAAAAATCATTAATATTCTGATAATTTGCATTTTTAAAGTCATAATAAAAACTATTATAGTCCAATAAATCTTGTTCATTGGCATAATCCACATGAAAATACAAGGCAGGGCGATAAATATCAGAGGGTACCAGAGGTACTAACTGAACTACAGTATTACAGTCGTTAAAGATTAAATCAAGAAAATTGCCATTGCAGTTGGCGATTATATTTGTTCGATAAAGATTATAAAAAGCAGTTTTGGATCAGTCTCTCTATCATGGCTATGGCCAAGTAAAAACTATTTTTGTTCCTTGTATATTCATTATTAATTAAAAAAAAAGAAACATAAACAGCCTTCAAACAAATCTATTGTTTAAATCTATAGGGTATGATCGAAGGGAACTTGTATATAAGCTGTGAACCCCAGAGGTTTGGGAAAAAAATAGGTTTTTCATATTATCTAATTTTTTCCCGTAGCCATGGTAAAATGTAGCAGTACAATGTAGGAATACCTTTTAAAAGAATTGCTATAGACATAGCAGGACCATTTCCTATTACTAAATCCGGGAATCGCTATATGTTGGTAGCTATGGATTACTTCAGTAAATGGCCAGAAGTCTATGCGATACCAAACCAAGAAGCCACCATCGTTGCTGAAATGTTGTTTGAACAGTGGATTTGTAGATATGAGGTGCCAGGAGAGATACACTCTGATCAAGACAGAAATTTTGAATCTGACGTTTTTACGAACCTTTGCAAGCTTCTGAAAATCCACAAAACTAGAACAACACCCCTTCATCCACAGTCAGATGGAACGGTTGAAATATTTAACAGAACGCTGGAGAATTACATAAGGGTACAAGTAAATAAACAACAAAATAACTGGGATAAATGCATTCAGCCATTTTTACTAGCCTATCGTTCAGCCATTCACGAAGCCACTGGAAAAACACCTGCCAGCATAATTTTTGGAAAAGAATTACGTCTTCCAGTCTACTTGCTTACTGGACGTCCACCCGATTCTGAAGCAACTTGCGAACACTATTCCAACCAAGTTAGTAAGCGGCTGCAGATCTTACACGAAGTCCGTCAAAAGTTACAAATAGAAAGCGACAGAATGCAGATTCGCTATGACCTCAAAGCCAATACGGGTGGATTCATGGTTGGTGAAAGAGTTTGGTTGTACAATCCGAAAAGAACCAAAGGGCGTTCACCAAAGCTTCAAAAGTCATGGGAAGGTCCGTACAATGTAGTGACTCGACTAAACGATCTGGTGTACCGAATTCAGAAAAGCCCTCATGCGAAGATGAAAGTCGTGCATCTGGACAGATTGGCCCATTACCAAGATCAAGAAGGTTGATCGGGACGATCAAGGCTTGGAAGGGGGGCAATGTTACAAACTTTATAGCGTTGTACATTTCCTAGTATTAGTTTGTGTTCGTAGTTTGTAGGGTTTTAGGTATATTTTCTAATGTAACGAACCTTGTAGCGTTTTATATTTCATAGTATTAGTTTGTATTCGTAGTTTGTAGGGTTTTAGGTATAGTTTCTAATGTAACGAACTTTGTAGCATTTTATATTTCATAGTATTAGTTTGAGTTTGCAGTTCATAGGGTTTTAGGTATATTTTCTACAAGTTTATAATTTATTTAAGTAATTTTACCTTTGTTAATTTCCTCAGGAGACGACTATGAAAGAAGGTCTGGAACTTTTTAGAGAATTCGATTTCCTTATTTTTAACATGGAACGCCTATGATGGAAGGTCTAGAAATCGCCGGATTATTCCTTTTTCTTATTTTGATTACCCCATGTAGTATGGAAATCCTTCTAGAGAATTAGGGAATCTTCCGGCATCGACCAAAAGGGTATATAAAGGGTCCAGATCTGCTTTCTCGGTCAGTATATTTTGAGAGTTTGTCGACGCAAGTTGAATTAATTTGACAAGTGTCAAAAATAGGTTTTTCATATTATCTAATTTTTTTGCATGAAAAACTGAAACATTTATTTTAACCAAAACTGGAAATGCTAAATAATACAAATACAGATATAGCATAACATAAGAAAATGGGATTAATAAAAAATTGTACAACATTCATTGTTACAAGTACTAGAAATTATCACTAATTATCAAAAATTTTAACAATTTCATCATCCACAGAGTATCGCTTTTATCCCGTCCCAAAAACTAGTATTTTGAGATATATCTCTCAATAGATCGCACGCTTTTTAGAGCAGTCTTACAATGACATGTACTCCTAACTTTAGCACTAAATGTTGTATTAAATATTTTTCTTATTATAAGGAATTGTCTTTCCACTATCATGTTAGTTAGTTACTGCTGCAAAAATTGTACTAAATCGATTATTTGGTTTAGTATTACTAAAAATGCTTTATCGAAATAAACTAAAAGCGGTAAACAACCCCGTTTATATGGAATCATTCTTTTACAAGTCTTCTTTGTCCCAGTACCGTATTCCAATCAACTTTCCCGCAATAATCCTTGGAATCGGGATTCATAACGTGTCTGATCACATGGTCTTTAAACCATCTCAAATTCCACGAGGTGTAGGAACATTGGTTACATTTAAATTTCCAACCCTTATGAGTTTTTAGATGATCGTTTAATAAATCTTCTCGAAACGTTTGGAAACAACAGTGGTCCATGTAACACTGGTATTTTTTGATATTCTTTGATCCTATTTGGTGCTGAATCCATTCGTGAGTTTTTAACCTGCAAAGTACTGAAATTAACATTTAGAGTAAATTTATAGCGTGAATAATAAATATTCTAAGTCGTCAATCGAGAGGAATATCTGGTTGATTACTTTAGTAAACTTTGTTATGTAATATAAAATAAACTTATCCAAAACTTACGATTCTTCGCTCGTTGCAGTAAATGGGCAAGGGTCAAAATGACATTTAAAGTTATCATCTTCGTTCTGTGAAGATCCTTTTGATTTAAACTTTTTTCTACTATTTACACAACTGTTCATATGTAGAGTTAAGTTTACTGAACGCTTCGTCTTATAAGAACAATTATCGCAGTATAAATATGTCTTATGTTTGGTGGTTGCATGAGATTTAAAAATTCTATAGTTCGGGGTAACAAATGAGCATTTTCTAAAAGAAACATATATGTAAATAAATAAATAAATAAATATATTTATATTTATATGTATATATATATATATATATATATATATATATATATATATATATATATATATATATATATATATATATATATATATATATATATATGAAGTAAGATGCGAAATCCGTGAAATCCGTATAAACATATATATATATATATATATTTAGAATTCCATTAGCATTAAAAAATTAACAATTTAACTGTTATCTTTGTCTTAGTTGCCAGATCACTTTTTAGAAATCTAGTTTCCAGATTTAACTTAATTTGAAACATGGCAAATTGATTTTTTGCTGGGGGGGTAATGGTGTATTTTGGGGGTAATGTTACGGTGATGGAGTGCCAGAGATTATACAAACAAAAGACATACTGGTTCTTGTCGACCAAGATTCGTTTAAACAATAGAGTGTTTATTATTGTACGTTTGTATAGATCTCCAAATGGTAGCTGTCTGGCTTTTTTGGATTTCTTTGAGAGTTGATGTGATGAAAATATTCAGGATAAAAACTGTCAAGTAATTGTAACTGGAGATTTTAACATTGATTAGAAGGCTGATAACACCTACAGTATAAGGTTAAAGCAATTCGTGGTTGATGCTGGGTTGCAAAATGTGGTTACAGTGTACTTGGCCTTGCGCAAATGGTGGGACTTTAATAGATCCAATAATTACTAATCATTTTGAGAAGACCGTGGCTCAAGTCATAAAAACACCCAGAATCACAGATCATTATATAGTTTTCCTTTACTTAACAGCTGCAATCTTGCCAAAACCTATTGAAATAAGAAGTGAGGTAGAAATATTAATTATAGTACTATAAATAATAAATTATCCCTGATAAACTGGAACTATAAAATAGTTGATATTAACCTCAAATACCAGTACTTTTACTCAACTTTGAAGAACATTTTTAATGATGTTGCACCAAAAAGAACTG
This sequence comes from Diaprepes abbreviatus, assembly GCA_034092305.1. Lineage (NCBI taxonomy): Eukaryota > Metazoa > Arthropoda > Insecta > Coleoptera > Curculionidae > Diaprepes > Diaprepes abbreviatus. The sequence goes on along the minus strand of JASJET010000211.1, from coordinate 5,586,958 downwards.
TTAAAATATATCCAAAATACAAGGGATTGGGGAATGACAGAGTTAAGGCTGCTACAAATGCCAGAGATGTTAGTTATAGGCGGTATGTCAGTTCTGGAACATCTGAGGATTTGAAGATCTACAAACAAAAAAGAAATATTGCTGTGAAAGTTATGCGCCAGGAAAAAGGAGAATATTATAGATAGAATAACCGAAAATAAAAGTAATTCCCGTGCATTGTGGAATATTTTAAAAACTTTGCTTCCTAATGAAGGTAAAACTAACAGTTATTTGCAACTGAAAATTGATGATGAAATAATTTCAGATCCAAATGATATGGAAAGTTCATTGAACTGCTTTTATGTTACCAGTATTGGAGCAATAGTCAGGGACATAGATAAATCTGGACCAGATTTTCCAATTTTACCTAGACATGGGAACGTGTATTTGGAGAACTTTAAGCTTGTTACTGTTGAGGAACTTAAGGAGATTGTTTTTGACCTACCAAATAAAAATGGATCAGATGATATCAATGTTGAGTTCCTAAAGTAAATAATTCTCACAGGGCTGTTGATTTGCGACCTGTTAACATGCTTAGTTGTGTTGAAAAAATCATGGAAAAAGTAGTGATGAAACAACTGTTAGAATTTATAGAAGCCGAAAAAATTATAAATAGTATGCAATCTGGTTTTCGGAGTAAGCATAGCTGTGAAACTGCAGTGCAGTATGTCCTTAATGACTGGAAACATAGTTTCGATCAAAATCTTATTACGGGTGCTGTATTCTTGGATTTGAGGAGAGCCTTTGAGACTTTAGATAGGGAAAGATTACTTAAAAAATTAGAAAGTGTCGGTATAAGGGATGAAGTGTTGGAATTTATGAATAATTACTTAATTAATAGAAAACAAAGACTGAAATTGAATGGCGTGGTATCTGACGAGATTGAAAGCAGCATGGGTGTTCCACAGGGTAGTGTATTAGGTCCATTATTATTTCTTATATATATATATATATATATATATATATATATATATATATATATATATATATATATATTGACGATATAGTGAATACAGCTGGTGATTGTTTTATACATCTTTTTGCAGATGATGTTCTTTTATATTTTGCATGTTCTGATGGTATTCAATTGGTTGACACACTTAACTCTACATTACAAATTTATATTGGTGGTGTTCTTGTAACCAATTAAAAATAAATGTGGAAAAAACCAAATTTATGATAATCTGCAATGAGAATCATTACAGAACTTTTTCTCGTGGAGATCATATTATTAAAAAAGGCAATGAAACTATTGAAATGGTGGAAAAGTTTAAATATTTAGGAGTAATCATAGATAGACAACTTAAATTTAAAGAACATGCAAATAACTTAATAAAAATAATTTCTTATAAAATTAGCTATATTCAAAGATGTTCTAATTTTTTGACAAGGTGGACTAAAACAATCCTGTTTAACACTCTGATATTGCCGCACTTTGTTTATTGCTCCACAATTTTGTTCCTTCTTAATCAAAATGAAAAGGCAAGATTTCAAAAATTGCAAAATAGAGCCACGAGAGTTATACTCTCAGGTACAAGAAGAACATCAATTAACTACATGTTGAGAGAAATGCAATGGTTGTCGGTGGAGGACTTCTTTCACTATCAAACATTAATCTTCATTTTTAAAATCAGATCGGGTAGTTCTCCTATATATTTACAAATCATATTAATTATAATAGAAATATACATGCATATGACACTATATCGAAGGATGACTTTTATATTCCTCCAGTATTAAAGAGACAAACACAAACCTCTGTATTTTTTAAAGGTTTAAACAGTTTTAATCAATTGCCCACAAATATTAAATGTTTAAAATCTCTAAATAAGTTTAAGCAGTGTCTGAAGCAATATTTTGTTAATAGGGTCTGTCCTTGAGGGACATAAACTTTCTGTTATTTATTTATTTATTTTTTTTTAAATTTGTGTCAGTTTAGTTTAGTATGTCATTGTTTTGCAAAGCTTGACGATGTTTGATTGTTGTTTTTAATTTTAAAATATGAATTTAGTTGTTAAGATATGTATGTAATTATTTTTGTCTATGACTAAATAAAGGATTTATATATATTTGAAAAACTGATTTTACTGGTAATATATCTTAATTGACGCCCATCGACTCTCAGCTTTCAAGAGAGGATCCAAATACCTATGTAGTACTGTTTTTAACAAGTTACCCAAGAATCTCAAGAAACTACCGATAAAGCAGTTTAAGAACCAATTAATTTCATTTCTTTCTGCTAAAGCATTTTATTCCATTAGGACATCCTAGGAAAGCTAGCTACCCTTTTAAACTACACAGTGTGTTCCATACTAAACAGGAATTTTTAAAAATACCACATTCTAGTGGCGCCACCTATTAATGGCTGCTACATCTTTTGCCGACATTCGTTCAAAATTTCATGACCAAATGACGATTAGAAGAAGAGTTATTGCTTTGTAAGTAACAGTGTGTTACATACGTTACATCGGAGCAAAAATGAATATTAAACAATGAGCCAAAACGATTCAGTTGATGAAAGAATTATATGGTGATGAATATTTATCCCTTAGTAGAGTCCACGAGTAGTATACGCGCTTTAAAGATGGCCGTGAAGACCTAAATGATGACAAACATGTTGACAAATTAAAATTTGTGATAACAGAAAATACCTTCAAAACTGTGTGTAGATTCATCAAAAGATTGCTAAAATTCTTCGTTAAAATCAATAGAAATGGATTTACATGTGTCCAAAACATCAATTTTTCGCATTTTGACAAAACATTTGGTCCTCGGAAAAGGCTGTTAAGGCTTTGTTCCGAAACTAATCGACACATGACCAAAAATAATTACTCAAAATTCAATATTCAAAAATCATTATCAAGAACTCAAAAAGGGACCCAAAATTCTTGTTCACAATTGTGACTGGTGATTAAGGAGAGTATTTTGAATAAAATAAAAAAGGTTTGTTAAATGAATAAGTCTATGTTCTCATTTTTAACAACTTCTTGTTACTCTGGAACGAGTTACTTAAGATTGTATTGTTTTTTTTATTGACATCTTGAATGATGCTTTTTTAATAAAACTGATTGAAAAAACGCAAATTGAAGGAAATAGAACATGATGAGGATGATTGATTGATAATAAAAACTTTAATTCCAATTTGCGCCTAAACAGTGTGGTTTATTGACTCGTCTTTTTTTATTAGGTATTCTTTTATCTTTAAAATAACATGTCCAGTAACTGTCCAATCAAAAAAGATGTGAGAAATACTATTTGAATTTCAGGTAAAATGACCTCTAGTGGCACACTAGAGAAACATTTTTATAAAAGAATAATATGTTATCAAGCCTATACCAAATATCAACTTGTGAAATTGAAAACTAACCATATTAAAAATAAAAAAAAAATTGAACTATGACAGGCGAGTTTTCAACTTTTTGTTCTATGATTACATTACCTTTATTTTACCATGTGGAATTATATCTCCAAGTATCCTAAGACATATCTAAATACCCTGTATATTATGAAGCAAATTATACAAAAATGGATAACCTAGAAGCTTTTAATCGATAAGGAAGATTTTGACATATTTTGGAAATTCAAATCTTTTATAAAATTAATTAGATTTACCCGTGAAATGATTACTTGTTGCTTCTCTAAATGTGGTCTGATAGCAGTAACTTGTCCTGCTCAAATGCATTGAACAAGGAAAAGGAATTTACCCCTACAAAAATTTCTTTACCTGCAAGCAAATCGGGGCTCCTCTTCTAAAACAAGGTGGTTCACAAAAAGATTTTTATCAAAAGTGGTAAAGGAACATAATGGGCATCTAAGATCAGGTTTTTCTTGTAATTTACTTTGCTTTTTGTGGTTTATTAAATGTTTAATCATATGCATTCTGTTGACTGCCAAAAATGTACAATTGAGTGGGCAAGAGTAGACTAGATTAGTTCGACGAATAACAGTTTTATTTGAAATCGGTGGTCTGAAACAAAAATAATTTATATAAATTAATGTACCAACTAATTGATTTATTTGCTGTACTTTACAACTATTTTACCAACTTTTGTAAGAGCTTGTTTATACTTACTCCTCTGACACAATACATATGTCATCATCTTCCTCAGTAAAATCAAACTCTCTTAGAATGTGTTCTTCTGTTATTTCTTCCTCCATACTCTCTACAGTCGATTTTTCACTTTCACTAGTCATATCAGAATTACTGAAAGAAGTTTGATTACTCATATCACCAGTTATATCTTTTCTAGGTGAACTATGTTCAGTTATAACTATACAATCATCAGAATTATTATCCTCTTCTCCACTAATCAATTCTACCTCATCTATAGTAGAAGCTTCAATTTCAGGTGGTACCTCTATAAAATAGTTATCATTTTCATGAGAATCTTCATTCTGTAATGCTTTATCATCAGATTCATCTTCAATAACAATACAGTCTTCCAGTTCTTTTGAGTTTAAAAATTGAAAATTTAAGTTTTTATAACTATCTTTACTCTTTTTATTGTTTGTGTTTTCATCATCTACATCTATAGATTGTTCCTGAATAATCTCTTCTTTGTCAATTTCTTCAGAAAAAGTTTCTTCTTCAATTACTTCTACTACATATTCTCTAAAAAAATCATGAATTTAAACAATACAACACTAGGCAATTGAAACATCAAAAATAAAGAATGGTTCATTAATAATAGCTTGAAATATTACAAATTTTTCTTAAATAGCTGCATTCATACCTTATTACATCAATTTCTTTTGATTCATCAATATCTACTTCATGATTAATTAAATTTTGTAATTCGTCACTTGAGCTACGGACATCAGTAATTTTGATTACAGTTTCCGACATATTTTGATCCATACTTGATGTGGTAACTGCAGACTCTTAAAGTTAGAAAACTTTTAATTTATATTCTCTCTTGTTAAGTACTTTATTTTTATTAAATTGGCAACAAATGGAATAATAATAATTTCACTATTGAAAAACTAATAATAATAATTCCCATAATTAAAAAAAAAACTTGTAACACAATTGGGTTGACTTTATACTTTTAGAGCTATTCTAAAGGTGAGCTTTTAATTAACCGTTATAACTCAGTTACTGCAAATTCTCTATTTTTTCTGTGATAAATTAAAGCAGATTAAAAGAGGTTTTTGCAATATATTCCAGTCGTCATAGAATTTTATTCTTCTGTAGAGAACATTAACTATAAAAAATTATGTTTAATTAATCTATTTATAATACTACTGGTTACAAAGCTGGACTTATATATAAAATATTATTTACCAAGTAATCCACCAAAACAATTAGATCACATAACCTAAAATTTTTTATAATACTCTAGTAAATAAAAATAGTTTTATATTAATTTATGTTGAACGCGTTCTTATTTGTAACAAAATTTGTCAAATATTTACAAAAAATCAACAATTTGAGCTCAATAAATTCTGGACCTAAAAATCTTAACTTTTTGGTTTACTGAAATTGTGACATATTTATTATTATTAACATGTTGGTGATGATGTATTTCTAAATTTTTGTGTGGCTTTTACTCAGTAACAACAAGTAAATTGAATGCTTGGAATGAGAGAGGTAGGATGTACTACTATTTACCCTCTTTCTTTTTATATCGTGTATTCTGATCAAAATTTGAGTAAGAAATAAAGAAATCTATCTGCCGTATTTAAATAGTTGTTATATGTGTATTCTACGCTAAAAATAATTTTAGTTTTTAATGTTGTTTTTTTTTTTAATTTTGAAACGCCTTTATTTAGTCCATGTCATATGTACTTGTTACTTTCTGGTTGAAGTCGTAGATTAAATGGTTAAAGTAACATGATTTTATTTGTATAAAAAAATAACATTGTATTGTATATATTTGTTTTTATCGACAGTTCAATTTTTAATAAAATTTTAAGAATACAAGATAACAATTTGTTCATTACGAGAGCAACAACTTAAAAGACGGGATTAACAGAGGTAAAAAAACAAATTGAAAATATATACTCTGAGCTCAGTGATTGGTTGGATGAAAAGAAAAAACAGAGTAAAAAAATTCCCAATTAAAATGCCAACACTGAAAAAAATAAGTAAATTTTCCATCTCGTTTTTCAAAAATTCAATCAGTTCTAAGAAATAAAATTTTACGGGCGACTTAAGTCGCATCCAAATTAGTAAAAATTTACATTGTGTGTGGCATGCGACGAAAATTAGTGCTCGCATATATAATTTATGCGACTGTGGAGTTGTTCGCTGCATACAAACACACGCAAATTTTTGTCGCATGCCACACACAACATAAATTTTTAGTAATGTTGACGCGGCTTTATTTTGTGCATTATTTTTTTATTGCGTCTGCACGAAAAATATTGTGATACGGTAACTTTGGGTCATGTATGGTCGTTTTCATGACCCTGCTACGCTAATTTCAAATTAAAATATTGGCAACATTGTAGACGTGGCAACTATGACTCTGTCAGGTCGACCAATACAAAATAAATATATCCCTAATTAAAAATTATAAATAATCAACAAAAAAGCTCGTGTAGTGACGATAAAAATAGATAAAAAGAACGTGAAAAAAAATTAAACTAGAAGAAAAAATGCCTTTACAGTTTATGGCCATGGCGCAGGTATAATTTCATATTTTTTACATTTATAATTTTGAGTTGTCAGATGTCATAGTTTTTATAAGGCCGGTTTGGAGTAAATGATTTCTTTGGTTTTTCCGCGACATTTGTATTAAAAATGCGGTTTTTACAGAATGCAGTAGAACCTATGCAAGTAGATGCCCCTCCAGAGGACAATGATAACAACGAGGAACCTTTTTATGTAGTTGAAAATCCTACTATAGATCTGGAGGCCTATGCCAACAGTTACACTGGGCTAGCCAAACTTCACAGGCTTATTTTTATTGTGGACCACTGCCCAGCTTTAAGGCTAGAAGCCCTAAAAATTGCTATATCCTATGTTATGAATACCTATAATGTCAATTTGTATCAGGTAAGTAAATTGTAAGTTTAAACCAGAACCTTTACATTTGAAGTAGATTGTGCAAGATAAACATGCACCCTCTCAATTTTATATATAAAGGCAGAACATTTAAGCTTTAAGTAGATTCAGTGAAATAAATTTATACTAGTTAATTATAATTTTGTAAGGAATAATTAGTAACCTACGTAAATTTATTTGTAAAATGACCCCAATAATTCAAGACACTAATTTTGAAGGTCCAAATTTTCATTATTTATTAGGTGTTACATCAAAGATTGGCTGAATTGACAAGCAGTATGAATGTCCCAGATGTGGCAGCACCATCTGCTTCTCAAGACGTACCAAGCATTGATAACATGTGGATGGAAACGAGACTTAAAAAGGCAGCACTCAAGCTAGAAAAATTGGATAATGATTTAAAAAATTACAAAAGTAATTCAATTAAAGAGAGCATTCGGAGGTAAAAATATTTAATCAGAAGATTGTAACAACAATAAAAGAAACATATCAATTATGTAGAGCGTTTCCTTTGTCAGTTTTCTACGTTTTTAAGAAGTAATTGTTTTAGGGGTCATGATGACTTAGGGGATCACTATCTAGACTGTGGGGACTTATCTAATGCATTGAAATGTTACTCAAGGGCACGAGATTATTGTACAAGTGGCAAACATGTAGTTAACATGTGTCTAAATGTTATTAAAGTGTCTGTCTACTTGCAAAATTGGTCCCATGTGCTTAGTTATGTGGCCAAGGCTGAAGGAACACCAGGTATTTAAAGATAAAAATAATGTTTTTGTTTTACAAATTAAGATTAAAATGTTTTTGTATTTGGAATATCTTAGATCACTAAAAATAGGTCAAAAAATAAATTACAATGAAGCCAAACAGCATAAATTCTAAATAATATACATCTGGCGAAGAAAAATCACAAACTTGATAAAACTGTTTGTAACTGATCCTACATTTATAGAGCAATAATTATTTAGTCTCGCATTCGACCTGTGCATATTCGATTTGTGAAGCTTGTGTATTTGGTGTAATTTATATAACCTAGAAGACATCATTGAATGGGTATAAATTATTAATATTTATGTACACACTATGCATTAACAAATAACTAATAATCTTGTTGAAAATATTCAGAGTTCTTAAGTTCATCGTTCTATTCAGTTTGACTCTACTCTCTCTTGTATGTGGCTGCGGCGTTTTTATATCGGCACACTTTATTTTTATTCTTCCGTACGCATTCAGGAAATAACTTGGTTCGCCTAAGCAGAAGTTGCCGGCTCGTTCGTTCATTCAAAAATTCATATCTCCGTCAATTTTTAAGTTGTCAAGATTAATTGATCTAACAGTATTACCTAGTTTTATATCTATCATTCAGTATAACATGTTCAGGATATATACGTAATAAGTTATACTTCCGAACTATTTGGTATTTTAATAAATGGTTATTTTAAGTTTTAAAATATGATTTTTAGATTTTTCTGAATCTCAAGCTAAAGAAAGTAATCCTATCATATTTACCAAGCTTAGATGTGCAGCAGGTTTGGCTGAATTGGCAACAAGAAAATATAAGCAAGCAGCTAAACATTTCTTACAGGTAAGACCATTTTTCAACAAGTTTGAAAGTATGAGATTAGCACTCGATAAAGTAGTTTTCTCATACTTATTTTTGGCAAAAAGTAGGTTTTACTGAAAGTGAAATTTTTAAAATTTTTTTTTGTAAAATCTACTTATTAAAATATACACGGAGTAAAATAAAACAGAATTTTTTACCATTACTTATCGTAAATTATTTATAATGATTTCAAGTTTTTTCTTATTTTCTAGGCAAATTTAGACCACTGCGATTTTCCAGAATTACTTTCTGCAGGAAATGTAGCAACTTATGGTGGACTTTGTGCTTTAGCAACATTTGATAGGCCTGAACTGCAGAAACATGTTGTTAATAATGGAGGTATGGAAACAGGAACACTATGCAAACCATATTCTTTAGAGTAAATTATCCATGATCAAAGTGATAACTTCATGTTCTTTTGAATACATATTTAGTTGTCATTTGGTTGAACTGATCATGATTACTTTAAAGAAATGAAAATGATAATGACTCAAAAGAATAATTTCAACTTCAAAACAGCTTTATTGTCTCAAGTAAAATACAATAACTCGTAGACAAAGCATTGTAAAACTAGTTTTAAATTTAAGAAAATTAGTAGTGCCAGGCTGAGTCAATGTATAAAATAGAAGACAAAGTAATGGAAAACCCCAAATTAAATACAACACTAAACAAAATAATATAAATACACATAATTAATAAACAGTACTTTAAAATAACTGAACAAGCAGTAAAAAAAAACAATATAAACTACATAAAATAAAATCCAAATTACCTTGATGGTAATTGTTGAATGCATGGGAAAGTGAGACTGCGCGTGTCGAGCGTGTGGAATAACGAGAGTTCTCTGAAATATTCATCTTGAACTTTCTATTTTAAGTGTTAAAATTTTTTTGTTCTAGGAAAACTGGCTTACAAGAGTCCATAGTTTTCATTTTGTTCATGTGCCATATTGCCTTTTTCTGCAAAAAAAAAACAGGCTATTAAACAGCTTATTTGTACAGGACCCCATAAACACACACCATAACGCTAGTGTGACTAAACAAGATCAAAATAAACACTTGCAACACCAACACCCAATTTTTGCGCAGAAATCGTGACTGCGTAGCATCCCTTTGAAATCCTTTTACCCAGTTGTAAAACATGCTGTTCAAATCTTAACTTATCATCCATATAAAGGCTCAGAAATTTGGTCACATGCATATTATTAACAGTTTGTCCACCCAGCTGGAGGTTGTCGATTTTACACTTAAAGTTAATTAGACTAGTTTTTGAGATATTTATAGTTAGGAAGTTATCATCACACCAAGTTTTAATCCTATTCAAGTTTGTCATGATATTCTTTCATCAGTATTATGTCATAGAATGGTGGTATCATCTGCGAACATTGTCACCTGTCCCGAAATGTCCTGTTTAGCTTCTTCTGTAGCTTTTTAACACTTTCTTGACTGTAAACCTTTAAACAACAAGAATTTTAGTGTTTTTTAAAGCAAATTACATAATTTTTATTATATTTTGTAGGTTTTAAACCTTTCTTAGAATTAGAACCAGCACTGCGGGATGCTATTCTTAAATTCTATGAATCCAGATATGCAGCCTGCTTAAAACTACTCGATGAAATGAAAGATGGTTTACTATTGGATCTTTATCTGGCGCCCCACGTTCCTGCTTTATATGCTCAAATTCGTAGTAGAGCCTTAGTACAGTACTTCAGGTAAATAAAAATATTAGTATAATTGGTGACAGCCAAAGATCTGGCAACATTAGGTGAGCAAAAATTGAATGGTTATTATTTGGAATATCATAAACATAAAAAAATATATAGACCGCGGGTCTCATAGAAGCGCATTGGCTCTCGCTTAGAAAAAGACAGAGCGAAATAGGTTACTAGTACCTCTCTTTCTATGGGCGGAGCAAGAGCCCCCTTATTTAATTTATTAAGAAAAATATATGTTTATAGGAACAGTGGAAATACCGATTTTTTGCATATCCCCTATTTTGAGGTGTTTTTTTTTTCGGCGGTCGCCCATAGTTTTTCCAAAAAAAAATATTTTCACTGTTACTTATTTTCCGACTTGTTTCTTTAAATTTTGCCACTTCCACTAAAACAGGTTTGCACATTCTGAAACACAACACATTTTATGTTAAACTGTACGTAATATTTTGTTAAAATACAGCAGAAAACAGTAAAAATATCGAGCAAAAAAGGACAATAAGCAATGCAATGTTGCCGGATGTTATTAACGATCATAACTGTTCGACAGGATAGATCACAAAAGGGTGCATCAGATTGAAATTGGTGGAAATGTTCTGAAATTTGGTCAGCGTCAGTTTTATTTCTCTGAATATTTAACTTAAAACCTCAAAATTGCGGATAGGCAAAAAAATCAGCGGAAAATTGTGTGTTTCCACTATTTTGAATGATTACCAAAGATGATAAATAAACTTCTGGTTATAAAGAAATCTCTTTCCACCCGAATATCTCCTAATCTGCTGTTTTTCTCTTTCTAATATATTGGAAATTATAGACGGTTTGAATATTTCAAATCTAGATAGAAGAATTTCTAATAACTACGGGAAATTTTTCTTTTTAGAAATTACCGAAACAGATATTAAAGAGGCCGTTAAAAAACTGAAAGTTCGTAGATCAGTAACTACTGACAATGTGCCGGCCTACGTTATTAAAGGTTGTGTTGATTCATTTATAACACCTTTAAAATATATTTTTAACATTTGTTTGAAACAAAGTATTTATCCCTCAAGATGGAAAGAAGGCAAAGTTATCCCTATATTCAAAAGTAGAGATAGAAATGAAAATATTTGATAGAGTGAACTTTGGTGAAATAGTACTTGCCCTCCAATATTTTTCTCTAGATCCAAACATTATTTCGTTATTGATATCTTATTTGCATGATAGAACTTTATTTGTTGAACTTAAGGGGTATAAGTCTCAAAGCTATGTACCCACCTCAGGAGTGCCTCAGTGTTCAAATCTTGGGCCACTTCTGTTTTTACTGGTTATCAATAACATAGGTGTGAATGTAAAATTCGCCAAAGGCCTTATCTTTGCGGATGATTATAAAATTTTTCGTGCCATTAGAGATGAATTAGATGCGAGGGCTCTGCAAGAGGATTTTAATGCGGTTGTGAGATGGTGCAAGGAACATGATTTAAATGTAAATATAAATAAATATGTAGTAATGTCTTTTACATATAAAAAGCAAATAATTCATTTTAATTATTGTATAAATAACACGCCCTTAAAAAGAACTGATTTACATAGGGATCTTGGTGTTTATTTAGATATGAAGTTGAGTTTTGGTAGGCACATTGATAATGTAACTGCAAATGCAGTAAAAATTCTTGGTTTTATTATTAGGAACTGTAAATGTTTCAGTAATATCAATACAATGATTGTCTTGTATAAGTCATTGGTGCTTGGGATCCACAGTATTAAAATAAAATTAATAGCTTGGAGGTGGTTCAAAGAAGATTTTTAAAGTTTTTACATTACAAGGCATTCTCGGTATACCCTCAAAGAGGAACTGATCAGAAGCTTTTGTGTTCTTTATTCAACTTTCCCAGTTTGAAGCACATGCGTATTGAAGCGGGCGTTGTGTTATTGTTTAAATTGATTGGGAACACTATTGATAATAAAGAGTTTTTAGAACAGCTTCCATTTAAAATAGACTGATCAACACCAGATCCAAAAATTTATTTTATATTAATGCCCCTAGGACTAACCTGTAAAAAAATTCCCCATTAATAAGATTATGTTCATATTTTAATAAGTATTGTGGTGCCATTGACATTTTAAACCTAAGTTGTAACAGGTTTGGAAGGGAAGTGACAGATGAGTTATGTAGATAATTGTAGTGCCTTTTTATGTAGATTGTAGTCTTAGTATATTAAGTTTAGTTGTATCTGTAATTGGCTTTGTAAAAGTTGTTGATACAATGAATAAATAAATAAATAGAAAATAAATGTTACTAGTTAAATAGTGCTTCAGGTGTTTTTTTATATTATTAATTAAATACGATTTTTTCAACAAAAATTTTACCATACCATATTCCATAATTTTGATTTAACAATTTTCAGTTCATGAGCAAATCAAATTAATGGAGCTTTCTGCTTATAAATCTACGATTGGTATCTTGTAGGAATTAACACTTTTGATCTTATTTTAGCCCTTACCTATCTGCAGATTTGCGAAGAATGGCTCAAGCCTTCGGTAGAACTGTTCCTGCTTTAGAGGATGAACTTATGAGACTTATCTTAGAAGGACAAATTCAGGCTAGGATTGATTCACATAATAAGGTAATTAAACTAATTTTTTTTTTATCGAAACGGAATTTTTATTATTGAAATTTGTAAATCTGAACCATTTGAAAGTGATTTTTTTTTTCCAATCAGCAACAGTTGGCCATATCAAATATGCTTACAATATGGAGCCCCTGAACTGAAGATTTTTTCCTTTTCAGGTACTTTTTGCTCGTGATGCAGATCAGAGAGGTGCCACTTTTGAAAGAGGACTAGCCGTCGGTAAAGAACAGTTCAGAAGAGCTCGAATGTTAGTTTTGCGAGCGGCAGTCCTGAGAAGTAGGCTTCAAGTTCAGAGTCCTCCAAGGGAACAGGGTGAAGGGGCGCAGCCTCAGATGCAACCTGTCAGTAGCGGACATACCAGCGTGCGGAGTTAAAAGACTTAGATTTAAGTAGATTGTACATACGCGTCATTTTGTTTGTATTTAATATTGAACTATAATTTGGAGTATTAAAAGGAGATTGTTAATTTTTTTGTTATTTATTATTAAATCTGCAGTGTTTTAGAGTAAATTAAAACTACTCGTAATTAAGTTTCAGGAACTGGCAACAATGGTGTTGCTAGGTGTCATCCGACATATCCATTGTAGTTTTAACATTTTAGACGGTATATGTACTAGGAACGTTTTATCATATGAATGTTATTTGTATTACAGTAATTTCTAAATTTCATCTCGACCAAAAAAAGGGAATTAACTTGTGAACTTTTACATGCGATTATTTTTCCCATTTTTCGAAGTTTATCTCAGCAAGAGTGCATTGATGAACCTAATTCTTTTTATGATGATAAAGCACCTACAAAAACCGTTCGTTCACGGATGACTTGCAAGAATGTAAAAAATCCGTTGTAGTGCAAGAAAACACGATGTTATCCGTAAACGGATAATGTAAGTTCGGCATGTGACATACTGAAAGATTTAGGCATTCCTGGGCTTTGTAACACCCAGGTATATAATTTGTAAACGTTTGGCCCTGCGGAAGCAATGTACGCGTTTAATAATCGCTCAAAAAAAGGCTCGCAGCGATTGGTGCAAGGAAATGCACAACCTTCCCATATGCCCTATCTACAAATGACGAACGTCTCCCCTTCGAGTATACACTACTGAAGGCAACACGCGATATTCCACGCGCGTTACATGAAAGGCAGAGCGAGAAGGCAAATACGGGGTCATGCTATCTCTCTTGCTCCGAACTGCGATTGGCCGGTGTACGCTTCAAAATTATGAGAGCAAGGGAATAGCATGACACTATATTTGCTGCTTCTCTCTCTCTCTTTGCCACGTCCACATTAGTAAAAATTTACGTTGCGTGTGGCATGCGGCAAAAATTTGTGCGCGCGTATATAATCTATGCGAGTATGGACTTGTTCACTGCATAAAAACGCAGGCAAATTTTTGCCGCATGCCACACACAACGTAAATTTTTACCAATGTGGACGCGGCTTAACGCGCGCGTGGTTGATGTTACCTCCAGTAGTGTATGCTCAAAGATTCACTCTTGCATCCAACATGAATGTGTTACACCACCCCTAGTTGGGGTGTTGATAGATTAGCTATGAGGCAGTAAGCTAACTCAAACGACAAGACCTTCAAATAGTCGGAAATCCGTATGCAGAGTTGACCGCTCGCCACAAGTATATCCTTTTCTACACAGAGGTCCGATTTATTGGGCAAAAACATTCTTCTGTCCGCAGTTAAGAGCGTACAAACTTCCCCCTATGTACAGTAGGACTCTTCTTATGACGAGCGTTTTTCCCTTATACCATACAATCAGCCCAGAACCCTGTTTTTGCCCTCAATTATGTAGGAAATAATTTGTAAAGATAGAGACAATATAAATGCAATAAGCACTGAAGGACAGTTTGAATGTTGTGGATGTGAATTTAACAGAAAAAATAGTAAAATTACTATAGTTTGCATATATCGACCACCATCTGGCGATATAAATATTTTTTAAATATGTCTGAGGTATTGTTGTCACTGTGTTTGACTGGAAGGGATGTAGTTATTATTGCTGGTGATTTTAATTTGGACTTTTTATCAGCTAACCGGAATTTACAAGAATTTATATCGCTGATTAATTCATATAATGTTAAACATGTTATAAATGAATATACAAGAATAACATCCAACAGTCAATCATGCATTGACAACATGCTGACGAATTTTGATGGAGTTTTTGATGCTGAAGTTTTGCATTCTCACATCTCCGATCACACTGCACAAAAATTAACTTTCTATATAAATAACTCGACAGACAAATTCATAGTAAAAAGAAATTTTTATGACGCCAATAAAATAATATTCTTAAATAAAATACTAGCTCAAAACTGGCAGAGAATATATACCATAGATCCGCCTCTAGTGAATGATCAGTGGAATACTTTTATGAACATACTTTTAAAAGATTTTGAGAGCTTTCCTCTACGGTAAACACCAGTAAGAAATTATAAGAGTAAAACATATATGGTGATCCCAGGATGCGAGAATGTAAAAATCAATTAGATACTTTGTATATCTCGAAAAATGAAAACTCTATGTATAAAAACATGTATAACGAAAAAAAAAAGAAAGAATATGACGATTTGTTAAGAGAATGTAAGAAGAAACATTATGTAGATAGATTAAACACAACAGATAACAAAGCAAAACGAGACTGGTGCTTATTATTTTTATAATAGTTTACCAAATGATATTAAAACTTGTGGAAATATTAAGAAACTGAAGAAAAGTCTATATGAAGTGTTGAAAGACATTGGACCATACAGTGTTGAAGTGTACTTGAATAAAATTGTAAGCATAAGAATATAGGACCAGTGTTAAGAAATACTTTCTTGTATGAGACTATTTCGCTCTATATTTATTAATGTAATTCTGAAATTACATTAATAAATATAAATAATAGGGACTGCGGATCCCATAGAGGAATGTTGGCTCACGCTTGAAGAGATAGGGCGTTTCGAGGAGCAGGATCTCTCTTTCCAATGGTGGAGCTAAGCACGATACTCGAATTGTCATTGGATACTCCTGTCACCTAACCGGAATTAGAGGCCCTGCTCCTCGAAAACACTCTATCTCTTTTTAAGCGTGTGCCAACTTTCTTCTATAGGATCCGCAGTCTATATTAAGTAATATTAATTTCTCTTAGGTATATGCTCTTGCCTTATCGAAGGCGAAAACGGAATTGGTGGATGCTGTGCGTGTGTTATAACCACGAACTTGATATATAGAACTGTCAAATTTGCGGTTATTGGACTATCCTTAGTACGGGCTTCAATTTTTTCTTGTCCCTATCTTACACTCTTTGTTCAGCAATCCCCGGATTTTTATACTAGGGCTATTCTTTTGAGTCATTATCACTGTCAGTTCTATCACTTGAAGTAATCATGATCACTTCGACCTAATGACAAGTAAATGCTAATTCACAAGAACATGAAGTTATTAGTTACACTTTTTTCACTTTGATCAATTGATAATTACTCTAAAGAATGCAGTCACTATTGTACATAAATTAAATTAGTGCTACTGGAGACAGCAACGATTGTCATCGAGATAACAATGATTGTCATTGGGAGACAGCATGCGTCACATGGCAGAGAGAGAATAGCACTACATATTAAGTTCCGATTTATTGGGCAAAAACATTCTTCTGTCCGCAGTTAAGAGCGTACAAACTTCCCCCTATGTACAGTAGGACTCTTCTTATGACGAGCCTTTTTCTCTTATACCACACAATCAGCCCAGAACCCTGTTTTTGCCCTCAATGGTTCAAAGACAAACTTATATCGTACCCGTGGCACTCGCTGGTACTTACCCGGTGTGAATTGTACACGTATTGATTGGCCTGTTACATGTATATTACTATTCTCCGTATTATTGTAAACGGTCATTAAAACTACAAAATCAGTTGGTATGTTTTATTAAATGTTTAGGGTTTTTAAAAACATTATTACTTATGTATAAAAAAAAACTTATTCCATAATCAATTCGCCTAAATAATTTTATGTACAAACCGATAACAATCGAAATATCTGACATACTTTAAACTGGCTCATCGAATTTCTGCATAAAATTTTAAGCAGACACCTTGAAAATTATTTAAGTTCATGAAAAACTCCACACTACAAAAATATTCAAGACAAGGCAATATATTGTAGACTGCGTCAACAGTTCTAGAAGTTCTATTTCAAGGAGACTAGGCATCAAGCCAATACTCATTTCTACCTTTTTCAGTATTCAAACCGGTCGGAAATGGATCAGCGACATTCTGTGTATGAAAAAATACTAGATATTGCAGAAGATGAAATAACAAAAAATCTGTCAAAAGCCAACATCTGCCATTTCAAAACTGGTTACTTTATATACAGTTGAGGTTTATGGCTTTTATGTGTTAAATTTGGATGAAACCATTAGTTCTATTAGAATATATAAAGAACAAGAGTGTCTGTAACGTGCAGATTTGGAAGAATACCGAAATAAAGAAGCCCGTGATAGTGCATTATCAAAAATTAAAGATGGATTAGGCATCTCTTAATCACTTCTTCAACCTTATTTAATAATAATGCCTTTTTCACTAATAGTTTTATATACATTTGGCATTTCTGATCCATCTTGAGTTTACAGATGACAATAATAATTAAACCGCATAAAACTGGCTATCGTGTAAACACTCACTGCCTTAGTGTATTGGTTTGTCTTCGTGTGCAACCGGTATAAAATACGAGGGTCGTATGAAAAGTATTCAACCTGAATTGTAATGGCATATGAATGACGAAATTACCATATTTATAAAGTATTACCTTTAGATACCTTGTAGACATCTCGATAAACCGTGTCCACTACATTTTACACGTTTACACGATTCCAAATGAACACACATAAGAATGTTTAGGAGTTTCTTCCAAATCTATAGAGATTGTTTGTTGGATGATTCACATTATAGTGAAGGTAGTAAAAAGTTGGCAAGTTTCCAATCTAAATGAAATTTCTTTATCAAACTGCTCTTTCTTTTATATATAAATGACTTGACCAAAATTGATATCCGAAGAACATTTACATTCTTCGCAGATGACGCAACAATTTTATGGCGTGGAAAGAATGGCTGCGATTTGAAACATATTATCGAGTGTGACTTGATTAGAGTGAATGAATGGTGTGCTGCAAATTGTTTAAGGTTGAATTTTACTAAAACCAACGTGTTAAGTTTAAAATTTACCTGTGATAGTTTAACTTTGAATAATCATTTTATAGAGAATAAGCTAGTGACTAGATTTTTAGGTATACTTATCGACGATAAGTTAAAATTTACTGACCACATAATGGCATTAAAGAAGAAGTTGGCTGCCGGGTGTTATGCGGTATGAGCAGTGTCAAAGGAATTAGATTCAAATGTGGCTAGAACAGTGTATTTTTCGTTGACTGAATCTCACTTGAGATACGGAATTGCATTTTGGGGATTCTGTAGTCGGCAGTTATTAAATTCGATTCTTGTCTTACAAAAGCGAGCAGTGCGTTATTTATTTAATGTAAAATGAAGGAGCATTGTAGACCTTTATTTATTTTCAAGGTAAAATATTAACAGTGATAGGCATTTTCATTTTAGAAATAGTGGGACTGATTCATAAAAAATATAAAAATTATTCAACTCCAAACCCATATAATACACGTAATAATGGCCTGCCATTGCCCATTCCCAGGACTACTCTCACTAAACAGTCCCTTATGTTTGAGGGAATTAAAATATATAACAAAATTCCTCTAAAGTATAGAAATATTATGGACGATAAATTGCTTAGGAAAAAACTTAAGGGCTTTCTTGGGACACGACCCTATTATTCACTGGAAGAATATTTTGCTGACGATTTTTAACAGGGTGTGTTTGTGGTTTCAAGATGGGTGTAATGGTGTAATTTTATGGCTATTTTTGTCTTGTTTTACTTTATTTTGTTTGACTGTAAACTTTTAAATTAATTTAGTAGACATCTATTTTATTTTATTTTAGGTACCTGTTTTGTTAATTACGGACTTTTGTTTATTTATACTGTTTATTTTGATTACCGACTTTAATCACGTGTTTATTGTTATCACTGATCTAAGTTTTTTATTGTCACAATTTCTTGTGTTGCATATGTTTTTGTTTAAACTTATTTTTAACTTTTTGTTCTGGATAGTGCTTTGTTAACAAGATCGATTTCTTTACAACAATAAATCTGTTATTATTATAAACTGAGAACTTTTTGAACGATCCTCGTATTTTACTGAAATAAATTGCAATGGTTACCACAACTTAAGTATTCAAATCAAAAGAAAGAAAATGTATTTTTTATTTCTTAATAGTGATGTATCATTAAAAAAATATAAGTTTATATTTTTTAATCAGCTTACGCTTCTCGTGTACCGGTCGTTGTCTATCTTGAAGCAAGTGATGATCTAACCTGATGTTCTCTTCATATGCCTATTCAAAGGTCTTATGTCATCGGTATTAAACTACAGTAGTTATATTCATACTTAAAAAGTGTGTTATTCAAGTAACTAACACTGATAAACCGATTTGATTCATCCTTAGAGTCTATTTTATATGGAGACTTTTCACACTTGTAATTATTTATATTTCTTATTTTCTATATGTACATTTTTCATGTGTTCATCGATTTTACTTTGCTCACAAGCTTTAAAGGAACATTTTGTACAGGACAGCCTAAAAATAAATAACTTTTAGTTAAATTAGGAAAAAATGTTACTTTTATTTGGGAGCACGATAGTTACTGCCTTTCCAAGTCGATCAAATACGTGTCCGTGCGTGATCATGTTTGTCGGGAAAGTAACATTATACGGATAATTTACAAAACACGTTTTGTGATAGTGTCGATCTCAATATGACCAAAAATATTGTTAAATTAAGCTGTCAGGGGTATAAGCTAGACTATCCAAAAGTCCCATGGAAAAATTCCCAAACTTGCCTCCCTCAGTGAGAAGTAAGATTTTAAAAATATTCCACAATATTTACACAGCTCCAAATCCTCAGATATTCCAGAATTGACGTTCCTAACATTGCCAGAGATGTTAGTTACAAGCAGTATCAGTAAATTTTTACATTTTTAATTGTAAATATTACTAAGATTGCGAGGATAGTGCACTTCATATTGACAAGCTCCTTACAATCATGGCGATAATGAACATTAAAATCCCTAACTAATACTATATTTGAATGTTTTCTGAACGAGTTTTAATCATTAATATATCTACTTCAACTAAAGGAGACCTTTAAACATTAATAAAATATCCTATATATAACCTGATATCTCCATCATTTTTAGAGTCTGTCATTCGGGAAATTTGGCCTCATTTTTAAAGAAATGTTACTGGTATGATCAAATTTTACAGGAACTGCTTAAATAATTTTAAAAAGTATTTCTATCGCCAATTCTAGAGAAAATATTAAAAAATAATTGAAAATGGAATTATAATTAATTATTTGCACTTACTTATAATCAGAGGGTACATGTCCTATCCGATGTTTCTCCATATCACAACTGAATTTAGTTGTGTATTCACACTCATTGCAAACAAACTGATTCACCACTTTTCCATCTTTGGAATGGTGCTTTAACATATGTGTAGCTAGAGTGCTTTTCTGAATGGTCACATAATCACATTGTGTACAATAAGTTTTATAATCAACATAAAGTTCTGGACCTACAAAAATTCCACCATGCATAAGAAGCTAAAAATTTTTGGGGTTTATTATATCACATTAACTACTTACATTTTATATACTCTATGTTCCGATGTACCAAAAAATGTCTTCTAAACATAGTCCGTTCATCGTCTTTGTAAGGACACTCAACGCATGAATAAACTTCACCTGTTGAAAGTTTCGGATATATAAATTGGAATAATTTTAAAAGGGTGTCTTCATTCGTGTTGTTGGAATACCTACATGGAAAGAACAGTAATAAAAATAAGTACTGCAGTATTTGAATTTTATTTGACTGCATAATAATAATATATTAATTGATAATCATGATAACCAATAATCCCTGGAGGGAGTGCGAATTCACTTTCCTGCATATTTAAGAAACTGGACTGTTAAAACCATAATTCATTCAGTCAAATTTCTTTTATAATCATATGCAATTATTTTTCTGGCCACTTAATTACATTTAAAAATAGAAAAGTAAGATAATCTTTGATATTTTCTTAACTTACCCAAATTTCATTATTAATTCAGGGTCTATTGAAGACCACTCCTTTTGCTTATTTATAGATTCATCTTCATTGTCTACTATATGTATTCCACATGTATCTTCATTTTGAGCTTCAACTGCATTATCAAATTCTGACGTATTGTACATTTCCTCGTTTAGATCTTTAACTTCATTATCAGACTCAACTTTTTCCTCACTTCTGATATCAAGTTCTTGAGATGGTTCATTTTTCACAGAATTATATTCTATTGTGAGCTCTGATTTAATTTTTTCTGTTTCTTGTAGAATAGCATCGTTTTCTAATTCAATTTCTCTATCTAAATAGTTATTTTGCAATTCTTGTTCCTCACATTCTATTTTAATAGCTACATTGTCCAAGTTCGCTGGTAATTTTTTTGATTTTAATTGGTTATTCCTGTAAAAGACAGATGCATCTAATTTTAAGGTATATGTACATTATTAAATATTTAAATGAAGCATTAGAAATGACTATATAGAATACTGCATACATATACTTACTGTTTTTTAGATTTAAAAGGCAGAGGTACAGCATGATCATTTAAAACCCTCCTTCCATTCGATCTATATATGTAATATGCTGGAGAAAAATGATCTGAACATATAACGGCCCAATTGCTTAACTTATTTATATCCAAGTTGAGAATTTTACACCATTTGTTCCTCATGAACAGTGGAGTAGGAAATCTAGAAGCGTTATGTATAAGTTTTTAAAAAATCAGCATTTTTTTAATGGTCTCAAAGCAGTTTTAGAGTAAGTTTTGTGGAAAATTTACTAGCCACAATCAATTTGTACGGTAAAATAAACCTTTAAATACAAACCTGTGGAATGATTTTCCCATCACTCCTTTTCCACTAATTACTGGCGCTCTGCATAATGTACAATGTTTAACCATTTTATTTTGAAAATACAATTTTTCTGTTAGGTAAATTTTTAATGGATGTGTTTACAAAGTTCGTGGGTTATATTCAATGTTGCCAAATGAAAAAAATAAAAATTACCAGATTTTAAAAAAATCACCAGATTTTAAAAAGTTTATTATTATATATTGGGTCATTTCGTTACAGATTCAAAATAAACCCAAAAGATGAAAGGGTACATATATTATTGCACCATATATTTTATCAAAGGCAATAAGAGGATAATTCGGAGATTTGTTCTTCACAAGAAATTACATTTCTTGACAGGACAGTGAAATAGAAATCTTAATATTTTTTTATCATTTTGTCACATAAGGGCTATTCTTTTGAGACATCATCACTTTCACTTCTAGCATTTGAAGTAATCATGATCACTTCAACCCAATGAGAATTAAATGCATATTCAAAAGAACATGGAGTTATCAGTTACACTTTTTTTATCTTTGATCCATTGATAATAGGGCTATTCTTTTGAGTCATTATCACTTTCACTTCTATCACTTGAAGTAATCATGATCACTTCAGCCCAATGACAAGTAAATGCATATTCAAAAGAACATGAAGTTATCAGTTTCACTTTGTTCACTTTGATCAATTGATAATTACTCAAAAGAATATAGCCAATTACTCTAAAGAATATAGCCATAGATAAAACTATATCAATGTTTTGTCCTGATTCATAGTTATAAGAATGTGTGTGTTTTGCATTTTAATCAATAAATATACATAATATGTATTACATAAAACCTAATAAACGAATAAATAACAATAATAAAACTACATTAGATATCTTCGTTCTAACGAGAGAAAAAGAAATAAACACTAAATCATGCAAGTTCGCCAAAGGAAAGATGACAAAATGGTGATCTATGCTTTTGGTTTTACATTTACTCAATAGATGGCGCCAGGCATTACTAAATATTCAAACAATTTTTTAAATCATATAATTCTAAAATAATAATGCTAAGAATACATTGCCTTTTCATTTATAGCCTATTTGGAATGAAATAAAAAAATCGGCAGACCTTTTAGGAAAAGTTTTTAATCAATCGCTAAACAAAAAATTACCAAATCTGGTGATATTTCACCATACCTGACAACACTGACGTTGTTACTGCCACTTTTGATCGCACTGTATGCGTTTACCCAAATTTTGACACGTCCTGAGCGTATACCAGTTATCCAGCTACCCTCGGGAGGCTGTACACACGTTGTCAGATTAACGGGATCTTCTTGGAACCCTCAGATTGTCGGGTATGTACTCCCCACGAACATAACATATAAAACTCGTGGTACTCCCGAAAGTTTCCGTTTTTAACAGAAATTTTTATCATGTGTGGATATACAAAATATTTTATTTCTGCAATGCATGAAACTGCCGAATACAGAGCTAACCTCCCTTGTCAGAGGTCCGATATTGAAGCAAAAAATCAACTCTATCTCTCTCTGTAGAAATGTTTAATAGGATTCTTCTAACAAAACTGGACTGGTCACTTGGCGTATTATTGATCCCCCTCCCCCATGCTGGTCACCAATACGAGATTATCTTTATGGCAATCAACATGATTTTCTGCCAGTTTCTTATATAAGCATGATTGTATGGTATTTAAAAAAGAATCAACTTGACCCAGAAGTTACTTCAAGGATCACACATTCCTATAACTTTTGTACATATTTCTCAAATACCCTTAATTTTAGAGGTGTCAGCTGATTTTACATTACTTCATTTAACCTTCAAGTAATCTCAGATGATATTTGACTCCCAAAGATATGGTTGAACCAAAAAGTTTCCGTACTGTCAATTTCTGCAATAAGAAATGAGGGTTCCCATAAAAATAACAACCTGACCTTGAAAAATGATCGCAAAGTCACTTCTTGAACATACCCCCCCCCCCCCCGCCCTACAACTTTAGTGTGAAACAATTTTCTCGAATTTGTGTATTTTAAATCATATTCAAGGTTGTCGAATAAAATACCCACCCTGTATAACAACAATTTATATCACCAAAAATAAGAATTTACGAATCATTTTAAGTTTCCTGTTAGAGGATGCTAGTTACATTTACTGGGTTTAATACATCCAGATTTTTTTTTCTTACCTGTAAAATTAGATATATTTCGTTCCAAGTTTCTGAAAGAAACGTGATTTTTTAGATAAAAAGATATACCTGCAGAATTTTTATTTTTCCAATCGTTTGCTACATATTTGCTTTTAAACATCACAAAATATTTTAAATCAAACAATACAATAATTAAAAAACAATGAAGTATAAACAAATAAGATCACTTTAATAAATGTTAAAAGTGGCCAGCGTTCACCTCAATCAAACAACTGTAAATCTCTTTTTCTGTGTACCATTCAGTGTCTAATTTGAATCAGGATCAGACCCTATCAGTTCTGTATGATCATACTTCATATGCCTGTTTAGGGATCCTTTACTATCATTTTTGAAACTGCAGTATCTACATTCGTACTTAAAAGGTTTATTATTCGAGTGACTAACTCTGATATGCCTTCGTAATGCATACTTAGAGTCCGTTTTAAATGGACATTTTTCACACTCGTATTTGTACTTCATGTTTTCTATATGTCCTTTTTTCATGTGTTCATCGAACCTGCTTTGCTCAAAAGCTTTATATGAACATTTGGTACAGAAGAGCCTAAAAATAAATAACGTTAAGTTAAATTAGGAAAAAAATTAACGTATACTTTAAGAAAATTTGGGGGCACGGTAGTACTACCTTGACCAAGTCAAGCAAGTACTACATAGGCTGTATCCCATTTTTTAAGATATATTTTTGACGGGATCAAATGTTATTGGAACTGTTTAAATAAGAAATAAAAATTTTCATTTCTCTAATTCTAAAGGTCAGATGAAACAAACAGAATAAAAATATTATCAGTTATGTAGACTTACTTAAAATCAGGAGGTATATGTTTTATCTGATGCTTCACTATACCACAACTGTATTTAGTTGTGTATTCACACTCATTGCAGACAAACATTTTTACTGCTTCTGTGGGTCTATGTTTTACCATATGTCTAGTTAACGTGCGTTTCAGAATACTCACATAACCACACTGAGCACAAAGATAAGTTTTATAATTTACATAAAGTTCTGGATCTACAATTAAAAAGTGAATAATTTAAAACATTTTTGATTTAGTTTAACTACTGTCTAAAAAATAATACTTAGTTACAGACAGAATACTTGTCATGATGTACAAAAGGCTAAAAATAGTTTCTTTCCATGCTGGCCAATTTTTGCTTGTCACTATATAAATTGATCTACTTACGTTTTTTATACTCCATATCTCTATGTCCTAAAAAATGTCTTCTAAAAATTGTCCTTTGAATAGTTCTAAAAGAACACTCTATGCATGAATAAGCTTCACCTGTTAAAGGTTTTGGATAAATAACTTTAAACAGTTGAAGAAGAACGTCCTCATTTGTAGTGCTGAAGTACCTACATGTAAAAAAGAATAATAAAAATGAATAGGAAATATTGCAGCACCTCAAATCTATCCTACTCAGACATTCAATTTTATCCAATAACAGAAATTTTCACAAGCAGAGTTTAAAAATAAAGTAATTTTGTTATTTATGATCTGAAAATTTTCTACATGATGTAGTAGTCAATATGGATAATATGAAAATTTTTGAAGAATGCTTTTATGTTTAGATGCATTTCTTTTCTATATAGCTACTTAACTACATGTAAAAATAATTTCTTTCGCAATTTAATAACTTACGCAAATTCCTTTATTAATTCAGGGTCTATTGTAGACTGCCTCATTTTCTTATTTACTGTTTCATCTTCATTGTCTACTGGAGGTATTCTACATGTATCTTCACTTTGAGCTTCAACCGTATTATCAAATTTTGATGTATTGTGTGTGTTCCCATTTAGATCTTTCTCTTCATTATCCGACTCAAATTTGTCCTCACTTTTGATGCCAAAATCTTCAGATGGTTCCCATTGCACAGAATTATTCTCTATTTTGATAAAAACTTCATCAGACTCAATTCTTTCAGTTTTAATACTAACTCCTTCTGTTTCTTGACAAGGATCATCGTTTTCTAACTTAATTTGTATATCTAAATCTTCTTTTTGCAATTCTCGTTCCTCACATTCCGTTTTAATAGTTACATTATCTAGATTTAGTTGTAATTTTTTATATTTTTGTTTTTTTCTTTCTCTAAAACTTATAAGCAAGATTTAAAACACGAAATCAAGAAAAAACACCTCATTTCTCTAATGTGTGCTTAATATTGTAACAGATGATCACAAAATATCCGTAGAGGGATATTTTGTGAGACAGATCATCTAATTTTAAGCTATGTACACAGCACCATCATTCGAAATACAATTAGAAATTAGTGTCAGTGCCAATCAGATCACCCAAAACCAGTTAAATATAAAACAAGAAACATGTAAAAAAGGTTTAAATGACTATATACAATAATGCATATAAATACCTACCATATTTTGCCTTTAAAAGACTGAGGTACAACATCATCCTTTAAAAATCTCTGCCCATTTGATCTGTAGACAAAACATTCTGGGGTAAAATGGTCTGAACATACCACAGTCGAACTGCTTAAATTGTTAATATCTTTGTTAAGAATTTGACACCATTTTTCTCTTAGATATTGTGGAGCAGGAAATCTAGAAGTATTACAAGACAAACAGTTTTTTAAAAAGAAGCGTTTTTCATCTCTAAGGTAAAACCAACCTTTAAAATACAAACCTGTGGAAAGACCTTCCCGTAACCCCTTTTCCTC
Source organism: Diaprepes abbreviatus (assembly GCA_034092305.1). NCBI lineage: Eukaryota > Metazoa > Arthropoda > Insecta > Coleoptera > Curculionidae > Diaprepes > Diaprepes abbreviatus. Next base: position 5,560,058 of record JASJET010000211.1, on the reverse strand, counting down.
TAATTACTGCCGCTTTGCATAATGTACAATGTTTAACCATTTTATTTTGAAAATGTTTAAAAAGTTTATTTATAAGCTAGATTTTTGTTTATGGATATCGCGAATTTACAAATTTTATTTGCCCGGGGGTATTTGTTTTTGGTGCTTCTAAAACAACTTTTTAAAATAAAATAAATTTGACAACACGGCATAATTGTTGCTGTTGGCCAGATGCCATAAAACTTTTTGGCAGTGTTACCAAATGGATAAATTTTTCTAAACTATTTTTTTTTGCGAACACTGTTGCCGATCAACGAATTTTAATAAAATTGTGTAGGAACAAACGGGGCAAAGCTAAAAAAATAGTATAAATTTTTGGATGTCGGTGCGAAACTAACACCTGACAAAATTCGTGATTCACATAAAAATATCGATAAATACTTTATTTGTAATTACTTTTTTACTGTAGCTTGTACGTATCTCGTATTAGTAGTTATTTGTTTTATGAAGTAATTTGGTGTCTTCAAAAACTTCAATTTTATATAAAAATATATATTATTTTTCGCTTTTTGGATGTCGGTTCAAGTTTTTTATAAAAATTTTATTTTTCGATTTTTAGTTTTGAATTGAGCTCGCAAAAAAGTACCTAGTATTCAAAATTATAGACCACATTGAATAGAACAAAAAATTCTCGATTCTGAAAATTCTCCAAATGAATTTGAAGAAATTAATTTAAGATTCGTAATTTACGCCCTAAGAACCCCCCCAATATCATTTTGGACAAAATCGGAAAAATGTAGGACTACCTCCATATTATATCTGCCATATTAAACTGAAAAAAATTAGCTTCAGATGCATAATTTACGATTTCGAAAACCACTAATACCAATTTTCAAAAAATGTGATTAACGTACAACTCGCCATATTGAATATCGGCAATATCCAATTCTGATAGATTAACAATTATAACGCTAACAATTTATTTTAAGGGTGTACATCCACTGACTAAAAAAAGAAATTTTCTTGTTATTTTAAAATTCACTATACATTTTTAAGGCCACCCAGCACTCGGGGATTTTAAGAGAAGTTTTAAAAGTGTTTTAGGTATCTGCAAAAAATTCATAGTTCAACAATTTTAACGCTAACAATTTATTTTAGGGGTGTACATCCACTGACGTTAAAAAAAGATATTTTCTTGGTATTTTAAAATTCACTATGCATTTTTAAGGGCACTCAGCACTCAGGGATTTTAAGAGAAGCTTTAAAAGTGTTTTAGGTATCTGTAAAAAATTCATAGTTCAGCAATTTTAACGCTAATAATTTATTTTAAGGGTGTACATTCACTGACGTTAAAAAAAGAAATTTTCTTGTTATTTTAAAATTCACTATGCATTTTTAAGGGCACCCAGCACTCAGGGATTTTAAGAGAAGCTTTAAAAGGGTTTTAAGAATCTGTGAAAAATTCATAGTTCAACAATTTTAACGTTAACAATTTATTTTAAGGGTTTATATCCACTGACGTTAAAAAAGAAATTTTCTTGTTATTCTAAAATTCACTATGCATTTTTAAGGGCACCCAGTACTCGGGGATTTTAAGAGAAGCTTTAAAAGTGTTTTAGGTATCTGTAAAAAATTCATAGTTCAACAATTATAACGCTAACAATTTGTTTTAAGAGTGTACATCCACTGACATTAAAAAAAGAAATTTTGTTGTTATTTTAAAATTCACTATGCATTTTTAAAGGCACCCAGCACTCAGGGATTTTAAGAGAAGCTTTGAAAGTATTTTAGATATCTGTAAAAAATTCATAGTTCAACAATTATAACGCTAACAATTTATTTTAAGGGTGTACATCCACTGACGTTAAAAAAAGAAATTTTCTTGTTATTTTAAAATTCACTATACATTTTTAAGGCCACCCAGCACTCAGGGATTTTAAGAGAAGTTTTAAAAGTGTTTTAGGTATCTGCAAAAAATTCATAGTTCAACAATTTTAACGCTAACAATTTATTTTAGGGGTGTACATCCACTGACGTTAAAAAAAGATATTTTCTTGTTATTTTAAAATTCACTATGCATTTTTAAAGGCATCCAGCACTCAGGGATTTTAAGAGAAGCTTTGAAAGTATTTTAGGTATCTGTAAAAAATTCATAGTTCAACAATTATAACGCTAACAATTTATTTTAAGTGTGTATATCCACTGACGTTAAAAAAAGGAATTTTCTTGTTAATATAAAAATTTACAATGCATTTTCAAGGCCAGCCAGCACTCAGGGATTTTAAGAGAAGCTTTAAAAGGGTTTTAAGAATCTGTGAAAAATTCATAGTTCAACAATTTTAACGTTAACAATTTATTTTAAGGGTTTATATCCACTGACGTTAAAAAAGAAATTTTCTTGTTATTCTAAAATTCACTATGCATTTTTAAGGGCACCCAGTACTCGGGGATTTTAAGAGAAGCTTTAAAAGTGTTTTAGGTATCTGTAAAAAATTCATAGTTCAACAATTATAACGCTAACAATTTGTTTTAAGAGTGTACATCCACTGACGTTAAAAAAAGAAATTTTGTTGTTATTTTAAAATTCACTATGCATTTTTAAAGGCACCCAGCACTCAGGGATTTTAAGAGAAGCTTTGAAAGTATTTTAGATATCTGTAAAAAATTCATAGTTCAACAATTATAACGCTAACAATTTATTTTAAGGGTGTACATCCACTGACGTTAAAAAAAGAAATTTTCTTGTTATTTTAAAATTCACTATACATTTTTAAGGCCACCCAGCACTCAGGGATTTTAAGAGAAGTTTTAAAAGTGTTTTAGGTATCTGCAAAAAATTCATAGTTCAACAATTTTAACGCTAACAATTTATTTTAGGGGTGTACATCCACTGACGTTAAAAAAAGATATTTTCTAATTTTAAAATTCACTATGCATTTTTAAGGGCACTCAGCACTCAGGGATTTTAAGAGAAGCTTTAAAAGTGTTTTAGGTATCTGTAAAAAATTCATAGTTCAGCAATTTTAACGCTAATAATTTATTTTAAGGGTGTACATTCACTGACGTTAAAAAAAGAAATTTTCTTGTTATTTTAAAATTCACTATGCATTTTCAAGGGCACCCAACACTCAGGGATTTTAAGAGAAGCTTTACAAGGGTTTTAAGAATCTGTGAAAAATTCATAGTTCAACAATTTTAACGTTAACAGATTATTTTAAGGGTTTACATCCACTGACGTTAAAACAGAAATTTTCTTGTTATTCTAAAATTCACTATGCATTTTTAAGGGCACCCAGCACTCGGGGATTTTAAGAGAAGCTTTAAAAGTGTTTTAGGTATCTGTAAAAAATTCATAGTTCAACAATTATAACGCTAACAATTTGTTTTAAGAGTGTACATCCACTGACGTTAAAAAAAGAAATTTTGTTGTTATTTTAAAATTCACTATGCATTTTTAAAGGCACCCAGCACTCAGGGATTTTAAGAGAAGCTTTGAAAGTATTTTAGATATCTGTAAAAAATTCATAGTTCAACAATTATAACGCTAACAATTTATTTTAAGAGTGTACATCCACTGACGTTAAAAAAAGAAATTTTGTTGTTATTTTAAAATTCACTATGCATTTTTAAAGGCACCCAGCACTCAGGGATTTTAAGAGAAGCTTTGAAAGTATTTTAGATATCTGTAAAAAATTCATAGTTCAACAATTATAACGCTAACAATTTGTTTTAAGAGTGTACATCCACTGACGTTAAAAAAAGAAATTTTCTTGTTATTTTAAAATTCACTATACATTTTTAAGGCCACCCAGCACTCAGGGATTTTAAGAGAAGTTTTAAAAGTGTTTTAGGTATCTGCAAAAAATTCATAGTTCAACAATTTTAACGCTAACAATTTATTTTAGGGGTGTACATCCACTGACGTTAAAAAAAGATATTTTCTAATTTTAAAATTCACTATGCATTTTTAAGGGCACTCAGCACTCAGGGATTTTAAGAGAAGCTTTAAAAGTGTTTTAGGTATCTGTAAAAAATTCATAGTTCAGCAATTTTAACGCTAATAATTTATTTTAAGGGTGTACATTCACTGACGTTAAAAAAAGAAATTTTCTTGTTATTTTAAAATTCACTATGCATTTTCAAGGGCACCCAACACTCAGGGATTTTAAGAGAAGCTTTACAAGGGTTTTAAGAATCTGTGAAAAATTCATAGTTCAACAATTTTAACGTTAACAGATTATTTTAAGGGTTTACATCCACTGACGTTAAAACAGAAATTTTCTTGTTATTCTAAAATTCACTATGCATTTTTAAGGGCACCCAGCACTCGGGGATTTTAAGAGAAGCTTTAAAAGTGTTTTAGGTATCTGTAAAAAATTCATAGTTCAACAATTATAACGCTAACAATTTGTTTTAAGAGTGTACATCCACTGACGTTAAAAAAAGAAATTTTGTTGTTATTTTAAAATTCACTATGCATTTTTAAAGGCACCCAGCACTCAGGGATTTTAAGAGAAGCTTTGAAAGTATTTTAGATATCTGTAAAAAATTCATAGTTCAACAATTATAACGCTAACAATTTATTTTAAGAGTGTACATCCACTGACGTTAAAAAAAGAAATTTTGTTGTTATTTTAAAATTCACTATGCATTTTTAAAGGCACCCAGCACTCAGGGATTTTAAGAGAAGCTTTGAAAGTATTTTAGATATCTGTAAAAAATTCATAGTTCAACAATTATAACGCTAACAATTTGTTTTAAGAGTGTACATCCACTGACGTTAAAAAAAGAAATTTTGTTGTTATTTTAAAATTCACTATGCATTTTTAAAGGCATCCAGCACTCAGGGATTTTAAGAGAAGCTTTGAAAGTATTTTAGGTATCTGTAAAAAATTCATAGTTCAACAATTATAACGCTAACAATTTATTTTAAGTGTGTATATCCACTGACGTTAAAAAAAGGAATTTTCTTGTTAATATAAAAATTTACAATGCATTTTCAAGGCCAGCCAGCACTCAGGGATTTTAAGAAAAGAGTTTAAAGTGTTTTAGGTATCTGCAAAAAATTCATAGTTCAACAATTATAACGCTAACAATTTATTTTAAGGGTGTACATCCCCTGATGTTAAAAAAAGAAATTTTCTTGTTAATTTAATAATTCACTATGCATTTTTAAGGCCACTCAGCACTCAGGGACTTTAAGAGAAGCTTTAGAAGTGGCTTAGGTATCTGTAAAAAATTCATATTTCAACAATTATAACGCTAACAATTTATTTTAAGGGTGTACATCCACTGACGTTAAAAAAAAATTTTTTCTTGTTAATTTAATAATTCATTATGCATTTTTAAGGCCACTCAGCACTCAGGGACTTTAAGAGAAGCTTTAAAAGTGTTTAGGTATCTGTAAAAAATTCATAGTTCAACAATTATAACGCTAACAATTTATTTTAAGGGTTTACATCCACTGACATTAAAAAAAAAATTCTTGTTATTTTAAAATTCACTATGCATTTTCAAGGGCACCTGGCACTCCGGGATTTTACGAAAAGCTTTAAAAGAGTTTCAGGTATTTGTAAAAAATTAAATTAATTAGTAATTTACACAATCTATACAAATTCTGGACAAAATTGAAAGATAGAAAATTTGTATTCTATCATCATGAATTTTTTAAAAGTAATTTTTTAGAAAATCAGACAAAATTAATTTTTATGTCTGCAATATTATTAGCGCCACCTTGGATTTTACTGAACCAATTTCGGCCAAAATAATAAGGAACCATCGTAGCAACTTCCTGAACATAACGCAAAAAATTTCATTCAAATCGGTGCCGCAGTAATTGCTGCCGTAGCGGCCGAATTTAGAACCTCCTTCTGTTAGAAGTCAGTTAAAAATTAAAATAACACCATATCCACTATGAAAAAAGGTCGTCCATAAATGGTAATAACTTTGAATATAAATTTATATCATATTTATTGACTTTCGAAAACTTTTAAGGCTAATAGAACATTAAATTAAAATCACAGTATAGGTCATATCAAATGAATGATTAAGATTCATTTCCAAATGGAGGGTGAAAACTCTTCTTTTTCAAACATTATTCTATCACTTCTATCATCTCTAATCTTTTTGTTGAAATATCTTCCATGTGAATATTTATGTTTTTTAATGTTTTCAACGTTTCTAACAATATATCTTTGTCATTTACAGAACGAACATTTTTTATTATTTGGTCTGCTTCATTAGCTATTTGAAATTTTATATTATTTAAATCTTGGAAAATATTGTTTTTATTGCCAATATGTGAATCTGTACATAAATTGTTCAGAACAGTAGTTTGAATTACCATTTCTTCTTCCTTAGAATCTGCTTCTCTGAAAAAAAGTTATATTTAATATAGAGTTGGATATTTTATTTCAGTCAAGAGCAGCAAAAATTTGCTTTTATAGATATGTCAATACAAATCTAGGATATTTTCTAACAGCTAATTTTTTTACAGATAATTGTAGATATACGAGATTGATCAGCCGTTACACAATACTTCCTGGTTTTAAAAGAGCGCAATTTTTCATGGGATCCAGTTTGACTATAGTTAAACTGAAAGATACTTACTCAGAAAATGATTCATCAGTATTTAAACATTTTCTTTTTGACACATAAATATGTCCTGGTTCTAATTTATGTCCGTAATGTGTTTTATAATATATAACATCATATATACCATCAGTTTTTACAGTGACTACTATTTCACTAGTACATTTGAATCCTATCTTGCAGGAGCCTTGGCTTTTCATTAGGCGTTTACGTACTCTATTTGAGTGTGCTTTATATTCTCCTAAAATAGATACATGATAAATGCATAGGAACATACATAGAATACTGAGGGATATGTGAATTTTAGATGAAAAAATATAGCAATGGGGCAAAAATTTTTTTAGTTTTATTCTTTTCATAATTTTTAAAGGTTTTGAGATATCTGCATGAAAGTAATTTTGAAATCTAAAGTATTGGAGTATTATATCTATAAAATAAACATCACTAGAATTTATGGTGAATGTCCTGTATCAAAGTGATCTTAATATCTCATAAGGTTGAAACAAAAATATCCAAAATTTTGGGGTAAGAATTGTCCAAAAATCTGTTTGTCTATTTCAGAGCGCATACATAAACCAATATTCTTTGATTTTTGTCATATTAGGGGCTTCATGTAACATATATTTAATTCATATAAAATAATTTACTAATAAAGTACCTGATCGATGACAGCTATAGTAAAATCTACCTTTTGCTTCACGTTTAGTGTATTTGGCACACATGGTCACCTTAAGATGATTTAACCAGCTTTCAAAATCTAAAACAATGTTTCTTAAACATTAATCTTTCCAACTGAATTTCTCTTTTACCTATGGCATTGGGAAAAATTAATTTTTCTTCAATCATTTCTTTGTTGTGAACCGTTTTCAAATGACATCTAAGGTCACAAGTAAATCGGAATGATATATCACAAGTAAAACATTTAATATTTGAAAAGTTTTTGTCATAACTTCTTATATTTTTATGTTCTTGTTTATGTACGTGCCTTAAATGTTTGTTAAGATTAGTTTGGGTTGCAAAGGTTTTTTCACAAAGTGTGCACTTAACAACCATAATGTCGTGAGGGATTAAAATAAAATTGTTATTTGGGCAAATCAATTCCTGTTTCGTGCCGATTAAACTTTTAGCAGTCCCAAAAACAGAAAAAAAAAGTCTAAAAGCGCGGAAAATTACAGAGTTGTAAGCAAATAAAAAAGTTAGGTTGGGTGTTAATAATTCAGTGTTGCCATATTTTGTGGCATAAGTCATAAGTTAAATAATGTAGCCATCACACCAATATAACATATAAAACTGGACTGCTCACGAAAATAATTTTTGACCCCCCCCTTATTGGTCGCCATTAAGTGCAATGATTTGTATGGCAACATTGAATTCCCTGATTCTTACATTGGCATGAATGTGTCGTGTATAAATGTCAATTCTATTATTCTAACTAACAGGTTTAGACAATGACTTTCTCTTTCTATAATATATCTAAAACAATAAATCGCTCTTCCTTGTTTAACTTGACAGGTTAATTGAGTATATTCAATAAAAAAGACCAGGGCTGCGATTCTATAAGAGTAAAGGGAAAGAGAATGTCATAATAAGGATCTTCTAACTTTGTTCAGTCTGTATTAACACATAAGTATGTCACTGTCCTAAAAAAGATAAGGAAAGAGAATGTCAAAAAATTTGCATACTGAATTGGGGCTCAGGATAATTGTTTCGGTAAAACAATATTTAACTTGAATTTCTACTTTTAATTTCCTCAAAATTATAATTTTTCTTTTTAAAGTAACTCCAATTTTATTATTTTTAGATAACAGGCATGAAATGTCAGTTCTTATAAATAAATGAAAATGCTTTTTCCATGCCTGTTTACATATTTTATTTTTTACAATAAAACTGTTATTTAGCAAAATAGCTAAAATGTGAAATATGCGCCAAAAACAAATCGAGACTATTTTTTTTAAATATCTGTTTTAGAAAAGATTGTGGAAATCAGTGGTTATTTTTGTCAATAACTAGTATAATCTACATCCTTATTCGAATGTAGAGTATAAGAAGTTAACGAAAAAAAGTATTAAGGCATTTATTTTTAAAAATTTTATATCATGAATTAATATAGTATATTGTTTAATGTAAGGTATCGAAATGTCCACATAATCTATTGTAAAGTAAGAGAGTTTCATCATTTAAAAATAGCTTCGATTAGGTCTTTGTTAAAATTATTTTCTCCTCGATGCTTTTAGGGCTTGATATGTTAGGTATTTATATAGGGTTAACAACATTCAAAATAATGTTGACATTTCCTTCATAATAACGGAGCTTTAATTTAAAGGAAGTAACGTAACATTATGTACTAAACCATTTTTATAAAAAAAAATTAACTCTAAAGGGGATAGTGTTAAAACAGTTTATATTTAATTGTAAACAAAACAATATTTATTAAGACACTTTAAATATAAAAAAAGCTTCTAAATACAAGAGAATTCTTATATTAATACAATCATTTTTAATCTAAATATATACATAAAGATTTACTAGCAACTTTTAATTTTTACACTAGGTCAAACTTTCCATTTACTTAACTGTTTGAGGATCTAGAATTGATCTTTCTTAGAGTTGAATTTTTGAAATGGTAATCAATCGCAGCTTCTCACTACTTTGACAAAGGATTTTCATGACACAAATTTGTTATCTGAGCTAAAATCAAGAATTCTTGTTTTATTAATTAATAACATATTCAAACAAAAGGTTATTATTTTATTTTTAGACAAAACAATACATAAAAGTAAAATTTATGTATTTTCCAAACATGCTTAATAATATTGAAAAATTTCATATTATATGCAATCATTTATATTTTAATATGGCATATTGGTTTTTAAACGTATAATCATTTTAAATCTTAACACCATACCAGTTTCGATGTTGAGCTTTATGTCAGTGGAACATTAACTTTGTGGTAAAACGATATTGTTGTTGGTTAATGCACACCTAATTTAGGACTTTTTTTTGTAGAACCAATGTATGTTATTAAGTCCAAGTTTAGTTGCTTCAAGATGTTTACATCAAATAGTGCTTCATAGTTTTTTTCAGGCAGTTTATTTGTAAGAAGCACACCACAAACTTTTTGCTCGTCTTCTTGTATAAAACTATTTCCAGAAAAATGCTCTGAACAGAGTTACTACTCATCTGGGGTATAAAAGAATTACAATCTTGACCAATTTGCTTCAGCCCTTGAATTTGAAGATTCTTTTCTCCTAGAAAACTAAAATATTGATAGCATTAAAAAATTATTATACATCACATACATAAGATTAAACTTGTTCCCCTTAGATTTACAGTTTGATTCTAAGGTAAAATTTTATATAATTTTTATTGAATGCTTTATAACTTACCAATTAATTAAATTCCAATTTACCAGAAGAGGTATTTGCACGTCTTACGATGAAGAATCACATTTTTTTAAAATACCATGAAAAACCTTAAAGTTCACGTTCCTGTTTGAAATTTTCAGCAAAACGTTACCTAAAATGTGATAAAATCCATAGAACAGCAAAATCAAAAATTAATTTTTGTCAAAATGAAAAGTATTCAGTCAATGTCAAAAATACACTTTCACCAATATCACGAGAACTTAGGGAATTCATTGTTGCCAAAGCAATTATTTCCACGTAATGGCACGGAGCATGGTGGCGTCATTTTTATTATAAGGGGAGGTATTATGCATGATCAGTCCAGTTTTTTATGTCAAGTTCTTGACCTGAACGTTTATAAAATATTTTTTATAAAAGAAAAATTTTATAAAAGATGGGCTATGCTATTAGAGCCGTTTTACACACACAAGAATTATTCCGAAAATTATAACAAAAATTTTCAGCAAATTTTTGCCGAAAATTCTATAGAGATAATTTTTACAATAAAATACCACTCTATTTGATACGTACAAGAAATCTGAATATAATGTTGGTGGTAATTTTGTCGTTGCTCATACGCATTTTCATAACATGTGACATTCCAGCAGTTAAAAGGAAGATATAACTTGGGGATAACCTTAAAATGTCATAAATATGAAAGTTTCCAAACATATATAATCAAAAAAAAAACACAAAATAAGGGATATTTTGTGCAAGAAACAATGAGTAAATATTGAGATTAGGTTGATTTCCAAACGCGGGTTGTCAATTCACAAATTTTATTCTGCGTCGATTTTCGCGCACTTTCCGCATTTTAGTCATAAAAATATAGAACACGTTCTATATTTTTATGCTGAAAATTTTCACAATAATTCTTTGATGTGTAAAACAGCTAATTAGTTTTATGAAAATTTTCAACATAATTATGAGATAAATTTTGGCTATAATTTTTGTGTCTAAAACGGCTCTTACACTATAAAATATTTAATAAACTTTGATAGTGTAATACCGGGTTGAATTAAGATTTTTCTAGACTATTAAAAAAAAAAACACTTTCAGCAAACGTAGGTGGCAACATCGCAATCTTGCTAAATTTATCGATTGGATTACTACTACGAACTTTAATGTCAAGTTCATGACCAGCACGGTCCATCACCCCGAGAACGATAATCCTAATAGAAAGTGGGCGTGGTTCTTATAAAAACATAAAACGGTATTTTGTCATGAGAACCACGCCCATTTTTTTATCAAAATAAGTGCTTTCTCGATAACGAGAATAGGTACCCAAAACAAAAAACTGTAGGATTACCACCACAAAAACCAAAAATCATCAGTATCATTTTATTTACTAATAAATATTGATTAATTCATAAGAGATTTTTGAATAAAATGTACCATATTATTCTAGGCAAAAAATAAAACTAAAGTGACTTTTCAATAGCTATATATTTAAATGCTGTTACATACATATAAAAACGAACATGACATATTAAAAATAGACTTTAGCGAAGCCAGGAACAGCTTACAGAACTAACCTCTCTAAAAGGAAGAACATCAATAATTACATTTAGATCTGATACCTTCTAAATGAGATAAACTTATTATGCACAAATATCCTGGCTATCAAAGAGATTTTAGGTTAGATCTAAAATCTCTTTGCTGGCTACGCTTCTGTAGACAGGCAGATCCTTGGTGATAACATAATTTCATCGAAACTTGTTACTTGGGAAGGAGCTTGAGGATAATGTAGGCAGTAGCCCCAAGATTGGCAACTAGAAGTGGAGTCTGCCAGCCTGAGCCTGAAGATCTCCAATGAGGTCCTAAAATTAAAATAAACAATTAGTTAAAGGAAATGAAGAACAGTATAAATGTCAATGTTATTTTAACTCATACAACCAATAAAATTTTAAGCATACTTAAAATTAAAGTTTGTAAACTTGGTGTTAACGATATGTCACCTTAGAATTGTTCCGACGTCTCGTTTGTGATTCTTATATTTCTGCATATATATAACTTTCTTAAGTTTAATTAAACAAAAATAAATAATACTTTGTTCTCAACCTTAACCCAAAACCTGGAATATGTCAAAATCATATGTCCCGACGATTACCGATCTGACATTCGCAATTAAAATCTACCTTGAATAGTTTATATCGCATTTTTAAGGTGCTTTAGTAAAGTCATAGAAAAATTATACTTTGTCTATGATAAAGTCAACCCCGTTTCATTTTACGCCTGAGTTGAGTTATTCAAGCTGCTTTCAAGCTCTTTTATCACTTTTTTCAAGTGGCTTGATTTCAAGCCGGCTTTATGTCATTTAAACTTACTGATATAAACCTATTGTACGATTAACTTTTTAGAAGACAAAGAAGTTTAAAAAAACTTTCAGTTGACAATAAAAAGTAGGGATGATGTCCAAAGTGGTGCGTTTGAAAGAAATAGGAAATTAGAAGGTACAAGACCCCTTATTTTCCCATTATTCATTAATTGTTTTCCACTAAAATATGTGTTTTACAGAATGTTTAATTAATAAAAAAAAAATTCCAGAATAAAAGACAACATAACAATAAATTGGAGTCGATCTGTCGTTTCACTTACTAGCTACTCGAAAAGAATAGCAAAAATCTTGTACATACCATGACATCCTTTATTTTTCCAAAAGTCTTCCCATTTCTTCGGATCTTGATTTTTCCAGAATTCCTCCCAGTTCTTTGGATTTGGCTGATTAGCAGGAGGGTTTTCCATTGTTTATGTTGAACTCTAATAACACTGACTGGAGATACAATAACACCTTCGAGTATTTTAAAATTTTATTTTATACTATTTCACAATATTACACAAGCTAAAGTTCAAAACGATTGTTTATTCAATTATGCTAAAAATACCACACAGAAACTTCGACCTAATACGTAGTTAGTTTCTCAAGGTCCTCGAAACGCCGATATTGAATTTTTTGCGCGTCAAATCAACCAAGCATTTGAAACAGTAGCTGTTCATTGGTTTAAAAACAAGTCCCGCCCATTTGATAATAAAACCAAAATAAATGTTGCAAATTTTTAGTACATTTTATCGGTGTTTTTATTTTTAACAATCTGGCAAGTTTTCAATTTTATTACTAGAAAATTCGGGTTATTTTGTCGGAAATCATCCACAGAATTTTAATAAACAAAATTGGTATAGGAAAGTATATGAAAAAATTAATAAAACATCTTAATTTTCGATATAGTGTTCTAGAAGTGATCATAAAGCAAATTTCAAACGAATAGTATTCGTACTTGTGCGTTACATGTTACCAGGATCGGCTCTAGGACTTTTTTTTTTAATATGGGCACAGTCGAGCATGTGGTCCTTAGTACAAGCCAAGAACAAAAAAATTAGAGGACAAGCCGGTGACTAAATCACAATAAATGGTAATTATTTAAATACCGCCCTATATCGAGAAGGGTTGTGTTTCAACAGAATTTTATTTATTGAACTTTTCGGTATTCCTGTTTGTAGAGCCACTTGTCTTAACGATGTCATAGGATATGCCTCAAAATATCCCAGATTTATAATTTCTAAGAAAATTGTCTAGAGAGCCTAATTAGAGTTTGAGATTTGAATTGATGTACTGGTACATCAAACATCCGAAGAATCTACATCGTAGCGAAACGCGTTATGTGTTTTCTAAACTAAAAAATATAGTAGAAATTAAACAAAAACTTGTGTTTATATTTTAGAGTTTGAGGTGTTTTTCTGAATTCATCTTTGGAATGACCCCAAAGTATATGTTGTAAAAATAAATAAAGGTCAGATTCGTAATTAGTGACCCAAAAACCTCCCCTATACTAAATTTGGCAAGGATTCGTTGATTTTCAAAAATATCGTCTGCCATATTGGATACGCCATCTTGACTTTTGCAAACCCAACTTCAGGTTTGCGATCAGCAACCCAAAAAAACCCTTGTTCCAAACCCATTGATTTTCGATAATATCGTCCGCCATATTGGATCCGCCATCTTGAACTTTGCAAATCTGACTTGATTCATAATCTGCGATCTAAAAAACCCTCGTATGCCAAAATCACGATTTTTGAGGCTAGAAAAAATATGAACCATGCTATCTTAGTTCTGGTGATGGTTTTGGAGTTAACGGGTCCATCTACTTATAGATGTACAGTTGGATATGAACCAACAAACATTCTGATTTTTTCTCGGGCATTTTCGTTCATTTTTTTCTATTTTTTACCTGTTTCTTTGAGGTTAGGAAAAAATGATGACGTGTAACCATAGACGTAAGAGAAAATAATATTACTTAATATAGGTCGCGGATTTTATAGAAGTTGGCTCACGCTTAAAAAGAGATAAAGTGTTTCCGAGGAGCAGGACCTCTCTTTCTAATTTCGGTCAGGTATCCAATGACATTTGGAGTATCGTGCTTAGCTCCGCCATTAGAAAGAGAGGTCTTGCTCCTCGAAAACGCTCTATCTTTCTTTAAGCGTGAGCCAACTCTCTTCGATAGAATTCGCAGTCTATATTAAGTAATATTAATTTCTCTTACGTCTATGGGTGCACCTACACCAAGAAAGTTTGATTTATCCCCTCCAACTTCCTTGACCTAGACACTTGTATAAAACAATAAGGGCTGTAGTCTTAATTATCAATTGATTAAAATGAAAAAGTGATAACTTCGGCTGTATTCTTTTGAGTAAATTATTACTGATCAAAGTGAAAAAAAGTGAAACTGATAACTTCATGTTCTTTTGAACATGCATTTACTTGTCATTGAGCCAAGTGATCATGATTACTTCAAGTGACAGAACTGAAAGTGATAATTACTCAAAAGAATATAACTTTCATGCTCTTTTGAATATGCATTTACTTGTCATTTGGTCGAAGTGATCATGATTCCTTCAGGTGATAGAACTGAAAGTGATAATGACTCAAAAGAATATCCCTAAGGTTAAAATCGATCCAGTAATCCGACTCCGGCCGAAAATTGACAAAAGGGCGCTGTTGGCGCTATGGTTTTGGCGGGAACGCCTTTTATAAGGCGGTGTTGCCCAATTTCTCATTTTTCAAAATAAACAAAAATAAATAAATATTTTGTTCTTAACCTTAACCTAAACCCTACAAAATATCAAAATCATTTGCCCTCGGGTTATATACGTACCCAACGATCATCCACCTGACGTTCGCAATTAAAATCCAACTTGAACCGTTTATATTGCATTTTGAAGTCACTTTAGTGAAATTAACCCCGTTTCAAAAGCAGCGTGAACTCAAACCGCTTCAAGTCATTGATATAAACGTACTGCGTATCTTCGTTAGGGATAAAAACCTGAGGAAGGGATAACAAACACTGTCCCGTTCAACACATGTGACTGCTACGAGTCCGGTATTTTAAATTTTCCTTAACCGGATCCTTGGGACTGTAAACTGGACCGGAGTAAAAAGAAAGTGTTTTTCAAATTCGACCCACACCCAATCCAAACAAACTTCTGTATTTTAACAACTTAAAACCTTATTCTCTGAAGCATAGGTTAAATAATTAAAAATACATTAATACTTGTCCAAATCCAAAGTTTTATTACTTCCTGCTGAAATCGAAACTACAAGTAAAGTATTGAAGCAAAGGTAAAAATAATAGATTTTTCTGTACACAAAATATGTTCTCTTGTATGAAAATAATTTTTTATCTATCGTCAAAAAATTAGAAAAGATATATTTTTACCTAAATAATCTATTTTGGTTAAATATTTTTACTATTTTTCAATGTACATTGATTTTTTCTACAAACATAACATAAATAAATAATACAGTCCTGAATGGTTTAGATACTCGTAGGATATCAATATCTACCATTCTGTCCTTGTTTTACATTCAACATAATATACTCTTGAACATCAAAACTGAGTAATTCAAATTAAAATACAGACTGTTATTTCGACATACATTATTTATCGTTAAATATCCTTAAATTTTCAATATGTTCCATATTCTAAACTTCTTTTGTATTGGGTTTGTTTTTATTTAGTTTAAAAATAATGTAGCTAGTAGCTCCAAGGTTGGCAAGAAGAAGGAGAGATTGAAATCTTGATCGTGCTGATCTGCAGCGGTGTCCTAAGTAATAAGAAAAATGTCATAAGTTTTAGTTAATATACAGCATGTCTAAAATTGGTATTTTAGGCAATTATGTTAGTAGGTTATTGGTACTTGTGAATCGGTTCTGGTTTGTTGATGTATTAAAAAAAAGTAAAATCTAGCATTTTCTTAGATCATCTATAACTTTTTTGTTTCTCAATATTTTTTAAATCTGTGAACACTTTTGTATGACCAAATATTGGCAGGTCAAAGATATCTTGCAATGTTACAAAATTAAATTATTACTACCATTCAAGAAGTTTTGTCCCATGATCAGTTGAAAATGGGTGGTTTCAGCAAAACTGTGGTCCCGCATACAATTTCAGGAAATTACAAACATTTTTAACAAAGGCTCGGTGAAAAAATAATTTTCAATAGTGGTCCTGTGCGCTAGCCTGCTGGGTTTCCGGACCTAACACCTTTAGACTTCTAAAGGGTTTTCCAATAAGAGGTGTCATTTTGAAAAGCCCGCTATTTCGGTAGATGTCACTTTTGAAGCTGTAAGTTTTTGACGTTTGACAAGTAGAAACTACGCCATAAATAAAGATGGAACGATACACGCTTCAACAACGCATTGAAATTATTAAAATTCACTATAAACATGGTGAAAATTTGGCAGAGACGGTTCGTAAAACTCGAACATTTTTGGGTCGTCATGAAGCACCTTGTCGGAGCGCAATAAAGAAATTGGTGAAAAAATTCGAGCTGTTGGGACAAGTTAGTTATGTGAAGAAGAAAACCCGTGCACTTCGCTCAAGAACAGCCGAGAATATTGCTGCTGTAGCCGAAAGTGTTGAAGAAAACCCAGGTTTGTCCATTCCTCGTCGTTCTTTGGAATTAGGGATTCCACAAACGTCATTACACCGTATTTTGCATAAAGATTTGAGTCTTAAGGCTTATAAAGTTCAGTTAACGCAAGAACTCAAGCCGGCCGATCATCAACAACGTCGTGCCTTTGCTGATTGGGTTCTTGAAATGCATGAAAATGATCCGGAATTCCATCGAAAAATCATCTTCAGTGATGAGGCCCATTTCCACCTCGGTGGCTTCGTCAACAAACAAAATTGTCGCATCTGGGGCTCGGAAAACCCAAGAGTTATTGTTGGAAAGCCTCTCTATCCTGAACGTGTGACTGTTTGGTGCGGTTTATGGTCCGGCGGGGTCATTGGACCTTACTTTTTCGAAAATGAGGCTGGAGCAACAGTTACGGTGAATGGATTGCGCTATCGAGAGATGATTAATGATTTTTTATGGCCGGAATTGGATGGTATTTATCTGGACCACGTTTACTTTCAACAAGACGGCGCTACGTGCCACACAAGCAACGAAACCATTGATCTTTTACGAGAAAAGTTTCCGGGCCGTGTTATCTCTCGAAGAGGTGATCACAATTGGCCACCGAGATCTTGTGATGTGACACCTTGCGATTTCTTTCTTTGGGGCCACGTGAAAGACAAGGTCTACGCCAACAGCCCAGCGTCGATTCAAGACCTCAAAGATGGAATTCGTGAGGCTATCGAGGACATAGGGCAGCCACTTTGCGATTTGGTTATGGAAAATTTCATGAAAAGGATATGGTCCTGTAGGCATGGTCGTGGTGGTCATTTGGCTGATGTTATTTTTCATCATTAACGGCATACCTTCCTCTTTATAATGTAATAAATATCCGATCATTTATCTTAAAAAATGGCATTTTTCTTTGAATATCAAAATAACACCTCTTATTGGAAAACCCTTTATTTGTGGGGATCTTCGAACATACCCCTGTAGAAGTAGCATAACGTCAGAACTAGGGCCCGGTTGTTTGAACGCTGAATAACGTAATAATATTTTTATTTATATTTCAAAAAGTGTTGATAAACAGTAGATATTTAATTTCTTCGATCATACTCTAGATTTAAACAACAATAGATTTGTCTGAAGGCTGTTTATGGTCGGTGGGGGAGACGCTTTTTTGATGTTTGACAGACATAAACAAATTTACTTATCTTGTCTTTCAGTTTAATTGCTTGTCGTGACTTTTTTCGGTGTTTTTAAGTGTTAGAAATTGCTATAAATGCGAAGTTTACAATTAATATTAACAAAAAGGGGCTTAAAAACTTATTTTTATCGGTAAATATTGTTAGATTGTTTACATATTGAAAATAACAATAATAAAAATTTAGGCAACCATATATTCATACTTTATTTTCAGAATTGACGTACCCAGGGGTATGTTCGAAGGACGTACCGATGATACTCGTTTAAATAATGCAATTAGAAAAGGATAGCATAAAATCGGTATGTCTGTACCAAGAAATTAAATATCTACTGTTTATCAACATTTTTTCAAATATAAATAAAAATATTATTACGTTATTCAGCGTTCAAACAACCGGGCCCTAGATCTGACGTTATGCTACTTCTACAGGAGTATGTTTGAAGTTTAATTTCTTGGTACAGACATGCCGATTTTATGCTATCCTTTTCTAATTGCATTATTTAAACGAGTATCATCGGTACGTCCTTCGAACATACCCCTGGGTACGTCAATTCTGAAAACAAAGTATGAATATATGGTTGCCTAAATTTTTATTATTGTTATTTTCAATATGTAAACAATCTAACAATATTTACCGATAAAAATAAGTTTTTAAATCCTCTTTTTGTTAATATTAATTGTAAACTTCGCATTTATAGTAATTTCCAACACTTAAAAACACCGAAAAAACTCACGACAAGCAATTAAACTGAAAGACAAGATATGTAAATATGTTTATGTCTGTCAAACATCAAAAAAGCGTCTCCCCCACCGACCATAAATAGCCTTCAGACAAATCTATTGTTGTTTATATCTAGAGTATGATCGAAGGTGGGGATATATGAAAAATGAGGTTTACGAGTTTGATCGCTCTGAAAGCAGGGAGGTTTTTGAACAGAGAGCTCGTATTATTTCTTAAGAACCCATGCACATAAACACTAATAACCTACTATCGTAATTGCCCAAAACTTTCCCCGTTGAACTGCCTCTCTCTTATAGTTTTCGAGATTGCAGTGCTGTCATCACCAATTTCGGACACACTGTATAACTGATTATGAGGTGAAAATATGGAATCAAGAATTTTCGCGACTACGCATGCTTGGATAATTACGTCATTGTACAGTTCACTGACCGACTCCTCTTAATCTAGGCGTCCAGGGTACCTATTTTCGTTCTCAACAGAACGAGAATAGGCACTCCCTACATTATGTAACCTATGATAGGCACCCAGGGGGTTTCACAGCCCATTGGAGATTTTTTAAATATATAAAAAACTCATAAAAATGTTATTATTTTCTTACTTTACAGATTTTAGAAATAGTAAGTGAAAATCATTGTTAGACTTATTCCTAGTTAAAATTTTAATTGTAAAAATTTTATACTTACTGTACCAATGATAATATTCTCCTGGAGGGGGATGTCCGTGATTTCTCCCATACTCCCAAAAGTTTGGATTCATCGGTGTTGGATTTGGATGATGGGGAGCAGCGTTTTCCATTTTTCGTTAGTTAAAAAAATTATTTGTTTCGATTACCGGTAAGTCTTGTTCAAGCAAAAATTATATCTTACTAAATTTTTCTCGCGAGATTTGAACGTTATAGGTAAGTATATTGCACAATATTTCACAAGTAATTTAGAGAACAAAAATAGAATTCATATTTATTATTATGTTTGATATACACGCGCATGGTAGATAAGCGGTGAGTCATCTATGTCTACTTATTTTTGATTTAATTTCATAATTAATTTAAATGATAGCAAGATAATACGATATAATACCAGGAATTAAAAATATTGTTTTCTGTGGGAATATGAAATGTGTTTTAATTATGACTACACGAACGAAATTTCATGTGTTTTGGCTCAACTTTTCGTAATCAAATAAAGCTAAAACACGAGGACTGTTTGATAAATCAATGTGAAGAAGGATTTCATTTTACCATGAAATCGGTTCAATGATCTGTCTATGTTATTTATTATTTATTATTTTTCTATATACAGGGTGAGTCAACGATTGAATGAAGTAGGTTTGTGCCTTTTCGGTGAAATTAACAAAGAAACTATATTTATTGTTTGATACAGTTTATTTTTACGCAGATTTTAAAAATATTTAGGACTCTACAGAGTGAGCCAAAAAACTAGGACAGCATAAAGTTGTATTTTTTTAAATAGAACACCCTATATACGAATCGTATTTTCGATTTAGCTTATAATTATAAATCTTTTTTATTAAGGGTTTACTATAACAAAACTTTATAGTTTCTGAGATAATTAAGTTTGAAGAAAAAAAGTCACATTTTCAAGCATTAATTCAATCCTAAATAACGTTTTCAATTTTGTGACAAATATATTCAAATTTGGAATTTAGCAAGGCCAAGGACAAGTTAACATAATTTTTACCTAATATTTGCAATAAAAGCTACAGGGTGTTGAACACATCGGCTCAAATTTGAACAAGTTTAAATGAATAAATATCTTTTTTTTTAAATGGTACACCCTGTATATTTTCATGTTATTTAATAGAGTAATAAAAACCCTAAAAGTTTTGTTCAATATATCCTATACCTATTTATAAAAGTTTTTGAGATATTACAGTTTTTCTTATTTTCCATACTTTTTTACAGAAATAGTCTTCATTATCATAGTAGCCATGGCAAAAACAATGTAAAAGAACATTTTTCTGTGTGTCAAATTTATAACCGCAATCGCTTCTTTTGGTTTTTATGTAGTGTAGTTTGTTTTTTTTTGCATTCATCTTATATTGTAAAATGAATTTTCCAAAGAATGAGTTAATTAATAGATATGATTTGTACAATAGGAGAGGCTCAAAAAAATTGCCTTCTTGCTCAAAGAATTTACAAAATGAAGTATCCTGATCGATGCCAGCCTAATACCCATACTTTTCAAAACTTAATGCAAAGATTTGATTCTTCTGGTACTGTTGATTATCCAAAACGTAAAGTGGTCAACAAACCAGTAACTAATGAAGAAAAATAACTGCAAGTATTGTTAAATGTTCAGGAAAATCCTTATATTGGTAGCCGTCAGTTAGCAGCATTATGTGGAACATCACAATCCACCGCTAATCGTACTACCAAGAAATATAGGTATCATCCATATCACATGGAATTACACCAAGAATTGCATGGACAGGATTTTGAAAGTCGTGTAAACTTTTGTCGTACAATAAATGCGGAGATTCAATTAAATCCAAATTTATTATGCAAGGTAATGTTTAGTGATGAAGCTACTTTTAGAAGTAACGGTGCCGTAAATAGACGCAACATGCATTATTATGCCACAGAAAACCCATTTTGGATTAGAGAGGTGCAACATCAAAACCACTGGTCATTAAATGTTTGGTGTGGTATTCATCATAATCGAATTATTGGACCCCACTTTTTTAATGAATCACTAAATGGCCATAGTTACCTGAACTTTCTACAAGAAGAACTACCCCAACTGCTTCAAGGTCTCGATAGGGATGAGCTCGACAGTATGTGGTTCCAGCACGATGGTGCGCCTCCGCATTACCATCGTGAAGTTCGTGCGTTTTTGGACCAACGATATCGGCAAAAATGGATTGGACGTGGGGGTTTCATTAAGTGGCCACCAAGGTCTTGCGACATCACCCCATTAGATTTCTTCCTATGGGGTTATATTAAAAATAAGGTGTATATTAATCCACCAACAACAGTGGAAGATATGCGAAACAGGATTAGGGATACCTGTAGAACAATAACGCCACTAATGTTGTCCAGGGTCCGAGAAAATCTGCAAAAAAGACTAAATTTGTGCATTGCACAAGAGGGTCGTTTATTCGAACACTTATTAAAAAGAAATAATTAATCTCAGTATTTAATAGGTAATTTTTTTGTTTCAATTTAGTATAAAAGTAAATATGTATTTGCCTTGTCGTTATTGTTGTGTTAATTTTTTCACATTATGTTTAATTAAACTATTGCCGTTGTAATATAACGAATAATGTATTTCATCATATTTAACCACATTCTGTTTGTTTCTGTAGTTTCTTTTTATTATTTTACATGGCTACTATGATAATGAAGACTATTTCTGTAAAAAAGTATGGAAAATAAGAAAAACTGAAATATCTCAAAAACTATTATAAATAGGTATAGGATATATTGAACAAAACTTTTAGGGTTTTTATTACTCTATTAAATAACATGAAAATATACAGGGTGTACCATTAAAAAAAAAGATATTTATTCATTTAAATTTGTTCAAATTTGAGCCGATGTGTTCAACACCCTGTGGCTTTTATTGCAAATATTAGGTAAAAATTATGTTAACTTGTCCTTGGCCTTGCTAAATTCCAAATTTGGATATATTTGTCACAAAATTGAAAACGTTATTTAGGATTGAATTGATGCTTGAAAATGTGACTTTTTTTCTTTAAACTTAATTATCTTAGAAACTATAAAGTTTTGTTGTAGTAAACCCTTAATAAAAAAGATTTAAAATTATAAGCTAAATCGAAAATATGATTCGTATATAGGGCGTTCTATTTAAAAAAATACAACTTTATGCTGTCCTAGTTTTTTGGCTCACCCTGTAGAGTCCTAAATATTTTTAAAATCTGCGTAAAAATAAACTGTATCAAACAATAAATATAGTTTCTTTGTTAATTTCACCGAAAAGGCACAAACCTACTTCATCCAATCGTTGACTCACCCTGTACATATATATATATATATATATATATATATATATATATATATATATATATATATATATATATATAAGTAGTGGGAATAGGGGGCTCCTAGTTGACCCCCCCACCACTTTTTTGATTGGTCAGCCAAGAATGACCTTGTTTCTGATTGGCTGCCCAAGTTCGCCCCCTATTCCGATTGGTTTCATAAACTCCGCCTCTTTTTGCTCCACCTCCTACCTCCTTCCTAACCACCACAGTAGTTGGAGGGGAGCTGGTAGCAGTTGGAGGGGAGCTGGTATTTTAAAGGACTGAATCTGAGCGAGCTACATTCATTTACAACTAGTCTTAAGCTTATATAGAAGATTCACCACTAATAAAGAACAGTGTTAAATTAAAAATAAGTGGTAGTTATGAACAGTGATTTGCAAAATGAAATAATCAAATTAGGTAAACAGTTTACTAAACTTCAAAATTCCGAATTAAAGAATGCAATGCTAAGGAAAACACACCCCGAGTGGGCACAGGTATATTATGAGACTGCCTTCCAATACCAATTAGCTGCAGAAGCCTGTTTAAATTATAGAAAAACCCAAAATTTGCCGAAGTTCTTTCATGAAATAAAGAAAATAGGATTCAGTTACTTTTTAAGGATATTGAAGGATTATATAAAAGATCCTGATATATTAAAAGAAATCGTGGAAGAGGAAGAGAGAGATAAAGAGATATTGAGAAACAGGGAGGTTTTAGTGTAGGATTTATTATGGAATTATTAATAAGAGAAATGTATGAAGAGTTTTTGATGTCCGCAGCCTGTTCCGAGTTTTATGCATATGAAGGTCAAGAAAGTGAAGCGCAGAATATTATATTGTTTTTAAATTATATGGAACATGCGGAATTATGTTTACTAGCAGCTAAATGTTGTAGCGAATATTTAAAAAATAAAAATATAGATATTTTAATATGTAAACTTCAAGAACTAGGATTAAATAATAATATTTCATGTATTAAAACAATGTTAGAAAATAAAACACATAATTTGTAATCAAGTCTTTTATTACATAAAAAAATTGTTGTAAAGGTAATAAACATTTGATAATGCACATACACATGGTATTTTTTGATGATAAAAGCAGCAAGGATCCATTTTCTTTAGGGTGGGTTGTTCATCAATCTCGATAACTGGTTTCATGGAATACTTCTTTACGAAATCTGCCTTTTCTTCCCCTTTTACATAAACATAGTCCACCTTAGCGCTTAAATCTCTTATGATATCTCCACATTTGTGTAATGGTGTAAATCCTTCACACCATTCAATGCAATGGTAATTTTTTATTAACCACAGAGCTTGTTTGTGTAAATAGGATGGTAAATGACCCATCGGAAATGGAGCTTTGAAAATAAAATGACTTGTCTTTTGCCCATCGTACGCTGCTAATTCCTTTACAATAAATTTATTATTTTCAATTTTGAATCCTTGAAGATCTAGAATAAGTTTCATATTTTCAAATATTTGAATTTCTTGATCATTTCTACTTTTAATTGATATTCACTTATTTGTTTTTTTAATTTCTGCAACTGAAGTTGAAAATCTAATACTCGAACTGAAATCTCGTAAGACATTATATAAATGAAGAATTCTGGTTTGGCTACGTTAATAAATATCAAAATTGACGCGTGCGCTCTTAAGCGTAAGTAGCGGTTTGTTTAAAAAGAGTATTTTATCTTAAGGAAATTGTATTACAACTGTTTCACAATTTTTGTTAATGGATTGTAACTGAAAACTTTATCATGAATTATAACACAATATGCCGCTGTTTTATGGGGAATTTTTTCCTTGGTTTCAAATTCAATTCTCATGGTTACTGGACCTGTTTGTAGTAAATCTCTTTGATGTGAACAATTAATGTAAACTATAGGAGCATTTTCTTTAAATTCTTTCGGATTAAAAATTGGTTCCACTGGAGAGTTATAATACCCTTGACGAAAGTCTGTAAACATTTCATACAGAGTAGCAAATTTATTATTTTCAAAGTCAAGTTGAAGATCATTGTAAGGATATCTTTCTGAATTTAAAAAGACATTCATATTTCTTAAATTACAATGATCAAATTTACTCATATCCATTTTTAGATTACCACGTCTATTTTTCTGAAAAGCAATTAGAACATGACGTGGCGTTTCGACTTTTGTAGATGTTTTTACGGGCCAGTTGTGCCTCGTAGTTTCCAATAACTCTGGATATTCAACTAATTCCCAGCTTCGGAAGGTTATTAGTATATCACTATTTTTGTCAATAATTTTGGTAAGTGCTAATTCTTGCGGAATCGCTACAGTAAGATGAGGAACTCTCCAACACAACTTGGTAATTTTAACTTTGGGTTTTTCATCTTCATTACTGGATAATAATGCATTTGTATCATCATTACTTCTTATTAGAATAAGTTCTTGTTGTGAATTAAGAATAATCTTATTATAATCTTCAAAAAATCCTGAATACATCTTTAATGGTATACATAATGAAACATTACCTTTGTCATCAGTCATAATTTTTTCTTTAGATTTTGTTTTCGGATACCAACCGGCATTTTCCAATTTAGCACTTTCATTTTGATTAAATGAAATATATCCCTTAAGAGTTGAAGTTATACCAATATCCCGAACGGAGTCAATAGTAACACCATTTAAAATATAGCGTAATTCTTTAAATAAAAATGCCGGAGCATTATTAATTAAAACAGTATTAGCTAAAGGGGAATCATCTTCTTTAGTTACTTGCAATTCCACATAAATTTCACTTTTGCAAGGTAAAGGATATTTTCCTGTTTGTTGCAAAGCAATTCTGATTTCATCATTTGGTCCGAGTTTTGTAGGATTAAAAGGATCGAAAGAAAGAATTTCCCAGCTTAATATTGATTCATCAACCAATACATTTTCTCTTACATTTAAATAATCCATTTTTATTTAAGTTTAAAACCCAAACTTTGAAGAAATTTTCTATTAGAAGGTGTTAACCTTTGGAAGTTTGATTTCCTACTAAAGGAAGTTGGTTTCTTTCTTGTCTTATTAATGTTTTTATTATTAAATTTTCTAGTAAAGTTTGCAGATTTATTGTTATATAATATTACCATCTTTAATCTACTTTTTTAAGATGTAGTCTGATGGTTATGGTTTCTTCTCTAAAATTAACCAAATCACCTTCCTGATCTATTATTTTAATGGCTATTTTATCAATTACTTTAACGGTGACTGGGAAATATATGACGTTTTGAGGTGACTCAATTATTTTGAACCCTGGAGCAACGCTCGGGAAAAATTGGTGTATTATATGAACAGGTTTCCCGTTTAAATATGATCCCTCTGCAATACTGCAGTCTATATTTATTGAATTTACTTTAATTATTTCCGCGGGAAAATCTGATATATGTTCAATGTTGGCTTCCAATCGTCCATTTTTAAACCCTAATAATTTACCAATAGTTCCTTCACGAAAAGTTATGGGGGCTGAACATTTAAGATGTGTACGTAAAGTATTATTATTTGCATAAAGACTAAAACTAATTTTATCCTCATCCAAGTGTTTTTTTAAAAAATCTGTTATGTCTTCTAATTCGTAGCTACCTGGGGGTATGGCTATTTCTAAATTTTCATCATGAATTAATACATTATTCCCAACATCAATATTGGGAATTGCATTAAATGTTTCGAAATTTACAAGACCGATAACATATTCAACATCTTCATCTAAATATATTGGAGGATGTAACTCTGATGTTAAAATAGCGGAATTGCCGCTAAGAACAAAACTATATGACATTTTACTTTAAAAATATGTTTAATAATAAACTAAAATTAGGTGTTACATATGGTTATAAAGAAATTTTAGACACAATTGACCACAATTTGTTTTGTTAAAGTTTTGATAACTGTTATAATTATAATTAACAATATTATTATTTTGGTCGCTATAAAAATATTTAATTAATTCAGAAGGGGGTCGCAAATTACCATAACTATCAAAATATATTATGTTTTTTCCTTTTTTTGTATATGCTATCCAGTGAGTACCAACACCACTGTGATTATCTAGATTGACAATTGCACTTTCAATTAACTTTATCTTTTTTGGTAATTTATCCCTCATAAAAATACCACGAAAGTTGGGAATTTGTAAATATTTAGCGTATTTAAGTAAATCGTAATTTGTAAGTGCTTTTCGAGGTATATGTTTTAGCAGTTTTTTGAATAAGGTTTCAAGTATAATCCACATCCTGTTTTATAGGGTTTTAAATAAAGTCCACTTCCTTTTTTTCCTACCGCAATGGACTCCATCATTTGATTGTGTCGTTTAGATTCTTCTAATTTCGCTTTGGCTGCTTTTGCATCATTTACTGCTTTAGCAATACCTGCAGCCCCTCCTCCAAGAGCACCAAGAGCAGACAAACCAGCAAATAAAGGTATAAGTGGAAGAAATCCGCCAGTCTTTGGGATTGGAATTACCCTTTTCTTTGGAGGTAACACTTTACCAGTTTTTTTAATAGCTTTTAAAGCAGTTTGAATACTTTCATTTAGGTCTTTAAAACGTTTCCCCTTAATTCCTTTTCTAGCTTTTGAAATTACCTGAGATAATGATAGTCCTCGTCCTTTTCGAGTTTTTCGCTTGAACTTTCTTCTCGTTCGAAGTCCCATACCTAATTTTCTTTTAATTTTCATAGCACCAGTAATTCCTAGTGCAGCAGTTTTTTCCCCAAAACTAGAATCTTTAGCTTTGAACCTTGATAAAGCTTTGTCAGCTAATACTTTATCAGCTAAATGCCTTCTTTTTATATCATTTGATTGTGAGTAAGCAATATCGTGTTCTTTACAAGCCTCATCCAATAAATTTATACCTTTATCACCTCTTGACAATCGTTTTTCCAATTTTGTTCCAGGTCCACAAAAATTATAACCAGGAATATGCAATTCAAAGGGTAATTTATTTATTAATGAGTTTACTAAACCACTTCCTTTCCTTTTGCTGTTTGTCTTGTAAATGATTCGTTTATTATGTGATGGAAACATTATATATAGTTGCAATCCTAGTGATAACTAACCAGTTACATCACAATACTGAATATTAATAGTTTGTTTTATATATAAAATGAGAGTTGAGAAACAACCATACTCTATAACAATTAAGGATCATGAAAGTTCAGTGAATGGTTTTAGAAAACATGGAAAACTGTTTGAGGGAAATAGTAAAAGAGGGTTAATTATTGGCCCGTCAGGCTGTGGCAAAACCAATGTTATTATTAGTTTGATTGAAGATCTGAATGGTTTGCGATTTGAAAATCTGTATGTTTATTCAAAATCCTTATATCAACCAAAGTATAAATATTTGAGAACACTTTTTAAACCTTTGAAAAAAATTGGATACTATGAATCTGAAAATGAAGAAACAATTGTTTCACCAAAACAAGTTAAACCAAACTCTATAATAATATTTGATGATATAGTGTGTTGTAATCAGAATGTTGTAAAGGACTATTTTTGTTTCGGAAGACACAAAAATACTGATTGTTTTTATTTATGTCAAACATATTCTTCTATTCCGAAACAATTAATTCGTGACAATGCAAATTTAATTGTTATATTTCAACAAGATCGAACAAACTTAAAACATATTTATGATGATCATGTTAATGTTGATATGTCATTAAACCAATTTAATGAGTTGTGCTTAATATGTTGGAAAGATAAATTTGGATTTTTAGTAATAGACAAAGACTCTAATGTGAAATCTGGCCGATATCGAAAAGGATTTGATTCATATATTTACTTATAAAAATAAACGTTTGATGGTAAATTATACCAATCATGGATGAACGTTTAGCAAGAGAGCTAGTTAAATCAAGAAAAGCTGTTAAACAAAAATATCAGAGTTTAAAAAATGCGGAATTTGAGGCGCAAACTAAATTGGAGGAAACATATAAACCGATAACTCAACCCTTACAAGAATTAATTTCAACGATTGGTAAAATTGAACCTGTTGAAATAAAGGAAGAGCTACACACACCAATTAAAAAAATTTATGAAACACCACAGAAAAGATCAATTCAAACACTAACACCAAAGAGAAAATTACAATATGGAACATCAACACCAGAAAAAAGAAAGACGGGAAAAACTCCACTCCTTCCTACAGAAATACCATCGATTATTGACTGGGACGCGAGTTTAGCTTCAGCAAGTCAAATGCCATCTATACAACAAACAAGTATTATTGCAGAAACAAACCCTTCTTCAGGTTCACACTCCACAATAGGAAATCTTTCAGATATACTGGAACAAACACGGCAAACAGTTAGAACATTTGTTGATACAGATTTATATAAAGAATATTTATTAGGATTTGATGAATTACCTCGCCAATATATTGATAGCGGTGTAAAAGATGTTGAACATGAGTTTGATCACCAATATGGAATAGTTCATGATTTGGAAACCGAGAAATTCTTTTTGGGTTTAACTCAAAAACCTGTCGAAATTATTGGTAAAAACATCAAAATTGAAGGAATAACCTATACAGGTACACCAGGTTTATATGAGTTATTATTTAAAAAAGAACCAATAGGGTATAAAAAACAAGATTTGGAAAATTATATGGATATTTTAAAAAGAACCAATGCATACCGTAGAAATAATGATCCAAATGAGCAGGTGCAGGGGAATGGATCACATAAATATATTTCTATAATAGGACCTTATTTGCAAAGCAAAGGAATTACAAAAACTAAAACTCTAAATCCCGAATCTCAACAAGCAGTCCAGGGATTTTTTGAAAGACGCAAAGCTCCATATAGAGAAAGTCGAGTGTCTTCAAAAAAAACCGGATTTGGTATAACTTTAAAAGTTAATAAACCTAATACAGATTACATATATTGGGATAATGTAAACGAACTTGTTGAGAGACTTCGACTATTGGTAGCATCCATGCTTGCGGGACACACTGGTCATAACAATGAAATTATTTCCATTATTGAAGAACTAAGAGAAGCGAATATTATTATATAAAAGGACATAATAGATACTTTTAAACATTTCTAAAATGACCATCGATAAATTTGGTCGTCATATTTCAAAAAAATCTGCTCTAAACACATTATTATCACTAGAAAATAAAATATTATCAAATGTTGAAGAGAAAATAATAAAAATTTTTAAAAGCGATGTCAAATATATTGAAAACAAATTAATTCAAAATTTAGATCCCGGGTTGAAAAGCGATGTTAATAATTTAAATAAGAGAATAAATGAATATGATAACAATATACAAAATATTGCAAAAAAGATTAAGTTATTTGAGGATAAAGTTATTCCTGAATATAATGACAAGATAATTAATTTGAAAAATACTGTTGATGGAAATGATGATGTAGTAGAAAAATTTTCTCAGAAAGTTTCTAAATATGCAAATGACTTTGACGTAGTGAAGTTAAAATATGATAAAGTTGATGATTTTGAAAATGAAATAAAAAATGAAATTACATCAATTAAATCAATAATTAAGGATACTTCAGCAATTGACAATGTCAAGAACAGTATTTCCAAGGAAATTACATCAAAGTTTCAAAATTTTACTAATTTGCTTAATGATAGAGTAGCAGAAGAAGTAAGGAATTTTAAGAAAATACATGACGTTATGGATAAAAATACACAAAATCTTGAAAAATCAATGAACACTCATTTCCTAATTCACAAAAAAGATACCGACAAAGTTAATGAATTTAAAGAACAAATTAAAGAATTTGAAATTAAAATCAATGCATATAAATCAAATTTACAATATTTAGAAGACAAATTGAAGGAGGATTTTCAAAACGAAAATGAAAAAATTGAAACAAAATTCAAAGATCAAATTACAAAAGATAATGAAAAAATCGAGGATATACTAAAGCAATTAAACAATCTGAAAACCAAATCTGAAACGTCTTTTGACGAGGGAAATTTTACAAAGGCAATCGATGAGAAATTACAAAAAGAATTAGAATCCTTACTAGAAGTAGTGCAAGCTATAATAGAAGTTTCTAAAAAGGATGTATTAATTAAAATTAAAAATAATAGTTCAAAAATCGAGGAGACTTCTTTACTCATAAAAGAACTTGAAACATCTTATACAGATATACTACACAAAGCTGAAAAGACAGCGTCAGACATAAAAAATATAGAAAAAAAAATTGTGAAAATGACATTAGATATTACAAATGCAGAATTTCAATTAGGAAAAGATATAAAAAATCTAGAAGATAAATTAACAAAAGAAATAAAATCTTTAAACGAATTAGTTCAAAGAGCTGCTGAAGTTTCTAGAAAAGAATTTAATGATACAATGAATTATGCAAGAGAAGAAATGAATTCAACATTAGGTGGTTTCAAAAAAGATTATACGTTATCAAATGTTCTTTTGGAAACTAAATTTAATGTAAAAATGTCTGATCTTAATAACAACACCACCCAAATAAATTCATCAATAAAAGAAATTAGAAATGAAAATAACAAATCATTTGAAACAATGGAAAATAAATTTAATGTAAAAATTTCTGATCTTACTAACAACATCACCCAAATAAATTCGTCAATAAAAGAAATTATAAATGAAAATAAA
Organism: Diaprepes abbreviatus; assembly: GCA_034092305.1. Lineage (NCBI taxonomy): Eukaryota > Metazoa > Arthropoda > Insecta > Coleoptera > Curculionidae > Diaprepes > Diaprepes abbreviatus. The sequence continues at coordinate 5,528,624 of JASJET010000211.1, read as the reverse complement.
AAATCATTTGAAGCAATGGAAAATAAAATTAAAGAACTTACTAAAAAAAACTGAGATGATTTTTTTTTATATTTTACAACATCAGCGATAAAGGGCTTTTATAAACGGTTTAGAAGGAGGTAAAGTTATTTGTGGGATTTATTTTCGAGAGTAAGGTATAAATTAATAATGAGTAAAATTAAGCAAGACGTTGTAAATGAATTACATAAACCGGCGAGAAGGCGATATAGAAGGAGACGAACAATTGTAAAAGGGCTTAATGATCTATTTCAAGCTGATCTGATAGAAATGCAGCCATATGCGAAATTTAATAGGGGTTTAAGATATATTTTAATGGTAATAAATGTGTTTTCTAAATTTGTATGGGCAAAACCTGTAAAATCCAAAACTGGTAAAGATGTAGCAGCTGCAATGAAAAAAATTCTATTAACTTTAAAAACTCCCCCAACAAATCTGAATACTGATCAGGGTAAAGAATTCTTTAATCAAGACTTTCAGAAACTTATGGAGCAGTTCAAAATTAATCATTACAACACATTTTCTAATATGAAAGCTAGTATTGTAGAGAGAGTAAATAGAACGATAAAAAACAAAATGTGGAAAAAGTTTAGTTTACTAGGTAATTATAAATGGATCAGCTTTCTTAAAGAAATAATTACAGAATACAATAATACTAAGCATTCAACAATCGGAAAAAAACCAAACGAAGTTAACAAAAAGAATGAAATGGAAATCTTGAAATCAGCTTATACTCATAGGAAAACTGTGGATCCCAGATCACCAAAATTTCGTGTCAGTGATAGAGTACGAATAAGCAAGATTCGCGAACAATTTTCTAAAGGTTACACGCCCAACTGGTCAAACGAAATTTTTCAAATAAAAAAAATCCAGCTTACTAATCCAACAACGTATTTGATTCAAGATGGAAATGGGATAGATATTCAAGGAGGTTTCTATGAAGAAGAACTTCAAAAAGTAAGACACCCAAATGTATATCTGGTGGAAAAAGTGTTAAGAAAGAAAGGAAACAAAGTATTTGTAAAATGGTTAGGATTAGATAAATCTTATAACTCTTGGATCTTCAAGAGAGATGTGATGTAATAGTAATTAATGCTGTAATAATAATTGATGTTTGTAATAAAAAAAAAATGATTTTTTATATATATTTGTTTTATTTAAAAATAAGCTTATTACATAAACATTTTTTTAAATACAATATTCCTATAATCAGAGTCTAATATGGGATTTAAAATTTCTTCAGTCAATTTAATCCTTCTTCTAAAATGTTTTTGATTTATAAACTCTTCAGAAGTCATACGAGCTTTTCTGTAGGCGAAGTTCCAAGCAACCATCAGATGAATTTGGTTTCTTGATTCATCAATAGATACTGTCTTCTTCATAATAGTGCTTAGACTTTAATTTTTGTTCTAGTTCTTCGGGATGATTCAACAGCAGTTCCAGCATGGAACACACATTTTCACTATTTAGATTTTGTTTTGGAGAAAGGACATTATATATTTTGTCAAAAGAATCTCCGTCGTAAAAATTGTTATTTCTAAAAACGTTGAAATAACGTCGAAAGTTTTGTTTTTGTAAAACATTTAGTCTATATTCTATAAGTGGAATTTGTTCCCATAGTCTGCACACAGTTTCATTTCCATAGTAAATAAAATCACAGCTTTTCACAATCTTCACTATTGGTAATTCACCAATCTTTTCAAAATGAATAGATAAATTTTGCAAATATATCGGTTCATTGAAAACATTTGGTGAAAACATATAATTTGTTATAACTCCTTGATATTGCAATAAGTTCTTCCAATCATCTTCATTTAATATCACAGACTGACCATTTTTACCACCAAGTTCAATGCATGGTAGAAAATCACTTTCCACCCACAAACCAATCACAGCATATTTAGAGTTAGAATTATTTAAATTATATTTTGTAGAATTTATAATTGTTTTTTTTATTTTCTTTTTTAATGGTGAATTTTCAAATATATTTTTACTCTGATTACTGAACATTTTAAATGATGTATTTCAAAAACTAACTGGCTATCTGCTTGCTCTCAAAAAACTAACTATCAATCCGTTTGCTCCTAAATTTTATACATTTTCCCTCTCCTCTCAAGTGGAGGGGTAAACTTATTTTCCCTCTCCATTTAAGAGGAGGGGATAAACTTTAAATGTCTTTATACTAACGAGAATCAATAAAAAACAAAATTTATATTATTTTTTTAACATTTATTAAATATTTTTATAGATATTTTTTCATGAAATACAATAAAATTAAACATGTACAAATAAATATTGCTGCTGTAAATATAATAACAAATATATAACAACAGACACAATGACAAGATTCTTCTTTTTTATTATTGAAAGGAATCCAATCTGAATATTGTAATGGTTTGTTTGTCATGGAATATTTAATTTTTATGTATGTATTTTCACACAAAGCAGAATCAGTTACATTATAGGTAAAAAAGTGTGAATTTCCAACAAGATATGTCATTTTCATCTGTTTGTAGCAGTCGGTTTCATTTTTGAGGGCATTTATACATATATCAGCCCTAACTGTATTAGGAATGTAATTTACATATATCACATTTCCAACAAGGGAAACTAAAACTATTAAAGATGCAGCAGTCATTGTTGTAATATTACTAACAAATAATGGTATTTCTATACAATATATATGTTTTTGGATTCAGTTCCCCCTCCAACTTTTAAAGCTTCAAAAACGACTTACATAATTTATCATCATATAAAATGATGTCTTTATAAAGATGAAAAATTACTTGGAGTAGTTAATTCTAATCGCGGTTTTTTATTTTTAGATCCATTTTCGTTTCCAGAACTTAAAAAAGTTAGAGTATCATACATCATTTTCATATCTTTATCAAAAAAATCTGTTTCCAAAATATCCTTATGTCCCCATGCAAGAGTTTTTGTGGAATTTGGTATACAATATCTTTTATCATCATGAGTTGTTAATGCCAATTTATTTAACAAATTAGTGTATATATTATGCATATCTGACTTGAATACATACATGGTGCAGAATATTTTGTCACCTTTCTCAACAACATCTTTATAATCTGATAATGTTAATTGATTTTTTATACATGATCTACTAACGCCTTTTGCTTTTTTATCTACACTATTTTTGGATTTTATACAATATGCTTTAGCACCAGTTCCATAAAAACTTTCAATGGGAATCCCTTTGTACTCATCTTTAAATTTACCAACAACTGATGTTGTAATAGGCATGCAATGAATATTTTGTTCAGAAAAATTAGAAGTATCAAATTTATCCAGATTTAGCTTCATATCTTCATAAAAGTTTTGGGTCTGAACTTCAAGAATTAAGGAATCAGTATCCGTATATAATAAATTTAAATTATTACCATATTTTACTTTTAAATACCCATAATAAAAATTATACATTACAGTTTTTGCAATATCCAGAATACTCATCCCAACATAAATTGGTTTATTGTATTCAATGCAAACCTGTTGAAGTTGAAGAGCAACTAGATTTTCAGAGAAAATTTTAAAATCCTTTAATTGAGGTTTAGAAATAAGTTTTTCGGCACTCAATTTATTACCCTGTCTTTCCCATTGAGATACTAATTTAATATCTGCTCGCCTATCAACATTTTCCATGGTTTTACCGAAAATTGAATTATTTGCCAATTTATAACAATTTTTATCAAATTTATTTTTAGATAAATTTCGTAAATTTGTATTTAAATCTATATATTCCGCTAACCATGGTGATTGTGTAAACTTAACTGCTCTGTGTATTTTTATGATTTTGAGTCCAAATTGTAGACATTGTTTCAGATATCGGTAGTGAATGATATAGTTATATTTATTATGTAAGTTTGGAATTAATTTTGAGTGGTTTGAAATTGGTGGTGTATATTGTTCAGGACAAAATGGGAAATCATTATGACTATCATGTAAATAATTTGGATATTCTAAATCAACTTCAAATATGTATCCTATAGATGATGTATCTGAAAGTTCGGATATATTTAAAGTTTCTATTTCGAGCTTAGGTACCCAAGCAAAATTTTTTTCAGGCAAATATTGTTTCATAGCATAACCATACAAATTTGTGGCGTCTAAGTAAGCGATATATGTTGTAGGTCTTTCAGGATTAAAATTTTCTAAGAATGGATTATTTGCTTCAGATTTGCGTTTGGAACAAGTGCTAACCCCACCACGAACACCTTTTTTGAAAAAATGAAGCATATCTGGTTCCGTTAATAATTCTAATTCTACATTAGTTAATTTCATCATTGCATCCCAGCACATAGAAGGGCTAGTGACATAATTAACAGGATCTAACTTATAGGTTTTAATACATGTGGATCTATAATTTTCAAAAACATCAGCCAAAAGTAAAACATCTGATTTTAAGTAAATATCGGAATAAGCCCCTATTGTAGAACACTTAAATAGATTCCACACTTCTACAGCACGACTGTAGTCTTGAGGAGAGATATTTTCATCGGTTAAGTTATTATAAAATTTATCAATCAATGGTAGAGATTTCTCATTTAATTTTTCGTTGGAATCTATGTAAGAGTATGGAAATACCCCTTTTTGTCTAATGTATCGAAATTCATCAGCATTTGAGAAAAACTTTTTAATTTCAAAACATTGTGAATCTTGTAGAGTTTGTGATAGTGACTCTAAAGACTCTGGGAGAAATTGAAAAGAATCTATAAAGCGTAGTCGCAAAGCAACTGGTTTCCGCTTTTCTGACACATCAACGAAAATTTCCTTACTAAAAGAAATATACTTTTCTTTATTTTGAGCTATAACACTAATATTTTCTTTATTATAGCAAAGCGATTTAATAAATAGGTGAGAATCATAGTTTTTTAAATTATGCAATACTATTGGTATATATTTTGGAGGTTTAAAATGCAAATTACATATTGAGTGGGCGGCTCCTCGATATTTACCTGTAATATGACAATGATCCCTACACTTTATGAAATTTCCTTTTGAAAAAGGTTTTTCACATACATAACAAATGCTAGAATTTTCATATTCAATCTGTTCCACAGATGATAAATCTTTCAATGGTACTTGATATTTTAAATATTTTTTATAAATTTCTTTTACATCATTTTCAATGTATTCAATAAATTTTATAGCACAATCTGTACCTCTATAAAGTTTAAGACACACAACATTCTCATCAAATGATGATTTAATATAATAAGCAAATGAATAGGGTATATGTTCAGCAGTTTTAATAGTATATGAGGTTGTCGAATCAGGTGTAGATTGTTGGCACTCAATGTTTTTCAAATAACATTCAAAATCGGCATAAATAACAAAAGGAGCTTTATACTGTTTCTGAATATTTTGAAACTTTAATATATTTGCAGGAATATAATTGCCAAATTTATCCAAAATCAAATTATCTGAAGGAAGCTCAATTCGAACAAAACTACAATCACGTTCTAAATGTGTGTTAAGTTTTTCATATGTTCCAAAATATTGAAGGCATCCATCACATAAGTATTTTTTTATTTTCTTTTTTGATAATTGTTTGGATACCAAGCAACCTAAATCCTTTATCCAACAGTAGTGGTTATTTCCATCATCAGAACTTATTAAAAGCAAATTAATATGTAATTTTTTCTTTTCATTATTATAATGTAAAGGACCGACAATCTCATATACCTTTTTATTATCCCTTAAAAATTTTTCAACTCCATATACATTTATGGACAAATTATTTTTTTCCTCAAACTTTTTTATATCTAATAATTTTACTGGAAATTCAATACCTGTAAAATCGAAAGCGTCTCTGAAGTCTGGATATGATGAGGTCTTTCGAGGATTACCGGTTGGCTGGTATGCTGCTGAAACCACTGCCCAGGCGAAACAGCAATTGTCCTCATTCATCACATTCACTATTGATTTAGAAAAGTGATGCATCTTAATGTAGGAGGAGGCATTCAATGGGTTGTACTTATTGATGTTGACTTCCAAATGCAGAATTCTTTGTAGAGCCCACCCTGTAATAGGAATTAAAAAATTAGTTCTGAATAATATTTGTTAGAGATGTACAAGTGATATTAAGAAAACTTAGCTCTTGAGATTAAGAAAACTTAGCTCTTGAGATTAAATAATAATTACCTGAGTCTCTTTCCGGCAATTCATCTGCTTTGGTTTCAATAATCTTGAATAAATCATCGTAAAGCTGTTGTAGATCAGTTGTATGGGTTACAATGAAGAACGGTGTATTAAATGACTTAATTGAAGTAGAGGTTAAAGTTGGAGAATAATATATTCCAAATAATTCCAAATTTACTTTAGCACATGTAAATTCCTGTTGACGCTGGCGTATTAATGTTTGCACTTTATTACCAACATCTTGCTGAAACTTTTTGATGTCGATGTGATAATTCTGCGAATATATTCTGTAGGAAGCTATTCGACATTTAAATGCACTCCTGATAATGTCAATTCCATTTCCATATTTTATGCAGCTCCTGTTTTTATGAATATTTGTCCTCAAGTGTGTGCTCCAGGAATTAGATTTGACATTTACTTCACAATCTTGGCAAAATCGCATTGGAGGTCTTGAAAGTAGTTCATCAACTGAAACAATTATTATTTTTTAATTCCTCTGTAAACCTTTATTAATAATAAAAAAAAAATTAAAAGGAAAATTATAGCTAAATATGTTATAAAAAAATACTTACGATTAATTATATAATCTTCCAAGTTAAAGGTGTTTTCGTTATTAACAACATTTTCTCGAAGGTGGCGTACAATATGTGATTTTCTTTTAAATTCTCTTAAGCAGTGTGTGCAAAGGAGAGTCATTTTAAAATGGAATCGGTTAGGGCCGTGTCGCTTTTAAATAAATACAATTTCGATCTATCAAGACCCAATGACATAGAATAATTAGCAATTTTTTCAGCTCGCGCAATTTAGAAAACTTTTGGATTTACTTTTGAATTAACTTTTGGATTCACTTTTTAATTTGAAGAAAAACATGGATTTTTTTTAAAAAATATATTTCCCAAATTTAAAAGAAGATCGCCTTGTCGTTGAATACAATTTTTAACGTCTTTTAAAGTCGAATTAGATAAATTATTACATATATTATCTAAGTTTAAATAGGAATAAACCATTGACTTAAATCTAGATGTGGCACACCTTGTTTCATTCCTATTTAAGCTCGGCTTAGTTTTCTTATGTAGAAACTTATCTAATTCTCCAATAGCGACTTTATTTGTTGGATTGATTTTCGGAGCTGTTGTTACAGCGACTGGTAAAGAATTTTTTGAAATTTGTGCCCCTAAAGTTTGGGAACTAGAAATATCACCGTCCAATTTTGACTTTTTTAAATCTGAACAATCATTTGTTTCTGATAAAGAACGTTTTTTGGGTAAATTTTTTTCAATTAAATTTTCAGAACTTTGTTCTAAATTTAGGCCAGAAGGATTTTTCAAAAATTGATTTTGATTACAGGAAGAAATTAAGGGACATTGAGGCTGCTCATCTTCAAAATTTTCAGTATAAGTATATACCTCAATGTCCCCCACAATTTCGCCACAACTCAAATCAAAAACATCTACCGAATTTACTGAATTTCTGGTATAGCCAAATTTGGATGGTTGTTCAAACCCCTGAATAAAATTTTGATCCAACCCTTCAATTAAATTTTGATCCAACACTTTAATAAAATTATGCTGAGCTTTGGCTGAGACGTTTATAACAGTCTCAACGCTGTCGTTGGAATCCTCTGATGAATCTGACGATGCATCTGAAATTGGCGAATAGTGGGGGCGATAAACCTCTTCCATATTATTTTTCGAAAAACCCCCAATGCCAATCCTCTTATCATTATTTAAAGCTCCCTCATTACCAACCCCATTATTATTATTGTTTAAAACCCCCTTATTATTTTGTTCCTCACAGCTCTCAAAAGTCTCCTGATATTCCACATCACCCTTAATTAAATTTTGCCCTGAGCTATTTTCACAAATTTCACCCCCTTCTAATATATCTAAAAGTTGTTCCAAATTATATCCCTCATTTATTTCAGAATTGTTAATTAAATTTTTCCTTAATATATCATTATTTAAATCATCGAAATTAATTGTTTCAAGAGGTTCTTGAGGAATATCAGGGATAATAGATTCATCCAAAACTTTTAAGAGCTGTGTCAAAATATCGCTTTCACCAATTTCGGAAGAATCGCCAGATTCAGATGAATTGTTAAATGTATTAATATCAATTTCCCTAAATTTAATATCTAGCTCCTCGTCGCTTAGCCCACAAAATGAACAATCAATCAAATCATGCACAAGGCAAGCGTCGTTTAAATCGAAGGCTGTTAAGTCGATGTTTTCAATTTTTACATTTAAAAATGACATTTTAAATTATAAATTAAAAAATAAAAAAATTATGAATCAATAAAAAAATCAAAAAATCAATAAAAAATCAAAAAAAATCCACAAAAATGAAAAATCAACAAAAATCAAAAATTGGCTTTTAGAAGATTAAGTAAAAATGAATGAAAATCCAAAGTATTAAGTCAAAAATATTAAATCAAAAATATTAAATCAAAAATATCAAATCAAAAATATGAAATCAACAATACAAACCAAATAAAAATTAATATGTCACTACGTCACACAATTCGAAATAAATCGGACTATCTAGATATATTCACAACAGATTCGATAATTTTACAAGCGTACGCTAATAGCGAGATGTAAACTGAAGAGACGCTTCGTACCCAGCCGCCTTTTAAAGCAGCCAAGAGCCTGGTACCGGCTGGTACGGCGTGGCACTGCATGGTACGACGGGAACCGTGAGACCGTGAACTCGAGAGAGGTCGTTCAACGGTCGTAAGTTGTTTTGTTCTTAAGAAAATGACGAGTAAAGAGGAGAAGAAGAAAAAAAAAAAAAAGTTGTTTTTTGGAATAATATAAAAAACATTTTTTTTTTTTTTTTTTTTTTAATTTTTTTTTTTTTTTTTTTTTTTTTTTTCGTTTTTTATATTATTCCAAAAAACAACTTTTTTTTTTTTTTCTTCTTCTCCTCTTTACTCGTCATTTTCTTAAGAACAAAACAACTTACGACCGTTGAACGACCTCTCTCGAGTTCACGCTATCTTTGCCTTCTTCTTCTTCTCATTCTTCGGACTGGTTTTGCCGCTGGAGGTAGGAAAAGTGGTATTTCAGTATTGTATATAAGGATTTACAGCGTCTTGACTTAGCATTCATTAAGTTTAAAGTCTCAAAATGAGTACGTTCGTAATTATAACACTACAAGACTTTCTGGGATTCTTGGAAAATCAGATTAATCTGATGGATCGTCAGAGTCCAAATTCCGAGAACACGGTGATGTGGCCGCCACCATCAGAGGCTGACTATTTAGATGAAGAATTTCTCAACATGTTTGAGCCGGACCTGGATCCCGAGCCTATCGCCTTTGAGTGGGATCCAGACCGAGCAATGGATCTTCAACCTTTGATGATGGAGCAACAACAGCCTATGGAAGAAGATCGGCCGCAACCTATGGCAGAGGAGCAGCAGCGGGAGCAGCAGCGGGAGCAGCAGCGTGAGCAGCCACAACAACAGCAGCAACAACAGCAGCAGCAGCAGGAGCAGCCACAACCACAGCAACAACAGCAGCAGCGAAGGCAGAGTTACCCTCGAAAGTGCAAGAGGCCACAGCAGCAACAGCAACATCAACAGCATCAGGAGCAGCCACAACAACAACAACAACAACAGCAGCAGCAGCGAAGGCAGAGTTACCCTCGAAAATGCAAGAGGCCACAGCAGCAACAGCAACATCAACAGCAACATCAACAGCAACATCAACAGCATCAGGAGCAGCCACAACAACAGCAACAACAACAGCAGCAGCAGCGAAGGCAGAGTTACCCTCGAAAATGCAAGAGGCCAATAAATTATAAATTATAAATTGGCCTCTTGCAGAGCAGCAACCTCTGGCAGACAACAACAACCGATGGCAAAGCAGCAACCTATGGCAGACAACAGTAACCTCTGGCATGCAGCAGCAACCTCTGGCATGCAGCAACCTCTGGCATGCAGCAGCAACCTCTGGCATGCAGCAGCAACCTCTGGCATGCAGCAGCAACCTCTGGCAGACAGCAGCAATTGGCAACCCAAAATGGTATAAATTATAAATATGTATTTATGTATTTATGTATATATGTATATTTGTATTTTGGATATAGGAATAATAAAAAACAAAGTCGTTGAAGAAAATATTTTATTTTTTTCTATTTCTTATACAGAATCACACCTAATAACCAAGTTTCTTTAACTTGAAAGAATTATTATGAATAGGATGAATATAATTTTTTTTACAAGCACAGTAATGAAAACTAGGTTTTTTTTTTAACATGGAAGAATAAATCCTAGTCTGTTGTCAGGGAATTAAACCTAATTGTTCTTTATCTTATATATAAAATCTTATTTAAATGTCTTAGTTGACATTTTAAACTTAATATTAAAAAATACTAGGGTGAATGAATAAATTCAAGTGCAGTATCAAATTCATTTATTTAAAATTCAATTTATCGATAGGATTGATTGTGCATATTATGTAGAAAAAATTATTCTACACTGAAAGAACAAAATCATTAGTTCTTCGAATCTTAATATAAACAAATTTCTATTTATTTAGATGGCACCCTTATATTTATTTAACTTAAACTTAATATATATCTTATAACTTATATCTTATAACTTATATCTTACAACTTATATTTTATATGAAATCTTATTTAAATTAGTTGACATTTTAAACTTAATATTCAAAAACTACTAGGGTGCATGAATAAATTCAAGTGGAGTATCAAATTCATTTATTTAAATTTGATTTATCGGTAGGGTTGTTGTGCATATTATTTGAAAAGAATTATTCTACACTGAAAGAACAAAATTATAATTTCTTTCAATGGGAATAAATACAAATTCTTATTTATTCACATCATTCCCTTATATTTATTTACATCATTCCCTTATATTTATTTACATAGTTTCTTATATTTATTTAACTTAGCAGAACAAAATCTAAATTCTTATAAAATATTTTAAACTTAAACTTAATATTAAAAACGCCATAGTGCATGAATAAGTGCAAGTGAAATAAATTTATTTAAAATTTGATTTTTCAATTAGATGGTTTTGCATATTCTTTAGTTCTGGTTTGTTACATATTATACATGCTTGTGAAGGAGTTGTTATGAATAAATCGTTTTCACACGTGTTGCATTGCAGATCTTTTTCGCAACATATAAAGGATCGTTTATAGTGGCTATTAACAAAATTATTTTTCCCATTTGGGCAATTTAGAGCATGTATATAGTAACATTCACAACATAAATTATATGCACCGCCAGAAGATGAAATAATTACGACATAAGATTGAAAAACGCACACTTCTCGCGTAAGGTAATTTGGTGTCAATGTATCACTTGCATTTATTTTTGCCACTTTCACGAGCCCCTCTTCTCCACACCCGTTTGGAACGCCATTATCCTCTATCCCATCATCTTCTTCATCTTCATCGTCGTCTTCGAAATTATTTCGATCAATAGTGATCAGAGAATCCTGTCTTGCGTGAAACTTTCCTCTTCCAGCCAAGTTAAAATGAGTTGTTTCATCTTTGTACATTGACTGGATCGTTTCATCGCAAGCAGAATCTAAATATACATGTGTCTGATCCATTTCGAAGACTGTCCGATGAAACTCGATTCACTTGTTCACACTATTTTTTAATTTTACAACACTTTTTTATTGATAATGGTGGGCCGTCTATGTGGTGTTGATATATTGGATAGTGTTTAAAACACGGCAAATTTAGCTGCAATTCTTCGTCACTTCTATAATTTTCCGGCAACCTGTTCCAAATTTGTTGTAAACTAAGTGAATCGACGAATGTTTTCAAGTAGTTGATGGGAAAGAAGGCCAAGTCTTGATCTTCAAAATCGGTAAGATTTTTTCCGTTATTTTGGTAGGAAATTATTACTTGGCCTACACGTTCAATGAGTTGCTGTTGTTGTTGTTGTTGGTCGCTATTTGACATCGCGCACGAATGACTGAAGTTCGCTCAGATTCGATCGTTTAAAATACCAGCTCCCCTCCAACTGCTACCAGCTCCCCTCCAACTACTGTGGTGGTTAGGAAGGAGGTAGGAGGTGGAGCAAAAAGAGGCGGAGTTTATGAAACCAATCGGAATAGGGGGCGAACTTGGGCAGCCAATCAGAAACAAGGTCATTCTTGGCTGACCAATCAAAAAAGTGGTGGGGGGGTCAACTAGGAGCCCCCTATTCCCACTATATATATATATATATAAATTCAAATTGACTGGCTGACTGATCAACAGCCGAAACTGCCGGGTCTAGAAGCATGAAATTTTGTATAAAGGTTTTTCAAATTAAGTAAGGGAGCACCAAGAAAGAATTTTTGGAAATTCATCCCCTAAGGGGGTAAAATAGGGGATGAAAGTTTGTATGCAAGTTCTTCATTTTAGTAGTTAAAAATGTAAAAATTAGTCTATAGGATTATGGTTGGAAAAAAAAGTTTACTGTGCCACCCTTTTTTGGAAGTTCATCCCTTAAGAGGGTGAAACAGGGAATGCAAATTTGTATGAAAATTTTTAATTTTGGTAGTTAGAAATGTAAAAATTAGTATATAGGTTTACGGTTAGAAAAAAATGTATATATAAAAAATAGGGGATGAAAGTTTGTATGGAAGTTGTTCTTTTTGGTAGTTGGAAACGTAAAAATTAGAAAACAAGTTTACTAGCTGTATCATTCTTTTTTAAAAATTCAACTTTTAAGAGGGTAAAATAGGGGATGAAAGTTTATAAGAAAGTTCTTCATTTTTGAAGTTATAAATCTAAAGATTAATATATAGTTTTATGGTTGGAAAGAAATTCGAATTCAGAAAAATAGACTCGTCCCACCTGCTGTATTAGGAACGTGAATAATATTCCCTCATATATCTATAAAGGCTGCTCAGACTTTTTAGCAGCTCCTATTGTTCATATGTTTCAAGTTGCCCTAAAAATAAAAATTTTTCCCAATAAACTAAAAACAGCAATTATTTCTCCCATATTTAAAGATGGTAAACAAACAAATGTTGAAAATTATAGACCAATTAGTATACTTAATTCATTTGCTAAGATATTTCAGATGATCCTTTCACATCCAACATCGCTCATAAAATAATAGAACAACAACATGGATTTGTGAGTGGAAAGTCCACAGTAACAAATTTATGTGTGTTTACAAATCATGCCTCGGAGGCTATTGATGGTGGAAAGCAGTTGGATACAGTGTATGTTGATTGTGCAAAGGCATTTGATAAGGTGGACCATCGGGTGTTGCTGGCTAAGCTTGTTGAGTTTGGCTTTTCTAGGAATGCTTACTTCTTTACAAAAAATTATATTTCGTGTAGGCCGCACATGGTAAGAGTGGGAGGGTAATTTTCTCAGGCTTTTGTGGCAACATCTGGTGTACCGCAGGGTAGCAGCCTGGGCCCACTGTTATTCTTAATGTTTATAAATGATTTACCTAATAGTCTTAAACATTCTGATGGTCTCTTATTTGCTGATGACTTTAAAATATTTAAGAAAGTAACAAACAATAATTGTAGTGCACTGCAAGCAGACCTAAATTCAGTAACGGAATGGTTTCGATTAAATAAAATGTTTTTAAATACTAATAAATGCTTCTTTATGTCTTATACAAATAAAATAAATCCTATTAATTTTAATTACTTTATTGATGGAGCAAAATTACAAAAAAAGACTGAATGCAGGGATTTGGGGGTGCACTTCCTAATTTGAAATTTAATACCCACTATCGCAATATTATTAATAAGGCTTTTAGGGTGCTTGGTTTTGTGATTAGAAATACAAGTCAGTTTAATAACCATAATATAATAATAAAATTGTATAATGCATTTGTTCGTCCTCATCTAGAATATGCATCTAATATATAATCTCCTAGTGCAAATGTGTATTGTGATGCTATTGAGCGTGTTCAAAAAATTTTTTTGAGATATTTATATGTTAGGAAAAATAACTTATATCCATATCTGATCTCTTATAGCAGTATGTTAGAAAGCTTTAAATTTCAAACCCTTCAGAAAAGAAGGCAAATTCAATCTGTGATATTTGTTTATTGTATTATCAATAATATAAAGTATAACAATTGTTCTTTAATTAATTATATACCTCTTCATGTACCTAAGACAGGATTAAGAATACAAAAGGAAAAATTATTTTATGTTTCCGTTGGTAGTCATTCTCTAATAAGTTTAATGTTAACTAAGTGCAACATACTATATAAGAATAATGAAATCGACTTTTTTAATTGTACCAAGAAACTGCTATTGCAACTTATGCAGTGACCTTTAGGTTTATTCAGGTTTTTGTGTGTTCTCTTTGTTCTGTGTTAGTTAAGTCTGTAAAATTTCTCTTACTTATAATTAGCTTGTAGCATGTTATGTTTAGGTGTTTGTAAGAGTATCAATAAATAAATAAATAAATATGCTCTCGATTGCCCTTGTGATATCGCCCCCCCCCCCCTCCCGCCGGTATAACTTGCTAATTAAAACATATAACAAACAAAATCAACATAATACCAGTCTGAAAAATGTCTTTTTCACTAGTTATTATTAATCCTTTGAGACCTGCAATCTTTCCAAAAGACAGGCGAGTTAAAAAAGGTGAAATCAAAAAGATTCCTCAAATTTTAAATATTTATTTATCTAAAAGCTATTAACACAAATTCTAAACTTTAACTGAACATAATATTGACTCTAACAAAATGTAAAATTTTACAATTATATAACGTTTTCTAAGTATGCAATAAAACATATGGAAAAACAAATTATCAAATCTACAATGGGTCAAGGAAAGTATATCAACATTTATCATTGTTATTTAATGCCGTTTCCAGCTCCTTGACCCTGGCCCTAGTTCAGGGTCTGAAGATACAGAAATCACCTGCAGTTAGACATTAGACTCAAAACGTATCCCTCAGTTATTTCATTTCGAGATTAGCTGTGTGATTATGTATACACTGGCTGCAAGGTTGGCAATCAAAAGGGGTGTCGTCAAGCTTGGGCCTCGTGAACAGAAACGTCCTGAAATAAAACGAAAACGAATTTTTAATATATTTGGTAGAGATAAATAGTATTTTTTTTTTAATTAAACGGCTCCAGAAATGTGCACAAACAAGTAAAAAAATAAAGAAACAAATGTTTTATATCCGCAGTTAATCTAGTAATTGGAAATTTGCCATTTATTTTTTTCAAACCTTTTTAAAAAATCTGCAATCTATAGATAGATTACTTCCAAGCAGTAAAAACTATGTAGAATGATAATAAATGTTGATTTTTAAATACACAGATATAATATGGAGATGTTCTTTATGACATATTAAAAGTTCCTTTCTTCCCCCCCCAAAGAATTTGCCAAATATAATAATCTCGCACACTTTTCTTTGTTATTTAAATTAACACTGATAAAAAATATATTTACTTACTGTGATGGTGGTGTTTATGTTGTTCACCAGAATCCGGATTTACCGGAACTGGACTTGGCTGGTTTGCAGGAACTTTTTCCATTTTATTTTTAAGTAAAGCACTAAATTAAGTAGCACAATGCTTGTAATATGCTGTGTGTTTTGTAACACTCTCGATGATAAACTGGCTATACACGGGCGACTCTCGCGCATTTTATATTATTGCATTTTAGTATTTCGCAATATTGGTTAAATGAAATTATGTTGAAGATTATAATACGGAGTACACTGCTCGATAAAGAAAATTGCATATTACGAACTGCATTAAAATAAAATTGTTACCTTTGTTTTGAATGTTTTTAAATCGTCAGTTATTAGTATTTTTCCTAATATTACTAAAAAACTAGATTCCCTTAGAATTTTTTGTAGAACTTATAGATACAGAAATCCAGTGGAAATTCTTAATCTAAAAGAAAAAGCTTCTAAATTCGACCACAAAGTATTTTTTTGTGTATCTATCTCGATTACTCCAAAACGACGGCACCAATTTGAATGAAATTTTTTGCGTTATGTTCAGGAAATTGCTGCGGTGGCCCCATATTATTTTGTCCGAAAATAGTTCAGTAAAACCCAAAATGGCGCTGATAATATGGCCGATAAAAAAATTTATTTTGTTCAATTTTCTCCAAAATTGGTATGGGAGAGTTTTCGGGATCGTACACAACGGATCTAAAATTATTTAAAAAAAATCAATATGGTGGATCCAATATCTTCTTCTTCTTCTACCTTCTGTAATAGGTCCCTGACCTGTTCCTTCTTCGATTTTCCTCATTCTGGACTTAAATTATCGCTCCACCTTTTCCGTGGTCGACCTCTACTGCGTGTACCACTAGGCGATTTATCTCGTGCGATTCTTACCAGTCTATCCTCTGTCATTCGGCTTATGTGTTTGTTCCATTGTGTCTTACGCTGTAGGGCCCACTCATTAATGCAGTCTGTGTTGCATGATTGCCTAATGTTATCGCTTCTTTCTCTGTCTAGTAGCGTTTTTCCTGTTATTCGTCGAAGTATTCTCATTTCTGTAGTCTCCAATAGTTGTTTCGTTTTTGTCGTCTCTGGCCGTGTTTCTGAGGTGTAATAATAGGTCTAATTGTGGTTTTGTAGATCCGAACCTTTGTTTCTTGTTGTAAGTGTTTGTTTCGCCAGATCACGTCGTTGAGACAACCCGCCACTTTTTTTGCTTTGGCCACCTGCCCTCTTACTTCATCTTCGATGTTGCCATAACTAGTTATGTCGATTCCTAGACATTTGAAACTCATTTCTTGTTGTATTATTTGACCGTCTAGTTCTAGTTTGCATCGGAGGGGTTCTTTTGAGGTTGTCATACATTTAGTTTTTTTATTATATTTTCTTCCCGTAAGATTAAAGGTATTTAACAATCTCTGGAGGTCGTCGTCATTTTCGGGACATATCACAGCGTCATCAGCGTAACAGAGAATTTTTATTTCTGTATCACCCATTTTATATCCTCTACCAAGCCGCACCTGCGTTATTATTTCGTCCATTATCATGTTAAACAAGGACTAAGCGAGTCTCCCTGTCTAATACCGCTGTTGACTGGTATGGGTGTTGATAATTTACCATTAGTGCGAATCTGAACTTTATTGTTTGCGTATATGTTTTCGATGGTCTGAATTATATTGATAGGAATATTTCTCTTATATAACAGGTGGATTACGTCATCTAGCTTTATGCGATCGAATGCTTTAGTTAGATCTATAAAGCATAAAAATGTTGGTTTATTGTATTCTATAGATTTTTCGACTATCTGTCGTAGAATAAATACTGCATCCACGCAAGACCTTCCTGATCTAAATCCCTGCTGTTCGTCTTCCAGTGTTGTAACCGAATTGAACTCCCTTGAATTCGCGCCTGAACTCAAATAATATTTCATGTAGCGGTAGGAAACGATTGTATATAATAAGCTTAAAAGTAAACTGACTTGCATCCTCTTGGATATGATTTTGTTATTTGCAATTTCGATTAGCAAGATAATATTTATACTTGATAACCATTATCTGATTAATCGAAACGTATAACATAAACAAATAAGAGAAAGCCAGTTTGAGATGTTAATTTTATTCTGTTGTTACTAATCGGTATTAATCCTTGAGGACCTGCAATCCTTTCAAGAGACAAGCGAGTTAAAAGAGGTGAAATCAAAAGAATTACTCAAATTTTAAGTATATGAACTTTATTTATTTAAAAGTTGTTCGCACAAATTATAAATTTTACGTTATAAATGAACAAATATTTAATCTACCAAAATTTAATATTTTACGAATACATAACGTTTTGTAAGTATGTATGGAAAAACAAGATATCAAACCTAAAATGGATCAAGGGAAATATATTAACATTTATCACTGGCATTCAATGTTGTTTGAACTCCCTTGACCCTAGGCCCTGGTTCGGAACCCGAAGAACTATACAGGAATCATCTGTAGTTAGACATCAGACTTCAAGCGTTCCTCTCAGTTTCTTCATTTCGATGGGAGCTTTGTAATTATGTATATACTAGCTATAAGGTTGGCAATCAAAAGAGGAATTGTCAAGCTTGGGCCTCTTGAACCACAGGAACGCCCTGAAATAAAGTGAATATAAATTATTAATATTTTTGGTAGAAATAAACAGTAATTTCTTTTTATTTAAATGGCTCCAAAAATTTGTACTAACAAGTAAAAAATAAATAAACAACTGTTTTATATCAGCAGTTAATTTGGTAATTGGAAATTTGCCATTTATTTATTTTTTTAACATTTTTGGTAAATCTGGAATCTACAACTGGATTATTTCCAAATAGTTAAAATTGTCCCGAACTATAAGAGGATCAAGAGACAAATAAATGTTATTTTTAAAATACCAAGATATAACATGGAGAAATTTTTTACGGCATTATTTAAATTAACAATGATATCAAATAGATTACTTACAGGGATGGCGGTGTTTATGCTGTTCACCAGAATCCGGATTTACCGGAACTGGACTTGGCTGGCTTGCAGCAACGTTTTCCATTTTATTTTTAATTAAAACGGTAAATCAAGTACCCAAATGCTGTAATATGCTGTGTGTACTGTACCACTTTCGATGAAAAACTGGCTATACTTGGGCGGATCTCGCGCATTATATATTACTTTATTTTAGTATTTCGCAATGTTTGTTAAATGGAATTATTTTGAGGATTACAATACACTGCTCAATAAAGCAAATTTGTAACTTAGAAATTACATTAAAATAAAATTGTTACCTTTGTTTTGAATGTTTCTAATTAGTTTTGGTTATTAGTATTGTTTTTAAAATTACCTAAAAATCCAGAGACTTCTAGAATTTGTTGTAGAACTTATAGGTATAGAAACAGAGTGGTAAATCATAAAAAAAACGAATTTTAATCAGCGAATCATTTTCAACTCTGGTAAAGAATGATAATCTAGGATCGGAATTTGCAAACCATTTTACTGCAACTTGCTCCTATTCAATTTTGCCATCTGTTAAAAAATAATAATGTTAGTAATGAACTTCTAAAAGAAGGAGGTTCTAAATTCTACCGTTTTTTTGTACTCATATGTACAGGGTGAGTCAACGATTGGATGAAGTAGGTTTGTGCCTTTTCGGTGAAATTAACAAAGAAACTATATTTATTGTTTGATACAGTTTATTTTTACGCAGATTTTAAAAATATTTAGGACTCTACAGGGTGAGCCAAAAAACTAGGACAGCATAAAGTTGTATTTTTTTAAATAGAACACCCTATATACGAATCGTATTTTCGGTTTAGCTTATAATTTTAAATCTTTTTTATTAAGGGTTTACTATAACAAAACTTTATAGTTTCTGAGATAATTAAGTTTAAAGAAAAAAAGTCACATTTTCAAGCATCAATTCAATCCTGAATAACGTTTTCAATTTTGTGACAAATATATTCAAATTTGGAATTTAGCAAGGCCAAGGACAAGTTAACATAATTTTTACCTAATATTTGCAATAAAAGCTACAGGGTGTTGAACACATCGGCTCAAATTTGAACAAGTTTAAATGAATAAATATCTTTTTTTTTAAATGGTACACCCTGTATATTTTCATGTTATTTAATAGAGTAATAAAAACCCTAAAAGTTTTGTTCAATATATCCTATACCTATTTATAATAGTTTTTGAGATATTTCAGTTTTTCTTATTTTCCATACTTTTTTACAGAAATAGTCTTCATTATCATAGTAGCCATGGCAAAAACAATGTAAAAGAACATTTTTCTGTGTGTCAAATTTATAACCGCAATCGCTTCTTTTGGTTTTTATGTAGTGTAGTTTGGTTTTTTTTTGCATTCATCTTATATTGTAAAATGAATTTTCCAAAGAATGAGGTAATATGTATGATTTATACAATAGGAGAGGTTCAAAAAAATTGCCTTCTTGCTCAAAGAATTTACATAATGAAGTATCCTGATCGACGCCAGCCTAATACCCATACTTTTCAAAACTTAATGCAAAGATTTGATTCTTCTGGTACTGTTGATTATCCAAAACGTAAAGTGGTCAACAAACCAGTAACTAATGAAGAAAAAGAACTACAAGTATTGTTAAATGTTCAGGAAAACCCTTATATTGGTAGCCGTCAGTTAGCAGCATTATGTGAAACATCACAATCCACCGCTAATCGTACTACCAAGAAATATAGGTATCATCCATATCACATGGAATTACACCAAGAATTGCATGGACAAGATTTTGAAAGTCGTGTAAACTTTTGTCGTACAATAAATGCGGAGATTCAATTAAATCCAAATTTATTATGCAAAGTAATGTTTAGTGATGAAGCTACTTTTAGAAGTAACGGTGCCGTAAATAGACGCAACATGCATTATTATGCCACAGAAAACCCATTTTGGATTAGAGAGGTGCAACATCAAAACCACTGGTCATTAAATGTTTGGTGTGGTATTCATCATAATCGAATTATTGGACTCCACTTTTTTAATGAACCACTAAATGGCCATAGTTACCTGAACTTTCTACAAGAAGAACTACCCCAACTGCTTCAAGGTCTCGATAGGGATGAGCTCGACAGTATGTGGTTCCAGCATGATGGTGCGCCTCCGCATTACCATCGTGAAGTTCGTGCGTTTTTGGACCAACGATATCCGCAAAAATGGATTGGACGTGGGGGTTTCATTGAGTGGCCACCAAGGTCTTGCGACATCACCCCATTAGATTTCTTCCTATGGGGTTATATTAAAAATAAGGTGTATGTTAATCCACCAACAACAGTGGAAGATATGCGAAACAGGATTAGGAATACCTGTAGAACAATAACGCCACTAATTTAGTCCAGGGTCCGAGAAAATCTGCAAAAAAGACTAAATTTGTGCATTGCACAAGAGGGTCGTTTATTCGAACACTTATTAAAAAGAAATAATTAATCTCAGTATTTAATAGGTAATTTTTTTGTTTCAATTTAGTATAAAAATAAATATGTATTTGCCTTGTCGTTATTCTTGTGTTAATTTTTTTCACATTATGTTTAATTAAACTATTGCCGTTGTAATATAACGAATAATGTATTTCATGATATTTTACCACATTCTGTTTGTTTCTGTAGTTTCTTTTTATTATTTTACATGGCTACTATGATAATGATGACTATTTCTGTAAAAAAGTATGGAAAATAAGAAAAACTGAAATATCTCAAAAACTATTATAAATAGGTATAGGATATATTGTACAAAACTTTTAGGGTTTTTATTACTCTATTAAATAATATGAAAATATACAGGGTGTACCATTTAAAAAAAAAAGATATTTATTCATTTAAACTTGTTCAAATTTGAGCCGATGTGTTCAACACCCTGTAGCTTTTATTGCAAATATTAGGTAAAAATTATATTAACTTGTCCTTGGCCTTGCTAAATTCCAAATTTGAATATATTTGTCACAAAATTGAAAACGTTATTTAGGATTGAATTGATGCTTGAAAATGTGACTTTTTTCTTTAAACTTAATTATCTCAGAAACTATAAAGTTTTGTTATAGTAAACCCCTAATAAAAAAGATTTAAAATTATAAGCTAAATCGAAAATACGATTCGTATATAGGGTGTTCTATTTAAAAAAAATACAACTTTATGCTGTCCTAGTTTTTTGGCTCACCCTGTAGAGTCCTAAATATTTTTAAAATCTGCATAAAAATAAACTGTATCAAACAATAAATATAGTTTCTTTGTTAATTTCACCGAAAAGGCACAAACCTACTTCATCCAATCGTTGACTCACCCTGTATACAATAAGCTTAGAATCAAATTGATTTGCAACCTCTTTATTTGTTTTTTTTATACGCCATTTCAGTTAGCAAGATAATTTTTATACTTGATAAAGGTTATCTCATCAATTGACCCGTATAACATAAAAAAATATTGACATGCAAGTCGATATTAATATAATCCTTGGAGTCCTGCAATTCTTCGAGGGGATAGGCGAGTTAAAAGAGGTGAAATCAAAAGAATTACTCAAATTTTAAATATATTAACTTTATTTATTTGAAAGCCATTGGCACATATTCTAAATTCTATATTATAAATATACATAATATTTATTCTACCATAGGAGTACATAACGTTGTGTAAGTATTCAATAAAATGTATGGAAAAACAAATTATCAGACCTAAAATGGATCAAGAGAATATATTAACATTTATCATTGTTATTCAATGCTGTTTGAACCCCCTTGACCCTGGGCCCCGGTTCGGGGTCCGAAAGAACCATACAGGAGTGATCTGTAGTTATACGTTAGACTTCAAGTGGACCTCTCTGTTATTTCATTTCGGGAGGAGTTTTAAAATTACATATGCTGTAGCTCCAAGATTGGCAACCAACAGGGGTGTTGTCCAGCTTGGGCCTCTTGAACCACAGGGACGTCCTAAAATAAAAGGAGTACAAAATATTAATATTTTCAATAAAGATTAACTACATATTATTAACAAAAATTAAACTCACTTTAAAACATTGCACTGAAATGCAAAAAATAAATTAACCCTTTTACATTGTAATTAATTTAACTATTGCAGATTTATGTATTTATTTAATTTTTTAATATTTTCGGTAAATCTGTAATCTTACAGCTGAATTACCTCAAGCACCAAAAAACTTCACATCATAAACAGACCGAGAGCAAATAAGTGTTATATTTAGAAACTGCCAAAATTCGATTTACCAATTAAAAATCTCACACATTTTTCTATGTTATTTAAATTAATACTGATATCAAATTTTTTACTTACTGTGATGGTGATGTTTGTGGTGTTTACCGGAATCTGGAGTTACTAGAACTGGACTTGACGGGGTTGCAGCAACGTTTTCCATTTTTTAAAAATTAAAACTCTAAATAAAATAGCAAAATGCTGTAATATGTTGTGTGGTATGTACTATAACACTCTCAATGAGAAACTGACGATAAATTGGCGCCTGTTGGGTATTTTATACGATTTTATTTTAGTATTTCACAATATTACTTAAAAGTTAACTTGTTAGACAATAATGCGATAACCCGTGATACGTTTTTTTATAGATTGGAACTCAAATAAAGTATAGTAAATGAGTCACCTTCATTTATCTCATGGATTTATACTGGAAATTATACACTGCTCGATAAAAAAAATTTGAATGATTGGTTTAAAATAAATCGTTACTTTTGTCTTGAGAGTATCTATTTAGTTAGTTAATTAGTCTTTTTTCTAACATTACTAAAATAATACAAATATTTCTGGGATCCCACACAGCACTAGACGTCTTATGGACGTCATTTTTATATCCAGATTATGTCTGAACGTCTTAAGACATAAATAAGGCGTCTTATAGACGTTGTTTTAAAGACGTCCATAAGACGTCTATATACAACGTCTTTAAGATATCTTTTAAAAGTCTACCTACTATATTTTATATGAAAATACATACAGTTGTGAATAATTTAGTTGATAAAAACTAAAAAGCATTTCCTTCCCTATGGATTTTGTCGCAGTTGAGTAATAAGTTTGCAACGCCGCATAGAGCTCAGCTAAATACAAGTTGAGGTTAAAATTTTTGATTGAACGACAAATTTTTAGTAGCCTTACTACGACCTTGGTTAATAGAACTTTTGCATGATCTTTTTTATCACTACTTTGGTGCTTTTTGTCACAGACTGTTTGATGTACCGATAACAATGACACACATAAATA
Organism: Diaprepes abbreviatus; assembly: GCA_034092305.1. Classification (NCBI taxonomy): domain Eukaryota; kingdom Metazoa; phylum Arthropoda; class Insecta; order Coleoptera; family Curculionidae; genus Diaprepes; species Diaprepes abbreviatus. The sequence goes on along the minus strand of JASJET010000211.1, from coordinate 5,504,789 downwards.
TGATGCCAGCGAAACTATAACTTTAAAAAACCCGCCTTTTGTTTCTGTTAACTGTCATTTTTCAGTTTTGTGTTTGTGTTCAGTCATGTCGTTATTCATTTTTAATATTGTTGGGGTGCCGACTGTGAAAATTTAGCTTTTGAAAGAATTTTATTAAAATAGTTGATTTATCTATGTGCCTCTGAAAATCTTTTTTATTCGTGTTTATGTAATACTTAAGGTAAGATCGAGAATTATATATACTTACGAAAAACAGTAACGTTATTTATAGGTTGTGTTACAGGTAATTCCCGAATGCTTTACCGCTTATATTTTTGTAGTAAACTCTATGTTAGAAGTATGAAATGAAATTTTCAAAAATATTATCTGTGTAAAAAAGGCTTGCACAGCTCATCCAGACCCGGTCCTAAATATTACAAGAAATATTACTAATGAAGTGGAAGGCGAAATGTTTGTTTATGGAGTGCTCCACTAATGAAACCTGTAAGATTTATTTTATTCCTGATGATTGGTTTATAATTAAAGAACATAGAAAATAGAGTTTTGTTAATTACAAGGAGTAATCTTGTTTAAGGTTTTAGAAATTTTAAAACTGGGAGTAGGGAACATTTATGACTTTGTAAAGCGAGCATGTAAAATTACCATGTACAGTTGATTAGTACGAAAAGGAAATACAAAGTTCTACGATTCCAGCTTGGCGAGACTTATTATGAGTAAGTTCTGTCTTTCATTATACATATTAACCTTGAAGTAGCATAAGTCACGATTCTATAGTAGAGGAAAATTATAAAAATTCGCAAAAATATCAAAAAATTTACTCCCACAAATGATAAACTTTATCCTAATATTAAAATCAGTTTATTATTAGGATCTACAGAGACAACAGGACTGGGAAAAAGTCGGAAGAATGAGGAAATTTCAATCCAAACATGGCTGAAAAGGGCATCAGACCAGATTTGTTATTCGACTAAATAAAAAATCTTGTTTTTAAAACTATTTAAAGATTTGTGTACTTTTTATTTCAATAAACTTTTATTTTGTTGATAGTCTACCTTTTGGAGTTATTATATCGAAGGGATAAACTAAGGCTTAAATTTGATAGGTTCACTTATAGTTCGAACAGTAGTAGTGCTGAAAATATTTGCTTTTCTACCTCACTTCTTTAATTTCAAATTAGAAAAAGTTTACATTAGGCTTAAGTTATGTATTTTTTTGTATAAAGAGATTATGTGGAACATATTTTTCAAAGCAAATTATTCATGCGGAACTTGTAGTTATTTAAAATGGTAGTGTATATTTTGCTCTTGATTTTTTCTTAATTAAAATTATTTCTTGGACCTTTGAATAATTACGGTTTGACTTTGTAAACAAGACAAACAAAAAAATTAAAAGGTACCCTTTTTAATGTACATAATTTTAATGATGGAATATGTTGTTTTAATGTTGGGAAGGGACGTCCATAAGACGTTGTAAGCAAAAGTCTTAAAGACGTTACCTTTTGTAACATAAGACGTCTATACAACGTCTTATGGACGTCATTCGACTTTAATGGACATCCATAAGATGTCCTGAATGTTGAGATCAAACGTTTTATGGACGTCTTTAAGAGGTATTTGTACCGTTTGGGATGTTTAATAGATTTCCTAGAATTTGGGGTAGAACTTATAGGTACAGAAACGGAGTGGTGAATCACAAGAACGAATTTTAACCAGCGAATCATTGTGAATGAGAATCGAACTTTTCAGCTCTAGTAGAGAAGGATAAGTTAGGATCGGAATTTGAAAACCATTTTACTGCACGTTGCACCTTTTAAAATTGCAATCTGTCTAAAAATAAAGATTTTATTTTTAGATATCAATATCTCAAATAAAATTTTTATAAAAAAAAATTGAACCTCCTTCTAAAAGTGAGCTAAAAAGTGAAAAATAACTATAAATTTCTATATGAAATTGAAATTTTTGAAGTCGGCGCCAAACTATTACCTGACAAAATGGGATTCGCATAAACAGATTAACAATACCTTATTTGTAATTGCTTTCTTACCATGATTTGTATATATTAGTAGTTATTTGTTTCATTTAGAAATAACTTGGCGCCGACTTCAAAAATTTCAATTTCATATAAAAATTTATAGGTATTTTTCAGTTTTTAGCGCACTTTTAGAAGTCGGTTCAATTTTTTTTATAAAAATTAACTTCATATTCGTAATACACGACCCCGAAACACCCTAATACCAAACCTGATAAAAAATTTTATAAAAAAATTGAACCGACTTCTAAAAAGTGAAAAATAACTATAAATTTTTATATGAAATTGAAATTTTTAAAGTTGGCGCCAAACTAATATCTGACAAAATGTGATTCGCATAAACAGATTAAAAATACTTTATTTGTAATTGCTTTCTTACCATAATTTGTAAATATTAGTAGTTATTTATGTAATTTAGATATAATTTGGCGCCGACTTCAAAAATTTCAATTTCATATAAAAATTTCTAGTTATTTTTCACATTTTAGCGCACTTCTAGAAGTCAGTTCAATTTTTTTATAAAAATTTTATTTTTCGATTTTTAGTTTCGAATTTATTATGATATGCTAAATTATTTGAACTAAGCGCTAATCGTGATTAGTATATCTCGCAATGACTCCAAGGTGGTAAAAAAGTACCCATTTTATCCATAATTGTAAATCGCCCTAAAATGAACCACTAAAAATTCTTTGATTCTTAGAGTTCTCCAAATACCAATGAAATTGTGTCAAATATTTAGTATGTCATAGTAAATCCACTATTTTAAATTTCAAATTAATTTTAGATTGGTAATATAGGCCTCAAAACCTTCTAATATCGATATTTAAAAAATCTGAGACGTAAATTTCTTAGCCCGATATGTTTTATATTGCATATTGAATTTGTATACGCCCCAAGAACCCCACAATATCAATTTTAGATAAAACCGGAAAATGTAAAATTTTTAGTCCCTCAAATTGTATCTTATCAACCTAATAGTTGTAAAAAATTAATTTCATATTCGTAATACACCCCCCCCCCCCAATACCAAATCTGAAAAAAATGCGAATAAGGTAAAATTTTCAACCCACCATATTGGATCCGCCATATTGAATTTCAAAAAAATAATTTTAACGTCTTAATCTAATCTAAATGTTAGCCCTTCAAAGCCCCCTAGTACCAATTTTGGATGAAATCCAGAAATTTAAAATTTCTAAACGGTCATATTGCATCTAACATATTAGATTTTCTTAAAATAATTTTATATTCGTTATTTGCAACCTCAAAAACGATTCAGTTCCACATTTAACTAAATCGAAAAATGTAAAATTTTTAGTCAGCTATATTGCGTTCGCCATATTAAATCCAAAAAAAATACTTTTAAATTCATAATTTACACCCTTGAGAACCCTCTATATCAGTTTTGGAGAAAGTCGAAAAATGTAAAATTTTTAGGACACCATATTGAGTTTTTCAAAAAATATTTTAGTTTCGCAATTAACACTAACAAAAATCCCCCAATACTGACTTTAGACAAAATCGAGAGATGTAGAATCTTTAATCCTCCATCTCAGATCCGCCATATTTATTTGTTTTAAGTAATATCAAATTCGTAATATACTATCGTATCAATTTTGAAAAAAATCGAACAAAATTAATTTTTTATCCACCATATTGGATACACAATATTGAATTTTTTTAAAATAATTTTAGAATCGTCATGTGTGACCCCAAAAATTCTCCCGTACCAATTTTGGTGAAAATCGGACAAAATTAATATTTTTGGCCGCCATATTGGATCCGCCATGTTGAATTTCTTAAAAATAATTACAGATTCGTTATGTGAGGCCCCGAAAACTCCCCCATACCAATTTTGGAGAAAATCGGACAAAACTAATTTTTTTGGCCGCCATATGGTAAGCGCCATCTTGGATTTTACTGCACCAATTTCATCTAAAAAAAATATGGGACCACCGCAGCAACTTCCTGAATATAACGTAAAAAATTTCATTCAAATCGGTGCAGCCGTTCCGGAGTAATCGGTGTACATACATAAAAAAAAATTACATAGTCGACGAATTGTGTACCTCCTTCTTTTAGAAGTCGGTTAAAAATGCGAATAAGGTAAAATTTTCACTCACTATATTAGATCCATCATATTGAATTTCAAAAAAATAATTTTAACATCTTAATCTAATCTAAATCTAAACCCTTCTAATTCTAAATTCGACCGTACGTATTTTTTTTATGTAGGGCGATTTCTCCGGAACGGCGGCACCGATATTTTACGTTATGTTCAGGAAGTTGCTGCGGTGGTCCCATATTTTTTTGGACGAAATTGGTGCAGTAATATCCAAGATGGTGCTGACAATATGGCGGCCAAAAAAATTAATTTTGTCCCATTTTCTCCTCAACTGGAATTTTTGGGGTCGTTCACAACGAATCTGAAATTATTTTTAAAAAATTCAATATAGCGGATCCAATATGGCGAATAAAAAAAATTAATTTTGTTTGATTTTCTCCAAAATTGGTTTGGAGGGAGTTTTCGGGGTCGCACATAATGAATCCAAAATATTTTTAAAAAATTCAATATGGCGGATCCAATATGGCGAACAAAATATCAATTTTGTCTGATTTTCTCCAAAATTGGTACGAGGCAATTTTCAGGGTCGCACATAATCAATCTAAAATTAGTTTTAAAAAATTCCATATGGCGTAAATAATATGGCGGAAAAAAATTAATTTTGTCCGATTTTTTTTCAAAATTGATATGGGGGAGTTTTTGGGATCGAATCTGAAAATATTTTTTAGAAAATTAAATATGGCGGATCCAAGATGGCGGGTATTTTTGTTAGTGTTAATTATGAATTTAAAATATTTTTTGAAAAACTCAATCTGACAGATTCAATATGGTGTCCTAAAAATTTTACATTTTTCAATTTTCTCCCAAACTGATACAGGGGGTTCTTGAGGGTGTAAATTATGAATTTATAAGTATTTTTTCAGAATTCAATATGACGAATCCAATATAGCAGACTAAAGATTTTACATTTTTCGCTTTTGTTCAAAGGTGGGACAGAATCGTTTTTGAGGATGTAAATAGCGAATATAAGTCTAGAAATTTTAAATTTCCGGATTTCTACCAAAATTGGTACTAGGGGGCTTTGAAGGGTCTAGATTTAGATTAGATTAAGACTTAAAATAATTTTTTTGAAATTCAATATAGCAGATGCAATTTGGTGGGTTGAAAATTTTCCCTTATTCGCATTTTTTCAGATTTGGTTTTTGGGGTCGTGTATTATGAATATGAAGTTAATTTTTTACAACTATTAGGTTGATACAATAGGAGGGACAGAAAATTTTACATATTCCGTTTACATTTTACATTTCAGGTTTTTTAATTATCGATATTGGAAGGTTTTGGTGCCCATATTACCAATCTAAAATTAATTTGAAATTTAAGATAGTGGATTTACTATGACAGACTAAATATTTGTTTGACACAATTTTACTGGTATTTGGAGAACTCTAAGAACCAAAGAATTTTTAGTGGTTCATTTTAGGGTGATTTACAACTTTCGATAAAATAGGTACTTTTTTGCCACCTTGGAGTCATTGCGAGGTACACTAATCTCGATTAGTACTTAGTTCAAATAATTTATGGATATCGTAATGAATTTTAAAACTAAAAATAAAAAAATAAAATTAAAAAAAAAAAATTGAACCGACTTGAAAAAGTGCGCTAAAAAGTGAAAAATAACTATAAATTTTTATATGAAATTAAACTTTTTGAAGTCGGCGCCAAATTATTTGTAAATGAAATAAATAACTACTATTATATACAAATTATGGTAAGAAAGCAATTATAAATAAAATATTTATAATCTGTTTATGCGAATCACATTTTGTCAGGTATTAGTTTGGCGCCGACTTCAAAAAGTTCAATTTCATATAAAAATTTATAGTTATTTTTCACTTTTTAGCGCACTTTTAAAAGTGGGTTCAATTTTTTTTATAAAAATTTTATTCATATTCAGCCGGACAGAAGTTAGGAGACTAACAGTGTAAATAAAAGTGTACTTAATTTTTAGTGCTTAGTTAAAGGTATGTAAAAAACGTTGTCCAAAATTCTAATCATACAGGGAGTAAAAAAATGGGGTCATGAGTGTCACCGCTTGTCCGTCTCTGCAGCTATGAGTAATTTACAACACTTTCTTGACTAGTTATTTTTAAAAGATTTAATATGGTGGATCCAATATGGCGTCCTAAAAAATTTTCATCTCTCGATTTTCTCCAAAATTGGTGTAAAAGATTCTTGAAAGTGTAAATTATGAATTTGAAATTTTACATTTTTCTATTTTATTCAAAATTGATACTGGATCGTTTTTGAGGCTGTAAACTGCGATTTAAAATGATTTTAAATGTCAGATGCAATATGACGGTTTAAAAATTTAACATTTCAGGATTTTGTACAAAATTGTTTTACGTTATATTCAGGAAGTTGATGCGGTGGTTCCATATCATTTTCGATGAAGTTAGTTCTGTAAAATCCAAGATGGCGTTTATATGTCGAACAAAAAAATTAATTTTGTCTGATTTTCTCCAAAATGGGTATGGGGTCGCATATAACGAATCTAAAATTATAAATATTATGAGGAAAAACAAAACTGACGAAAAATGAACGCCTTTTGAATATTTTAGTATTTCACAATGTTTCTTAAACCTTACTTTGTAAGACAATAGAATGATAACTCGTGATAGTAAAAATGTGTTTTTTTATAGATTGACATTCAAATAAATGCAGAGTGAGTGAGTCACTTTTATCTATATGATTTATATTCGAGATTACATACTACTCGATAAAGAAAATTTGTATCTTATGGATCGCATTAAAATAAAATTTTTACTTTTATCTCGAGTGTTTCTAAATAGTTGGTTAATTAGTAATTTTTCTAATATTACCAAGAAAATTCAAAGATTTCTGGGATATTTAATAGATTGTCTCAAAATTTGATGTGAAACTTATAGGCATTTTAAGTTTGTTCTATATTTTACTAAGAATTCTAACATTTTAGCGGGAATTTGTCCATGTCTGTACAGGGTGAGTCAACGATTGGATGAAGTAGGTTTGTGCCTTTTCGGTGAAATTAACAAAGAAACTATATTTATTGTTTGATACAGTTTATTTATACGCAGATTTTAAAAATATTTAGGACCCTACAGGGTGAGCCAAAAAACTAGGACAGCATAAAGTTGTATTTTTTTAAATAGAACACCCTATATACGAATCGTATTTTCGATTTAGCTTATAGTTTTAAATCTTTTTTATTAAGGGTTTACTATAATAAAACTTTATAGTTTCTGAGATAATTAAGTTTAAAGAAAAAAGTCACATTTTCAAGCATCAATTCAATCCTAAATAACGTTTTCAATTTTGTGACAAATATATTCAAATTTGGAATTTAGCAAGGCCAAGGACAAGTTAACATAATTTTTATCTAATATTTGCAATAAAATCTACAGGGTGTTGAACGCATCGGCTCAAATTTGAACAAGTTTAAATGAATAAATATCTTTTTTTTTAAATGGTACACCCTGTATATTTTCATGTTATTTAATAGAGTAATAAAAACCCTAAAAGTTTTGTTCAATATATCCTATACCTATTTATAATAGTTTTTGAGATATTTCAGTTTTTATTATTTTCCATACTTTTTTACAGAAATAGTAGCCATGTAAAATAATAAAAAGAAACTATAGAAACAAACAGAATGTGGTTAAATATGATGAAATACATTATTCGTTATATTACAACGGCAATAGTTTAATTAAACATAATGTGAAAAAATTAACACAACAATAACGACAAGGCAAATACATATTTACTTTTATACTAAATTGAAACAAAAAAATTACCTATTAAATACTGAGATTAATTATTTCTTTTTAATAAGTGTTCGAATAAACGACCCTCTTGTGCAATGCACAAATTTAGTCTTTTTTGCAGATTTTCTCGGACCCTGGACAAAATTAGTGGCGTTATTGTTCTACAGGTATCCCTAATCCTGTTTCGCATATCTTCCACTGTTGTTGGTGGATTAACATACACCTTATTTTTAATATAACCCCATAGGAAGAAATCTAATGGGGTGATGTCGCAAGACCTTGGTGGCCACTCAATGAAACCCACACGTCCAATCCATTTTTGCGGATATCGTTGGTCCAAAAACGCACGAACTTCACGATGGTAATGCGGAGGCGCACCATCGTGCTGGAACCACATACTGTCGAGCTCATCCCTATCGAGACCTTGAAGCAGTTGGGGTAGTTCTTCTTGTAGAAAGTTCAGGTAACTATGGCCATTTAGTGGTTCATTAAAAAAGTGGGGTCCAATAATTGGATTATGATGAATACCACACCAAATATTTAATGACCAGTGGTTTTGATGTTGCACCTCTCTAATCCAAAATGGGTTTTCTGCGGCATAATAATGCATGTTGCGTCTATTTACGGCACCGTTACTTCTAAAAGTAGCTTCATCACTAAACATTACCTTGCATAATAAATTTGGATTTAATTGAATCTCCGCATTTATTGTACGACAAAAGTTTACACGACTTTCAAAATCTTGTCCATGCAATTCTTGGTGTAATTCCATGTGATATGGATGATACCTATATTTCTTGGTAGTACGATTAGCGGTGGATTGTGATGTTTCACATAATGCTGCTAACTGACGACTACCAATATAAGGATTTTCCTGAACATTTTAGTTTCTGGTTTGTTGACCACTTTACGTTTTGGATAATCAACAGTACCAGAAGAATCAAATATTTGCATTAAGTTTTAAAAAGTATGGGTATTAGGCTGGCGTCGATCAGGATACTTCATTTTGTAAATTCTTTGAGCAAGAAGGCAATTTTTTTGAGTCTCTCCTATTGTATAAATCATATCTATTAACTCATTCTTTGGAAAATTCATTTTACAATATAAGATGAATGCAAAAAAAAACCAAACTACACTACATAAAAACCAAAAGAAGCGATTGCGGTTATAAATTTGACACACAGAAAAATGTTCTTTTACATTGTTTTTGCCATGGCTACTATGATAATGAAGACTATTTCTGTAAAAAAGTATGGAAAATAAGAAAAACTGAAATATCTCAAAAACTATTATAAATCGGTATAGGATATATTGAACAAAACTTTTAGGGTTTTTATTACTCTATTAAATAACATGAAAATATACAGAGTTTACCATTTAAAAAAAAAGATATTTATTCATTTAAACTTGTTCAAATTTGAGCCGATGTGTTCAACACCCTGTAGCTTTTATTGCAAATATTAGGTAAAAAATTATGTTAACTTGTTCTTGGCCTTGCTAAATTCCAAATTTGAATATATTTGTCACAAAATTGAAAACGTTATTTAGAATTGAATTGATGCTTGAAAATGTGACTTTTTTTCTTTAAACTTAATTATCTCAGAAACTATAAAGTTTTGTTATAGTAAATCCTTAATAAAAAAGATTTAAAATTATAAGCTAAATCGAAAATACGATTCGTATATAGGGTGTTCTATTTAAAAAAATACAACTTTATGCTGTCCTAGTTTTTTGGCTCACCCTGTAGAGTCCTAAATACTTTTAAAATCTGCGTAAAAATAAACTGTATCAAACAATAAATATAGTTTCTTTATTAATTTCACCGAAAAGGCACAAACCTATTTCATCCAATCGTTGACTCACCCCTGTACCATTAGATTTACTACTTTTTCCAGTTTGCTTGTGATTGAATGTAATAATGAGAACCCATACACAACTGTTGTGAAAAGGGAGGGTTCAACTAATATTTTATTTTTCTTATATTTTTCAAGTTTCAAGATTTTGACGAAACGTCAACGCAGGTAGCGGTCTTTCGATTTTCGATCGTAACGTTTCATGCTTAATATGAATCTATTTTATTTATTACGCTTTTCATTTAGTTTTATGTTCCATAGTTAACAGCTGGATTCGTTTCCACCAGGGTTAATTATTTTTAGTTTTCAATTTTTAAATTTGTACCAATTCTGGTGCTTAACACAGATCATGGGTTGTTGGTGAAGTCCAAAACCAAACCATTACCTTCTCGCTCACCAAGATTAAAGGGAATTGAATGAACCTCATAACTTCAAAGAAGATTATTTAATTTTCGTTTTTTTCCGCTTTTCCGCATTTCCACAACTATAGTCATTTTCATTCTCTTAACTTTTCCTCTGTCAATTCCAGTACTCTTTCTCACCATTCGATAAGTTTTGTCTATTTCGAGATTCTCTCTACTTTGTAACGTTTGATAAGTTGCGGATTCGTATTTCCCTAAACTCCGAGAAATTCAGGAAAACGCAATGAATTTAAATCACTTCAGGAACTCGCAAAAACAGAACCGTTTCTTAGCCATTGTACACCGACGTTGCTACGTCACTTATGCCCATGAATTTACATTTCCGAAAATAATGAATCAATCCGTGAAGTGTTAAATCAGGATGCGTTTTTCCGGAATTAATTAAACCCTCTGAATTGGCAAGAATCCTTTTATTTAATTCTATACTGAGTACGCTGACTCGGCTCGCAGCCTTTCTCCTCGAGAGAACCGTTTTGGAATTTAATGAACGCCCATAAATTAAATAGATTTAACCTCTGACATCTGGATTTTTAAATTTTCCCGCAATTTAATGTAATTCGACGCGTCACTAATTCTCGTCTGTTTTTTGACGGTTAAGATTCTGATGTTATGTTGTCGAAACAACCTGCTGTGAGAAGCACGATTTGTCTCAGTTCAAGAACAATCTCGTGGACCCTGAGAGCTCAGAAAAGGACAAGTTGTCCTCACCAAAACAACCTCCAATGTCTTGAATTTACAGGTTTAGGTTTCTTTTTTATAGCACTTGTGATGTCATGTCCCGAAATCAGGTAATTATGTCCCCAATCACAACGCAGCCATTTAATGTGTAATTTTGCCGACGTAAAGACACGAAATTTTTGGTTTGTAATGATGTTTTGTGGCTTAATTAGAAACTTTGGGACAATATTAAACCTGTAATTTAATGTTTTCTGGTAAAGCAAGCGTGCTTTTACAAAATACTACTGCTTCCTATTGTACGATTGCCACGCAACGTTGCCACATCTCGTTCTTTATCTTAATTCACATTCTGGTTCTTCTTTGTAAAATCTCGCTGGTTTTGCCATGGCCATACAATCACATAGTATCGTCGAAACTTGTATAATCACCCTATAAATATATCTTTGATAAGATGCTAAGAGATGGCGCCACCGGCATTCGAAAAAAAGGAACAAGTGGTGATTTTGGAGAACGGCGCATCGAATAATAAAAGCGTGAGTTTAAACTTTTATTTTGAAGAAGTTTTGAATAATTATTGTTTAAAAGTGAATAAATAAAAAGTTACAACTGGGTGGGAGTGTTTAACTTTACTAATATTCATATAAGTGAGTCTAATTGTTAGTTTGAGCTAGCTGGCGCCCAAGAACAAGAAATTAAAGGAAAATTGTAGGCAAGTGTCACTTGAAAACGGCTAGAGATAACTACTATCCGAAACGTCGTGATATTCAACAAAAATAAAGATAATGGAAGTCCAACAGATATCTACTGCTTCGCAAAATTATAATTGTTTTAAAACAATAGATACTAAAAATCACAAAATTTTCTAAAATTTGAAATACCAAATTAACAGTAGAACTAGCTAGAGAAAATATAAATAACCTTCGATCATACCCTAGATTTAAACAAGAATAGATTTGTTTGAAGGCTGTTTATGGTCGGTGGAGGAGACGCTTTTTTGATGTTTGACAGACATAAATATATTTACTTATCTTGCCTTTCAGTTTAATTGCTTGTCGAGACTTTTTCGGTGTCTTTAAGTGTTAGAAATTACTATAAATGAAAAGTTTACAATTAATATTAACAAAAAGAGGATTTAAATACTTATTTTTATCGGCAAATATTGTTAGATATTGTTTACATCTTCGAACATACCCCTGTAGAAGTAGCATAACGTCAGAACTAGGGCCCGGTTGTTTGAACGCTGAATAACGTAATAATATTTTTATTTATATTTGAAAAAGTGTTGCTAACCAGAAATGATATTTAATTTCTTGGTACAGACATACCGATTTTATGCTATCCTTTTCTAATTGCATTATTTAAACGAGTATCATCGGTACGTCCTTCGAACATACCCCTGGGTACGTCAATTCTGAAAACAAAGTATGAATATATGGTTGCCTAAATTTTTATTATTGTTATTTTCAATATGTAAACAATCTAACAATATTTACCGATAAAAATAAGTTTTTAAATCCTCTTTTTGTTAATATTAATTGTAAACTTCGCATTTATAGTAATTTTTAACACTTAAAAACACCGAAAAAAGTCACGACAAGCAATTAAACTGAAAGACAAGATAACTAAAAATGTTTATGTCTGTCAAACATCAAAAAAGCGTCTCCCCCACCGACCATAAACAGCCTTCAGACAAATCTATTGTTGTTTAAATCTAGAGTATGATCGAAGGTTTACATATTGAAAATAACAATAATAATAATTTAGGCAACCATATATTCATACTTTGTTTTTAGAATTGACGTACCGATGATACTCGTTTAAATAATGCAATAAAAAAAGGATAGCATAAAATCGGTATGTCTGTACCAAGAAATTAAATATCTACTGTTTGTCAACACTTTTTCAAATATAAATAAAAATATTACTACGTTATTTATTCAGCGTTCAAACAACCGGGCCCTAGTTCTGACGTTATGCTACTTCTACAGGGGTATGTTCGAAGTAAATAACAGAGAAGTAGGTGTTTTTAAATTAGGATGCTTCGAGTTTTATATTGAGTTAGCCACCCAGCTGAAATACCGATTTGACTTTGACGATCCTGTTTTAATTTTTTTGTCCATATTTAATCACATTCCCAAGTTGAATTTGAAATTCTTCAGAAGTTTTGGAATAAAAACCTACCAGCAAGAACTGTAGAACCGTATCTGTAATTTAGTGAAGAATTTATCTATTGTAGTATAGATGGCACCACTTTTAATGTTTATGTAGTTGCCTATATTCTATATTAATTGTAAATTTAAGCAAGGCAGGTGACAGATAATTTTTTCTTGTGATTTTTTAAATATCTTGTTTTCTAAGTGATTGATTGATTTATTTCAATTTTTTGAGCTTATACCGCTTAATATTTCATTTCACGGTGGGAAATGGTTATACACAATAAACTTAGAAATAACCAGACTCGCATTTTCTTAATTTGATTTTGTTATACGCCATTTCGATTAGCAAGATAATCTTTATACTTGTACTTTATACAAAATCAAATAAAAAAATGCAAATCTGAGAATTGTGTTTTATTCAAGTTTTACTAGTTAATATTAATCTTTAGAGTCCTACATTCCTTTCAGGAGACAGGCGAGTTGAAAAAGGTGAAATAAAAGGAATTACTTAAATTACCAATATAATAACTTCATTTATTCAAAAGCTGTTGGCGCAAATTTTAAATTCTAAATGGGCATAAATTTAATCTAACAAAACGTACTGTTTTACCGATACATAACATTGTCTAAGTAGCCCATAAAATCTATGGGAAAACAATACATCAAAATTAAAATGGGTCAAGAGTAACATATTAACATTTATCATTGTTATTCATTGCTGTTTGAACCCCCTTAAGCCTCGGCCCTGGTACGGGGTCCGAAGAACCACACAGAAATCATCTGTAGTTAGACATTATTAGACTTCGAGTTGACCTCTTTGTTATTTCATTTCGGGAGGAGTTTTGTAATTATGTATGCAGTAGCTCCAAGATTGGCAATCAAAAGGGGTGTTTTCCAGCTTGGACCTCTTGAACCATAGGGACGTCCTAAAATAAAAGGAATACAAATAATTAATATCTTTAGTAGTATTTCTTTAACTAAACAACTTCAGAAAATTACACCAACAAGTAAAAAGTAAATGAACAACTGTTTTTTATAGTAAATTTATCTATTTATTTATTTAAAACCTTTTTGGTGAATCTGTAATCTACAGCTAGATAACTCTTGACTCTTAAGCGGACAATATATTAATAAAAGTTCTTTCATCAAAATTCGATTTTCATATAAAAATCTCACATATTTTCCCGGTATTTAAATAAACACTAATATCAAATATTTTACTTACTGTGATGGTGGTGTTTACCAGAATCTGGATTTACCGGAATTGGACTTGGCTGGTTTGCAGCAACGTTTTCCATTGTCTTTTAAATTAGAACGCTAAATTAAGTAGCAAAATGCTGTAATATGTCTTGTGTATGTACTGTAACACTCTCGATGAGAAACTGACTATACATGAGCGTATCTCGGGTCTTTTATACAACTTTATTTTAGTATTTCACAATGTCTGTTAAACGTTAACATGTTAAACAATAATATGATAATCCATGATGTTACTAATATGATTTTTTTATAGATTGCAACTCAAATAATATCATAGTGAGTCACCTTTATCTAGAGGATTTTTATTGGTTTTATTTACACTGCTCGATAAAAAAAATGGAGACGAAATACTAATTAATAAGTAAATAAATATACGGTTAAACCTAGAAAGATACACAAAGTTCAAATTATAGCAATTCTTTTGTTATATTGCATTACCTCAAAACTAACAATTTTATCAGAGATTGTGACATTTCGCAGAAAATTTCAGTTTGTGAAATATTTCTTTTTAAGGTGTAGGTTAGAATGTCAATGTTTAATTTGCCTTTTTCCTTTATTCATTTTTCCGCTAAAATCATATTCATTAAGGAGATTTCAAACTTAGACCCTCTTCCATGGCTGTTTGAACTTTTACTTGGTTAGGTCTGTTTTGCTTAAGATATTCTCAAAATGTGTAATGATTATACATTGATCTTATATACAAACAGTGGCGCCTCCTAGTAAACATAAAAAAGAATTTCTTTTTGGAAAATATGAAGTATAGTGTGGCACTACCTAATTTCTTCTAAAAACATTTTTTCTATTATCTTTATAAACTTTTCAGAAGACTTTTTTCTTTTCAATGCCAATTATTTTGACGTCTGACAATAAAGCAACAGCCTAATACGCACGGACTTTCTACAACGTGCAATATGGGATTGATACGGCACAGCGAAAAGAATAAGATCTAACGGGGCTTATATGTGAGCAAGAAAGATAGAGATATGTATTAATATTTTCTGTATGCAGCTGTGTTAAACGAAATTTGTGCCAGACGCTAAAGGCTAGGATATATCGAATAAAAGACACACATGTTATCGAATGACTATTTTTCTTTTATTTCGGAGTTCGTGTTTGTTTTGTCTGCATTTGGCGGTTCTAAAAAATATATTTTAAATTTAGTTTTATTTAGTTCTTTATCATGAATATACCGAGGTATTTATATTTTTTATCGTCAGCGAGGGTGTTTTATTTTGTCACTAAAAGTCATTTATTTGCTGCCATGACTACAAACAAAGTTAGTTTTTTAAAAAACTCTCTTAGTACGCTCTTTTTAAAGAAAAAACTTATGTTAAAAGAATCAAAATTGCCATTATATGATTTGAAAATTGAAAAACAAAATGGAAGTGGATTAAAGTTGCGTTGTTGCAAAATTAGGTAAAATATACATGGTTGTGCGAGTGTCAGGAAATACCTGTTATAATTATTAATATCTGGATTAAAATAAAGACTTATGATGTATCGAAGGTTCACGTAAATAACCTTTTAGTTTTTCTATGCATGGTAAATATAAAAACACGGTTAAATTTTTCTTGCCGTGACTGCAAATAAGGAAATAGTTGTTTTACATGTTTAAAAATGATCCTATATTTTGTGTCACATATTGGCAGTACCCGAACGAACAATCACGAGTCGGTACCGAATACACGGTCAGACAAGTAACTCTTCAGGCACACAAGATCTAGGCTAAATTTAATAGCCAACAGCCCTATAATTAATCCTGTCAAATGCTTTGGAGAAATCAGTATAACCCTAGTCGATATGCAGCCCCCTCTTCCAGCCATCCAAGCATTTCGATTCATAAACCACCTGATTTATCGTTTATTTACCCTTAGAAAAGCTATGTTGCTAACCAATATTTGTAGCTTACATTGAAAATTCTAAACACATCATATGTACGAGTATAATACATATATTTCCTACTAAATATTTCAAAAAATCCAAATGTTTTTAGGATGTTAACAGATTCTCGTGGAATTGTTGTAGAACTTATAGGTATAGAAACGGGAACGAATCATTTTGAGTGAATCAAATGAATTGATTTAATAAAAAAGATTACTTTAGTTATAATATATGGTGTATAAAATAAGCATGGAAGTAAACTGACTTACACCCGTTAATTTATTTTTTTATACATTTCGGTTGGCAAGATAATCTTTATAGTTGGCAAATACTATTTTGCTTATCGAAACATATGACAAAAAATTAAAAGAATACAAGTCCAAGAAGTATTTTTACTTTGGAGTCCTACAATCCTTTCAAGGGACACGCGCGCACGCACTTATAAAGTATATGTACTGATAGCCAAATAAACAGAAAATGTCCGGACCATGCTATGCGCCATTTTGGGTAAGGTGAAGTTATAATAACAGTGAGTACGCTGTCGCCACTGAAAAATTATAACGACTAAACGTAATCGTTTACCTCCCACTGACAAGGTTTGAAGCAATTTGCATACCTTTCCGAAATTTCATCGACATAAGTAGTTGAACGAAACGAATGGTAGAAAGAGATAAAATGACAGTATTACGTTATAACCTTACCCAACTTATCCAATTTGTGTCAATTGATTGTTAAGTGTGGACGTCTGTCATACTATTGGTCGGTCGTAAAAATAAATTAAAAATTTTTATTATATTTTTGGTTGTTAAAAATAACTAGTCCTTAAAAAAAGCAATATGTTGACGAACCGTTTCTTCAAAACGATTTATTTTTTGAAAAAAACAGTTGAAATGTTAATTAGGTAGTACACCGTTATTTTCAGTATTTTCTAATTAAAATTTCCTTAGAAAGTTGAATGTTTCGCAAATATCAAGTAAATTTGAGATTATAGACATACAAAATTATTACACTAAATTCTGTTCATATCTCAATAGTATGAGCGTGCTGTTTAAAAATTGTTTTTCTACGGCTAGTTCTAATTATGGATTTAACATAAACACTTGTGTCCCTATATCCCCAAACGGTCGAGTATCTTACTTTGAAACAGTTAAGTGTAACATAATTGTTTTCATCAACACAACTTATAAAAAATTTGAAAAGTAACAATTTGTAAGATATTTAAAACTTTTATTTAAATAAGTAACATTCAATTTTATATTCAAATAATGTTAAATGCAACATTTTACTTCCTTGGACTATGTTAAACACTATACTACACTACAACTAAATAAATATTATTGATTATAATTTATTAGGACATATAAATTTGAACCCTACAAGCCAACAAACGAGGTCCTTCAGAATAAAAAGCTTATTTATAGCACGTTTGGGCTTTAAGCCCCTACAAATCTTCACAAAATAATAAAAAAAAATTATTAAAGGTTGAATAGTATCATTAATGGGGGGTCTTCAGGCTGGCCTATGGTTCCGGCCCCTGGTCGTACACAGTTCCTCTATCACCGGTCAAGTTTCAGGTTTTCTTTCAAACTTACTTGTCAGGACAAGAAGTCTTGCAATAATCGGCTAGATGTTTAGTGAATTCATACAATAATTGATTGGTGGATAGCTAGGACGATGGATTTTAGTAATATTACATAGAGCAGTGGTTTCTACCGTTTCAAGTTTTATGAGTGCTGGCTTCCTGCAATTACTGTATATAGGAGGTATGTATTCCTATTAAAGTCAGTACATTGCTTTGTATATATGAGTTGTTTTTCTTGATATGCCTTTTTATTTGTATATTAGGCTCCTAAGGTATTTGGCCCTTTGTATACATTTTTTGTTTAACAGTTCCAAAGTGCCAATTGAAGATAATTTTGTGGTCTATATTTAAACTTAAATATTTGACTGATGGCTTGGTGCATATTACTTGGTTATTAAGTTATTTAAAATAAATTTAATCCAAGGAAAAACAAAGATTATTTCACAATAATAACTATGACACTATTTTTTGACTTTTGACGGTTAATTTGACTTGCCAAAATGTCACTTTACCCAAAATGGCGCAGAGCATACTCCGGACATTTTTCGTTTGACAGCTCCATTACCACCTGTCATCCATTTATTTTCAGAAATTCGTGCACGCGCGTTACAAAAGAATTACTCAGATTTTAAATATACTAAATTGCCTTTATTTATTTCAAAACTAAAAATAAACATAATATTTATAATATATATATATATATATATATATATATATATATATATATATATATATATATATATATATAACGTTTTCTAAGTATTCAATAAAAAGTATGAAAAACTAAAATATCACATTTAAACTGGGTCAAGGGAAA
Organism: Diaprepes abbreviatus; assembly: GCA_034092305.1. NCBI lineage: Eukaryota > Metazoa > Arthropoda > Insecta > Coleoptera > Curculionidae > Diaprepes > Diaprepes abbreviatus. The sequence continues at coordinate 5,486,247 of JASJET010000211.1, read as the reverse complement.
TATATCAACATTTATGATTGTTATTCAATGCTGTTTGGATTCCCTTGACCCTGGGCCCTGGTACCGGGTTCGAAGAACCATACAGGAATCATCTGTAGTTAGACATTAAGACTTCGAGAGGACCTCTCTGTCATTTCATTTCGGGAGAAGTTTTATAATTACGTACGCAGTGGCTCCAAGATTGGCGACCAACAGCGGTGTTGTCCAGCTTGGACGTTTTGGACCAAAGGGATGTCCTAAAATAAAAGCAATTCGAATAATTAATATTTTTGGTAAAGGCAAGCAATGAATTTAAAAAAATATATATTTGAAAAACTGCAACAAAATGTAAAGAATAAATTAACAACTGTATTACATAGCAATTAATTTTAGTAATTTATTTAATCTTTTTGGCGAATCTGCAATTTACAGCTAGATTACTTCCAAACAGTAAAAATGGTCTCGAACTATAAGAGGACCAAGAGTCAAATAAATCTGGGACATATATAATCTGGAGATGTTAATTATGACATAATAAAGTTTCTTTATTTCCCGCCAAAGAATCTGCCAAAATTCGATTTACCATATATCAATCTTACACATTCTTCTTGGTTATTTAAATTAACACTGATATCAATTATTCTACTTACTATGATGGTGGTGTTTATGGTGTTTTCCAGAATCTGGATTCACCGGAACTACAATTGGCTGATTTGCAGCAACGTTTTCCATTTTTTTTTATTAAAATGCTAAACTGAGTAGTAAAATGCTGTATTAGCTGTAGTCTTGATGAAAACTGACTATAAACGGGCACCTCTCAGGTTTTTATACTATTTCACTTTAGTATTTCACAATGTTGTGTTAAAAGTTAAGTTAATAGACAAAAGTATGGTAACCTGTGATTGTACTCAAATAATAGCATAGTGAGTCATCTTTATCTCAAGGATTATTACTGGAGACTATACACTGCTCGATGAGAGAAAATGGACACCGTATAAAAATGAATATTTAAAGATCATTTTTTAAGTCAGGCATGGTCTATAACTTGTATTCAATAAAACTATTAAAATAAAACATAAACAAATGTAAGTTAGCTAAATAATAATAATAATAAATAAATGGATACACAAAACCATGCAAATAGTTCCAATTTTAGTAATTATGTCGTTATAATTCATCACTCCAAAATTATCCATTTTTTTCAGAATATGTGTGTTTCCCGGAATCGATAACCACCTAACATAGAAGTAAGAGAAATGAACATTATTTATAACCCTGAAAATACAAGCATTAAAATAATTTTCTTTTATTACTGAACCGGTAAAAATGGAGAATTTTATTTATTTTTGAGATACAACTATTTTTCTTGCATATTTCAAGACCATGTTATGTTAGGTTCTTATCTTGAATTTCCTTATATAAATGTTTATTTAATGATATGTATAATATAAATTATGACAATATTATAAGCGAACCAGAACTGGTCGATTAGAAGATTTAACTTCCATGGCAACTAGATCGGGTTTAAGTCTTAAACCTTCTTAGTGAATCTGGCTTTAATGAATGTTTCCCAGAAACATCCAATTTCTGAAAAAAATGGTTAATTTCGGCGTGGTGTAGAGTAACGTAATAATTACTAAAATTTGAAGCAAAGGTGATTTATATGAGCTCAACAAAAACTATTCACTTGCACATTTGGGCCAAATGCATACAATTAGATATGCGACTTCACATGTACTGTTTAAAGCAGATGGGTAACGAAATACCTTTATCTTGCTTCAGAAAACCAGTACAGTAAAGATGACGTTTCATATATAATTCATGTTTGTTACCCGGTATACGGTAACTCATTTTTATATACCTTTAAACTATTTTTATTTCTTATGAAGATTATTAAAAATTAATGTTTCCTTTCGAATAATTAAATCAACAAAAATATTTTATACAAAGATACTTTCAAAAACATAATTATCGTGCATGCCATAAAAATATTATATATTTGTATTAATATATTACAAATCTATATTATCTGTAATCTGATAAAATTAGAAAAAATACTTTGGTAAAAAAAATTCTTATGTAAAGTGACGATTCAAAATGTCAAATGTCAAATAAACTGTGAATAAGGTCAATTGGCATTAAATTCGTAGCAACAAAACGTTCTATTTAATTAGTTAATATTGAAATTTGGCAACACTGCATCTGTCAAGTTGACGTTTTGATGTTTAATGTTTGTTTTTAAAATTTATTAGAACAATTACAAAAAGTTGGTCGACGTACAGAAATTATATTTCTGCTGTATTATAATAGAAATGAATTCGGCTCGCATGTAAACAAACTATATATATTGTCATGAAAACCATTATTTGGATATTATATTGATTTCTTTGAAATGGATGTCGTTCCAGATATTAATCCTCCCAATGGAGCAGAGTTTTCACTGAATAATCTCAATAATTTTTATAAACAAGTTTTTATAAAACAAGAAGTTGATGATAAAGCGTACGAAGATGAGTCTCAAACAAATATATGGTATATATTATTATGTATACTTCTAAAAATTGTTGAATTTATAAAACATAATCATTTTTGTCCTATTTCACCTATTACTTTTTTTCTAACACCATTATTAAACCAACAATTCATACTAGTATTATTTATGAACTGTTTTTTTTTTAATTTCTAGTTTATCCCAATTAAATCAAATTGAAGCTATAAATGATGAAATCAAAATTGAAGATTCTGATTATGTCAATCTGGAAGACAAAATTCAACAAGAACTATTTAATTCTGCTAGTTTAAATAATGAAAAATCAAGGTAAATTTGCTTTTAACCCTATTTCTACAGTACAAACTATCAACTTTTTTTTTATTAGTACCAATCAACCACCAAGACTTCATGATGACTTTCTAATCCTTAACGGCCCTAACAAAGAGCGAAGGTATGGTTGCAAGCAATGTGAATTCAACACCAAGCACAAAGTCAGCTTGTATAGACACGTAAAATTACATAACCCTGAAGAAATGCAGAGCTATAAATGTCAAATCTGTGGTTTCGAGACTTTGTATAGAAGACACTTAGATGTCCATGTAAAGGTTTTGCATGGAAAAGAGTCAAAGGAAAAAATGTACAAGTAAGCATTTGGTTATGAACCTTGTTTCTAACATTTACGTTTATGTAAAAAATGCCAGAGGTTGTTTGTCTTACCACAAGTCCTATAAGTAATGTGTGTAGCTATAAATTTATAAAATTCTACTAAAAGGATAACTACTTGGAATATGCATAAAATACAAAATAATTTTGCAATATATAAAAAAAGTTATAATTCACAATTAGGACTCAAAACGAATTTCTGGTATATTTTATTTTTTTATTTATTTATTTATTTATAAACATCAAAGCCCAACAACAATAATTAATAGGGCCGTAATAAAATATAACAATCAAAAAAAACATCTATTACAAAATAACAAAAATAATATCATAATATCACGTAATAAAATATAACACAAAAAAAACGTACTTATTACAAAATAACAGAAATAATATCATAATAGCAGTCCCAGAACTACAATAATACTGAACAGGAATGTAAAAACTGGGTATAACTCATACTCAGATCACACGATTGCGACACCCTATTAAACACAGAATACATTCGATATATTGGCGACATACAATATACATTAGTCCTAGGTATCCTTAAATGAAAGTATACACCATGCCTGGTCGTCAATTGTGGCACATTAAAATTTAGCTTGCCCAAAAGCTGAGGACAAACAATCTGGCCGCTGACTAGCTTGTATAAAAATAAAACTGAATGTAAGTTACGTCTCATTTCAAGACTTTGCAAACTAAATTTATCCAGCAACAGTTGATTGTCTATCCCGACTGGTGGTTACACTCCCTCAGTTTTCAACTACAAATACTTCATAAATTTGCGCTGAACGTTCTCCATAGCCAAAACATATTTATTATAAATTGGAGCCCACACAAGTGAACAGTATTCAAGTTTACTTCTTACTAGTGCTATAAACAATAATTTTAGGTTTTCAATATTCTTAAATGATCTACAGTTTCTAATAATTAAACCCATCATTCGATTAGCTTCAGACACTATTCTGCTATAATGAAGATTAAAGTTAAGTTTAGAATTCAATACAACACCCAAATCCTTAGCTGCATCGACTCTTATAAGTAGGTCATTATTTATTTGATAACTATATAGAACTGGAGATATTTTACGAGTTATAGACATCACTGAACATTTGCTCACATTCAATAACAATTGATTACTCACACACCACCTCTAGACTGCACTAACGAAATTTTGCAATCTTTCGACTGAACTTGGACGTACATTTTCAAATCATCAGCAAATAGTAGGAATTCAACATCAATTGATTCAGCGATATCATTTATAAAAATTAAAAACAAGAGAGGCAGAACTGCAGAAAAGACGCCAGATTAGTGGCTGTTGACCTACTCCTCAAAAATCCATGCTGTTTTGTAGACAACAAATGTTCGACTTTGTTGATAATAAAGTTATACAGCAACATCTCAAAGATCTTAGAAAAACCACATATCAGAGAGACAGGCCTGTAATTTTTCATTTTGGTTCTATTTTTGCTCTTAAATATGGGACATATTTTAGCTACCTTCCATCTCTTGGGATACACCAGCTGTTTAAGAGAGGCATTAAAATTTTTACATAGAGGAGCAGCTAAAACATTTATAGTGTCTTTAATAAGAAAACTTGGAACAAAATCTGGCCCGCTAGACATTTTAGGTTTAAGCCCTTTCGTAATTTTTATTATATCCTGTTCCGTAAAGACCGGAACTGCAACTGTATTATTGCCCAAATCCCCCAGACTAACCTCTTCAGTAGACGATATTCCATTATAAACTCCCTTAAAACTGCAGTCAAATTAAGAAAGTTCGAGTGTAATGAAGTGCTATAGAGTAAGCTAGAAGCCTAAAAAATTAATATAATATGCAGAAAATAAATGTCATAAAATGACATAAAACTGTTGCTACACTAAGACATTTAGTAGTAAATTTATTATTAAGGTTGACAACATGGTAAAAACAAAACCAGAATAGGTTAAATGTGTTCTTGAATTATGTAACTACTTTGTGGTGAGATTAGTAGATTAAAATTTAATATTTATAACTTTCTATTTGTGTGTATTAATTCTGAGTACCAATAATGTAAGACATCTGTACAGGCTTTTTGCCATTTTATTAACAATGTGTCTGTTTTAATCTTCTTTGAATCTCACTACGTTATTTTATGAATTGATCATTTAAGGTAAGATTTTTTTTTTCAATTTTTTTAAGTATAAAATATGGATCTACTATTTTTTTGTTTTTGCTCATATTTATACATATGAACAAAAATAATTTTGAAATGTATTAAATCTTTATTTCAGTTAGTTATATTGTCTATATTATTATTATTTCTATATTTTTTTGTAGATGTGATCAATGTTCCTACGCCTGCAACTACCGAGAAAATCTCAGTCGTCACAAAAAAACTCACCTGGCGCCGGAAGAGAGAAATTCCTTTATTTGTGCAATTTGTGGCTTTGAAACATTTTATAGAAAAAGTTACAGGGTACACATGGAAATGATTCATCCTCTTGATACCACTAAAAATGAGGAAACTGAATTTCGGTGTTACCATTGTCCTTTTGAAACAAAATATAGGTTAGTGTTATTAAATTTAAAATTAACCCAGTTTTTTATTACACAGGTATTGTTATTGTGTTACAGGTTTATGTTAAAAGTCTGCAAATTTGCATGGAAGAGGTAAATCTATAACATTATTAATATTTACTATATTTTTTAGGGTTAATATAATAAGACATCTCAAAACACATATGAAAGGAGATACAACAATCTATAAATGTACAGATTGTGATTTTCAAACTATCCACAAGACTAATTTTAATACTCATGTTTTGAGGCATAAGGATCCAAGCAAAATTAAAATTTTTGAATGTCAGGTAATTTTCAGTGATATTTTTTATTCTTATAATATTTTCAAATCAAAATACACTTTATTGTCATAAGAGATACTCTTGTTAACAAAGCTGTTAAAAATAAATAAATAAATAATGGTAACAAAATTAAGTTTAAAAAATATCAATCAGTCAAAATAATAAGTTGAAAATATAAAAACAAATATTTACATAATACATACATACATAAAAAATAAACTATAAAATAAAATGTATAAAGCGGGTGCCTATAAATTATTAATGTAAAACTCATTAATATCATAATAGTCCAGTCATCTTAGGATTTAGCTGAATTTTTGCACAAACCTTTATTTTGGTATTATAAACAATGTCGCAAAAGTCACAATTGATCACGTGTCAGGGCGCTTAGATATTCAAGGTCAAAGGTCGCAAAAATCAGTTTTTTGGGAATATCTCGTTTTCTCTGCCTCCAATCGTATTTGTGTTTATTATAACACTTGTAGAGGACTACATTCTCTACAAATTTTGTCTCAGACGTTTTTTCGTACCGTAAACCATTCTTGAGATAGAGAGCGCTGAAGATGGAGCATACCTTAGTGCACGGTCAACCGTGAATCTCAATCGGTTATGAGGTTCTTTTACTTAATTATTCATTAAATATTACTTAACTAACTATTTAATATTTTATATTTATAAATATTTCTTATAAATCAAGTTGTCATTTAATATTACTTACCTCCCAAATAGCACACTCCAGTCCACTGGATATCCATCGTTTATCCAAAGCTGGACATACTGGGTATCCATGGGATGTCCGGAATTTGTTCACCAACATCCTATGGATATCCACTGGACTATACGATTGTCCCACTCATGGATGTCTTTTTGGATTACATATATTGTCCAAGTATGGATCATTTTTGGATATTAATAGGACTAATTTTGGATGTCCATATATTGTACATTCTTGACCCGATTGTGGACATATTATCCGATGGTATTGTACTTTTTGGATAAATAGGTCATAATCTATTGTTCCCTCTTCTTGACGTTCCGTTAACGTGAATGGTAGATATTTTCAGAATTTGCTTAGGGTCCGAGAGCTTACAGTACCTAATTAATCTGCACTTCTGAAGACACAGACCACTCATGTCATCAAAACGTCGATAACAAGTAACCATAGATGGCCCTATTAGTCCCAAAAATTAAACAGATATAAATTACATTAGCGAACCAGGTAACAGGAACTGGATCCACATATTATACTTATTGATTACAATTGTCAAGTTTTTAATACAATACTATATAAGAATATAAAATTTTATAATTAGTCGAATTGCAAGTGCTACAAAATATAGCTTCAATTGATTTAAATTGTTCAAGCTGTAGAAGGATCGCTATGAATCAGTTATCTGGTTCCATAGTAATAGGTACAATTAGAATTGGGTAATAGAAAATATACCAATTATTTAAATAAAGACTTTTTATTGTTACAATGATTATTTTTTTCTAGATTTATTTCTGTCGTTTATTCTCTTCAGCCATTGTCTAATCTCGGCTTCGGCTGTTTTTTATCGGCCCCCCATTCTTCTACCGCAGCTGAAAATTTTTATATGTATATGTATATATATATATATATATATATATATATATATATATATATATATATATATATATATATATATATAAAACCAAATGCATCGTTATTGCTTAGAGTGCTTAAACCAATAGGCTAGAAAAAAAATTTTAACACACTTTTTGTCTGGGTATTATCAGAACAAGAGGATCTAGAGTTCAACGTGTGAAATCTGACACCCAATTTGTTCTTATTATTTACGAGTATGACAAATAAAACAGAGGGATTTTTTTCATCAAATTTTTATATTTAAGTGGTAACTTACCTACAAATAGTGAACATAAGTTCTTTAAAGGGCACTTTACTGTTCCATCATATGTATAATTCTTGGAAAGGCTATCTGTCATTGTTACAATAAAATATCTTTTAATAAGTTAATAGGTATAATTTCCTCCAATTTTCGCTAATTGTAAAACCTAAAATTATATTACTTTATTGAGATAATTAAACGTTAATTCCACATATGCTAACCTAAGAATAGTTTTGACTTTAAGAATCAAAGTAAAAAAATATATATAAAATAATCCTGTAAATTAAGTTTTTTTTTATCAATAGACTCATACACATAAAGAAGCATTACTCGAATAAGTTTCAGCTTTTAGTTCAGGAGAAGTGTAATAAACTTACTGCATCTTTAAAGTTTAAATTGTCCTGAAGATCTTATGTGACTTGAGGCAGCTGATTATTTTCTTAAGTAAAAGGATAGTTGAACTCCTGCAGAAAATTTTTTGTAGATAGTTGTTGTTTTTTCTCTATTTAAGATTACCTGAATATCCTCTCTAATTTGGTACAAATTGGCTTTCACATAGGAATTTTATTTGGACCAATCTGTGGAAAATTCATCTAAAAAATAATTAAAATAAATTAAATTATAAGTCTAAACCTAGAGTCGAACTGTCAAAACTTTATTATATATTTTTAAACAATTATACTGCACAAAAATACACATCAATGTAAACTTTTACTAGCGTTTAATCCAAAATAGTCATAAAAAAATTAATATAATTATTCAAAATTGCTATAGCTTTTATTCCATTATAAATTTTGATAACATTTATTAATGGCAGCAATCCTATTAGACTGATTACTCAATAATGAATTTGTCAGAGAGAATTTTCTCTAAAATTTACAATTTTATTATTACACGAATTTACAACTCTATCTGTGCTCCATTTTAACCAACAAGATACAAAATTCATTGGCCTATCAAAATATTTGCACTTATTTGTAGTAATTTCCATTTAAATAAGTGATTGCATGAAAAAGTATAGCTACAAAAGCTATATTTTAACATACGTGTTTTGATACTGAATATTTTGTTCACTTTCAAATTTGTGCGAGTTTGATACTAAATTATCAGCTTTTCGTCGGGCATGTCTGTAGTTTCGTTCGGTAATTTTTGGTATAATTAAAAAAATTAAATTAAAAATAACTATACTTACCTTTAACGGTGGCATCTTCTTCAAATAAAAAGCACACTTGATTTTAAATCAACTAAAACTCCAAAGGTCTTTTTTAGCTCGACGTCAACACAATAATGGGCACAAAATATCTGAAGGGATATTTTGTGATCATGGCGGGCCGGCGGGTTGAGAAATGACAATTCTACAGGCCGATATTACAGTATCCGATCTTACCGACAACCCGAAATTTAATTAATGGACGTCTGATGGACTTACACTGGAGATCCAGATATGGACGTCCATATAGATTACAGGTCATCACATCTAATGGACATCCATAAACGGTCCATGGACATACAGGACATTATATGTACCTATTCTGGATATCCAATGGAAATCTTGTGCTATCTGGGCTTTTCCAAACATATAATGACAATACAGTAAATCATCATAAATATATTTAAAGTTTATTATCAATCTTATATATCGTATAATTTAATCTTATTCTAATTAAGGATAATTGGATTTGTAGTAGGAAAAAAAGTATATTTGCTTTTAATGTTTTTTCTTATTTATACACATTTTATTATTATTAATCTTCATTTTCTTCGTCCGGTAGGCTAGCGACTTCAGACTCATCGTCATTCTCACTTTCCTCGTTCTCCATTGCAGGTGCATTTCGTTTTTAAATAATCAGTTTTTCCTTTTCTATTTTTCATTATTACTTCTTGTAACAAATGTAATAATGTTTCCGGTATTTCAGCGTTTACATCATGTAGCATTCTGCTCGGAGGTGGATAAGATTTTGTTTCAACTACAGATAAACGATTATCTTCTCTAATAATCGCCGCAGCAGCTTCTACTACTCGTAACCGTTCTTCTTGTGGAGTACTTTTTTTATTCTCGTACCCAACTTTGAATAATAAATTAGCCTGTGCATCGCGAAAAGATATTATTGTAAACGATCCTACCTTCGTCGTAATTATTATATCAGTTAAATATTTTTGTTGGAGCTTTGTGATGATTGTCTTATCATCGGCTACATACTTTGTAGGGACTTTTTTAAGTTCAGTCAACGTAAATTGCGAATCTTCATGTTCTTCTATATACTTGAAAATTTCTTTCATAGCTTCAGTAATGTTGTCGGCTTGGTAAGTCTTTCTAATTGGAGATGGTACTGGCTTTAAAAAAATACTGTAGCAAACCTTGTGATATTTTGCTTGGGCAGCAATCAAGTCATGCTCGTAAGAAACACGATCTTTCACTAACTGTCCTAAAATATCGCTTCGTTCATCAGCTTTTTTGATGATTTTGTCTTTAAACTCGAGAGTACTTTGCAGATTTTCTGGCCTGTGCTGTTTCATCTGCTGCTTCGCCACAAAATAAGCACAGTGTTTTGAAATTAAATACATCATTTCTTTTTTTCCGCGGTACACTTGATGTCGTTGAAGGCTGTCTTTTCAAGGCGTCGTTTCGCTGCTGCAATTGAATTTTTACTAGTGTACGTTTTTCGACGCTCACTATGAACGGTCACAGAAGTCAAAGTATTCAAATCTTCGATCATACTCTAGATTTAAATAACAATAGATTTGTCTGAAGGCTGTTTATGGTCGGTGGGGGAGACGCTTTTTTGATGTTTGACAGACATAAACATATTTACTTATCTTGTCTTTCAGTTTAATTGCTTGTCGTGACTTTTTTCGGTGTTTTTAAGTGTTAGAAATTACTATAAATGCGAAGTTTACAATTAATATTAACAAAAAGAGGATTTAAAAACTTATTTTTATCGGTAAATATTGTTAGATTGTTTACATATTGAAAATAACAATAATAAAAATTTAGGCAACCATATATTCATACTTTGTTTTCAGAATTGACGTACCCAGGGGTATGTTCGAAGGACGTACCGATGATACTTGTTTAAATAATGCAATTAGAAAAGGATAGCATAAAATCGGTATGTCTGTACCAAGAAATTAAATATCTACTGTTTATCAACACTTTTTCAAATATAAATAAAAATATTATTACGTTATTTAGCGTTCAAACAACCGGGCCCTAGTTCTGACGTTATGCTACTTCTACAGGGGTATGTTCGAAGATTCAAATAGTTTATTTCCCATCATTTCTCTCAATACTTGCCTCTTTGAAAGTCTTTATACCGCGCACAACAGTCATAGGATTACCTTCAGAAAGTAAATTATCACATATAAAACACAAATCAGCCATGGTAACTCTAAATATTATACGTCCGTCGTTGTCATGATAAACTTTAAAACTAACGAATGAACTTGGTTAGTAGGCAGTAGTAGTCCGTTGAGAATGAAACAAGCCTCCTTTATACAAAGAAACATCTGTCCCAAGTTGCTAAAAATAGAAAAGGTCGAGTAGTGGGGTGCGTATTCCCAGATATGTAATCTTAACGGTAGAACTTGGACTACGAAAAATTATTTTTTATCTCCTGCGCCATCTATCGTATTTGTATGCAAAAGGTAAGTATTATTAAATGACAACTTGATTTATAAGAAATGTTTATAAATATAAAATATTAAATAGTTAGTTAAGTAATATTTAATTAATAATTAAGTAAAAGAACCTCATAATCGATTGAGATTCACGGAAGACCGTGCACTAAGGTACGTATGACTGAGCGCTCCATCTTCAACGCCCTCTATCTCGAGAATGGTTCATGGTACGAAAAAAGGTTTGAGACAAAATTCGTAGAGAATTTAGTCCTCTACAAGTTTTATAATAAACACAAATACAATTGGAGGCAGAAAAAACGAGATATTCCCGAAAAACTGATTTTTGCTACTTTTGACCTTGAATATCTAAGCGCCCTTACACATGATCAATTGTGACTTTTAGGACATTGTGTATAATACCAAAATAAAGCTTGTTACGTTGGATTCCGAGGCTGACCCCTTTTTTTGACTAAGATGACTGGACTATAATACAATCTTGTTTTAAGAAATGTTCTTAAGGATCTTTTAAAAATCCTGTAAGTTATAATAGGAAAATGTTATACATTTTTATACTTTTAAATATTACCGAGTTCTTTGTTAGAGTTTGTCTTTGGTATTGAAAGTGGTAAATTAATATTACACATACTATAAGTGTAGATATTTATATAACCCTTGCATTTCTTGTGAATTATACATGCAGACTCCAAGATGAAAATGTTAATTATGGTCAATATTCCCTGTTAAATGAAAAGAAGTTTTTAATGATCTCTTGGTTTAGCACTACAAATATATCTTAGATCTTTTTTTTTGTGTCATTAAAATAGAGACAGAAAACTACAGAAACCCCAGAGAGCAACACCAACCCTTATATGGGCCTCAATGAAAGCAAAATTGATGATTCGAGCCATGACATTACCCAATATTCTAGAGTCAACCCTAACCGCATAACATCTTGAGATAATCTTTTTGTTTAACACTATAAAATGTTATAAAAATTGAAATTTATCATCAATCAACAGACCCAAGAATCTTTCAACCCTAGCATTGTCTATAAAATTATTCTGCAAATTTATACCAAGTTAAGAATATTTAAATGTGAGAATTTTGGTTTGGTCAACATTGAAACCTAAAAGATTAGAGTTACACCAACGCTTAACGATCGTGTTTATTTTCCAAAAATTTGCCAGAAATAGCCCAGATAGCACAAGATTTCCATTGGATATCCAGAATAGGTACATATAATGTCCTGTATGTCCATGGACCGTTTATGGATGTCCATTAGATGTGATGACCTGTAATCTATATGGACGTCCATATCTGGATGTCCAGTGTAAGTCCATCAGACGTCCATTAATTAAATTTCGGGTTGTCGGTAAAATCGGATACTGTTATATCGGCCTGTAGAATTGTCATTTCTTAACCCGCCGGCCCGCCATGATCACACCTATTATTGTGTTGACGTCGAGCTAAAAAAGACCTTTGGAGTTTTAGTTGAGCTAAAATCAAGTGTGCTTTTTATTTGAAGAAGATGCCACCGTTAAAGGTAAGTATAGTTATTTTTAATTTAATGTTTTTAATTATACCAAAAATTACCGAACGAAACAACAGACAAGCCCGACGAAAAGCTGATAATTTAGTATCAAACTCGCACAAATTTGAAAGCGAACAAAATATTCAGTATCAAAACACGTATGTTAAAATATAGCTTTTGTAGCTATACTTTTTCATACAATCACTTATTTAAATGGAAATTACTACAAATAAGTGCAAATATTTTAATAGGCCAATGAATTTTGTATCTTGTTGGTTAAAATGGAGCACAGATAGAGTTGTAAATTTGTGTAATAATAAAATTGTAAATTTTAGAGAAAATTCTCTCTGACAAAGTCATTATTGAGTAATCAGTCTAATAAGATTGCTGGTATTAATAAATGTTATCAAAATTTATAATGGAATAAAAGCTATAGCAAATTTGAATAATTATATTAATTTTTTTATGACTATTTTGGATTCAACGCTAGTAAAAGTTTACATTGATGTGTATTTTTGTGCATTATAATTGTTTAAAAATATATAATAAAGTTTTGACAGTTCGACTCTAGGTTTAGACTTATAATTTAATTTATTTTAATTATTTTTTAGATGAATTTTCCACAGATTGGTCCAAATAAAATTCCTATGTGAAAGCCAATTTGTACCAAATTAGAGAGGATAATCAGGTAATCTTAAATAGGGAAAAAACAAGTATCTACAAAGAATTTTCTGCAGGAGTTCAACTATCCTTTTACTTAAGAAAATAATCAGCTGCCTCAGGTCACATAAGATCTTCAGGACAATTTAAACTTCAAAGATGCAGTAAGTTTATTACACTTCTTCTGAAATAAAAGCTGAAACTTATTCGAGTAATGCTTCTTTATGTGTATGAGTCTATTGATAAAAAAAAACTTAATTTACAGGATTATTTTATATATATTTTTTTACTTTGATTCTTAAAGTCAAAACTATTCTTAGGTTAGCATATGTGGAATTAACGTTTAATTATCTCAATAAAGTAATATAATTTTAGGTTTTACAATTAGCGAAAATTGGAGGAAATTATACCTATTAACTTATTAAAAGATATTTTATTGTAACAATGACAGATAGCCTTTCCAAGAATTATACATATGATGGAACAGTAAAGTGCCCTTTAAAGTACTTATGTTCACTATTTGTAGGTAAGTTACCACTTAAATATAAAAATTTGATGAAAAAAATTTCTCTGTTTTATTTGTCATACTCGTAAATAATAAGAACAAATTAGGTGTCAGATTTCACACGTTGAACTCTAGATCCTCTTGTTCTGATAATACCCAGACAAAAAGTGTGTTAAATTTTTTTTTCTGGCCTGTTGGTTTAAGCACTCTAAGCAATAACGATGCATTTGGTTTTATATATATATATATATATATATATATATATATATATATATATATATATATATATATATATATATATATATATATATATATATACATACATAGAGAGAGAGAGAGAGAGAGAGAGATATTTAAATTCCTACAAAACCATAAAATACTGCATCATTTAACGTTAAACCTTATTAATTTTCAGCTGCGGTAGAAGAATGGGGGGCCGATAAAAAACAGCCGAAGACGAGATTAGACAATGGCAGAAGAGATTAAACGACAGAAATAAATCTTTAAAAAAATAATTATTGTAACAATAAAAAGTCTATTTAAATAATTGGTATATTTTCTATTACCCAATTGAAATTGTACCTATTACTATGGAACCAGATAACTTATTCATAGCTTCTACAGCTTGAACAATTTAAATCAATTGAAGCTATATTTTGTAGCACTTGCAATTCGACTAATTATAAAATTTTATATTTTTATATAGTATTGTATTAAAAACTTGACAATTGTAATCAATAAGTGTAATATGTGGATCCAGTTCCTGTTACCTGGTTCGCTAATGTAATTTATATCTGTTTAATTTTTGGGACTAATAGGGCCATCTATGGTTATTTGTTATCGACGTTTTGATGACATGAGTGGTCTGTGTCTTCAGAAGTGCAGATTAATTAGGTACTGTAAGCTCTCGGACCCTAAGCAAATTCTGAAAATATCTACCATTCACGTTACCGGAACGTCAAGAAGAGGGAACCATAGATTATGACCTATTTATCCAAAAAGCACAATACCATCGGATAATATGTCCACAATCGGGTCAAGAATGTACAATATATGGACATCCAAAATTAGTTCTATTA
Organism: Diaprepes abbreviatus; assembly: GCA_034092305.1. Classification (NCBI taxonomy): domain Eukaryota; kingdom Metazoa; phylum Arthropoda; class Insecta; order Coleoptera; family Curculionidae; genus Diaprepes; species Diaprepes abbreviatus. Next base: position 5,471,004 of record JASJET010000211.1, on the reverse strand, counting down.
ATATCCAAAAATGATCCATACTTGGACAATATATGTAATCCAAAAAGACGTCCATGAGTGGGACAAACGTATAGTCTAGTGGATATCCATAGGATGTTGGTGGACAAATTCTGGACATCCTATGGATACCCAGTATGTCCAGCTTTGGATAAACGATGGATATCCAGTAGACTGAAGTGTGCTATTTGGGAGTATACATCATGATTCTTTATTTTCCTTTCCTAATATATAAAATTATCCTCTCCTTCTTTCAGCATTGTTCACACAAAACTTTTTACAAAGCTAGTCTAAGAAACCACCTCAAGTTACATATGAAAAAAGAGGAAGTTGAAACGTACAAGTGTGATAGTTGCGATTTTGCTACAATTTACGAAAGAAGTTTAAAATTGCACGTTTTGTATATGCATAATGGTGATCATCAGGCGATAGAGTATTTCAAGTGTCATTTTTGTGATTTCGAGACGAGGTACAGAGAGAATTGGAGACGGCATGAAAAAGGCCACACGAAACCAGGTTTGTAAACTGTTACATACATTTTTAAGTTTTATTTTAAAATTTATATTTTTATTTCACCACAAAGATAAATATAAATACACTTTTGAAAATAAAAGAGGACACAAATCTATGATTGACTTTATACTTAGTAACCGAGTTATACATCCCACCCAGATATTGGATATTAGAACATTGAACTCTGTTAATGCAGGAAACGATCATAAATTGGTTCTATCAAAGATTCGAATAAAGATTACACAAAAGAAAAAGCAGTTGGAAAAGGTTAGGATACAAAAAAAGAACATAGACTCTCCGTGGCATACGTCAACGAAAGAATTATATCAAAAAAGATTGATGGAAAAAATTGAAAGAAAACCAATAAATGAAGAGGAATATATAAATCATAGCTGGGAAAAAATTAAGGGAAACATAGAAGATGCTTCAAATGAGTCATTGGGCACACATACAATTACAATCAACAACAAAAATCCTAATAAAACTCCATGGTTCCGTAAAGAAGTTAAAGATAAGTGTAACGAAAAAAGAAAAGCATATTTAGCATATAGAACGTCAAAAACGCCGGAAGCATACGATAGGTACAAACTAATTCGTAACGAAACTAATCTACTAGTCAGGCAACTAAAAAGTGAACATTGGGAGCAGTTCTCTAAAAGAATGGAAGGAGACTTCTATAGTGTACAAAAACAAATGTGGCGGCTGATAAGACAACAGCGCAAAGAAGTATCCGAACTCTCCGAAACAAACAAAATATCAGAGGAGAAATGGATAGACTACCTAACAAAATTATTTGAGGGAGATGCTAACATTGGAAAAAACAACATACCAGTAATAAGGAATAATGTGGAAGTCACCATTCAAGAAGTAGAGAAAGCTATAAAATCCTTAAAAAATAGAAAGTCTCCCGGACAAGACGGAATTCATAACGAATTGTTGAAATACGAAGGACAGCGACTAACACAGGAACTCACAAGCTTCATTCGAAAAATCCTGACACAATGCAAAGTACCAGATAGGTGAAGAACCAGCACAATGATGCTTATGTTTAAGAAAGGTGACAAACAAGAACCAGGGAACTACAGGGGTATTAATCTACTGGACACAACTCTGAAACTCGTTACGAAAGTAATCCAAAATAAAATTAATTCGGTTACAACACTGGAAGACGAACAGCAGGGATTTAGAGCAGGAAGGTCTTGCGTGGATGCAGTATTTATTCTACGACAGATAGTCGAAAAATCTATAGAATACAATAAACCAACATTTTTATGCTTTATAGATCTAACAAAAGCATTCGATCGCATAAAGCTAGATGACGTAATCCACCTGTTATATAAGAGAAATATTCCTATCAATATAATTCAGACCATCGAAAACATATACGCAAACAATAAAGTTCAGATTCGCACTAACGGTAAATTATCAACACCCATACCAGTCAACAGCGGTATTAGACAGGGAGACTCGCTTAGTCCTTCGTTGTTTAACATGATAATGGACGAAATAATAAAGGAGGTGCGACTTGGTAGAGGATATAAAAGGGGTGATACAGAAATAAAAATTCTCTGTTACGCTGATGACGCTGTGATATGTGCCGAAAATGAAGACGACCTCCAAAGATTGTTAAATACCTTTAATCTTACGGGAAGAAAATATATAATGATTATCTCAGCCGAAAAAACTAAATGTATGACAACCTCAAAAGAACCCCTCCGATGCAAACTAGAACTAGACGGTCGAATAATACAACAAGAAATGAGTTTCAAATATCTATGAATCGACATAACTAGTTATGGCAACATCGAAGATGAAGTAAGAGGGCAGGTGGCCAAAGCAAATAAAGTGGCGGGTTGCCTCAACGACGTGATCTGGCGAAACAAACACTTACAACAAGAAACAAAGGTTCGGATCTACAAAACCACAATTAGACCTATTATTACACCTCAGAAACACGGCCAGAGACGACAAAAACGAAACAACTATTGGAGACTACAGAAATGAGAATTCTTCGACGAATAACAGGAAAAACGCTACTAGACAGAGAAAGAAGCGATAACATTAGGCAATCATGCAACACAGACTGCATTAATGAGTGGGTCCTACAGCGTAAGACACAATGGAACAAACACATAAGCCGAATGACAGAGGATAGACTGGTAAGGATCGCACGAGATAAATCGCCTAGTGGTACACGCAGTAATCCTACATGCCGTGAATATCTGACCTCACAGAAGTGACTAATTTAGATATATTATGTCAATATTTTCCTTTTCAAACAATAAACATACTTTCATAATCCAATAAACAAATAAAATGCTCTCTCTCTATTTGAAGTAAAAATACGGCAAATTAAATATTTATATACTTAGAAGTGAGATATTGTGTTGAAAATTACTACAAATGCGAAGTTTATAATTAAAGTCAATAAGAAGAAGCATATCAGCAAAATAACCTCAAAAATAAACTGTACAGGAAAGGTTTATAACCTTCAAAATGACCACGAAGCTTACGCGAGTTTAGATTCAGGACTGAACACTGAGCATCTTGTACCAAATAATATTAAGTATTTCTAGCCTCGTTTTAACAATTTACCTGTTCAAATGAAATACAATGCCTTGTCATTGCATTTCCAGTTGGCATATTCCGGGAACGTAATTGATGCAAACTTGGATGGGATGGGTGCAGTAGGTTTTGTCAGTGTTCTATTCAAACACGATTTCTGTACCAAAGAAATATCAACAAAACTGAAAAGGCTTGATATATTGAAATAAGCTGAACTCGGCGGTACTCCAGGTACTATAATGCTAAAAAATTGCACTACTTCGCTTTCATCACCACTTCAGAAAATATTCCAACGCTCCTTTGATTTCAGCTATTTCCCAACACAGTGAAAATTTTCCTATCTCGTACCTACCTGTAACAAACTATCCTGAAATTTTTATTTTATCTGCCATCCCTAAACTTCTCGAGTGAATCGTAACCAACGAAATATTTAATCTTCTTTTTCTTCTACCTTCTATAATAGGTCCCTGACCTGTTCCTTCTTCGATTTTCCTCATTCTGGACTTAAATTATCGCTCCACCTTTTCAGTGGTCGACCTCTACTGCGTGTACCACTAGGCGATTTATCTCGTGCGATCCTTACCAGTCTATCCTCTGTCATTCGGCTTATGTGTTTGTTCCATTGTGTCTTACGCTGTAGGACCCACTCATTAATGCAGTCTGTGTTGCATGATTGCCTAATGTTATCGCTTCTTTCTCTGTCTAGTAGCGTTTTTCCTGTTATTCGTCGAAGAATTCTCATTTCTGTAGTCTCCAATAGGTGTAATAATAGGTCTAATTGTGGTTTTGTAGATCCGAACCTTTGTTTCTTGTTGTAAGTGTTTGTTTTGCCAGATCACGTCGTTGAGACAACCCGCCACTTTTTTTGCTTTGGCCACCTGCCCTCTTAGTTCATCTTCGATGTTGCCATAACTAGTTATGTCGATTCCCAGATATTTGAAACTCAGTTCTTGTTGTATTATTTGACCGTCTAGTTCTAGTTTGCATCGGAGGGGTTCTTTTGAGGTTATCATACATTTAGTTTTTTCGGCTGAGATAATCATATTATATTTTCTTCCCGTAAGATTAAAGGTATTTAACAATCTCTGGAGGTCGTCTTCATTTTCGGCACATATCACAGCGTCATCAGCGTAACAGAGAATTTTTATTTCTGTATCACCCATTTTATATCCTCTACCAAGTCGCACCTCCTTTATTATTTCGTCCATTATCATGTTAAACAACAAAGGACCCAGCGAGTCTCCCAGTCTAATACCGCTGTTGACTGGTATGGGTGTTGATAATTTACCGTTAGTGCGAATCTGAACTTTATTGTTTGCGTATATGTTTTCGATGGTCTCAATTATATTGATAGGAATATTTCTCTTATATAACAGGTGGATTACGTCATCTAGCTTTATGCGATCGAATGCTTTTGTTAGATCTATAAAGCATAAAAATGTTGGTTTATTGTATTCTATAGATTTTTCGACTATCTGTCGTAGAATAAATACTGCATCCACGCAAGACCTTCCTGATCTAAATCCCTGCTGTTCGTCTTCCAGTGTTGTAACCGAATTAATTTTATTTTGGATTACTTTCGTAACGAGTTTCAGAGTTGTGTCCAGTAGATTAATACCCCTGTAGTTCCCTGGTTCTTGTTTGTCACCTTTCTTAAACATAAGCATCATTGTGCTAGTTCTCCACCTATCTGGTACTTTGCATTGTGTCAGGATTTTTCGAATGAAGCTTGTGAGTTCCTGCGTTAGTCGCTGTCCTCCGTATTTCAACAATTCGTTATGAATTCCGTCTTGTCCGGGAGACTTTCTATTTTTTAAGGATTTTATAGCTTTCTCTACTTCTTGAATGGTGACTTCCACATTATTCCTTATTGCTGGTATGTTGTTTTTTCCAATGTTAGCATCTCCCTCAAATAATTTTGTTAGGTAGTTTATCCATTTCTCCTCTGATATTTTGTTTGTTTCGGAGAGTTCAGATACTTCTTTGCACTGTTGTCTTATCAGTCGCCACATTTGTTTTTGTACACTATAGAAGTCTCCTTCCATTCTTTTAGAGAACTGCTCCCAATGTTCACTTTTTAGTTGCCTGACTAGTAGATTAGTTTCGTTACGAATTAGTTTGTACCTATTGTATGCAATTGAAATATTTAATGCCTACAAAAACGGCATGAATTTTACTAGTTACGTTCCAGTGTAGCTAACATACAGTTAGGAGGACAGGTTGACTCAATTTCCACTGATTGGTCTAGAGCCTTTGATATTGTTCACCACCTATTACTCCTCAAGAAGTTGTCTGAAATTGGAATTTCAGGGAATTGTATAAACTGGATCGAATATTACCTCAGCAATCAACGTCAGCGTATGGAGATGTCGGACGGGGTACGGGCTCTTTCTGGTTATCTTCAGGGTCTCATATAGGGCCTGCTTTTTCTTCTGTTCATCAGTGACGTCACGACCTGTTTACTCTCCTGTCACGTCCTATGATATGCCGATGATCTAAAATTTTACAGCAAAGTACAAGCTGATCTAGATAATTTCGTTTACCAGTGTTCTTGTAATCTCCTCAATCAGTCAGCTTTTTTTTGTTTCACACTTATTACTCTATCCTTTAAAATAAAGTAATGGGGGAACGCCACACTTTTTTCATTAACTAGGATTTAACGTAATATTCCATTATATTTATGTATTTATGCGTGTTTAACAGTAACCGTCAGAGGGTGCTGTTTGACAGCTGGTTAGAGGATGAAAGTCCTCACTATTCGATAAAAAGAACTTCATATCTCTTTTCTAAGCAGACAAATTAAGAAATCACATATAAATATAAAATAATATACAATTAGGAAATAATCCGATTAGGGTTCAAATTTGACTGTTAATTGTCAATGTATTATTAAAATCTAACAAGACAATATTTCCAGTAAACCCTAATAGTCAGCAGTAGGCATTGGAAATAAAAGAGGCGTTGGAAAAATTTGTTCCGGTGTCCTCGTTTATTGGGCCACCCGGTAGAGTTTTAAATATTAGACTACATCGGGTAATTTTATTGAGAAATCGCTAGAGCTCTCTCTGTTGAGTACTCTTACCAGAATGAGCAAATCTGTATGAACGTATCAAGTAATATATCTGTGATAAATAAATAAAATTCTACTTATTTTCAGGAAAACAAGACACCTACAATTGTTCAGAATGCAGTTTTTCCACTATCCAGCAGGGAAGATATGAAAGGCATCTCTTGGTCCACGCAAGTCCAGAACAATTGGCAATGCTGGGGAAATCGGGAAAGAAATCTAAAGGCAAAAAACGGTTTAGAGCTGTAATCGATACGCCAAATATCGACCAGGCATTCGCTGGAACACATGAAAATGAACAAATTTTAGGTTAGTTGAATTGTATAAATATATGGAATAGTGTAGAAAACGGTTGTGATCAGCTAATTTGCAATAACTATGGGACTATTAGTTACTTAAAAATGGTGAAATAAAGTAAATTTCAAATTTTTTGCATACTAAAACCTCTGGAATAAAATATATCTCTCAGTTTTACTCTTGTCCTTCTTTTAATTAAATTATAGGACGAAACAGATGATACATTTATTATTCAAATTGGTTGTTATGCAGTGCGGTGTTGCCCCTGTGCACATATTTGTTTTTGATTTAGGGAAAAAATATTCTGGCGTGACATATTATAAATGAAGCTTCATAGAGGCATATAATATTATCAGAGAATCAGGAACATGATATTTATCAATTTTTGTCTAACTTAATTGGTCATCAATTACATTTTTGACATTTATCTAGCCTCCAGTAAATGGGAGCAATGTTATTTCAATGTCTAGTTTCATTATCGTGTATTTCTAAGCGTTAATATTTCTCTTAAGATATAAAAGGTTTTCCAGGATAAAAAGATAAGGCAAGTAAGCACTCCCATGCTCCGGAACGACCCCCTTCAATCGTCTCGAAATGACCCTGATCGTTCTCCGCTGTATCCCAAAAAGTGGTTGGGCATCAGCCACATGGCCTTAAGTTAGTATTGTGTAGGAAAGATGCCAGTGGAACGTCGCAAACTAAGCTGCCCTGAGAACTTGCGCAGATATCCTTTCTGCCAGGTTTCGGATTAAATAAAGATCTTTAGAAAGGCTAGAGGCTATCGAATTTATATGAGTATCCTACTGCAACCTTGGGTCAATAAACACCCCTAGAAAACGTGCGTCCTCAATGGAGTTCCCATCGATCATTTCCCTCATTGAAAATACCATCTTTGTTGTTTTATCGGAGTTTAGATGTAACTTATGACTCTACCATTGCAGAGATAGTTAGTGAACCCTCAACTGTGCATGCTCCCACTAACACCGCTGGATCATCAGGGAATATAGTGAATTTGGAATCTGTATCAGTCAGTGGTAGATTATTAATAAAGATTAAAAGAAGGATTGGCTCCAACACAGATCCCTGTGGACGAAACTTCCACAAATCGTACTTCCTGTTACCTTTGTACAAGATAAGATTGACGTAATTGCACATTTTCGGAACATAAATTATATGCTTTCAATTTTCGCAAAAGAATGCCGTAGTTCACGCAGTCAAATGCTTTAGTAAAGTCGCAGAATAAAATTATCTCATACTGCAGATTCTGAAAGCTATCATAGATACCCGAAACTAGATTCAGTATGCCCAGAACTGCATTTCTTCTAAACCCAAATTGGTTGTCATCGAATATTGAATAATTTATTTAGACATACACTTTTACTCACCTTTGAGATTCTCCAGCATATCGGGGCCACCCTTTTTAAATGGAATCACAACGGCCCTCTTAAGAATATACAGGAACGTACTTTCCCTGATGCACTGGTTAATATGGTTTGTCAATGAGATTATTTATTTATTCATTGGATTAATGGACAATGCCATTTACAAATACGATCAATATGAAAAAGAAATATACTAAAAGAAAAATATCACAAAGAAGCAGAAAATATCAGAAATCATAAATTACAGTTTACATTTAAGATTTCGTTTTAGTTGAGAGGCATTTGTATTAAATACATTTATTTCTACATTGTTTGCACTTTGTATGATTCTGCTGATTGGCCCACCATCCCCACATCGGGTTCGGTGAGTTGAAACCTCAAATGTTCTTATCACACGTAAATTGCGAGGTGGTACATAAATATTGAGTCTCTGAAGGAGTTTGGGGCAAAAAACGTGGCCATGCAAAATTTTGTGAGCTGTGGTAGCATCAACATTAACTCTTCTTGTTTGTAGACTTTGCAAATTCAGGCGTTTCTTTCTTCTTCTTCATGTACCTTCTCCATTTCGGAGGTTGGCTATCATCATTGCTATTCTGACCTTGGAAGCTGCGACCTTGAATAGATCAGATGACTTGACGTTGAACCATTCTCGCAAATTCCTAAGCCAGGATATTCTTCTTCTTCCAACAGATCTTTTTCCCACAATCTTTCCCTGGATTATGAGTTACAGAATCTTATACCTTGGACCTCTCATGATGTGGCCGAGATATTGCAATTTTCTCTTTTTTACTTCATATAGGATCTCTACGTCCTTCTTCATTCGTTTCAGAACCTCCAAGTTGGTCACATGTTCTGTCCATGATATTCGCAGCATCCTACGGTAGGTCCACATCTCGAAGGCTTCTAGTTTCTGCTCGCAATGTAAGTTGAGGGTCCAAGTTTCTACACCATACAATAGGACTGGGAATACATAACATTTAAGCATCCGAATTCTTAGGTCCAGGCTCAGATCGCGACTACAGAGCAGCTTCTTTATCTTCACAAAGGATGCACGGGCCTTCTCAATGCGAATCTTTATTTCTGAACAATAGTCCACGGAACAGTTGACACTTGTACCCAAATAGTCATATCTCTCGACTCTTTCCAACCTTTCGCCTTCGACATACAGATGTTCATTGGGTACTTCAGTTTTGGTGACAATCATGTACTTGGTCTTCTTAACATTAAGTGTCAGACCATATTCTCGACTAGTTGTGGTGACATTATTCAACATATTCTGAAGGTCTTGCATGTTTTCGGCGAGAAATACTGTGTCGTCTGCGTAGCGCAAATTGTTCAGTGGAATGCCATTGACTCGTATTCCACCGGTGTCATTTTCGAGGGCTTTGGCGAAGATTTCCTCTGAGTAGAGGTTAAAAAGGAGTGGTGAGAGAACACATCCTTGTCTCACCCCTCGCTTGATCTCCACTGCATTCGTTAGTTCAGATTGGACGCGGACAGGCGCACTTTGGTTTAGGTACAGTTTTACAATTATTTGTATATCTCTTGTGTCAAGGTTTTTTCGTTTCAGCGCTTCTATTAGTTGTTTATGTCTCACTTTATCAAGTGCTTTCATCAATGGCGTTTCTTTAATTATGCTTAATTAATATTGTCATGGGAAATACCCAAAGTAAATGCAACATATCTAAGGAATTTTCTTTGCTCTAATTGCAATTTATTTATATAAATTTGGAAATGTGGAGACAACACGATGCATACAAAGTTTTTTTAAAGATAATATCGCTAATGCCTTCTCAAAAAGCCTAAAATTCTATTTGCCCTATTACAGCACTGAAAAATATGTTCCCTAAATGTCAATTTGCAGTCAAACAAGTCTCGCAAATCTCTAATAAGATCAACCCTCTCAATAAGCCTACCCTCAAAGTGATATGCCCCAGGCAACAAATGATTTACTGAATTGAATGTATTTACACTTGTTAGCATTAAGATGTATTGTTACACCATGTGTGGAACCTATTTAAATCATCTTGGAACCTGGCACTATACTTACCAGTCTTAATAGATATACATATCTTTAAGTCATCAGTATACAGTACACATTCACAATATAGAAAACAGGCTGACAGATCATTAATAAACAAGTTGAAAGGTAGTGGTGTGGCACACCAGAAATGACATTAATTTTCATAGATATATGCTTGTTAACCCTGACAACTTGAGACCTACCATACTGATATGATCCCACCCATACAATTGCAATCAAATCCTTAACTGCTTTAATCAATTTTTCACTCAGGCCAAACCTGTCACAGCTGTTTTTATTTGTTTTATTATTTATTACGTCCTTAACGTTATTAAAACTTCCCGAAATGAAAATTTGTCAGTCAAAATTGTTGGTCCTCCATCACCGAGATTATCTACAGAATCTACATTCGAAGATGGAATAATATTTATTTAATGCAGTTATTAAATTCGATTCTTGTTTTACAAAAGCGAGCAGTGCGTTATTTATTTAATGTAAAAATGAAGGAGCATTGTAGGATTTTATTTATGCAAGGTAAAATATTAGCAGTAATAGGCATTTTCATTTTAGAAATAGTGGGACTGATTCATAAAAAATATAAAAATTATTCAACTCTAAACCCATATAATATACGTAATAATGGCCTGCCGTTGCCCATTCCCAGGACTACTCTTACTAAACAGTCTCTTATTTTTGAGGGAATTAAAATATATAACAAAATTCCTCTAAAGTATAGATATAATATGGATGATAAATTGCTTAGGAAAAAACTTAAGGGCTTTCTTGTGACACGACCGTCTTATTCACTGGAAGAATATTTTGCTGACCATTTTTAACAGGGTGTATTTGTGCTTTAAAAATGTGTATAATGGTGTAATTTTATGGCTATTTTTGAATTGTTTTACTTTATTTTATTTGACTGTAAATTTTTAAATTAATTTAGTAGACATTTATTTTATTTTATTTTAGGTACCTGTTTTGTTAATTATAGACTTTTGTTTATTTATACTGTTTATTTTGATTACTGACTTTAATCACGTGTTTATTGTTATCATTGATCTAAGGTTTTAAAGTTTTTTATTGTCATAATTTCTTGTGTTGCATATGTTTTTGTTTATATTTATTATTAACTTTTTGTTCTGCATAGTGCTTTGTTAACAAGATTGATTTCTTTATAACAGTAAAGCTTAATATTATTATATTATTATAGTTATGATTTTTCGGGCAATTTTTAAGAATATTGGTTAAAGCCATCTGCGTTGAGTTTATCAGTTATTATTGTTTTTTTTTGGTACTACATCTGTTGTTATTTATAAACTTCCACATTTGTCTAATGGAGTTGTAGGAAGAATTAATTATCATTAAAGTTATCATATTTTAACAATATGTCACTATTACACTGCCACCATTTCTTTTAATTATGTTCTATGATATTATACAACAATGATAAGTCTACATGTTGATGTTTAGCGAAGACAGGTATTGTCGTTGTTCCTAATAATTTTTCAAAATATATTAGTTTGATATTTATTTTGATTTGTCCAGAAATATAACCCTGGTTAAGATAAATTTAAACATTCGAAAATTTTGTTATCATAGTTATACTTTTAAAAGAATGAATTTTTTAAGCAATATATAAATGAACAAAACAATGCAAATATCATTCTGTCACTGAGCGTGCATAAATATATTTTATTGAAGAAAAAAACATTCATCAGTATTTTGTAAAAATATTAGTTTTTTATTTATTTAATTTTTCAGATAACTTTAAATCGCAGACATTCACCGATGGTATATCACAATTACTCACCATGTTCCAGTGTTGTCATTGTTCCTACAAAACACTTAGTAAACAAATGTTGGACGAACATTTGAGTACCCGCCATGCGGGAGTAGGTAACAATTGTGATATTAGCGAAAAGAGTAATACATGTGTTTCTTCCATGGGAAAAAGTGATATTGGAAATGAGAGCAATGATAATAATTATATAAATCACATAAACCACGATTCTAACTATAGCCCTTCGGGACGAAATGGTAAAAAACTTTTTGACTGCCAGCATTGTCCGTTTACGACAATTCACAGGAGTTCTATAAGAAGACACAGAGAGACACATTTAAGACCCAGCGAGAGGAAAGAGTATAAATGTCCTACGTGTATTTTTAGGTCTTATACCAGGGCGAGAGTAAATAGTCACGAGTGCCCTAATAGAAGTAAGACTATGAGTGATTTAGATTAGAAAGGTAGAGATTAAAATCAGATGAAACATTCCAATAAAGAAAATTTCAGCATTTTTTTTGTTCTTTTCCTTTTTTTATTATTATTGAGTGGTGCAGTCTTTATAAATGTTCTTTACTGGCGTGTGCCACTTTTTCCAAAGTATTTATTAATTTTGAATAAAGCATATAAGAATTTGTGTATATTACACTATGTTAGTGTGAAGTTTTTATTTTTGTTAATTTATTTTTTTGTCATTAAAGTATCTTGTAGATGAAAATAAATGTGATTTCATTGTCTGTCTCTAGCATCATGTTCTAGATATCACTATGGATTTAAATTTTTGCAATAAAAGCCCTAGTAGATATAAGAAAATTTGCAATTAAACAAATATTTATTACAAATAATTTTTATCAAGTGTTGTTTGATGCAAAATATATTTATTTATTCATTATTTCAACGGTTCCACCATTTGTACAGGGTGAGTCAACGATTGGATGAAGTAGGTTTGTGCCTTTTGGGTGAAATTAACAAAGAAACTATATTTATTTTTTGATACAGTTTATTTTTACGCAGATTTTAAAAATATTTAGGACTCTACAGGGTGAGCCAAAAAACTAGGACAGCATAAAGTTGTATTTTTTTAAATAGAACACCCTATATACGAATCGTATTTTCGATTTAGCTTATAATTTTAAATCTTTTTTTTATTAAGGGTTTACTATAACAAAACTTTATAGTTTCTGAGATAATTAAGTTTAAAGAAAAAAAGTCACATTTTCAAGCATCAATTCAATCCTAAACAACGTTTTCAATTTTGCGACAAATATATTCAAATTTGGAATTTAGCAAGGCCAAGGACAAGTTAACATAATTTTTACCTAATATTTGCAATAAAAGCTACAGGGTGTTGAACACATCGGCTCAAATTTGAACAAGTTTAAATGAATAAATATCTTTTTTTTAAATGGTACACCCTGTATATTTTCATGTTATTTAATAGAGTAATAAAAACCCTAAAAGTTTTGTTCAATATATCCTATACCTATTTATAATAGTTTTTGAGATATTTCAGTTTTTCTTATTTTCCATACTTTTTTACAGAAATAGTCTTCATTATCATAGTAACCATGGCAAAAACAATATAAAAGAACATTTTTCTGTGTGTCAAATTTATAACCGCAATCGCTTCTTTTGGTTTTTATGTAGTGTAGTTTGTTTTTTTTTTGCATTCATCTTATATTGTAAAATGAATTTTCCAAAGAATGAGTTAATAGATATGATTTGTACAATAGGAGAGGCTCAAAAAAATTGCCTTCTTGCTCAAAGAATTTACAAAATGAAGTATCCTGATCGACGCCAGCCTAATACCCATACTTTTCAAAACTTAATGCAAAGATTTGATTCTTCTGTTACTGTTGATTATCCAAAACGTAAAGTGGTCAACAAACTAGTAACTAATGAAGAAAAAGAACTACAAGTATTGTTAAATGTTCAGGAAAATCCTTATATTGGTAGCCGTCAGTTAGCAGCATTATGTGAAACATCACAATCCACCGCTAATCGTACTACCAAGAAATATAGGTATCATCCATATCACATGGAATTACACCAAGAATTGCATGGACAGGATTTTGAAAGTCGTGTAAACTTTTGTCGTACAATAAATGCGGAGATTCAATTAAATCCAAATTTATTATGCAAGGTAATGTTTAGTGATGAAGCTACTTTTAGAAGTAACGGTGCCGTAAATAGACGCAACATGCATTATTATGCCACAGAAAACCCATTTTGGATTAGAGAGGTGCAACATCAAAACCACTGGTCATTAAATGTTTGGTGTGGTATTCATCATAATCGAATTATTGGACCCCACTTTTTTAATGAACCACTAAATGGCCATAGTTACCTGAACTTTCTACAAGAAGAACTACCCCAACTGCTTCAAGGTCTCGATAGGGATGAGCTCGACAGTATGTGGTTCCAGCACGATGGTGCGCCTCCGCATTACCATCGTGAAGTTCGTGCGTTTTTGGACCAACGATATCCGCAAAAACGGATTGGACGTGGGGGTTTCATTGAGTGGCCACCAAGGTCTTGCGACATCACCCCATTAGATTTCTTCCTATGGGGTTATATTAAAAATAAGGTGTATGTTAATCCACCAACAACAGTGGAAGATATGCGAAACAGGATTAGGGATACCTGTAGAACAATAACGCCACTAATTTTGTCCAGGGTCCGAGAAAATCTGCAAAAAAGACTAAATTTGTGCATTGCACAAGAGGGTCGTTTATTCGAACACTTATTTAAAAGAAATAATTAATCTCAGTATTTAATAGGCAATTTTTTTGTTTCAATTTAGTATAAAAGTAAATATGTATTTGCGTTGTCGTTATTGTTGTGTTAATTTTTTCACATTATGTTTAATTAAACTATTGCCGTTGTAATATAACGAATAATGTATTTCATCATATTTAACCACATTCTGTTTGTTTCTGTAGTTTCTTTTTATTATTTTACATGGCTACTATGATAATGAAGACTATTTCTGTAAAAAATTATGGAAAATAAGAAAAACTGAAATATCTCAAAAACTATTATAAATAGGTATAGGATATATTGAACAAAACTTTTAGGGTTTTTATTACTCTATTAAATAACATGAAAATATACAGGGTGTACCATTTAAAAAAAAAGATATTTATTCATTTAAACTTGTTCAAATTTGAGCCGATGTGTTCAACACCCTGTAGCTTTTATTGCAAATTATAGATAAAAATTATGTTAACTTGTTCTTGGCCTTGCTAAATTCCAAATTTGAATATATTTGTCACAAAATTGAAAACGTTATTTAGGATTGAATTGATGCTTGAAAATGTGACTTTTTTTCTTTAAACTTAATTATCTCAGAAACTATAAAGTTTTGTTATAGTAAACCCTTAATGAAAAAGATTTAAAATTATAAGCTAAATCGAAAATACGATTCGTATATAGGGTGTTCTATTTAAAAAAATACAACTTTATGCTGTCCTAGTTTTTTGGCTCACCCTGTAGAGTCCTAAATATTTTTAAAATCTGCGTAAAAATAAACTGTATCAAACAATAAATATAGTTTCTTTGTAAATTTCACCGAAAAGGCACAAACCTACTTCATCCAATCGTTGACTCACCCTGTACATATACAATCAAATAAATAATTTAATATTAAACATTAGATGGTTTAATACTGTCACAAAATCAGACTTCTTAGCTTATTTCTAAATACATTAAATGACATGACAAAATAATCAAGTTCAGGGAAACTGTTAGCAGCAGTAACCACTCTACTAATTGGCATATTCTGACCGTGTAGGGTGTTATAGAACCCGGAGGATAGCAGTGGACACCTCCTGAGATTCCTAGGTGGAATCTTAAAATTAAAACCAGCCAATATATCAGGGGAAATTATTAAATTATTTATTACCTTATAGAAAAAAAGAAGTTCAAAATATCGTCTGCCGTCTTTCAGTTTGGTCAAACCATAACACTCCCTTACCTCATCAACGCCAAGCTGCAGCGCTCTCTGTGCCAATCTATATCCTAGATATTTTAAAAATTTTACCTGAACAGCCTCCAAATGTTTTTTATGTATATCAAAGTATGGGCTCCAAATCAAACTACAGTATTCCATTATTGACCTTACGTAACACACAAACAATGAAGAGATACCATATAGATTATTGAAATCCTTGGATATTCTTACCACCATACCCAACATACGGTGGCCGCTATTAATGATTGTATCATAATGATCAACATAACGAAGTCTATTATCTAGAAATAATCCCAAATCTTTAACTACATTCACCCTCTGCAATTTACTCGCTCCAATTCTGTACTCAACTTTGTTCACGCTCTTGTTGCGACTGAATATAATATATGAGCACTTAGCAACATTCAGCTTGAGGTTAGTTTTCAAGCACCCTGTCTCTAAAATATTTAAGTCCCTCTGAAGCAATTCACAATCTTTGCTGGACTCTATTGCTCTAAAAAGTTTCAAATCATCCGCAAACAGGAGATACTTAGAACTAAAACACTGACCTATATTATTTATAAGCAACTGAAACAGTCTAGGGCCCAAGTGCGACCCTTGGGGCACACCTAAGACCACATCAAACTCATGTGAAAGAAACCCTGCCAGTCTAACTTACAATGTTCTACCCTGTAGGTAGAATGACATCCAAAAATAGAGCGGATCATTCATACCAAGGGACTCAAGTCTGTGAAGCAATACACTTTGATCAATCAAGTCAAAAGCTTTACTAAAGTCCGTGTACACTGCATGAACCTCACAACCCCGATCCATGGCTGCGCTAATGTAGTTTGTATACAAGAAGAGATTAGTCTCCGTAGAACGGCCTCCCTGGAAACCATGCTGCTCTTCCACTATAATACTGTTGAATATACCTAACGAAGGCAGAACCATTTTTTCCATAACTTTAGGGATAGCAGACAGGTCTGTAATTCTTAATATCAGAGCTGCCACCTGATTTAAATATAGGGGAGACATACGAGTGCTTCCATCTGCTAGAAAAGACACCACTAGACAAGGATTTATTAAAAATAAAAGAAAGAGGCTCACATAAAGAGACAGCACACTCTCTAAGCATCCTATTCGGCAACAAATCAGGACCAGCACCGTTCTTAACATTCAAAGACAACAGGCAATCCAGCAAACACTCAAATCCAATCTCAACATGGCTTACATTAAAATGTGGACCGCTAATGATCTCCTGTTCCTGCACATTTATGTTGGCAGCCTGACCATTAAAACTTTGATATACGGAACTAAATTGTGTAGCAAAGAGATTAGCTACCTCCTGCCGTCCCTCTGCTTGACGATCATCAAGAAACATCACTTCCCGAATTTTATCACTCTGACTAGTCTTTGACTTAACAAACCTCTAAAATTCATCGACGTTCTTCCTCATTCTCCCTTCCACACTTGATACATACCTTTCATAACATTCGCTGGTCAAAGCTTTACATTCATTTCTCTTCTTCTTCTACCTTCTATAATAGGTCCCTGACCTGTTCCTTCTTCGATTTTCCTCATTCTGGACTTAAATTATCGCTCCACCTTTTCCGTGGTCGACCTCTACTGCGTGTACCACTAGGCGATTTATCTCGTGCGATCCTCACCAGTCTATCCTCTGTCATTCGGCTTATGTGTTTGTTCCATTGTGTCTTACGCTGTAGGACCCACTCATTAATGCAGTCTGTGTTGCATGATTGCCTGATGTTATCGCTTTCTCTGTCTAGTAGCGTTTTTCCTGTTATTCGTTGAAGTATTCTCATTTCTGTAGTCTCCAATAGTTGTTTCGTTTTTGTCGTCTCTGGCCGTGTTTCTGAGGTGTATGTCATAATAGGTCTAATTGTGGTTTTGTAGATCCGAACCTTTGTTTCTTGTTGTAAGTGTTTGTTTCGCCAGATCACGTCGTTGAGGCAACCCGCCACTTTGTTTGCTTTGGCCACCTGCCCTCTTACTTCATCTTCGATGTTGCCATAACTAGTTATGTCGATTCCTAGATATTTGAAACTCATTTCTTGTTGTATTATTCGACCGTCTAGTTCTAGTTTGCATCGGAGGGGTTCTTTTGAGGTTGTCATACATTTAGTTTTTTCGGCTGAGATAATCATATTATATTTTCTTCCCGCAAGATTAAAGGTATTTAACAATCTCTGGAGGTCATCTTCATTTTCGGCACAAATCACAGCGTCATCAGCGTAACAGAGAATTTTTGTTTCTGTATCACCCATTTTATATCCTCTAGCAAATCGCACCTCCTTTATTATTTCATCCATTATCATGTTAAACAACAAAGGACTAAGCGAGTCTCCCTGTCTAATACCGCTGTTGACTGGTATGGGTGTAGATAATTTACCGTTAGTGCGAATCTGAACTTTATTGTTTGCGTATATGTTTTCGATGGTCTGAATTAAATTGATAGGAATATTTCTCTTATATAACAGGTGGATTACGTCATCTAGCTTTATGCGATCGAATGCTTTTGTTAGATCTATAAAGCATAAAAATGTTGGTTTATTGTATTCTAGAGATTTTTCGACTACTGTCGTAGAATAAATACTGCATCCACGCAAGACCTTCCTGATCCTGCTGTTCGTCTTCCAGTGTTGTAACAGAATTAATTTTATTTTTGATTACTTTCGTAACGAGTTTCAGAGTTGTGTCCAGTAGATTAATACTCCTGTAGTTCCCTGGTTCTTGTTTGTCACCTTTCTTAAACATAAGCATTATTGTGCTGGTTCTCCACCTATCTGGTACTTTGCTTTGTGTCAGGATTTTTCGAATGAAGCTTGTGAGTTCCTGTGTTAGTCGCTGTCCTCCGTATTTCAACAATTCGTTATGAATTCCGTCTTGTCCGGGAGACTTTCTATTTTTTAAGGATTTTATAGCTTTCTCTACTTTTTGAATGGTGACTTCCACATTATTCCTTATTGCTGGTATGTTGTTTTTTCCAATGTTAGCATCTCCCTCAAATAATTTTGTTAGGTAGTCTATCCATTTCTCCTCTGATATTTTGTTTGTTTCAGAGAGTTCAGATATTTCTTTGCGCTGTTGTCTTATCAGTCGCACATTTGTTTTTGTACACTATGGAAGTCTCCTTCCATTCTTTTAGAGAACTGCTCCCAATGTTCACTTTTTAGTTCACATTCATTTCTCAAATTATTAAATTCAATAAAATACTGCTGATTATTTGTTGTCTTATATTTTCTGTGCGCAACCTTCTTAGCTATTACCTTTCTCTTTAGTTCTGAATTGAACCAAACAGGAAAGCTCGACCTCCTCACAGTCTATTTCGGCACAAAGAAGTCTACTGCTTGATATATAATTTCATAAAAAGCATCAACAATATCATTAACATCATTCATATAGTAAAGATCAATCCCATTTACTTGCAACAAATAATTATTCATAGCACCATACTCAGCCCTGTCAAAATTGTAACGGGTTTCATTTTTGCACGTAATAGATTGTAACTGAAATGACAAAACAGCCTCAAGTGGGGGATGATAATTATCACAGGGCAATACAGGATCACCGGTGGTGATACTCAAGTAATTGCCAGCAAAACACAAATCGAGTACCGTACCATGAATAATATTTCAGTAAATGGAATTGTGTTGAGCATATTTTCCTATCTTAATAAACCAAAAGAGGGATTCATAATGATTATTTTTTATCTGCTCAACAAGAAAGAACGATTAAACTGAAATACTAACAATATTTGTACATTTCATGAATATACAGATATTCCTTTACTCAGTAAGAAGCGGTCAAGGAGAAAAATTTTTTTTTAATAAACAATGAATTTTATTTTAAAAAATACAAAATAAATATCAGTCTTATAACTTATAAATAAATATTAGATTATTACAAAAAAATAACAATTACAAATATCACAGAATTTAAGTCAAGATTTCTAAGTATCTAATCAACTTCTTCAATAGTTGGTCCTCCCGGCATTGCACCACCGAAACCTCCCGCTTGTCTGCCGCAGCCTCCTGGCATGTTTCCAGGTGTAGCGCTTCCGCCACCATACAATTTGGCCATGATGGGACTACATACTGAAGTTAGTTGTTTTTTCTTATCTTCAAACTCTTCTTTCTCAGCGAGAGTATTGCTGTCTAACCATTTAAGAGCAGTTTCACATTCACGTTCTACTGTAGCCTTGTCTTCGGAGCTTAGCTTGTCACCACAATCTTGTACCGCTTGTTTAATTTGGAAGATGTAGGCTTCTAGTTGATTGCGAGCAGCAACTTTTTGTCTTTGCTTTTCGTCCTCGTCTTTATACCTTTCTGCTTCAGACAGCATACGGTCAATATCAGCCTGCGAGAGTCTGCCCTTGTCATTCTTGATGGTGATATTTCTGGAATTGCCCGAACTTGAATCTTTAGCTGAAACATTCAGGATGCCGTTGGCGTCTAGATCAAAAGTAACTTCAATCTTTGGCACTCCTCTGGGCGCTGGAGGAATTCCAGTTAAATCAAAATTACCCAGAAGATTGTTGTCTTTTGTCATGGCTCTCTCACCCTCAAATACTTGAATGGTAACGGCAGGTTGATTGTCAGAATAAGTGGTGAAGGTCTGAGTTTGTTTGCATGGAATCCTGCTATTTCTTTCAATAATCTTGGTCATAACTCCACCAGCTGTTTCGATACCCATTGATAGCGGAGTAACGTCGACCAGAAGGACATCTTGAATCTTGGAATCTGTCTCGCCACTCAAAACTGCTGCTTGAACAGCTGCACCATATGCGACAGCTTCATCTGGATTGATGGAAAGGTTAAGTTGCTTTCCATTGAAGAAATTTTGTAGAAGTTGCTGAATTTTGGGAATTCTTGTGGAACCTCCCACCAAAACAATATCGTGAATGGGGCCTTTATCCATTTTTGCATCAGTTAAAGCTTTTTCAACTGGTTGTAGAGTACCTCTGAAGAGATCTGCATTCATCTCTTCAAAACGAGCTCTAGTTACCTTAGTATAAAAGTCAATACCCTCAAAGAGAGCATCGATTTCAATTGTGGCCTCAGTGCTTGATGACAGTGTTCTCTTGGCTCTTTCAGCAGCTGTTCTTAATCTTCTTAAAGCTCTGGGATTGGTCTTTAGGTCTTTCCTAAACTTGCGTTTTAATTCCTCAGAAAGATGGTTTACAAGCCTATTGTCAAAGTCTTCACCACCAAGATGTGTATCACCTGCGGTGGCCCTCACTTCAAACAGTGAGCCTTCATCGATGGTTAGAATTGATACATCAAAAGTACCACCTCCTAAATCGAAGATGAGAACATTCCTTTCTCCTTTTAGGTTTTTGTCAAGACCATAGGCTAGGGCTGCTGCTGTAGGTTCGTTTATGATCCTAAGTACATTCAATCCTGCGATCATACCAGCATCTTTTGTAGCTTGTCTTTGGGAGTCATTAAAGTAAGCAGGAACTGTAACGACTGCATCTTTGATAGACATACCAAGGTAAGCTTCGGCGGTTTCTTTCATTTTCGTCAACACCATAGAACTAATTTCTTCCGGAGTAAATGTTTTGTGTTCTCCTTTGTATTCGACTTGCAGTTTAGGTTTTCCTCCGCTGTTAATGACTCTGAAAGGCCAATGTTTGATGTCAGTTTGGATTTTCGGGTCGTCATACTTGCGTCCAATTAATCGTTTGGCGTCGAAAATAGTGTTGGCGGGATTCATAGCCACTTGGTTCTTAGCAGCATCTCCGATGAGACGTTCGGTGTCTGTGAACGCTACATAACTTGGGGTTGTCCTGTTACCTTGGTCGTTAGCGATGATCTCGACTTTTCCATGCTGCCACACACCCACACAGGAATATGTGGTTCCTAAGTCGATTCCAATTGCTGGAGCTTTAACCATTTTGTTTACTGTTTATTTCTACAATAAATTCTCTATTAAACACAATAAGTTTAGTTCACTTTTAAAAGCACTTCAAATTTCTTTCGCTTTGAGTTCGCTTCTATTTGCTTTACTCACTCGCTTTTCAAATTTGATTGATTACCGCGCCAACCGGCTTGGTTTATATATGTACCGACAAAACGTCTCGAGCTTTACCGAATATTCTCGACACTTGTTCTAGATTACCATTGAATAGACTAGAAAGAACTGGAGAGCAGTATGTTCGATAACAAGTTGTTGTCCTTTTTTGTTTTATGTTATTAGAAAAGGAGGCACCGTTTTGTTAGACTGTGCTGGAAACGCCGACTTACACAGTGTCCAAAATAAACATATTTTTATTTTTGTACTTACAAGAAACATTTTATTTCGCTTTTAAAAACATAAAAATGTTTACAGTCAGATTCACTAAAAAGGTTTAAGACTTAAACCCGATCTAGTTGCTATGGAAGTTAGGTTTTACTACGGTCAGTTTTGTTTCAATTATAATAATTTGTACTATATGTCAACAGGTAAACAATGATATACTAAAATTGAGGTTAAAACGTAGAGATGAAGCCTTGGAATTCGTAAAAGAAATAGTTTTTTTCCCGAAAATTAACTAAACTTTTCATTTTTGCTGATTTAATAATAAAATAATAGAATTTATCTGTGCTTGTGTTTTCAAGGTTTCAAACTTTATTGAATTATTGTTGTGCTTGTTATTTTAAACCCACGATATACAGTGCTTTTAGTTGGGGCTTCATCGATATGTAAAGAAATAAGTTCATCGATGCACTCTTGCTGAGATAAACCACGTTGAAAGTTGTGAGAAATAATCACAGAAAATAGTTACGACTTAATTCAATTTTCTGGCCGAAATGAAATTTTGAAGTTACAGCAAACAACACAATTAGTGTTCGTATATCGACCAAAATGTCAAACTTTACAATGGATATGGCCTTCGATCATACTCTAGATTTAAACAACAATAGATTTGTCTGAAGGCTGTTTATGGTCGGTGGGGGAGATGCTTTTTTGATGTTTGACAAACATAAACATATTTACTTATCTTGTCTTTCAGTTTAATTGCTTGTCGTGACTTTTTTCGGTGTTTTTAAGTGTTAGAAATTACTATAAATGCGAAATTTACAATTAATATTAACAAAAAGGGGCTTAAAAACTTATTTTTATCGGTAAATATTATTAGATTGTTTACATATTGAAAATAACAATAATAAAAATTTAGGCAACCATATATTCATACTTTGTTTTCAGAATTGACGTACCTAGGGGTATGTTCAAAGGACGTACCGATGATACTCGTTTAAATAATGCAATTAGAAAAGGATAGCATAAAATCGGTATGTCTGTACCAAGAAATTAAATATCTACTGTTTATCAACACTTTTTCAAATATAAATAAAAATATTATTACGTTATTCAGCGTTCAAACAACCGGGCCCTAGTTCTGACGTTATGCTACTTCTACAGGGGTATGTTCGAAGGATATGGCAGATGGCACTTAGCAACGCCAGTGTTGCCATTTCCGGAAATATAAACAGCTACTTTCGTTTATTTCAACCAACAAATCTTTAGGTAGATAGATTAAGGATAAAACTTAGACATTAGTTTTGAAATCAAAAAGAGAAATAGTCCTGTCAGTTTCATAACAAAATTGAACGATTCTTCAGTTTTTGTATTTTTAAAGTTCAAATCTCAACTTGTTGTTGCACTTGTCATTTTAATAAATACTTGACTTCTAATTTAGACCAAAAAACATCGAATTATTAAGAAAAATAGTTTAAGTTTTTGTTAAAGTTGAAAGTGTAAGGTTAGTTTCTTAAATATTTTCAAGACCAGTCAGAATCCTCTTACTTTTGAGACATCATATTACCATGCATTAGATTGTGCCATCTTGCTGTTTATTGAACATCTCTTACAATTTATGTGATCTCAATGATTTAAAATAAAAATTCAATATAACCTAATTTAACAAGGCAACAAGTTTTGATTAAAAAAAATTGATCCTTCAACATATTTTTATATGATGGGATTTTCATTTCATTTTTTAATATATTTTTTAGCCACCGTATGCAATTAAATAATCTTAGATAAATTAGGATGTTCGAGAATGATTATCGGTATCATATGTAGTAGGCAACTAATGATTCATTCACAGTAATAAAAAAACTAGCGCATTCGCCAAATTATACATTTTAAAACTATAATTTTAATAAAAATCTTAACAATAGAAAATTCCCCTCAATGTTTTTAAGTGTTCGAAATTACTAGAGATGCGAAGTTTATAATTAATATCAACAAAAGGAGGATGTGCACGAGGTGCCAGAGAATTCGTTGATACCATGTTAATCGATAATTTCAATTGGAGAATACAGTAAAAGTATGAATTTGTGGTTGCATAAATTATTATTATTATTTTCAATGTGTACATAATATTTAAAAACATTTACCAATAAAATTAAGTTTCAAAATCCTGTTTTTGTTGATATTAATTAGTATCTGTACTATTTTTAACACTTAAAAGCACTTGAAAGGACTCACGAGAAGCAAAAATAAAAATATTTGTGACTATTAAACATCAAAAAAGCTTCTCCCCCATCAACCATAAGCAACGTTCAAACAAATTTATTGTTGCATAAATCTGTTGACATAATCGAAGGTTTGTGATAGGATATTACATAAAAAATACTTTTAAAATAATTAATTTTCAATATATTAAAAATAAATGAATATAAAAAAGTTTAAAATACCTTGGGCGATATATAATCAAAAAATAAAAATTCTGAGAATCATCACATACCATTAATCAATACAGTAAAAATAATTTTTGTTACAACTTTTACACCTTATTTTTCTTTTGCCACACAACATAGTGTTGAATGAACGACTCAATCAAGTCAAAACAGCTTCGTAAATTAATTTTCTAATGCTTTATTCGTGTAACGTGATTTGAATTTGAGCGATAGCTTTGTATAATTCTTTTACACAGGATGTATAAAAAATAGTGTAATAAACACACTTTTAAGGTCTATAAGTACTCAAAAAAAAACTTACCCAAGACTTCCACCCCTTACAGGGTTGTTTTGAGTTATACATTTTTGTTATTTTGGTTCAAATTTCGGAAAGAACATTAAAGGTACTTATTTTTTTTTAAATACCGACCTGATACTATTACTGATGTTGACGTAATAAGTGCTATAAAATATTGAAAAGAGGGTTAAGCTTTAGTGCCAGATAATATATCCTTTTTCAATATTAAAGTATTTGTCAATATTTTTTTTATCCGCTGCGGACTGTGTAATATTTCGCTAAAGAGTGGTAGATTTCCAAATTAATGGAAACAAGATCAATATATATCCAGTATATGAACGAGATAAGTTAGACATAACGACCCACACCGCACTAGAAGTCTTATAGACGTCATTTTTATATCCAGATTATGTCTGAACGTCTTAAGACATAAATAAGGCGTCTTATAGACGTTGTTTTAAAGACGTCCATAAGACGTCTATATTCAACGTCTTTAAGATATCTTTTAAAAGTCTACATACTACATTTTATATGAAAATAAATACAGTTGTGTATA
This sequence comes from Diaprepes abbreviatus, assembly GCA_034092305.1. Taxonomy (NCBI): domain Eukaryota; kingdom Metazoa; phylum Arthropoda; class Insecta; order Coleoptera; family Curculionidae; genus Diaprepes; species Diaprepes abbreviatus. The sequence continues at coordinate 5,445,884 of JASJET010000211.1, read as the reverse complement.
ATTTAGTTGATAAGAAGCATTTCCTTCCCCATGGATTTTGTCGCAGTTGGGTAATAAGTTTGCAACGCCGCACAGAGCTCAGCTGAATACAAGTTGAGGTTAAAATTTTTGATTGAACGACAAATTTTTAGTAGCCTCACTACGACCTTGGTTAATAGAACTTTTGTGTTATTTTTTTTATCAATACTTTGGTGCTTTTTGTCACAGACTGTTTGATGTACCGATAACAATGACACATAAATATGATGCCAGCGAAATTATAACTTTAAAAAACCCGCCTTTTGTTTCTGTCAACTGTCATTTTTCAGTTTTATATTTGTGTTTCGTCATGTCATTATTCATTTTTAATGTTGTTGGGGTGCCGACTGTGAAAATTTAGCTTTTGAAAGAATTTTATTAAAATAGTTGATTTATCTATGTGCCTCTAAAAATCTTTTTTATTCGGGTTTATGTAATACTTAAGGTAAGATCGAGAATCATATGTACTTAGAAAAAACAGTAACGTTATTTATAGATTGTGTTACAGGAAATTCCCGAATGCTTTGCCGTTTATATTTTTGTAGTAACTCTATGTTATTAGAAGTATGAAATGAAATCTTCAAAAATATTATCTGTGCGAAAAAGACTTGCACAGCTCATCCAGACCCGGTCCAAAATATTACAAGAAATATTAGTAATGAAGTGGAAGGCGAAATGTTTGTTTATGGAGTGCTCCACTAATGAAACCTGTAAGATTTATTTTGTTCCTGATGATTGGTTTATATTTAAAGAACATAGAAAATAGAGTTTTGTTAATTAGAAGAAGTAATTTTGTTTAAGGTTTTAGAAATTTCAAAACTGGGAGTAGGGAGCATTTATGACTTTGTAAAACGAGCTTGTAAAATTACCATGTACAGTTGATTAGTACGAAAAGGAAAGAGAAAGTTCTACGATTCCAACTTGGCGAGACTTATTATGAGTAAGTTCTGTCTTTCATTATACATATTAACCTTGAAATAGCATAAGTCACGATTCTATAGTAGAGGACAATTATAAAAATTCGCAAAAATATCAAAAAATTTACTCCCACAAATGATAAACTTTATCCTATAAAATTAAAATCAGTTTGTTATTAGGATCTACAGAGACAACAGGACTGGCAAAAAGTCGGAAGAATGAGGAAATTTCAATCCAAACATGGCTGAAAAGGGCATCAGACCAGATTTGTTATTCGACTAAATAAAAATTCTTGTTTTTAAAACTATTTAAAAATTTGTGTACTTTTTATTTCAATAAACTTTTATTTTGTTGATAGTCTACCTTTTAGAGTTATTATATCGAAGGGATAAACTAAGGCTTAAATTTGATAGGTTCACTTATAGTTCGAACAGTAGTAGTTCTGAAAATATTTGCACTTCTATCTCACTTCCTCAATTTCAAATTAGAAAAAGTTTACATTATGCTTAAGTTATGTATTTTTTTGTATAAAGAGATTATGTTGAACATATTTTTTAAAGCAAATTATTCATGTGGAACTTGTAGTTATTTAAAATGGTAGTGTATATTTTGCTCTTGATTTTTTCTTAATTAAAGTTATTTCTTGGACTTTTGAATAATTACGGTTTGACTTTGTAAACAAGACAAACAAAAAAATTAAAGGGACCCTTTTTAATGTACATAATTTTATTGGTGGAATATGTTGTTTTAATGTTGGGAAGGGACGTCCATAAGACGTTGTAAGCAAATGTCTTAAAGACGTTACCTTTTGTAACATAAGACGTCTATACAACGTCTTATGGACGTCATTCGACTTTAATGGACATCCATAAGACGTCCTGAATGTTGAGATCAAACGTTTTATGGACGTCTTTAAGACTTATTTGTGCTGTTTGGGTAACGATCTTTCTAATACATAGTAAGGAACAGGTATCGGTATCATTTGTTCCCTAAACTTCTTAGTGATCGATCAATTGCTTTTTATGAACGGTATCACTGAAATTATGCCAATTTGAAAATTCTTTATCACTCCCAATATGGGAGTGGACCGTTACCGGTGGGAATATTTAAATTAGTTGATAGACCATCCAGAAACGCCTGATGTGACCTTAGCCCTTGTTATCCTGTCAGATTTTATTAACTGAATGTCTTTTATTAACCCACGTTTCATCTAAGGAAAAAAATGTCGTCGTTCCCTTCTACCCGTTCAAATATCTCTTAAAGATTATTTCTTAATTAAAATGGAGTTTCTTCAAACGAAAGTTCTGCTCCTGTAGTATCTTCACATTTTTTTCATTTCACATGTAGAGATTTTATTTTTTAAGGTAAGTAGAGCATGTACATTCAATACTGTGGGTACGTTTTATAGGAAAATAAAAGATACAGACCTACAGATAAAATCATGGAATCAGTAAGAGAAATAGTTATCCACAAATGCGTTTCTACTTGGGGATGCATGCATCACGTCCCCGGGGACGCCAAGGCCCTAAGGTTGCTAAATAGAATTCTATTCTACAAGAATTATATTTAGAAATTATGAAGTGATCGGGTATTACACGAATTCACCAGAGCCTAATAGTCAGAGAGACCGCTGGCTATCATCGTAAAAGCAAAATTTTCTATTTTGCCCGGTTTGGGAATAAATTAATTTTACAGCCCTATATTGACTTTTAATAAACAAAGCCGGCTTATTACTACAAATGTTAATTAAAACCCTTCATTGTTAAGACCGTTAGTTTTAAAGTTCTACCATGTTAATGAATTAGGGGGTAAAATTGTATTTGCATACCCTACTATGTCCTAGATTACCCTATTGTGAAGATTGGAAATACTAAAGTTGTAAGAAATAGACAGGGAGAAAAAAAAAACAATTTTTATGGAACAATGAATTTTATTTAAAAAAAAATATATATAAAATAAATATCAGTCTTATAATTTACAAATAAATATTAGATTATTACATAAAATAACAATTACTTATTTATATCACAAAGTTTGAATAGTTTTCTAAGTATCTAGTCAACTTCTTCAATAGTTGGTCCTCCCGGCGTTGCTCCACCAAAACCTCCCGCTTGTCTGCCACAGCCTCCTGGCATGCTTCCAGGTGTAGCGCTTCCGCTACCATACAATTTGGCCATGATGGGACTACATACTGAAGTTAGTTGTTTTTTCTTATCTTCAAACTCTTCTTTCTCAGCCAGCGTATTGTTGTCTAACCATTTAAGAGCAGTTGCACATTCACGTTCTACTGTAGCCTTGTCTTCGGAGCTTAGCTTGTCACCACAATCTTGTACTGCTTGTTTAACTTGGAAAATGTAAGCTTCTAGTTGATTACGAGCAGCAACTTTTTGTCTTTGCTTTTCGTCCTCGTCTTTATACCTTTCTGCTTCAGACAGCATACGGTCAATATCAGCCTGCGAGAGTCTGCCCTTGTCATTCTTGATGGTGATATTTCTGGAATTGCCAGAACTTGAATCTTTGGCTGAAACATTCAGGATGCCGTTGGCGTCTAGATCAAAAGTAACTTCAATCTTCGGCACTCCTCTGGGCGCTGGAGGAATTCCAGTTAAATCAAAATTACCCAGAAGATTGTTGTCTTTTGTCATGGCTCTCTCACCCTCAAATACTTGAATGGTAACGGCAGGTTGATTGTCAGAATAAGTCGTGAAGGTCTGAGTTTGTTTGCATGGAATCCTGCTATTTCTTTCAATAATCTTGGTCATAACTCCACCAGCTGTTTCGATACCCATTGATAGCGGAGTAACGTCGACCAGAAGGACATCTTGAATCTTGGAATCTGTCTCGCCACTCAAAACTGCTGCTTGAACAGCTGCACCATATGCAACAGCTTCATCTGGATTGATGGAAAGGTTAAGTTGCTTTCCATTGAAGAAATTTTGTAGAAGTTGCTGAATTTTGGGAATTCTTGTGGAACCTCCCACCAAAACAATATCGTGAATGGAGCCTTTATCCATTTTTGCATCAGTTAAAGCTTTTTCAACTGGTTGTATAGTACCTCTGAAGAGATCTGCATTCATCTCTTCAAAACGAGCTCTAGTTACCTTAGTATAAAAGTCAATACCTTCAAAGAGAGCATCGATTTCAATTGTGGCCTCAGTGCTTGATGACAGTGTTCTCTTGGCTCTTTCAGCAGCTGTTCTTAATCTTCTTAAAGCTCTGGGATTGGTCTTTAGGTCTTTCCTAAACTTGCGTTTAAATTCCTCAGAAAGATGGTTTACAAGCCTATTGTCAAAGTCTTCACCACCAAGATGTGTATCACCTGCGGTGGCCCTCACTTCAAACAGTGAGCCTTCATCGATGGTTAGAATTGATACATCAAAAGTACCACCTCCTAAATCGAAGATGAGAACATTCCTTTCTCCTTTTAGGTTTTTGTCAAGACCGTAGGCTAGGGCTGCTGCTGTAGGTTCGTTTATGATCCTAAGTACATTCAATCCAGCAATCATACCTGCATCTTTTGTAGCTTGTCTTTGGGAGTCATTAAAGTAAGCAGGAACTGTAACGACTGCATCTTTGATAGACATACCAAGGTAAGCTTCGGCAGTTTCTTTCATTTTCGTCAACACCATAGAACTAATTTCTTCCGGAGTAAATGTTTTGTGTTCTCCTTTGTATTCAACTTGCAGTTTAGGTTTTCCTCCGCTGTTAGTCACTTTGAAAGGCCAATGTTTGATGTCAGCTTGGATTTTCGGGTCGTCATACTTGCGTCCAATTAATCGTTTGGCGTCGAAGATGGTATTAGCGGGGTTCATAGCCACTTGGTTCTTAGCAGCATCTCCGATGAGACGTTCGGTGTCTGTGAACGCCACATAACTTGGTGTTGTTCTGTTGCCTTGGTCGTTAGCGATGATCTCGACTTTACCATGCTGCCACACACCAACACAGGAATATGTGGTTCCCAAGTCGATTCCAATTGCTGGAGCTTTAACCATTTTGTTTACTGTTTATTTCTATAATAAATTCTCTATTAAATACAATGACTTTAGTTCACTTTTATAAACACTTTAAATTTCTTTCGTTTTTACTTGCTTTACTCGATCGCTTTTCAAATTTGACTGATAACCGCGCCAGCCGGCTTGGTTTATATATGAACCGACAAAATATCTCGAGTTTTTCCGAATATTCTCGAAGCTTGTTCTAGATTGCCGATGCGTATACTCGAAACAACTGGAGAATGGTGCGTTCGATAACAAGTTGTTATCCTTTTTTGTTTTATGTTATTAGAAAAGGAGACATCGTTTTGCTAGAATTTGCTGGAAATGCCTACTTATACAGTGTCCAAAATTAAAATATTTTATTTCTGAAATACAGAGATATGAAATATATTTATTTTCTTTATAAAAATATAAGAAAGTTTTAAATTGGATTTAATTGTTGTGGAAGTTAGATTTTATAGTTAGCCAGGTTTTTATTGCTTACGATATTGTCGTAATTTTATTATATATAAAAAAAACCTAGAAATCGAAAAGAGGAATATTTAGTTTCTCGAAAATAAAAGAAATTTTTGCCAGTTTTGTAACAAAGTTGAAAACGATTGTTTAATTTTTGTTTTTTAAAGTTGAAAATTTAACTGATTTTGTGGCACTTGTCAGTTTAAACCCTTTCAGTGTAGACCAAATAATTATTTTATCCATCTTTCTCGTACGCATTGAATTCTTAAGAAAGGTAGTTTAATATTTTGTTAAAAGTATAAGTATAATGGCAATTTCATAGTTTCTTAAATATTTCCGCAAGGCGCCAGGGCTGCGATTTTATAGAAGTAAAGGGAAAGATAATGTCATAATAAGGATCTTCCATCTTTATTCAGTCTGTAGTAACACATAAGTGTGTCACTGTCATAAAAGAGATAAGGAAACGGAATGTCAAAAAATATGCTTACAGAATTGGGGCTCAGAATACTTATAGTTTTGAGACATCATATTACCACGCAGTAAGCCGTGTCCACATTAGTAAAAATTTACGTTGTGTGTGGCACGCGGCAAAAATTTGTGCTTTCACTTACAAGTTATGAGAGTGTGGATTCGTATAAATTGTATATGAACGAACAAATTTTTTCCGCATACTACACTACGTAAATTTTTATTAATGTGGGAACGGCTTTAGATTGTATCACCTTTCCGTCAGTTTAACATCTCTCCCATTTCACGAGATTCCAGTGGTAAGATAAAGATTTTTTTATTTTACTATTCGTTATAATCTACTTTTTGAATATTTAAAGTAAATGATTTAAAATAATCTAACCCGTATATACGATCGAAAGACTTAAAGAACTATAATCGGTAACTTAATAGGGCGAGAGTACTTTATATAAAATAACTTGTTTGACAGGACGTTTTGAATGATTTTTCGACATATTTTTAAGCGATGGGACGGACTTTCATTTTATATATTAACATATTTTTAAGCCACCGTGTGTAATGAAATAATCTCACATATACTAGGGTGTTCGAGAATGATTATCGATGTTTTACGGTTAATAGGCAACTAATGATTCATAGTAAAAATCTAGCGCATTCGCCAAACCATGTATTTTTAATCTATAGTTTCTTAAGATTGATACAAAATTTATTTAATTTGCTCGTAAACTTTCTGAATACTTTAAAATTGAGAAAAATATTGCAAGTTTCACAGACAAACGTATTTATTGATAACAAAAACTTTTTGAAAAAGGTTTTTGGGACAGAACTTTAAATAAAAAACTTTTAAAATATTTCATTTTTAATATATAAAAAAATAGTGAATATAAAAATTTATAGAAAAATGTAAAATAACTTACAAAATTATAATCAAAAAATAGAAACACTGAGAACTATCACAGACTATCAGTTATTACAGTAAACATAATTTTTATTACATAGTTTTCCTTGATACATTTATTTACTTATGCAACCACGACGACTGAACCAAGAGAAATAAATACCACGCGGTGCATAAATTAATTTTTCAATACTGTATTAGTGCGTCAAAAAGATAAATAAAAGTCACATTAAAAATAGTAAAAAGAGTAAAATTAGTTATTGTTCAGGACGAATTGGTGAGTGAGAAAATAAAACTGTTCTTCATATATTTTCTATGATCGCTAAAAATTCTGTCGAAGTTTGTTTTATTTGCAGTGTAAAAGTCTCTGGTTTGAATTCGAGCGGTAAATTTTATATAGTCCTTAGACATAGGGTACCAAAAAAATAGCGTAACAAATTTCTAGTGTATATAGTACTCAATAAAATAAGAAAAAAACCCTTTATGATGATGTCATTTTGATGGGGGTGCACTTGCAACAGTAAAAAAACGTATTTACACTTTGGTAAATCGCTAGATTCAACAGTTTTCAAGATATTTGGAGCAGAATGTATTAATGCCCATATCAACTGAAATTAAAATTTTTTTATTTTTTAATTGGCTAGTGCGGATACAGCTTTGTTTGATGCTACCTATCTTCCAGAAAATGAATTCAAAAAAAGTATTTTAGTTATGGTTGACTCAGGGAGGAGGGGGGAGGGGGGGATTTTCATCAATGTATCTGCACGTATGAGACATGAAAAAATTAATAGACACAGATAGACACCATCCCCCTCCTAACATTCCTTCTCTCTTAATCCCAGTAAAACGCAAAAACTTCTGCTATTCGCCAATAATATAAAATTTTGTAATGTGTTTTATGACATAAGTTCCGTCACACAACAATCAGAAACTGCTCAGTGTCAATCAAATTATTCAAGAACATTTTGATTGTTTTTGTAAATTGTAGATGGCACTGACTGCATAGTATGTTATTTCTCTACGAAAAGGCCTATCGTTGACTGTCTAGAGTTGCAACGAGATATAAATATTACTCAACACTTTATTATGATATTTTCTTATAAGGTAGGTCCTATTCAATTTGTTTATGCTCAAAATAATATCAAATTCGAAAGAAGCGTTTTCTTTAACTCCTTGGGATTATTATTGACTCAAAAACTTTTTGAAAAAGGTTTTTGGGACAGAGCTTTAAATAAAAAAACTTTTAAAATATTTCATTTTTAATATATAAAAAAATAGTGAATATAAAATTTATAGAAAAATGTAAAATAACTTACAAAACTATAATCAAAAAATAGAAACACTGAGAACTATCACAGACTATCAGTTATTACAGTAAACATAATTTTTATTACATAGTTTTCCTTGATAAATTTATTTACTTATGCAACCACGACGACTGAACCAAGAGAAATAAATACAACGCGGTACATAAATTAATTTTTCAATACTGTATTAGTGCATCAAAAAGATAAATAAAAGTCACATTAAAAATAGTAAAGAGTAAAATTAGTTATTGCTCAGGACGAATTGGTGAGTGAGAAAATAAAATTGTTCTTCAAATATTTTCTATAATCGCTAAAAGCTCTGTCGAAGTTTGTTTTATTTGCAGTGTAAGCCTCTGGTTTGAATTTTAGCGGTAAATTTTATATAGTCCTTAGACATAGGGTACCAAAAAAATAGCGTAACAAATTTCTAGTGTATATAGTACTCAATAAAATAAGAAAAAAACCCTTTATGATGATGTCATTTTGATGGGGGTGCACTTGCAATAGTAAAAAAACGTATTTACACATTGGTAAATCGCTAGATTCAACAGTTTTCAAGATATTTGGAGCAGAATGTATTAATGCCCATATCAACTGAAATTAAATTTTTTTTATTTTTTAATTGGCTAGTGCGGATACAGCTTTGTTTGATACTACCTATCTTCCAGAAAATGAATTAAAAAAAAGTACTTTAGTCTTGATTGACTCAGGGGGAAAGGGGGGATTTTCATCAATGCATTTGCATCTATGAGACATGAAAAAATTAATAGACAGAGATAGACACCATCCCCCTCCTAACATTCCTTCTTTCTTAATCCCAGTAAAACGCAAAAACTTCTGCTATTCGCCAATAATATAAAATTTTGTACGGTGTTTTATAACATAAGTTCCGTCACACAACAATCAGAAACTGCTCAGTGTCAATCAAATTATTCAAGAACATTTTGATTGTTTTTGTGAATTGTAGATGGCACTGACTGCACAATATGTTATTTCTCTACGAAAAGGCCTATCGTTGACTGTCTAGAGTTGCAACGAGATATAAATATTACTCAACACTTTATTATGATATTTTCTTATAAGGTAGGCTCTATTCAATTTGTTTATGCACAAAATAATATCAAATTCGAAAGAGGCACTTTCTTTAACTCCTTGGGGTCATTATTGACTCAAAAACTCTTGTTTGCAGGCCATAATCAGGTTTACCATGATGCCATGAAAATGTAAGATTTTATAATACGCAGCTCCAATGACTTTATGAATCCTACAAGTAATAAAAATATAGTACAGTTGTATCAAGGGCCACTGAGGTAATTCTCCCGCAAAATATATACATGTGCTAAAAAATATGGAAAATCTGGTGGTGGAACCTCCCACCAAAATAAAATCGTAAATAGAGCCCTTATCCATTTTGGCATTTTGCTTTTTCAACTGGTTGTAGAGTACCTTTGAGGAGATCTACGTTTAGCTCTTCAAAATGAGCTCTAGTTACCGTAGCATAAAAGTCAATACCCTCAAAGAGGGCTTCAATTTCGATTGTGGCCTCAGTGTCTGGTGACAGTGTTCTCTTGGCTCTTTCTGCAGCTATTCTTAACCTTCTTAAAGCTCTGGGATTAGTTTTCAGGCGTTTCCTAAACTTACGTTTAAATTCTTCAGAAAGATGTTTATAAGCCTATTGCCAAAGTCTTCACCACTAAGATGTGTACACCAACAGGGAGCGTTCATCGATGGTTAGAACTGATACATCAAAAATGAGAACATTGCTTTCTTCTTTTAGGTTTTTGTTAAGTCCATACCAGAATTTTTTGTAGCATATATATATATATATATATATATATATATATATATATATATATATATATATATATATATATATTCCAGCTTCTTGGCCAGCTTTTATGACCCCTCACACAAAATTTTCTGGATCTGCCCTTGGTTACCAAATCATGCTGTTGTTACATGGCATCTAATTTATGGCAAGTTACCAATTGGAAAGTGTAGAGAGAAAGTTTGTCAAATTTTTAGCATTTAAACGAGATGGTATTTCTCCACTTATGGGTATAGATATTGAAATTGCAAAAATTTTAAAAATTTAATTTTTATAGCACATTTTTTTTCTTTCATTCCAGGATTTTCAAATGTATTGAGCCTATTTTGTATATAATTAGTCTTATCGTTTTATTAATAGAAGTTGCATTTTGTTAGACAATATGAATTAATATTAATTATACACTAAGTTTATATCAACAATTTCAGGCGCGCCTCAAGTCAAGCGCCTCTAGAGTCGCTTAGAAATAACGAATTAAAAGGGAGAGATAAAATTTAAAGCCTGCTTGGATTTGTTAAGTCAAACCATAAACGATGTAGGGTTAACACCTCAAGCGCATTTGAGATCAGCTGTCGACTTCAGAACGATTCTGTCATGCGTCAAATGAGCGTTAGTAAATTATTTTTATTTATTTTTAATTTTTAAGAACACCCAAGTCAAAAGCTAAATACAGAATAAAACAATCTATCCCTCAGAATAGTTAACAATTGGTTTTAAATACAAAATTTTCAAAACAAAGCGTTATTTTGAGGTTAGATACAGAAAAAGCACCTGTGCATAAGATTCTGTGAAAATGATTTGAACCCATTAAATATTTATGTTTGAACCTGGCTTGAAGACAAGGTCAAGTCCTTGATATAAACGTCTAGATTTCAAATATGATTTGAAGAGGCTTCGGTTTGAAGCTCGGTCGAAAAACATCAATTTAAACGAAGCCATAGATAAAATAGAGATATAGAACGGGCTTACCCATTTCAAGCCCTGAGACCAGCTCAGGACGATCATCTTTTTTATTTATAACACAAATCACTAGTCGGTCAGAAAAGGTCTCGAAAACGACAACGAGAAGGAACAAAGGAACGTAAATCTAACTACAGCCAGAATTTTATCACCCTAATATTCCGAAAACGGTTGGGTTTATCAACGTAAAAGAAGAGAGTACCCTTTTCACCTAGAATTGTCCATTCGTTTCGTTGACAAATTAAATACCACATTTCGAAGCAAAAAAATAAGGTTTTCCAACACATTGTGGAATCAAATTAGTAACCTAAATAACATGGAAAATGGAACGGAGAGACTGCAACACCAAAGGAACCGAGAACAGACTGAGGTAAATGACTATATCATCAACAGCATCAATGAAATGGAGATGGTCGATATTTATTGGGGTGTACAATAGTCATAAAAGTAAATAATATAAACTGCCGATCCTATATAAGAAAGTTGGCTCACGCTTAAAAAGAGACAGTGTTATCAATACGTAGTACTTATTTCTAATGGTGAAGCTAAGCATACAGTCAAACGATTGCCATTAGAAAGAGAGGTACTACGCATTGAAAATACTCTCTCTCTTTTTATGCATGAACCAACTTGCTTCTATAGGATCTGCAGTCTATAAATTTAACTTGTATCTAGGCGTTTGTATAAAACAATAAGGTTAGATTCAATCTAATAATCCGACTCCAACCGAAAATTGACAGAAGGATGTTATTGGCCCAATTGTTCTGGCGAGAACGCCCCTTATAAGCCGGTGTTGCCCAATTTCTTATTCCGTCGTAGTGAAATTTAAAAAAGTATGAAAATTGAAAGTTTAGGACGATATTTCGTTCCAAAATAGGCGATAAGGTAAGAAAAAACCTATCAAATGATTCTTGAACACATATTTTATCATAACATTTCCTTGTTTTTTGTTTCTGAACATGGTGCACGTTAAGAAAATCAAGTTTCAAGGGATTGATGTTTGAACTTTCCATAAAAGCATAACATGGGGCTACTTTTAAATTTGTTTTTTTTCGCATAAACCCCCAAGTGTGGTGATAGGACGAATGTTGAGAATTATAGAGGTATCTCAAAATTCTCTATATTTAGCAAATTGTTTGAACAGATAGTCCATCAAAAAATATATCCCCTATTTATAAGTATTTTTTCTACTGCCCAACATGGCTTTGTCCGTGGTCGCTCTGCAGTCACTAATCTTTTGGTTTATGAGCAGGTCTTGTTGGAGGCGTTGGAGAGGCGTTGTCAGGTGGATGCTATTTACACTGACTTCTCCAAGGCCTTTGACAAGGTAGATCATCAGCTTCTCTTGATGAAGCTAAGTAGTATGGGTGTCCACGCAGTTTTTCTTAAGTGGTTTGAAAGTTATCTTTCCAATCGAACACAAAGGGTGAGGATTGATGGCGTTGAATCTGCTGATATACCTGTCACTTCTGGACTCCCACAGGGTGCACATTTGACACCCTTTCTTTTTAATTGTTTCGTGAATGACATAGAGGATTCTATAATCTCAAGCAGATGTCTTTTATATGCTGACGACTTAAAGATATTTAAGGTTGTTGGAGAGATAGAGGACTGTGTGGCCTTGCAAGGTGACCTGGATAGTTTTACTAAGTGGTGTGACCGCAATTTCATGCAACTTAATTTAACAAAATGTTCTGCCATTACTTTCTCAAAGAAAAAAGATAGGATAGTTTATAATTACACATTGCACAATACAATGCTGACTCACTCAGATCATATAAAGGATCTTGGGGTGATATTTGATGAGGGTCTTTCTTTTGACCTGCACGTTAATAGTATTTCGAGCCGTGGTTTGAGGCTTGTTGGCTTTATTAAACGCACATTAGCTGATTTCAGCAGTGTGCAGTGTTTTAAATCTGTATACTGCTCAATGGTTCGATCTGTCTTGGAGTATGCATCTCCAGTCTGGGCACCAAACTATGAAATATACAGAAATAAAATTGAGAAGGTACAGGTCCGTTTCTTGAAATTTGTTGCTTTTAAGCAAGATGTGCCATTCAGTGTAATACGGGATTATATGAGCTTGTTATCATTATATAATAGACGCATCTATCTTGACCTAATATTATTTTATAAGATCATAAACTCTATGGTTGATGCTCCTGAATTGTTGGGGGCTGTTGGATTCGCTGTACCTCAGAGGGTGCTTCGGGCCCATAGTCTTTTTAATGAACCATACCATAGGACAAACTATGCGTTTAACACCCCAATGTCCAGAATGAGTAGGGAAATGAATTCACTGCCTAGGAATGTTGACCCATTTATACTCTCTCTGAACTCATTTAAGGGTTGTATTAAAGAATGTTTAAATAATTGAATTTTATACATAATAGACTGTAGTGACAGTATTATTGTTTTAGTTAATTGTTATTCTTTTATTACTGATGTGACTTGTGATATTTTGTGATTGTTTCGTTTTAGATTTTTTATTCTTATTTGACGTATTATATAAAATGGAATTTGTATGATTTATTGCCGTTAATAAACCAAACCATTATAAAAAATATTGGAAAAATTCGAGGTTGTTCTTCTCATACTAATAATCATTTTAAGATGTTCCATAGATTTCTCTATACAAAGGTAAAACTATTGAACATCCTTAAAACCTGCCCAAGTTTCTAATCAGTAACTTGCATTTTTTTTATCAACATAACATTGCATAAGCGATCGTAAGAAATAACTTCACGCCAATCGTCCCGAACACTAAAAACCTACATATCACAGATTACGAACTATCAGTTGTTACAGTACACGCAACTTTTATTACAGTCAATGCATTTTACTTCCCTCTTATTACAATCTAAATATATTCTCATCTTAATTTCAATGTTGATACAATTTCCGTCAATAAACCCACTTGCTTGATCCATTATATAATTCCAATCTGCCAACATCAGACCATGAGTTTGATATTCGTTTTTGTATTCCTTTTTAACAAAACTTCTTGAGATTTTCTTTTTAAAATCGGATGATAGTACGCTGAAAGTGGCCGACACGTTGCAGGATTCGATAGATTCAGGGTCTAAAAATTACTAAAATTACTAAACATAAAAATTGTTTAAAAATATATGTTGTCGGGCAAAAGTAGGGCAACACTTTCGAAAAATGTACAGTGTGTCCAGTTTTCGATGGTTTTACGAGTTATCTCCGTTATTAGTAAAAATAGAAGGATAAGGTTTTCGTGACACTGTGCTATTTTTTTTAAGAAACGAACGATACCGCTGTAATAGAACAAATATTAAATATTTTATACTGTTAAACGTGAAGTGGGTAGATTTTATCCGTGAGAACGGGATAGTATATATATTTTTATTACTACCCAAGAAAGTCTAAAGGAAAAATAAATCAATTATCGTACTTAAGCATAATTTCCACTTTATTAGATTTGAGTCGTTTAAATGTTTTCTTCTTCTTCTTAAGGTGCCTATCTTCTTATGATGTTGGCGACCACGTTAGCCCATCTTATCCTATTCACTGCAGTTCGGAATAGGTCAGTTGATGTTAGGCCAGTCCATTTTCTAAGATTGGCCAGCCAGGATATACGTCTACGTCCAGGGCCTCTCTTGCCCTCGATCTTGCCCTGTAGAATTAATCTTAGTAATCGATACTTATCATTACGCATAATGTGGCCGAAGTAAGCCAGTTTCCTGTTCTTTATAGTGGTGATAATTTCCCTGTCTTTTCCGAGCCTCTCGAGAATCGTGATGTTAGTTGTGTGGTGTGTGTATGACACTCGTAAGATGCGGCGATAGCACCACATTTCAAATGCCTCCAAGCGTTTGATGGCAGCTTCTGTAAGACTCCAGCTTTCTACCCCGTAGAGGAGAACGGTAAAGACGTAGCATCTGAGAATTCTTATGCGTATATTGATATTTAGAGAGAGGTTGCAAAGGACTCTTCTGTGGCGACCAAAAGCGCTTCTGGCTTTTTCAATACGGGTCCTTATTTCTTTTGTTTTCTTAAAAATATATAAACTCAGAATTTATGATGACATACGGGGTTTGTTTCAAAAGTATCGAGCGTGCATTCATATCTCCGCGTCAAAACTTCCGAGCGACCTCTGTGGGGCATGGGCGTCACCAGTAAGTTTCACGAACTCGTTGGAGTGCACAGTTACCGACTCGACGTGTCAGTTCCTGAACGGTGTGCGTTTGTTTACAGTGTCTTTTTTTCGTTCGTCGCATTTTGTTATTGTAAAAAATGACGGAAAAATTAGATCAACGAATTTGCGAAAAATCTGACAACACTCTGCCAAACACAGAGATCCATACAGCCGAAATAGAAGACAGATGCCCTTCATACGAAGAGGTGTTGCGCGCTATCAAGAAACTGAGAAACAATAAAGCCGCAGACAGTGATAATATACCAGCGGAATGTCTAAAGCACGGAGGGGATGCACTCCACAGATCCATCCATAAACTAATACAAAGAGTCTGGCAGGAAGAAATTCTTCCAGATGAATGGAAAGAGGGAGTCATTGTGCCAATCCACAAGAAAAGCGACAAGAAACAATGCAGCAATTACCGGGGAATAACCCTACTGAACACAACCTATAAAGTCCTTTCGAACATTCTGCTGGAAAGAACCAAAACATATACAGAAGAAATTATAGGGGATTACCAATGCGGATTTAGACCTAATCCCTGAACTGTTGACCAGATATTTGCCATAAAACAGATAATGGAGAAAAGCTGGGAATTCGATCGTGAACTACATCAGATATTTATCGATTTTAAACAGGCATTTGACAGAGTTTGCAGAACGAGACTATGGACAGCAATGCAGGAGCTTGGCTTTCCCAAAAAACTGGTCAGCCTAATAAGGATGTGTATGGAGGGGTTGAAATGCAAAATGAAAGTGGGACAGTACTACTCTGAAATGTTTGATATAAACAACGGTCTTAAGCAGGGAGATGCGCTCTCACCACAACTTTTTAACATAGCGCTGGAATATATAATCAAAAATTCTAAAATTGAAGCACCGACATCTATATTCCATCAAGATGGACCAAATTTACTGTTGGCATTTGCAGATGATGTCGATATGATTGGTAGTAGTAGAATAAAAATGAAAGAAACTCTAATACGGTTCGAAAGGGAAGCAAAGAAGATGGGACTTCAAATCAACGAAGACAAAACTAAATACATGTTCATGAGTCGGAATGGCCGAAACAGAGACAGAATAGGTCAAAACATTACCATCGATGAATATAACTTTAAACGAGTCAAAGAATTTAAATACCTAGGAACAACAATATGCAAAGATAACAACGGATCACAGGAAATAAATAAAATACAAGCAGGAAATAGATGCCTGTACGCACTGCAAGATCTGATGAAATCGAAACACCTCACAAGACGAACAAAGATGGACCTATACAAAATAGTTATAAGATCGATAGTTATATATGGTTGCGAAACATGGACGCTAACGGTAGCGAACGAAGAGAGACTACGAGTCTTTGAAAGAAAAATCTTGAGGAAAATCTCGGGACCAACGACAGATGAAACGACAGGACAATACAGAACAAGAACTAACAAGGAACTAGAAGAACTATTCCCAGATACAGATATAGTAAAAGAAATAAAGGCCAGAAGACTCCAGTGGGCAGGACATATCAGAAGGCTTCCTGACGACAGAATAATAAGACTAGCTTGGGAGGAAGCACCGACTGGGAGGCCACTGGAACGACCCCGACTCCGGTGGAGAGATAATATAACAAAAGATCTCAAAACCATGGGCATCGAACACTGGATAGAGGTTGTGAGAAATCGAAATGAATGGAGGCATGTCGTAAAGTCGGCCAAAACCCACCCAGGGCTGTCACGCCACGGAGTAAGTAAGTAAGTAAGTTACAATCTGGGAATCGTTAAGTGCGGTACGACGTTGGGAATAGGTCATAGAAAATTACATGACGTATATATTCGGCGTGAATGAAGATTTTCTTTGTTTTGTTTTTCATTTAATTCGGAAATTTAAGGAAATATCTTGTGTTATTTTACTCGAGAATTTAGCAACTTTAATAATGTTTGTTTAAGTAATATAAATAGCTGTTTTTCTCGCGTTTTTATTCTTTTTCCTGTTTAATATTTTAGAAAGCTATTTATACGTTTCATTTTCTAAAAATACTTGTGGCGTAATATTTTTAACGTGTATTTTTAACTGTGTGATATTGACTTGAGTAAATTATTATTATTATTAAAATGTCTGAAAAATTACTATCCCATACCTAGACTATTCCATTCCAAAAAAACTCCAAACTTCCTTTTGTAATCTGTCAAACTCAACTTCCTCTTGATAAAGATTCTCCAGTCGATGTCCTTGAAATAAAACGTGGAGGGAAAATACACCGATTCCTCAAAATTTTCCTCGAGTATATTTTTGAAGTTACACTTAAGAATGTAAGCGTCAAAAGATGGATCTAGAACACAATTTTGTTGTTTTAAAATTCTATAAAAGCAAACGGAAAAATGTCACAAATACAGAGAAAGGTATCCCACACAGCACTAGACGTCTTATGGACGTCATTTTTATATCCAGATTAAGTCTGAACGTCTTAAGATATAAATAAGGCGTCTTATAGACGTTGTTTTAAAGACGTCCATAAGACGTCTATATACGTCTTTAAGATATCTTTTAAAAGTCTACATACTACATTTTATATGAAAATAAATACAGTTGTGAATAATTTGGTTGATAAAAACTAAAAAGCATTTCCTTCCCTATGGATTTTGAAGCAGTTGGGTAATAAGCTTGCAACGCTGTACAGAGCTCAGCTGAATTCAAGTTGAGGCTAAAATTTTTCATTGAACGACAAATTTTTAGTAGCCTCACTACGACCTTGGTTAATAGAACTTTTGCATGATATTTTTTATCAATACTTTAGTGCTTTTTGTCACAGACTGTTTGATGTACCGATAACAATGACACACATAAATATGATGCCAGCGAAACTATAACTTTAAAAAACCCGCCTTTTGTTTCTGTCAATGCTGTCATTTTTCAGTTTTGTATTTGTATTTCGTCATGTCGTTATTCATTTTTAATGTTGTTGGGGTGCCGACTGTGAAAATTTAGCATTTGAAAGAATTTTATTAAAATAATTGATTTATCTATGTGCCTCTGAAAATCTTTTTTATTCGTGTTTATGTAATACTTAAGGTAAGATCGAGAATCATATGTACTTAGGAAAAACAGTAACGTTATTTATAGGTTGTGTTACGGGAAATTCCCCAATGCTTTATCGCTTATATTTTTTAGTAACTCTATGTTATTAGAAGTATGAAATGAAATCTTCAAAAATATTATCTGTTCAAAAAAGGCTGCACAGCTCATCCAGGCCCGGTCCTAAATATTACAGGAAATATTACTAATGAAGTGGAAGGCGAAATGTTTGTTTATGGAGTGCTCCACTAATGAAACCTGTAAGATTTATTTACACATATTAACCTTGAAATAGCATAAGTCACGATTCTATAGTAGAGGACAATTATAAAAATTCGCAAAAATATCAAAAAATATACTCCCACAAATGATAAACTTTATCCTAATATTAAAATCAATTTGTTATTAGGATCTACAGAGACAACAGGACTGGCAAAAAGTCGGAAGAATGAGGAAATTTCAATCCAAACATGGCTGAAAAGGGCATCAGACCAGATTTGTTATTCGACTAAATAAAAATTCTTGTTTTTAAAACTATTTAAAGATTTGTGTACTTTTTATTTCAATAAACTATTATTTTGTTGATAGTCTACCTTTTAGAGGTATTATATCGAAGGGATAAACTAGGGCTTAAATTTGATAGGTTCACTTATAGTTTGAATAGTAGTAGTTTTGAAAATATTTGCTCTTCTACCTCACTTCTTAAATATCAAATTAGAAGAAGTTTACATTATGCTTAAGTTATGTATTTTTTGTATAAAGAGATTATGTTGAAGATATTTTTTAAAGCAAATTATTCATGCGGAATTTGTAGTTATTTAAAATGGTAGTGTATATTTTGCTCTTGATTTTTCCTTAATTAAAGTTATTTCTTGGGCTTTTGAATAATTACGGTTTGACTTTGTAAACAAGACAAACAAAAAAATTAAAGGGACCCTTTTTAATGTACATAATTTTAATGGTGGAATATGTTGTTTTAATGTTGGAAAGGGACGTCCATAAGACGTTGTAAGCAAACGTCTTAAAGACGTTACCTTTTGTAACATAAGACGTCTATACAACGTCTTATGGACGTCATTCGTCTTTAATAGACGTCCATAAGACGTCTTAAATGTTGAGATCAAACGTTTTATGGACGTCTTTAAGACGTATTTGTGCTGTTTGGGTATCTGTTTTAGGTGAAAAAATCCTGAATGAAATTAATGCTAAATGTTATGGAAATTAAGGATATTTACTTTAAACTTCAATATTATTGGGATGATGGCAGGCGCGGATCCAAAGGGGGGCGGTGGGAGCGATCCCCCCCCCTCAGAGCTTTGAGTTCAGGAAAATAGACCCGATTTTGCCTCTTATACTATAGTTTATTTAAGAACTAGAAAGAGTAATAAATCATTTTTAATTCTTTTTTGGATAACAATAGATATTTGGAAGTGTGAAGTGTTAAAAAGGATTTTAATCCTTGTCATAGGCGTCGGAAGGAGGTTCATTTTATCATTAAGTATTTATGGTATAGAATATTATTTCGGTAATAAACTTAAAATAAAAAGTTTTTATAAAATATTTTATTTCTTATGATTTCTTAATAATTCACATACATTAGAAAGTATAGATGATTTCGACATATTTAACACAAATCACAACTGTATTTTTATTATTTTTAATTTTGGCATAGCAACTGTTTTAGGCACATTCAGACTAAAATGTAGTCATAAACTTAAACACTTTACGGGGGTTCTTAAACAGTGTAGTTCACATAAATATTTAAAAATTATATCGAAGAAATTATACCTTTGTTTAATTATGAATTATTAGAAAACAAAAGAATAATCAAATAAAATCGTTATAGTGCAATACATTCGTTTGATTATATGTACAAAGAATTCATATAATGACTGTTTTTCTTGATTTCAAGCGAGAATGATTTAGATACCACCAAAATGTATAAAAGTACTTATAAATTTGAAAAGCTCGCTCTTCAATCACGGTTTGAGGCGAGAAAGGTAACACTACCCCGTATTCGCTCTTTCTCTTATTGCCGTGCAATAGGCGCAGAGCATTGCATCCTGCCTTCAGTAGTGTATGCTCGTAGCTTATAACTTACTATTTCAACAAATCAATATTCCTTGAACCGGTCCTGTCTATTAGCGATAGGTGTTATTGAGGCGATAAGTCACAGGATTTTTTCAAATGTAACAGATATCTAGATGGAAAAATTAATTAAGTCAACGAAGATAAAATTTCCTTTATCCGATTTCTTCTTACCTATAACGGGAATGTTCTCCACGTAAGTCAACTCGGGCTCTTCATGAATGAAAAAATTACAAATGGCTAACTTTTTCGGGAATTTGCAAGAGGACAAATCAACAGTAGCTCTTGTTCCCAGCCTCAATTCCATTATGGAACATAAGAGCGGCTTACTTTTGTAGATTAATTCATTTTCAACTGAATATAACCTAAAAATAATTTTAAAATAAAATGTGCTCCTCTTAGAAGCGGAAAATTTTGAAAGTAAAAATTTTTATTAAAAAAATTGAACCGATTTGATAAATTCCATCACGTAGACCCTTGATCAAGTTGAATTGATTTGTTTTGTGCGACCCCGAAAAATTCCACATACCAATTTTAGGGAAAATTGGAAAAAAATTATTTTTTTGTCCGACCCCAGATAGCACAAGATTTCCATTGGATATCCAGAATAGGTACATATAATGTCCTGTATGTCCATGGACCGTTTATGGATGTCCATTAGATGTGAAGACCTGTAATCTATATGGACGTCCATAACTGGATGTCCAGTGTAAGTCCATCAGACGTCCATTAATTACATTTCGGGTTGTCGGTAAAATCGGATACTGTTATATCGGCCTGTAGAATTGTCATTTCTTAACCCGCCGGCCCGCCATGATCACAAAATATCCCTTCAGATATTTTGTGCCCATTATTGTGTTGACGTCGAGCTAAAAAACACCTTTGGAGTTTTAGTTGAGCTAAAATCAAGTGTGTTTTTTATTTGAAGAAGATGCCACCGTTAAAGGTAAGTATAGTTATTTTTAATTTAATTTTTTTAATTATACCAAAAATTACCGAACGAAACTACAGACATGCCCGACGAAAAGCTGATAATTTAGTATCAAACTCGCACAAATTTGAAAGTGAACAAAATATTCAGTATCAAAACAAGTATGTTAAAATATAGCTTTTGTAGCTATACTTTTTCATACAATTACTTATTTAAATGGAAATTACTACAAATAAGTGCAAATATTTTGATAGGCCAATGAATTTTGTATCTTGTTGGTTAAAATGTAGCACAGATAGAGTTGTAAATTTGTGTAATAATAAAATTGTAAATTTTAGAGAAAATTCTCTCTGACGAAGTCATTATTGAGTAATCAGTCTCATAAGATTGCTGGCATTAATAAATGTTATCAAAATTTATAATGGAATAAAAGCTATAGCAAATTTAAATAATTATATTAATTTTTTTATGACTATTTTGGATTAAACTCTAGTAAAAGTTTACATTGATGTGTATTTTTGTGCAGTATAATTGTTTAAAAATATATAATAAAGTTTTGACAGTTCGACTGTAGGTTTAGACTTATAATTTAATTTATTTTAATTATTTTTTAGATGAATTTTCCACAGATTGGTCCAAATAAAATTCCTATGTGAAAGCCAATTTGTACCAAATTAGAGAGGATATTCAGGTAATCTTAAATAGGGAAAAAACAACAAGTATCTACAAAGAATTTTCTGCAGGAGTGCAACTATCCTTTTACTTAAGAGAATAATCAGCTGCCTCAAGTCACATAAGATCTTCAGGACAATTTAAACTTTAAAGATGCAGTAAGTTTATTACACTTCTCCTGAAATAAAAGCTGAAACTTATTCGAGTAATGCTTCTTTATGTGTATGAGTCTATTGATAAAAAAAAACTTAATTTACAGGATTATTTTATATATTTTTTTTTACTTTGATTCTTAAAGTCAAAAATATTCTTAGGTTAGCATATGTGGAATTAACGTTTAATTATCTCAATAAAGTAATATAATTTTAGGTTTTACAATTAGCGAAAATTGGAGGAAATTATACCTATTAACTTATTAAAAGATATTTTATTGTAACAATGACAGATAGCCTTTCCAAGAATTATACATATGATGGAACAGTAAAGTGCCCTTTAAAGTACTTATGTTCACTATTTGTAGGTAAGTTACCACTTAAATATAAAAATTTGATGAAAAAAATCTCTCTATTTTATTTGTCATACTCGTAAATAATAAGAACAAATTAGGTGTCAGATTTCACACGTTGAACTCTAGATCCTCTTTTTCTGATAATACCCAGACAAAAAGTGTGTTAAAATTTTTTTTCTGGCCTGTTGGTTTAAGCACTCTAAGCAATAACGATGCATTTGCTTTTATATATATATATATATATATATATATATATATATATATATATATATATATATATATATATATATATATATATATAGACAGAGAGAGAGAGAGATATTTAAATTCCTACAAAATCATAAAATACTGCATCATTTAATGTTAAACCTTATTAATTTTCAGCTGCGGCAGAAGAATGGGGGGCCGATAAAAAACAGCCAAAGACGAGTTTAGACAATGGCAGAAGAGAATAAACAACAGAAATAAATCTAGAAAAAAATAATTATTGTAACAATAAAAAGTCTTTATTTAAATAATTGGTATATTTTCTATTACCCAATTGAAATTGTACCTATTACTATGGAACCAGATAACTTATTCATAGCGATCCTTCTACAGCTTGAACAATTTAAATCAATTGAAGCTATATTTTGTAGCACTTGCAATTCGACTAATTATAAAATTTTATATTCTTATATAGTATTGTATTAAAAACTTGACAATTGTAATCAATAAGTGTAATATGTGGATCCAGTTCCTGTTACCTGGTTCGCTGATGTAATTTATATCTGTTTAATTTTTGGGACTAATAGGGCTATCTATGGTTACTTGTTATCGACGTTTTGATGACATGAGTGGTCTGTGTCTTCAGAAGTGCAGATTAATTAGGTACTGTAAGCTCTCGGACCCTAAGCAAATTCTGAAAATATCTACCATTCACGTTAGCGGAACGTCAAGAAGAGGGAACAATAGATTATGATCTATTTATCCAAAAAGCACAATACCATCGGATAATATGTCCACAATCGGGTCAAGAATGTACAATATATGGACATCCAAAATTAGTCCTATTAATATCCAAAAATGATCCATACTTGGACAATATATGTAATCCAAAAAGACGTCCATGAGTGGGACAAACGTATAGTCTAGTGGATATCCATAGGATGTTGGTGGACAAATTCTGGACATCCCATGGATACCCAGTATGTCCAGCTTTGGATAAACGATGGATATCCAGTGGACTGAAGTGTGCTATTTGGGACTACATCGCTTTTCCGAATGTACCTTTGTAAGTATCAAAGTTAGTGGAGGTCCCTAACTTCCTTTATATAATTATGCCAAGTTTAAAAGAAGGATCAAGTTTTTCGCTTATTTTTAAAAACATAAATATTTTACACTTTACATTGAAATATAGAATAATGACTTTTAATAAATTACAATTACTTTTGACATAATTGCAATACTAAAAGTATTTGCAATTACTATGAAAGTAATGTAATTATACTTTCACAGTAATTACAATTACTTCTGAGATCAGTGTCATACTAAAATTGATTTCATTTACTTGAAAGTAACTTAACAACTACCAATTACAATTTATCGCTGTTATTATAAAAGTATTTGAATTAAAGTAGTTCAACTACTAAAAAGTAATTAAACTAGTTTTCCAATTACTTTAATAAGCCGTTGCATTGTTCCCTATAAAAAATATTGTATCAAAAGTGGAATATATTGTAGATTCGGCAAATTAAAGCAAAAAATGAATTGAAAATTAAGAAACCTGTCTTATTCTAGAGAAAAAAATTCTATCAAATATTTTATAAATGCGAGTTAATTCGGGCCGTTTATCGTAGAACCCATTCACTTCTCCATTAATGATACTTACTTTATAGAATAAAACATGTTGCCATTATAACGTTTGCCAACAAATATTATGTCTAAGCTGAGCTTGTCCAGATCAATGTCATAAAAACAATGTACGAAAAACAGAAGTATTCCTTTGGAATAAAAAAACTCCTTATTTAGACAACTTTGGTTGAAGTCAATTAAAAATTCAGAATTGTGCAGCGTTTCTTTTTGGTGGTATTTTTTACAGTGCATATTTAGGTCGTAAGCTAAAAAAAAACACTTTTAATAAAAGTTGGATTAAGGGCGAGTCCCACGATAAGAAAAATTTGAGCGTAGTCGTCTTACGCACTTTTGTGTTAAAAATATCTCGTCCTCACGGGCCTATTCGTTACGCGGTCATAAGGGATATGGTTTTTTTTTGTCTTAACCTAACTTTTATCAGGATTTTTGATTATATTTTATCTAAAAATTAAAATGATGCAAAATAAAACCTTAATTGCGACAGTATTTTAATCTAGAAAAAAAGTTACACAATGTAAGCAGAATATTGATATATTCTTTATTAAAAAACCAGGAAAGTCATCGCTACTGGGTCCGGTCTGTATTTGAGGAAAACATTGGAGAAAGGCTTGGACATATTAACAATTTAATTCAAGAAATGTGTGAAAATGATCCTGATTTTTAAAAAATTTTTCCTGTTACTATTGGTGAATTTGAAAAGCTCTTCGCTGCTGTTGGGCCAATAATTAGGAAACACGATATGGAAATGTGTACAGCTATACTCTTATTACTAGGTTGGAAATAACATTATGATATTTAGCTGACGAAATCAGCATGTGAAAGCAACAGTGCGAATTCCGAGTCGGTAAACAGTGTTTCTGAAATTATTCAGGTTACTTGTGCGGTAATATGGGACTCTTTAAAAGAAGTTTTATTTCTAAAGTTTACCACTTCTACCTGGTAAAGAATTGCTAAAGAGTTCAAAGACGAGAATTTCAATATAACAATGTCATTTTAACAATCGTTTTAATAATTAACAATTGTCTGTAGTTTTTAGAAGAATACATTACATATGATACTAACTGGATTTCTGTTGTTAAATGTCCATCAATGTTAATTTTTACTTTTTAATTGTTTATAATAGGTTTATATAAAGTTTGCGAAGGGTAGGATTTCCAGACGACAGGAATTTTCCTGACATGTCTGAAATTTTAGCCCCCTGTTAGAGAAACAGGAAAAAACTGCAATTGTCAGTATTTATTATAAATATTAAAAAAATATTTATTAATCATTCTAGTAAGAAAAAATCAATAAATCAAACGTTAACAAAATGAGTGAATTGTTAATTTAGTATATTAATAAATTTAGTTTCACACTTTTTATTGCTTCATGTTTCTTTTGGCAGTTGCTGGTCTTTTATAACCATTTCATGACATTCTTCACATGATATGTTCTTTATGTTAAATTGTGTCTAGAGTAGAAACTTAACAAAATATATTGTTGTAAACCAACTATTACTACAAATTATTAATTATTAAATTACTATATATAAATATTTTTAAGTTACTCTTATGGATTAATCGATAATTATAGTCTAATATTTATTACTCTCTTAAGAATAAGTTATATCTTAAGTAAATTTATATTCTAATAGGCTCAAACAAAAGCATGTCTTAATCTCCGAAACTCTAAAACTTTACTTTTTACAGAGACCATTAGCTTTGTTCATCTTGTCATCGTCCCAAAAATACACACTTTTTCATTTCATCAATCATGTAAATAAATAGTTATAAGTTATACTTGACCTATGACTGTAAAATAATAATTTAGATACAAAAATTGAATATAACTAGGACATGAATATAGAGACGGGGGGAACTAAAATTAAAAAACTACAATAGTGACATTAAATTAGTAAGTAAGAAAAAAACTGTTGTTGTCTCATGATTTAGTGAACATTTAAATAAAACATTAAAAGTAATATTAGAAGATTTATTTGAATTCATCGAAACTAGTGATAAACCAGAAACAGAACCTGCAAAGTTATAACATTGGTGGAAGCGAAAAACAAAGCTTATAACAATATAGACAGCCTATTTCTCTCTTTAGTCCACTACGCTTCCATTATTGAAAACACTCGCTCGATATTCGCATTTGGTGCTTCGATTGCAAATATTTTGAAAATCTCACTGCCTTAACATACAACATTCAGATAAAATGTCTGGATATTTACTGAGAAGTCAGGGATATTGTCAGGAAATTTCATTATTTGATCTGGTAACCATAGCTAAGGGCATGTCTGTGGATTAGCATCTCGATATCAGAGATTGTCGTTGAATAGAAATTGTATTATATAAGGGTCTTTATTTCATAAGCTTTAATTTATATAACGAACAACTGTATTATTGCAATTGTTATAAAATTAATAAAAAAATGAACAAGAATTGTTTTTTTTTTTGAAGACCAAGCAGTAATGATCTTCGGCAACAAGCATTTTTAATAAATTAAAACAATTTAACACAGTTCATAAATATCCATTATCTCAAAATACACAAAATAAAAAAATATAGATAAAACAAAAAACTTATGAAAAAAAAAACATAGGTTATGTTCATACGAAATATTTTAAAATAAACAGTTTCCGCCATATTTAAAGCAATCTGCTGAAAAGTTAAACATTATTTTGCGTAACAACCTTGGAAAAGGAAGATTTAGGCGGGAAATCTTCGATCTTTGTCTTTTTTTTTAAAATGAACGAATCACAATGCTTGAAAATTGACATATGTCTTATTACGCTACGCTTATGTCCAGATTTTTCTTATCGTGTGGACCCACTCTAAGTTTGTCAATAGTCCAACAACTCCTAGAAACAAAGACACAGCGCTGATTAGTGACGTCACCCAACGGACAGGTTATTATTTACTATCTGTTAGATTTTTGTTTTTCATTTTTAAATTTATTCTGCGCGAAATTTTGTTTCAGCCTTTTGTCCTTGTATCTTGGGTTCGTTGAAATGTCCCGTTGCGTCCTAGTACATACAAGTTAAAATTGTGCAAATTTAAAAGGTATTTTTTAAATATCTTACCATTTCCTTTAAATTTTGAACACAAAAAACAATCATATATTCCTCCATGGCAATCACTTTCATGAATATCCATTTTCAAAAGTGGAAGTATTTCATTACAACCATCATATCTATTTACACATGGAAACATCATACCTTTTACTACTGAGAGATAAAGATTGGACTCTACCCCCAAGTCGTCATCTTGAAAGCACCTTCCTAAAATAAAAAATATGTTTGTGATTATTTGAAAGTTCTGAAGAGACATCATTTTTAAAAAGTGGTTAGTACGTCGATATACAGTGTGTTCTACGACGAACTGCCGCGATGGATTTCTACCCACACAGCACCTTATCTTATAGACGTCATTTTTATATCCAGATCCAGATGAACGTCTTAAGACATAAATAAGGCGTCTTATAGACGTTGTTTTAAAGACGTCCATAAGACGTCTATATACAACGTCTTTAAGATATCTTTTAAAAGTTTACATACTACATTTTAAATGAAAATTAAGACAGTTGTGAATAATTTAGTTGATAAAAACTAAAAAGCATTTCCTTCCCTATGGATTTTGTCGCAGTTGGGTAATAAGTTTGCAACGCCGCACAGAGCTCAACTGAATACAAGTTAAGATTAAAA
This sequence comes from Diaprepes abbreviatus, assembly GCA_034092305.1. NCBI lineage: Eukaryota > Metazoa > Arthropoda > Insecta > Coleoptera > Curculionidae > Diaprepes > Diaprepes abbreviatus. The sequence continues at coordinate 5,418,074 of JASJET010000211.1, read as the reverse complement.
TTTTTGATTAAACGACAAATTTTTAGTAGCCTCACTACGACCTTGGTTAATAAAACTTTGGCATGATCTTTTTTATCAATACTTTGGTGCTTCTTGTCACAGACTGTTTGATGTACCGATAACAATGACACACATAAATATGATGCCAGCGAAACTATAACTTTAAAAAAACCCGCCTTTTGTTTCTGTCAACTGTCTGTCATTTTTCAGTTTTGTATTTGTGTTTCGTCATGTCGTGAATCATATGTACTTAGGATAAACAGCACGGTTATTTATAGGTTGTGTTACAGGAAATTTATTATCCTATAAAATTAAAATCAGTTTGTTATTAGGATCTACAGAGACAACTGTACTGGCAAAAAGTCGGAAGAATCAAGAAATTTCAATCCAAACATGGCTGAAAAGGGCATCAGACCAGATTTGTTATTCGACTAAATAAAAATTCTTGTTTTTAAAACTATTTAAAGATTTGTGTACTTTTTATTTCAATAAACTTTTATTTTGTTGATAGTCTACCTTTTAGAGTTATTATATCAAAGGGATAAACTAAGGCTTAAATTTGGTAGGTTCACTTATAGTTCAAACAGTAGTGGTTCTGAAAATATTTACTCTTCTACCTCACTTCTTAAATTTCAAATTATAAAAAGTTTACATTATGCCTAAGTTATGTATTTTTTTGTATAAAGAGATTATGTTGAACATATTTTTTAAAGCAACTTGTAGTTATTTAAAATGGTAGTGTATATTTTGCTCTTGATTTTTTCTTAATTAAAGTTATTTCTTAGAATTTTGAATAATGACGGTTTGACTTTGTAAACAAGACAAACAAAAAAATTAAAGGGACCCTTTTTAATGTACATAAATTTAATGGTGGAATATGTTGTTTTAATGTTGGGAAGGGACGTCCATAAGACGTTGTAATCAAATGTCTTAAAGACGTTACCTTTTGTAACATAAGACGTCTATACAACGTCTTATGGACGTCATTCGACTTTAATGGACATCCATAAGACGTCCTGAATGTTGAGATCAAACGTTTTATAGACGTCTTTAAAACGTATTTGTGCTGTTTGGGTAGGAAAAATAGACTGAAAATTTTTTTAAATTCGGCAGTTTATGACTTCCTTTACGATGAGAGCAATTCAGTTAAAATATTTTCAAGATGGTAGCACTTCTGGTTATATCGGAAGTTGATGCTTCTTTTAAATTCCAAGATCTTGGGGGGGGGGGGGGGGGGGCGATCGTCTCCATCGCCCCCCCCATCAGAAAAATTACGAGTTGGCTCAAAGAGAGCAATCAATAACGTCCCTAATTTCATAGATTGGAATTTCTGTTTTACAACAGTCGTGACGTAACGTCCTGAAATCCGGTGATGCGCCCAAATAGAGCGCCGCCGATTTTTACTGGTTTTGTCGCTTCGGAACTCGATATTACCGAGTTTTAGCATGAATTCTGATATTATTTAGTATATTTAAGGAGCTGGGAGCAATATTAAACTTTTATTTAATATTTTTCTTACGAATAAAACGTATATTCACAACACTGTGTATACAGCATTCTCAAGATTATTTATGCATAACTTACCACATATTATTTGTCTGGTTGGATACACTTTGATAGGACCCACAGTCAAATATTTGTGACATCCCGAACATAGCTGTTTCTGCAGTATATCTTCTGGTATTATCATTTTCAAACTTTAAACATCAATGATACTTAGTAAAAATTCATTGCCCGACTAATTTTACGAGAATACGACAAAGAAAATGTTAAAAAAATGGTTCACAAAAAACTTAAACAAAAAAATTTATCGGATCATTTCATATCAGACTTACGTTCAATAATAGTTTGTTTTAATATTTTTTTTTTTAAATAAATTTTATCTTTATTATATTATCCGGAATGTGTATTTACAAGTATATCAAATTTAATTTAATATTATATAAATAAAGTTCAATTTTTAATTATATATTGTTTAATTGTATAATTAATTCTGATATTGTTGCTACTGGACAAATTATAACAGAAATTAGGAAAGTAGTTTTGATGTTTCACACGGTTTTTTTTTTCAATTTCCGTTTTTTTTAATTTTTTTTCTTCATTTCTTAATTTTCAAACATTTATACGGTATTAGATTATTTTAGAGTTCTTTCCTTAATTTAGATGCAAAATAATGAATATTCCGGAAGAACTGCTTCAAAAACTAACATGTTCAGTTTGTTTTAAGTATTTATCGGTGGGCCCTATCAAAGTCTATCCCAACAGACGAGTAAAATGTGGTCGTTGTGCCCAAGAGAACGATGGAGGCGCAGTGTCTTTACTTTACGAAACGATAGCCAAAAATCTTTTATTTCCTTGCATAAATCGGTTTGACGGTTGCAGAGATGTTTTAAATATTGCCGATACTAAAGATCATGAAACCATTTGTGAAGAAGTTGAGTATGATTGTCCTTTATGTAATAATTTTGGAGGAACTAGTTATGATTTGAATTTACATATACAATGTAACCATGAAGAAGATACACTGCAAGCTACAGAATTTATTATTAATCTACAAAAGGGTATGTATGAACATTTAGTGTACTTCATAATTTTAATTTACCCTCAAAATTTATATTTCCTGGGAAGTTAGGGTAATAAGGTAATTATTTCTATTAAGTGAAATCTAAGAAAATGACTATTTCTCTGGAAAACCTAAAAACATCATCATGTTTCACTTCACGAGGCACTTTTATTTCTGAAGAAAACACCATACTTTCCTATTTATTTTGGGTAAAAATTCGTAAAGCGCGAAAAGCACAGAAATTATGGTTTTCTGAAAAATTTTCGATACTTACCCCCTATTTCGAGGTGGTAGAATACGATTCTGGCCTTGATTTTTCACTATTTTTCCTCACTTTGAAAAAATTGAATACTTACCCCTATTTCGAGGTGGTAGAATACGATTCTGGCCTTGATTTTTCACTATTTTTCCTCACTTTGAAAAAATTGAATACTTACCCCTATTTCGAGGTGGTAGAATACGATTCTGGCCTTGATTTTTCCCTATTTTTCCTCACTTTCCCGGAAAACTCGATAAAAAATAGCGTCACTTCACAAAGCACTTTTATTTCAGTTAAAAACCGAATTTACGTATTTATTTTCAATGGTACTAGTTAAAATATATTGTACGTAATATATTTCAATTATATTTGCATAAATTTTAGCAAACTAATTTAGAAAAACTTGTATTTTCAGCAAAAAATGAAAAACACGTCTCGGAAACGTCATCAAGCGTCAGACTATCCAAACTGGCCCCCGAATCACGTAAAAAAGGCGCAACGTTGCCAGATGTATTTTTTTTTCATAATATAAATTATAAGATTTGTCTTCATCAGTCAACAACATAGTTTAATTTTTTTAATGTTCAAAACAGTTTCTGCGTAAAAATAATCTTAACCCCTCAAAAATTTTGGTTGGTTTTGGTTAGGGTAAGTTGGTTCAGGTTTAGCTTGATTTTGGTTAATTTGGAAAACAGAAACTAACCTGAACTAATCTAAATTAACCTAGATTTATACTTTCTTGATATAAACTTTAAAATTTATCCAATACAGTTAACAACATAGTTTAATGTTTGTAATGTATAAAAAAAAAGGGTAAAATTAACTTTAACAATCCAAAATTTTTGGTTAGTTCTGGTTAGTAGAGGTTTAGCTTGCTTTTTGTTAGTTTAAATACCTGAAATTAACCTAAATTGACCTAGATTTATTAATTAAAAAATACTTTCTGCCAACGGACATAAGCAATATGATCAATTCATATTATCTGCTTAAAACTACTGGTATTTGAAGGGAAACAGACAAAGCAACTATAATCCTTAAAACTTTAATATTTAGAGTAAAAATCGCACATCAACAGCAAAGACATAAGAGTAATTAATAGTACTTCAATAATCAAAGGAAAGGAAAAAGTGTTCTTGGGACCTCCTCTTTCCAATACAAATAGAAAGAGAAGAATATCTATGAATTTATAAGAAATCGTTTTTGCAATCTGGCAACATCTCCGACTTCAACAAGTACGCCATCTTGAGCGAATTATGCAATCTATTATTTGTTGATGGCGGCCGTTTTGTTTTGATTTGTTGTGATTTTTGTCGCGATAATTTTTCGGATTTTTTTAATAAAAAAAGTGAATATTTTTGAATTGTTGTATAATATAACAGCTTCTATCACTGTGGAATTTGTGGTTATAACAAAAGTTTAACGATTTAGTGAAAAAAATCGAACCTAAAGTGAATCACAATCTCTTTTACCAGCATTTTTGAAAATTGGACTCAGAAAGGACGTTTTTCAGGCATTAGGGAATGTTCCACTAGTTAAGGAATTATTAAAAATTAGCCACAGTGGTCTAGTTAGTGAAAAAGAACAATTTCGTAGAAATTTGGGAGACAATCCATCTGGCCCGGGGCCCTTTCTTAAGTCAATATTATCCAACCTTTCAAGAATATTTGAAATATTAAATTTAAAACAGAAAATGTTTAAATCAGCGAGGCCAGAGAACTCCTCCTCAAAACCGTTTAACTGATCATTTTGTTTTCCAGCATATACAGATGCAAAGTGATCTGCAAAAGTATTAACAATTTCAAATTCATTTGTTAAATGTATATTATTGTAGGTCATAACATGAGGAATACCACCTTGTTCCTTTTTACTGTTAATATATGACCAAAAATTTCTATAATCTCTATGTATTCCTGCTTCAACATCTCGAATATACTCCTTATAACATTTACTAGGGAGATCCTTACATTGAGTGCGCAATTCACAAAATTCACTGTAATCATCCATAGATTTAGTAGATTTATATTGTTTATGTAACTCCTTTTTCTTTATAATGCAATCTCTAAGTTCGGGAGAAAACCATTTTGGAACGTAAAAATTATTTCTAATGATTATTCTAGGAACATACATATTCAAACATTGATCCAAAAATATAGTAAAATCTTTCAACCGCTCAATTAGCATCACAATTTAAAATCTGATCTCAGTTGACATTAATCAAAAACTCTTTTTACATAATCACAGTTATTAAAATTAAAAACACTTTCTACTGAGTTATTAGGAATGAACATATCACAGAAAGAGTGCTCCAAAACCAAGGCAGGGTGGTGACTATCGCAGGGTAATAATATATCACAGGCACATTCAATTTTCACATCGGAATTGTTGCTAAAAACTAAATCTAAAAGTACCCCATTTGCATTGGTGATCTTATTAAGTTGATATAAATTACAATAAGCAACAGAAGCTGTCAGTTGGTCGCCAGCTGCATTGTTTCTTCGAGCTTTACAATTATATTCTACATTATCCGAAAAAAAAAAACAGTTTTGGTAGATTATAGTCCTCTAAAACATCGACAACATTTTCATCCTTGCAGGGACACAAAATGTTCCATTACACCACAATACACTCGTATTCAACAGGTGCACAGTTTGGAGGAAAGTACACCAGACCAAACAGAATGTTCTGATTATTAAGTGAGACCACTATCCACTGTTGATTTAAAGTTGTTCTTGATAGCGAAAAGCACACCTCCACCTCTACTCCTACCAGTCACCTCCAAATCCCGATCTTTTCTAAAGACAGTGTAATTGTTCAGCCCTAACTCTGCATTTATATAGTTTTCCATATATAGATCGAATTGGTTTTCGGTGGGACACCCTGTCTAATGTATTTTAACTAGTATCATTTAAAATAAATACAAAAGCTCCGTGTTTTCTCCAGAAATAAATGACATTGTGAAGTGAAGCGTGATTTTTTTGTGTTTTTCGTGAAGAAAAATTGTAGCAACTAAGGTCAGAATCGTTTTCTATGATCTCGAAATAGGGGGCATGTAAACAATTTTTTTCAGAAAAACGTTTTCCTAGATTTTACTTAATCAAAATAATAGGCATGATGACTGTAACGAAGAATCACTGAAGTTATGACTTGAAGTAATTATATAGGATAGACAGATTCAAAAAAACACGTTTATTTTTAGATTAGAAGTGAGATTATATTTATTTTAGTAAAAATAAAAACACAAAATATGGAAATCGGCCATGTTAGATCGAACGCCAATCAGAAACGCGTGACGTCACGCTTTCGTAAACATCACATCAGTCATAATTGTTTATCGCCTTTATCGTTCGAATTTGTCTTTATTTGCTTTCAAAAGTACAACGTCATGGAACAAGGATTTGTCGAGGCCAATAGCTCAAATTTACCAAGAGGTTAACTGGTGCACTGTTTTTTTCAGTCTAGACAGCTTTACTTCTGAATTTGTATAATATATATACTTGTACTGATTTATCAGCTGATTTTGGAAAAGTGGTAGGTGCTTCTAGATCTTCAATTGTGTGTAAAGCTAAAAAATAAAAATAATTACTTGTGAACAAACTGTAACTATTTACACATTATTATGTACTATAATTTTTGCAACAGACTATAATAATATTATAATAATAATAATAGGTACACTGATCCCTTTTATCAGAAATTGTCAACGGAAATGAGTGCTGCGGTGTTGGAGTATGATGGAAGCAATCCGTTAAGAAGACCGGCACTGCCAAAAATTAATTCATCCAAAAAACTGGGTGCCATGTTAGACATCATGAACAAGCGGATTTTACCAGCTTATGTTTCAGATGCCTACACTCTGGAGTCCTTACATATGACCATCTACTGTGCCGCGACTGCTATAGCTAGAGCTCTAGAAATTAAAGTTACAACAGAGCGTCGATCAGCAAGGACAGAACCCAACATACCACCATGGGAAAGACGACTAAACAAGAAAATAGAAAGTCTTCGAATAGATATAGGACAGCTGACGGAGTACATCAGGGGCACAAGAACTAGTCGACTGCAAAGGCGAGTTGAAGAAATCATGAGTCGTGTCCGATATCATTCGCAACAAGATCCAGCGAATGTCACTGCTCAGCAATGCCTTGACTCGCTGAAACAGAAGCTCTCTGTTACTGCAGGACGGCTAAAGAGGTACAAGACCAGCAATAATCGAAAACGAGACAATGCGCTCTTCCAACGATCAGAAAGGACTTTCTACCGTAAGCTAAACTCTCCACCTAATATAGCAGATAATAGATATCCCAATAGAGAGCAGGTAGAAGAGTTCTGGGGAAACCAACTTTCCACACCAGCCGATTGTAACATCGCAGCTGGCTGGATCAATGAAGAACACCAAATCTGTCAAGAATACAGCCAGATGCAGTTTGAGCCATTTACCACCGAGGAAATTTCAAGAATAATCAAGGAATCCCATAACTGGAAAGCTCCAGGTCTCGACGGGATCCAGAACTACTGGCTCAAAAAGTTCTGGTGTATGCACCGTCAGCTGGCTAATCTTATTAATGATGTTTTTCTTAACCCAGCAAAAATGCCATTGTTCTTGACCGAAGGTATTACGTACCTCCTACCAAAGGACCAACACAACACACAGGACCCAGCTAAGTATAGGCCAATCACCTGCCTACCCACACTGTATAAGGTGATCACCTCCTGCTTGACCCAACGCATCTATGCACATTGTGAGCAAAATAACATCATTGCAACTCAACAGAAAGGATGCACGAGGGGAGCAATGGGATGCAAGGAACAATTGATTGTTGACTCTGTCATATGTAACCAAGCCTGTACCAACCGAAGAAACCTCTTTGCTGCCTACGTGGATTATAAGAAGGCCTTCGACTCAGTACCACATGAGTGGCTCAAAACTATATTAAGAATGTACAGGGTCGACAATAATTTTGTTTCCTTTTTAGAACGCATCATGTCAACCTGGAGAACTAGGATCCAATTGCAAGTGCCATCCAGTGACACAATCGAAACTAACACCATTCCGATACGAAGAGGAATATTTCAAGGCGATTCACTTAGCCCATTGTGGTTCTGCCTTGCAATGAACCCATTATCAAGCCGTTTGAACTCCACCAGACACGGCTTTAGTGTTAGAAACAACAACGAAGAGATAGTCAGAGTGAATCATCTTCTATACATGGATGATCTTAAACTGATGGCTGCTACCAGAAGCCAGCTGGAACAAATGCTTAAAATTGTAGAGGAGTTCTCCGGGGATATCGGAATGCAATTTGGACTTGACAAGTGCCGTATTTTGAACATCGTTAAAGGGAAGATACAACCGGGGGCTTTTGAAATGCAGAACGGTGAAACTATAGCTGCAATGGAAGCAGACCAAATATACAAATATCTAGGTATGAAACAGGCTAAAAGAATTGATCATGGCACTATGAAGGCCGAATTGACAGCCGAATTTGTCAGGAGGGTAAGGCGGGTATTAAGAACTAATTTAAATAGTAGAAATTTGTTTAAGGCGCTCAACACGTATGCTTGCTCTGCGCTGAGCTACTCTTTTGGAATTGTAAAGTGGAGCAGGACGGACATCCAAAACCTGCAAAGAAAAATAAGGACACTCCTAACAAAAGCACAAAAACATCACCCTCGGAGTGCTATTGAACGTACAATGCTTCCAAGACACCAAGGAGGAAGAGGATTGGTGGATATTGGTAAGCAGCTCGACCAACAAATAATAAACTTACGTTCATATTTCCACAGGTTGGCGGACTCTTCCACACTACATCGAGCAATATGCGAGGCAGACGATTCAACACCGCTACAGTTAAGGGAACAAGATATTACTTCTCACCACCAAACAGACCAAGAGAAGTTAGAAACCTGGCTACGGAAGCCACTTCATGGACGGCATCCAAATGGGGTCAATCAGGACAATGTCGACAACTCAGCGTCGAACTACTGGTTGATTTCAGGACAGATGTTTCCGGAGACGGAAGGCTTCTTGTTAGCTATCCAAGACCAGGTTATTCCGACGAAGAACTATCGGAAGTTCATCATTAGAGATCCCTCAATAGAGAATGACCAGTGCAGATATGGCTGTCGAACATCGGAGACAGTCCAGCACATAACTGGAGGATGCCAAGCATTTGCCGCAACCGAATATAAGGAAAGACACGACTCAGCCGCTAAGATACTCCACCAAGAGTTAGCAGAAAAGTTAAACTTATTACAGGTAGGAAAAGTGCCTTATTACAAGTACAATCCAGAGCCTATTCTTGAGAACAACCAGTTCAAGTTATATTGGGACCGAACGGTTCTGACGGATCAAACAGTTGCTCATAATAGACCAGATATTATACTAATAGATAAAATTTCTAGGCGAACTACACTAATCGACATCGCTGTACCTAACAACAACAACCTAAGACCAAAATACAACGAGAAGATCGCCAAATACAGAGATCTGGAGGTGCAAATCCGAAGACAATGGGCAATGAACAGCGTCCAAACGATTCCCATAATACTCTCAACAACTGGAGTGATACCGAAGAACCTCCTGCAGAACATCAAGGGACTGGGTCTTAGTGAGCATCTGTATAAACCGATGCAGAAAGCAACTCTCCTAGCAACCGCGCGAACCGTCCGAAAGTTCATGGGAAATACAGCAGACCACGTCACCTAGGACCCGATAACATGGAAAGGGTTCCCACAGAGCTTCATACTTCTGGTACCTTTGTGTGCCTGGTATGAGTGAATATTCCCTGGAAGGAGTGCGAAGCCGTCTGGCTTGTAAATCAAAATAATAGGTAACACAAAGATTGTTTGAAATCATAACCATCTATAATGTTATGATTAAACGGGCTAACAGAAAAGATATACACTTGAATTCACTAAAACAGGTTGCCGGCATAAAAAAGCAATGGGTACGTACCTGAACTTTCTGATGAAGTGCCTGTGAGTTCTAAATGTTCTGTAGGTGGTTTTGTTTGTGCTACATCTTTGTCACTTTCTTCAATTAGACACCTTCTTTATTTTTTGAGAACATAGGGACGCTCAGCGGTGTCAGAAGTTTGTATGCTTCTGCCTAGTTAGCATTCAAATTTTGTGAGTATACACCTTGACTTTATGCGCACTTGTAAAACTGAACCTATTACATGGTACTGTATATAATTTTCCATATCGTTTGGTAACTGGAAAAGGAAAAAAACTTTTAATTAGGAACTTTAAAAATAATACAGTAATAAAGAAATGGAACCTAACCTCAAACGGGATCGACAGTGTTATTGACAAATATTTACCTTACATATATTTTGTTTGCGAGCTTCGCCACTTATTTATATAAAATAAATACTTACATCAAAATGATCTTCTTAGAAATAAATCAGTGAATTAACAGATACAGAAGCCGGGTCTCGCCTTGCAAGATTTAGCCACGTATTTCTGATATTTTTCTTCATTGGCACGTTAATAACCAACTTATTTGGAGATTCTATCGATGTATTATTACATGAAGGAACTACACACCATCGATACACATTAGGATTCATGATTATCGCACAAAATAATGGAAAATATGAATCAAAACAAGCAATAAGATACAACTTGTCAAGTGTTTACGAAAGGGTGACGTCACAGACGGACGCCATTACTATTCTAGCGTTTTGGTGCGAAATTTAAATTGTATTTTAAAAAGGTCAATTTTTCCTTCAAAACATACATTTTTTGCGGAAATAAGATTTATTTTATATAAAGTAGGTGCGTAAAAACATCGTGGAGTATTTTTCCAAAATCAGTCATCATGCCTATTATTCTTCAAAAAATTATGAATTTCAGTATGGTGTAGTTTCATTGAGTTTTTGAGCATAGTCCAAATAAAAAATTACATTTTTAGGGATTTATGAAAAAGACATGTTTTTTATTACAGGGAATCAAGAAAGACAGTTCTTCTGTCACAAGAACGGCCTACTGTTCTTTATAAGATTTAGATATGATGCTACTGAACAGCAGCTCTTTCTCAGCATAACATTTGTTGGAAAAAAGTACAAAGGAGATGTAATGCAGCAGTTTGTACTCCAAAGTGTTGACAATTTTGTCCAACATCAAACTTATTTTAAGTCATGTTTAAAATTAGGTGACACATTCGATACTCATGATTTTTTCTTTATAGATCTTTCTTCAATGAAATTTGAGGAAAATATAGTAGTTTGCAGATTTAATATTAACGAAGAGCCAGTTTTGACTTTGCAACCAAAGATGCCACTTTGGGAGCCAGAAGCTGAATCTGCAATACTTCGCTTCAGATTTTATAACACTCGAAAACTTCGAAGTTTTGGACAGTTGGTCTATCCAGGGTATTTTTTTGTGAAAAAAATACCTTGGACACTTATTATAGGAGGACTTCATTTGGAACGTCTCATTGTATTGTTGAAACAAAATGACTTACATAGAGAATGTTTTGTTGTAGGAAGTGCTCTAATCCTTGCCAGAACTTCTACAAGATTAAGTAGTACATTTAAAGGTAATATTACTGAAAAAGGTGGATGGTTTTGTAATTTGGGTTTTGACGTGAAACTTGAGGAACTTGTAAATCTAGAGAGTAGCTTTCTTGAAGATAGTCCTATACTTATTGAAGTGAAACTTCAAGTTGAAAATTTACATGACGAATATAAATGTATTTATTGTGAGTCCTGTAAAAAATGTAAAAACCACTTATGTGAGATATATCGATTATAGTACAAAAATGTGATATTTTAATTAAGTGTAACTTTCTACAGGGTTTTCAGTTCAAACTTCTTGGGAGTGGTAGCATAGAATAGATATATTAGGGTGAATATATGGATTTTCGGTGACCCCACAGAAAAAGTACTCTGTTTAATTTAGTATTCATTATTTTACTTGTTGACACTATTTTTGTATTTGTATTGATTAAGGCCAGAATATATTTAAATTTTTTAAAGTTTTATAGGATCCTGGGGGGAAAATGTGTTGTAAGATGAGTGACACTATAGGCAGAGTAATGACAAATTAAGATTGGGAAGCGGGAGGCCATTAATTAGTTAGTCTTCTCCTTTGTAAATAAGACCACTGTGTGTGTGTGCAAACTTATTTGAGTATGTGACCCACTAAAATAGTATGGTCGGACTTTTCCCCAATATTTTGTATTGTAGTTTTCGGAGAAGCCGACGTGAATCACAGCTTCTTTTTTAGTTAAAGTATATTTTAAACTTTTGATGGTTAGATATTGATGCACTATATTTGCTTCATGTTTCAGAACTTCATTACAATATCTTTCGGAGCACAGTTTAACGTTTTTTGATATATTTTCGTACCTTACGGTTCTTTTTTGTTTTCGGGTCTCAAATGTCCTTTGTATTACTTTGCCATGAAGAGTGTTCAATCAAAGCGGAATTGTGGCACTCTTGATTGACACATACTCCTAAAAAAACATTTTTATTGTATTGGTCGCAACATAAAAAATTAAACATTCCTGATAACTTGAAATATGTGTATGAACTTATTTTAGAGAAACCAAGATCAGCTCCATGTTTGCATGATTAATACATAAACAGGTTTCTCTGTGGAGGATGTTCGGGATTACAACCTAAATAGCTCGTAGGTGACAAAACATTGCGTAACAATGCGTAAATTTTTCATAGAATCCTGTAACAATGTCTTGTATTTAATTTTATCTCTTGTAATATTATCTTTTTTTACTTGGGCATAATTGACTATTGCAATCTTCTCAATGCCTAGTTTCCCTATTCGAACTCGTTTTATCGTTTCTAGTCTTCATTGTCGTATTTAACAAACTTTTTTCTGCTGTAGGTTTAATATTAATCTAAAACTATACTTCTTTACCATTTTCCCACTTATTTTTTTTTTTTAATAACTTCTCATTTTCAATTTTTTTCTTTCAGTTGACTTTGGAACACCTCACTAAATAATTTTTTTTTCATTTTTTTTTTATGTTTTCTTCACTATTATTCTTAATAAAATCGGCATTTTTTGAGTTTGGAGTCATTTTCTGTTTTTCTAAGCTTCTTTTGATACTCATGTACCTTTTCACCTAATTGTTTTATTTTATTTTTATATTTCGAAGCTACATTGTTTTGTGGAGGTGGTTTGTCCCATTTCTGTCATATCTAATACTAGTAACTTGTTCCTTTTCTTTATTTTTATAATACTTTTGCTTTTCTTTCTCTTTTAGTTCAGCATTTTTAACCGGATCATTTTAAATTCTGTGGTAGCGTAATCTTTCAGTTTGACGTTTCTTTCTAGTCCCTCCTCCATTCACCATGATACCGAAATATGTTTAATAGAAGCAAGTAACTGAAATAAACTAAATGAAGCGTTATAATAGTAAATGTTAACTAAATAAAATATTTGAAACTTCCTTGGCTGGTATGTATTTCCCCTGGCATAAACCGCCAGGGAAGTGACAAAATCACACATAACCAACAAAAACATCAGAGTTCTTCTTACTGAAATTAAACGGATTACATGGCTTCCACACACAATAAATACTTAATGTATAAATGTACAATTACATGACGATAAAATATAAAAACATACTCACCAGGGGAAATGTTGCAATTACTGGCACATACACACTATCTGACAGTGCACCGACCCTGACGCGATATTATTTGAATTATGCTCGACACCCTCAGCTTCACTCTATTCCACGCGCGTTGCTCAAGGTCAAGGACACATGTTTGCAATTTTTACGTCAAATTTTATTTTTTTAATTTCGCCATGTGACACTATTGTTGGGTGGCGTAAAAATACGTATTTTTTTTTATTAATAAATATTTTTACAATGCATTTTGGTAAAATCTGTTTTGATGTTTATTTAGTTATATGACTAAGTTTGGAAAAACATTATACTAATGAAACAAAAAAAAATGTATGTTGAAAATTCTGATACAAACTGATAATGGGGCAAGCCAGGGAAGTGTACATTTATTACTATTTTAACTTATTAAATACCTTGAATGAACAGTTTATCGTAAATTGACTATGTCGATTAAATAAAAGACGACGTTCTTAAGGGTAATGTAACAATTATAGAATTAGTTTTATATTAAATTTATCAGTGAGCCGTTGGAATTCAAATAGCATATATTCACCCATTAGCAACTTTTTAGTTTATGGTAGGGCCTTAGCCAGATTCTTCTTGCTACCATAGCCTTGCTTTTTGTAGCTAGGATAGGTTTTTTTATGTAGGGATTTGTTCTGTTTTTTGAGATCTGTTCGGCAGTGCTCTTGTTACGGCCCTGATTTCATGATTATACATGTTAGTAGATAGACTAAAACTTTGTAGTAGAACTGTGTTTTTCGTGAATTGATTCACTAAAAAGAATTGAACTTTCCGTTGCTACTAAGCAGATCCAAATAATATGAACACCCCATATATTGCATAATTTAGTTTTAAATTTGTTTTGAAAGGAAAGCCCCTGTTGAGGATATCTTCCTTTGCAACAAGGCTTTTCTTAGTATTTTTTACAATTGTGTTAGTTTTATTTACTTAAAGAAGGCTGATAGATTAATTATTAATAATGAACCCTTAATGCTGTCAACTTGTATTTTTATAATGTAATTGCTCCGTTAATAAAGAGACTAAAAACAAGTAGTGATGTTTTAATATTTATTTTCACATTAAAATAGCTTTCGCTTCTGCGAGAAATATGCAGTTTTTAGGCTCGCTTTGTCTTTTCCTGGTTCAGATTCAATTTGCTGGCGCTTCACCATTACTCAATCCCCTCTTGTGCACCCCCAGAATTCTTGAGGTCTTCACCCAAAACACTGCTCAAGAAAGACACCGTTGTGTCATCTGCAAAGAACGTATCTCTTGCCATTTATATATTTAATGATGAATCGTAAGACAAGTTCCATCAGTGAGCTCTGTCAAAAAAATATCGAAATTTTTCACTCTGAATCATCTCGGTTTGTTTATAATTACTTGAAGTGAAATCTAACAACATGTTAACTTAGTACCCAAACAGCACAAATACGTCCATAAAACGTTTGATCTCAACATTCAGGACGTCTTATGGATGTCCATTAAAGTCGAATGACGTCCATAAGACGTTGTATAGACGTCTTATGTTACAAAAGGTAACGTCTTTAAGACATTTGCCTACAACGTCTTATGGACGTCCCTTCCCAACATTAAAACAACATATTCCACCATTAAAATTATGTACATTAAAAAGGGTACCTTTTAATTTTTTTTCTTTGTCTTGTTTACAAAGTCAAACCGTGATTATTCAAAGGTCCAAGAAATAACTTTAATTAAGAAAAAATCGAGAGCAAAATATACACTACCATTTTATATAACTACAAGTTCCGCATAATCTCTTTATACAGAAAAATACATAACTTAAGCATAATGTAAACTTTTTCTAATTTGAAATTTAAGAAGTGAGGTAGAAAAGCAAATATTTTCAGAACTACTACTGTTCGAACTACAAGTGAACCTATCAAATTTAAGCTTTAGTTTATCCCTTCGATATAATAACTCTAAAAGGTAGACTATCAACAAAATAAAAGTTTATTGAAATAAAAAGTACACAAATCTTTAAATAGTTTTAAAAACAAGAATTTTTATTTAGTCGAATAAAAAATCTGGTCTGATGCCCTTTTCAGCCATGTTTGGTTTGAAATTTCCTCATTCTTCCGACTTTTTGCCAGTTCTGTTGTCTCTGTAGATCCTAAAAACAAACTGATTTTAATTTTATAGGATAAAGTTTATCATTTGTGGGAGTAAATTTTTTGATATTTTTGCGAATTTTTATAATTGTCCTCTACTATAGAATCGTGACTTATGCTATTTCAAGGTTAATATGTATAATGAAAGACGGAACTTATTCATAATAAGTCTCGCCAAGTTGGAATCGTAGAACTTTCTCTTTCCTGTTCGTACTAATCAACTGTACATGGTAATTTTACAAGCTCGCTTTACGAAGTCATAAATGCTCCCTACTCCCAGTTTTAAAATTTCTAAAACCTTAAACAAGATTACTCCTTGTAATTAACAAAACTCTATTTTCTATGTTCTTTAAATATAAACCAATTATCAGGAATAAAATAAATCTTACAAGTTTCATTAGTGGAGCACTCCATAAACAAACGTTTCGCCTTCCACTTCATTAGTAATATTTCTTGTAATATTTAGGACCGGGCCTGGATGAGCTGTCAAGCCTTTTTTGCACAGATAATATTTTTGAAGATTTCATTTCATACTTCTAATAACATAGTTACTAAAAAATATAAGCGGTAAAGCATTCGGGAATTTCCTGTAACACAACCTATAAATAACGTTACTGTTTTTCCTAAGTATATACATATGATTCTCGATCTTACCTTAAGTATTACATAAACACGAATAAAAAAGATTTTCAGAGGCACATAGATAAATCAACTATTTTTATAAAATTCTGTCATCAAATGCTAAATTTTCAGTCGGCACCCCAACAACATTAAAAATGAATAACGACATGACGAAACACAAATACATAACTGAAAAATGACAGAAACAAAAGGCGGGTTTTTGTTATAGTTTCGCTGGCATCATATTTATGTGTGTCATTGTTATCGGTACATCAAACAATCTGTGACAAAAACCACCAAAGTATTGATAAAAAAGATCATGCAAAAGTTCTATTAACCAAGGTCGTAGTGAGGCTACTAAAAATTTGTAGTTCAATCAAAAATTTTAACCTCAACTTGTATTCAGCTGAGCTCTGTGCGGCGTTGCAAACTTATTACCCAACTGCGACACAATCCATAGAGAAGGAAATGCTTTTTAGTTTTTATCAACTAAATTATTCACAACTGTTTTTATTTTCATATAAAATATAGTATGTCGACTTTTAAAAGATATCTTAAAGACGTTGTATATAGTCGTCTTATGGACGTCTTTAAAACAACGTCTATAAGACGCCTTATTTATGTCTTAAGACATTCAGACATAATCTGGATATAAAAATAACGTCCATAAGACGTCTAGTGCTGTGTGGGTATAAGCTGTTAGCATGATGGAAAATTTCATTTCGAAGTCGAATTATACCTATAAAAGCGTTGCAGGCACGTTCTAGACTATGTCATTATTTTATAATAAATTTGCAACATCTCTGGTTCTCATCATATTGAAATGAACCACCAAAAAATATGTGGTTCGTTGTTTCATAAATAGACAGGTATAATTTTCTGTTAAGAAAAAAAGTATTTACAGGCACTGGGACCAGTTAAAGTTACAACAAAGAGAGAAAACAAAAATTAAACTTCAGATCATGCAAAATGGTAAAATGGGGATGGTGTTTAGGGGTTTAAAGTGTATTTTTTTACGATTTTCGGCGAAACGTGACCTTTTATTTGAAAATATATCATACAAAAGTTGTAGATAATGAAAAAATCTAAAACTTTTGTATAAATCATTTTTCAATATAATTTTAAATTTTTCGAGAAAATGGCGGAAAACTGATTTTTTGTTTTATTGTTCTTATCTCGCGTGAAAATTACACAACATGAAATTTTCTAAAAATGTACCTTTTTTGCACTGAATAAGCCTGATTTCACTGAGATTTGAGAAGCAAGTATTTTCCGAGATATTCACATTTTTCAGAACAAAAACCCTTTTCTTTCCGGAAAACTTTATTGATATTTTTTGCAATTTCGATATTTTGCTTAGGCACATTTTAACCGTTGAAACGTCTACTTTCAAATGATTGGAGCAACTCGAACTACATCCATTTAGCGAATTAAATTTTCAAGATTCTTTGCAGTTTAACGTGTATTGTGCTATAAGAAATGACGGCGTTGTCGCCCTAGAATTCTACCAAGATAATCTGAATGGTAAGTTAGCCATTTTTGAAGACTCCCAGATACAAAATACGTTTTTTAACTTATAGGTGAGCTCTACTTCGACATCTTGTGAAGATAACTTGCCGCTGACTGATCATAGAAATCTATTTTATCAACATGTTGATGCGCCTCCACATAACAGTCATTTAGTTAACAATCAACAACCTCGCTCCCCTAACAGTACTCGATTTTTTTATTTGGGGGACAATTAAAAATAAAGTGTACAACACCGCATTAACCACTATGGAGGATTGCATGCTATGCTTCAGAATAGCATTTGAAGAACTTGATCCTCAATCAATAAGAGCCACCCATGAAGAGTTCCTGCTGAAGTGCGAAAAATGTTTAGAAGTTCAAGGGCGTCAATTTGAACACATACTTAAATAATTTTTGTAACTTTATTTTATTAACAACTGGTTTATTTCTATTTCTTTTAGCTTTTAGCATGAATGTCAAATGGCAAGAAATAGTGACAGTTCTGTAGGGTTCGATTGTTTTATTTTCGCCACGCCTCGCTGTCATGGCCAACTACTAATAACAAAACTTCCAAGCCGTATAGCATTTTTACAATTGAAAAATGTTGAATTGCCAATATTTTGAAACCTACAAATTTGTGAAATAGACAACTTAATACAAAGTTACCCTTATTTTTAATGCTTAATATGATAAAATTATAAAAATAGGTGCCTTCTATTTGAAAAAATTGATTTTTGACGATTTTTTTAAATATAATATTTATTTTTCTTTTTTGACCACTCTGTATTAATAATTTTCAAAATGTCATAAAAATACTACTAAAGGCGAGCTTTGTCTACAAGAAAACTAACCCAAATTAAATAATAAAGGCTTCCTTACAAGAAAACTTTATCGTTAAGTTTTGGTCCGCAAGCGTCATTTTTGACATAAAAATTTAAATATGTCCAAAACGATGAGATTTAAGTATAGAATATTATACTTGAAATATGTCTAGAATTTTACGTAGAAATCAAAAATGCAATAATATATAGGGTGTTTGTTTGAAGGTCATAGACAACTATGTTTCTTGCGAAGTAGTAGATATCTGTTGGACTTCCATTGTCTTTATTTTTTGTTGAATATCACGACGTTTCGGCTAGTAGTTGTCTCTAGCCGTTTTCAAGTGAAACTGAAAACGGCTAGAGACAACTACTAGCCGAAACGTCGTGATATTCAACAAAAAATAAAGACATGGAAGTCCAACAGATATCTACTACTTCGCAATATATAGGGTGTTCTTTTTAAAATAAGCAAGTTGACATCTACTTCCGGTATAACTGGTAGTGCCGCCATCTTGAAAATATTTTTCAGATTTTCCTAACTACAGTTTTCTCACAATCGATCAATAAAATTCCCGGAGAATCACTTGATACATACATATATATATATATATATATATATATATATATATATATATATATATATATATATATATATATATATATATAAATATCAGTAAAGTTTTCCGGAAAGAAAAGGGTGTTTTTTTTTCTGAAAAATGTGAATAATTCGGAAAATACTTGCTTTTCAGATTTCAGTGAAATCAGGCTTATTCAGTACAAAAAAAGGTACATTTTCAGAAAATTTCATGTTGTATAATTTTTACGTAAGATAAGAACAATAAAACAAAAAATCAGTTTTTCGCCATTTTCTCGAAAAATTTGAAATTATATTAAAAAATGATTTATACAAAAGTTTTAGATTTTTTCATTATCTACAACTTTTGTATAAAACATTTTCCGCTAGGAGGTTTCCTTTTACCGTAAATCGTAAAAAAAAAACCTTCAACCATCAAACAGCATCCCCAATTCACCAACTTACATGATCTGTAGTTTCATTTTTATATTCTCTCTTTGTTATAACCTTAATTAAAATTTCCGCCTAGTCCCGGCCTGTGTATGATTTTTTGTTCAGCTTTCGGAATCAGCTATTGTATCAACCTAAAGGAACAAAAAAATATTTGGAAATAATACGTATGGTTTATTACTTATAACCATAGAAACAATTTAATTGATTAATAACAAATTTCTCTGTCATCTGCTCGAAAAGCAGGTTGCATATGCGGATTCAGCCGCTATAAAACTCTTACTTGTTTGATCGATCCTCCACTTTGTTGCTACGAAACCTTCGGGTAGCTATTCTGGTTCTTCTTAGGAAGTGATCATTCTCTTGAGAGAATAGGGACAATCCCATCCTACGGTTATTCTCTCGATCGTGTATTACCGTATTCTCGTAGGATGTGATGGGAGATCGGAAACAAAATCTAGTAAGCTATGTTGCCAAGCGTCAATGGTGTATGTAACCCATAGACGTAGTAGAAATTAAATAAAATTACATTTTATTAATAATTAGTTTATTCTACGTCTATGTATGTAACCATATAAATTTTGCATTTAACCCTAAAAAAGAATGTGAATATGGACATAACCCTACTTACCAAGTAAATGTTCGAATTTAAAATGAATATAATAATTAATATTTTTAACCTATTTAATATTCTTAATGAGAGAAAAGAATTAGAAAGGGAGTTTTATAGAGAAAAAAATAAATATTTTAAAAAACAAATCGAAATATTTTAGTGGTAAAATAGCCGTTTTGCGTGAAATTAGTATCACCTACAAAGATGTGAAGGACATCATGCGAAATAAAATTAACTTTTTCTTTTCCTAAAACACAAATTTAGTTTATTTTCTACTGGGTTAGGAAAAGAAAGATTTCCCTTATTTTTGTAAAAATGCTATTTTTTATACTCCCCATAAATATCAGGGAATGAATATACAAAGTAAAAAAACAAAATGAAATGTGTAAAAATTTATTTCATCAATAAAATACATTCTGCATACTTAAAATATATATATTCCCATATTAAACAATTACATATTATCTATCTATCTTTTGAAAAACATCTAAATTTATTCTTCACGACACCACAACATCTTTCAACGGTACTCCATAATGAACATATATCTATTAAATCTTTCCTTTGGTGTTCCCAGTTGTGAAATATCTTCCAAAGGCTATGACCTTAAAAGAAATCCTGAAAAAATTAAACTTGGTTCAGTTTTCTTATTATATTTAAACATATTCTAAATTAATAACAAATTATCAGTTTACTGTACAATTAATTTACCCGAATCTCCAATGAGGAAAAATGAATCTGGGTTTCTTCTATAGATCATTTCCATATTGGAAATGTTAGATTCATTCCAAATATAAGAATCATGGGTACTACTAAGAAATTTAGCATTTATATTCATGATTTATAAAGTCTCATCGCAAATTCTAGGTCATCTGTTACTGATCTTGTAATTGCAACATGAGTGCTGTCAATGTACCCTAAAATACCAGGGAAATTATGTTTAGTATAAAACCTAAAACATTATAAAAATCTCGCATATTTCAAAATTATCTTACATATTACCTATTTAACATCAGTTTTAATTCTTTTTTAAAAAACAAATCACATTTAAATTTTAAGTTTACAAAATACATATTACTGCTATCTGTATATAATTTACAATTTAATAGTATACCCAATTGGACAAGCTCATAATTCATTTAAATTTTGTAGCAATTAGATCCACTCTGAAATAGCATCGTCTCAATTTAAAGCATCTGGGTTTTTCTTCTACAATACTCCAACTGACACTTGGGCAACTCATTCCAGAAATATATTTAACCCAGTTATTTTGTAGTAGCTGCTAGTCGCAAAAAATCCAAGAACCTACAAATATTTATATTTTAATAAAATTATATTAATATGGGTACCTAAATCTAAAAAGAAAAATTAATATTAGCTTAACATTCTCCAAATTTTTTAAGAGTAACTATGGCAGGTAATATATTACAAATATGTATAATCCAACCAAGTAAAAAAATCATTAATGACTTGTTACTCTTGCATATGCTAACTTTATAGTTACCAAATATTACCATGACTTCTGGCAAAGATGATGTTGCCTCCTTTCAAGCCCTGAGAATTCTATAAATTGGGTTATTTTTAGTACAAGATATCTTCTTCGATCTTTACCAAGCCAGTAAAATAAATTAAATAAAGTAGAGTCCGCCAAGTTCCACAAATATTTATATAATAGATACTTACCTAAACAGCTTCGTGAATTCTGAATCATTTAAATCTCCAAATCGACGCAACCGTGGTAGAAATCGACGATTATAATTTGCCATTTGCTTTTCCGCTAATCTGACATCCTCAGGTCCATCGTGATTCAAAATTACTTCCTCAAAACCCATTTTATATATATATATATATATATATATATATATATATATATATATATATATATATATATATATATATATATATATATTTGCGAGCAAAAATATTTTATATAATTTACAATATTTTCAAAACAATCATGAATTTTCTTGAACTTTTATAACCTAAAAATACCGCATAATGACGGGAATGACAGTATCGTTCTCTCAAAATCTCGCCGTTCTCTTGGTTCAGACTAGTAGAACAAGTTCTCTCAAGATTTGATGGATGTGACCATCGCTTAAAATCACGAGAATACGGTTTCATACTTTTTCGTGAGAACCACGCCCACTTTCCATCAAGATGATCATTCTCTCAAGAACGAGAATAGCTACCCTGGCGCCTAGACTATAATAATTAACCGAGTAATTCTCCGATTTCTTGTTGGTTGTCAGTACGTTTTATACCGCCATTTTATTAAATTCGAATTCAGCTCTTTTTATTTAATCTTTATTAATTTGAATTGCGATTTAAAAAACAAATGGAATACTAAAATTAACTGCCAGTAAAAATTCCACATTATATTAAAAGCATGATAATAGTATGTATAATTGTAAAAAATGTAGACTTTGGTTTTTATATGATCACACGGTATATGGCGCGACGCCAAATAACGACTAACGCGCACCGCGACGCGCGATCCTAATAACAGACGCCGACGCGAAAACCTAGCGCTAGCTCCGACTCATCGATGTATTTTCGTACATCTCGCCACGGCCCCGTCGAGTTTTCCGCTCAGTTTCGTTTTTCGCGAGCTCACGACGGCCTGGAAACGGCCTTTCGACCGATTATCGTCCGGAAAATAATCGGAGAAATCGAAATTTGGCCTATCAAGTGGTGATGTACGCTGTTGGTCGGTACAAATCGAGACACCCTTGGACATTTTCTTTAAAAGACATTTTTTCGTGATTCACTTGTTCGAGTTGGCCGTGAGTGATAGAAAAACAATCGACAGCTGACCGATCGGCACGGCTATCTTGACCTAAAATTAAAACGACCGATGAATTGACGTGTGCGTGCCAAAAAATTTGTAAAAACAATCGCTTGGAGTAAGTAAAGCTATATTTTATTCATTTTAATTCTGATTTTTGGGAATTAATTTGTATTACAAATTCTCTATGGTAACATGGCAAAGGGGCGGTGGGCTTGATAAATAGTTGATAAAACATTATGAAACCCTATTCACATAGCTCGAAGTATTTATATGACAATAGATACAGGGTCTTTCTTCCTACGAATATTTACAGCCAAGAAGGATAATGATAACTTTTAAAAGCAAAATGTTTAGTTTTATTAGATTGCTTAAAAATAACTGAATGTCAGAAATGTCATATTTTGCATGGCTTCGCTTTTTCTTGATGGGCCACCCCATATATCTTTCATTATTATAATATATTCTTTATATTTCAAAGTAAATCGTTCCGGAGATATTGATATTTAAAGAATGACAGTTTCCACACATTTGACAGATTGCTACTATAATCAAAAGACATGCATCGCTTGTCTGAGGAAAGAACGAGGATGCCGTGGTAACAAGTTGACCTCCACAATAGTTGAGGTCAACTTGTTATCACTTGCCACATGTCCTGAAAACCCAGTGGCGTATCTTACGGGATAAAATTTAATTGACAGAAATTCCCCAAAATTAAATATTAAAGATTTTTGTTTGATTAGTAAAATTATTATTTATCGAGTTCAAACTAATAAAAGTGTTGGCTAAAATGATAATAAAAATTTTGGAGGTATTGTTTACTATATTTTGAACAGTAAAAAGGATGGTGGCAAAATATATTCATTGTGTTTACTAACAGGTCGATTCATAATTTCAAAGATTAATAACACTAGTTAACAAATACAAAAAAGAATTGCAACTAATGTTATAAGGGCTGTCCGTGGGAGTTTAAAGCATCCTGATTACAAATTTAACAAATATAGAATTTGAGTTATAGAATGTATTAGTTATTTTTATTTAATACAAATATTTTTATATAATATTTATACATAAGTTCAAAACAATAAAAATATAAAATTTTTATAAAAAAAATTGAACCGACTTCTAAAAGTGCACTAAAAAGTGAAAAAAACTATAAATTTTATGAAATTGAAATTTTTTAAGTCGGCGCCAAATTAATACCTGGCAAAATGTGATTCGCATATTTGTAATTGCTTTCTGATTATAATTTGTATATATTAGTAGTTATTTATTTCATTTAGAAATAATTCGGCGCCGACTTCAAAAAGTTCAATATCATATAAAAATTTCTAGTTATTTTTCACTTTTTAGCGCACTTTTAGAAGTCGGTTCAATTTTTTTTTATAAAAATTTTATTTTTCGATCTTTGGTTTTCAATATGATATCCATAAATTATTTGAACTAAGTACTGATCGAGATTAGTGTACCTCGCAATGACTCCAAGGTGGTAAAAAAGTACCCGTTTTATCCAAAGTTGTAAATTACCCTAAAACATTCTGTGATTCTTAGAGTTCTCCACATACCAGTGAAGTTGTGTCAAACAAATATTTAGTCCGTCACAGTAAATCCACTATCTTAAATTTCAAATTAATTTTAGATTGGTAATATTGGTCCCAAAACCTTCCAATATCGATATTTAAAGAACTTGAGATGTAAATTCCTTAGCCCGATATATTTTTATACTGCATATTGAGTTTGTATACGCCTCAAGAACCCCGCAATATCAAGTTTAGACAAAATGTAAACTTTTTAGTCCATCATATTGTATCTTATCAACCTAATGGTTGTAAAAAATTAACTTCATATTCGTAATACACGACCCCGAAAACCCCCTAATACCAAACCTAAAAAATTCGAATAAGGTAAAATTTTCAACCCACCATATTGCATCCGCCATATTGAATGACAAAAAATAATTTTAACGTCTTAATCTAATCTAATATAAATCCAAACTCTTCAAAGCCCCATAGTACCAATTTTAGATGAAATCCGGAAATTTTAAATTTCTAGACCGTCATATTCCATCTAACATATTAGATTTTCTTAAAATAATTTTATATTCGCTACTTACATCTTCAAAAATCTCACCTTTGAACAAAGTCAAAAAATGTAAAATGTTTAGTCCGCTACATACTTTTAAATTCATAATTTACACTCTCAAGAATCTCAGTTTTGGAAAAAATCGAAAAATATGAACTTTTTAGGACGCCATATTGAATCGCCAGATTAAATTTTTCAAAAAATATTTTAAATTCGTAATTAACACTAACAAAAATCCCTCAATACTGATTTTAGACAAAATCGAGAGATGTAAAATCTTTAATCCGCCATCTTGGATCCGCCATATTTATTTTTTTTTAAATAATTTCAGATTCATAAAGTGCGAGCCCAAAAACTCGCCCGTATCAATTTTGAAAAAAATCGGACAAAATTAATTTTTTATCCGCCATATTGGATACGCCGTATTGAATTTTTGTAAAATAATTTCAGATTCGTTATGTGCGACCTCGAAAACTCCCCCATACCAATTTTGGAAAAAATCGGACAATATGATTTTTTCGTCCGCCATATTGAATTTTTTAAAAATAATTTTAGATTTGTTATGTGCGACCCCGAAAACTCTCCCGTATCAATTTTGGAGAAAATCGGACAAACCTGATTTTTTTTGTCCGCCATTTTGGATCCACCATATTGAATTTTTTAAAAATAATTTCAGATTTGTTATGTGGGACCCCGAAAACTCTCCCGTATCAATTTTGGAGAAAATCGGACAACCCTGATTTTTTGTCCGCCATTTTGGATCCGCCATTTTGAATTTTTAAAAAATATTTTGGATTTGTTATGTGCAACCCCGAAAACTCCCCCACATTAATTTTGGAGAAAATCAGACATAATTAAATTTTTTTGTCCGCCATATTGGATACGCCATATTGAATTTTTTAAAAACGATTGCAGATTCATCGTATACGACCCCAAAGATTCCCCCACACTACTTTTGGAAAAATTCGGAAAAAATTAATTTTTTTGGTCGCCATATCGTCAGCGCCATCTTGGATTTTACTGCATCAATTTTGTCTAAAAAAATATGGGACCGCCGCAGCAACTTCCTGAATATAACGTAAAAAATTTCATTCAAATCGGTCCCGCTGTTCCAGAGTAATCGGTGTACATACATAAAAAAAATACGTTGTCGACGAATTGAGAACCTCCTTCTTTTAGAAGTCGGTTAAAAATGTTCATCTTCTCGGTCGTTCTGTTCGTCTGTTACAAAAGCATATTTTCTATTTATTATCGCAAAAATCCCATAAGTCGAGGAAAAAAAAATAAATTCGCCTAAATAAAAAATAGACATTAAAAACCATTTTTTGCAAATCAAGGCTATTTCATGTATGTATTAAATAATCCAGTTAGAAAAAGAAAAATTTTTACCTATGCGAAGTGGGAAAGTTTTTTTAAATGTCTGAAAATTCAAATATTTTGACATATGGGATCTTTGCAAAAAACGCCTCAATTTTAATAGTTTTCCCAATGTAATAAAGCGGGTCGTGAGGCAAGCAAAGTCACGAAAATTTACCCCTTTTACTTAAAGGTCCCGCCAAAACTGGCGCAACGATAAGATTATAAAATCTGTTAAACTTATTTCATCTTCATGAATTTTTTTTTCAGATTAAATTAAAAAGATTAAAAATGACTGAAAGACTGCGCGCGCATCCCTATGCCTCCTACCACCAAGGGGAACCAAGGAGGGGTTCTCAAAGCTACGACGGAGGGCTGGGCACCAAAAAAACTATGCTAGTACTAGTGATTGTTGTGGGATGCTTCGCTGTGCTGTGGCCTAAGCTGTTCTATCCCATGCTGGTAAATAATGCTCAGAATCAGATGAAACCCGGACCTGTTGATAAAACTACAGGTAAGATGATAGTTAATGTTTTTCAAAACTATATTCAGCGCCAAAATGAAACTAATTTAAAAAATTGCAAAAAAAAATTTTTCTTTAGTTTTGACGATATTTCTTTATGAAATTTTGCTGTATTCTAAGAAAATGGTATTTCAAGGTCATTTCAAATTTTCAAATGACATTTTATGTGAGTAGCACATACGGTTTAACAGATCGTTTTAACAATCTTGTAGTTATTTGTAATGCAGAAACTAATGCTGGAAAACGAAAAAATAATAATAAAACAGTAATTAAAAATGAAGTTTTCGTGGAGACTCTATTTACTGGGTGGCCAAATAAAAGAGAACAAATTAAAACGAATCCGTAATAATTTTAAACAAACAGGCTTTGGAACACAAAAGTGATGTCTTTCAATGATTTGATACGTCAGAATAATATTGCGCGGGAAGGTTTTGTCGTGTTTATTTGAGTTTCTTTTTTAAACCGCTCATTTCTTTAAATATACATTTTCTTTAAGTAACACCCTTAGAACATGATGTGAAACGAAAACTGATGTCACGGGAAAAATCCAGCAGGTTCTCAAAATTCTAAGAACTTCGAAAAATATAAGTGGACTATATTTTTGCGCTGATAAAGAATATAATTTCAGTCAAATATGTTAAAATCGACGGCGAAGGTATAACAATCTCGAAAAATGAAAATGGTCTATTTAATGGCTGCTGTTCTTGGAAATTGTGGTTTCAGTTCTGGAGATGAGTTTCTTGGTTTTACTGCACTATTATATAAGTTTAAGAATTGTTAGCGCTTATAGTCTATTCAAGAACTAGAGCGAGTAATACATCATTTTAGACCCTTTTTTTCTTTGCAAACTACCTGTGTT
The DNA here is from genome assembly GCA_034092305.1 of Diaprepes abbreviatus. Taxonomy (NCBI): domain Eukaryota; kingdom Metazoa; phylum Arthropoda; class Insecta; order Coleoptera; family Curculionidae; genus Diaprepes; species Diaprepes abbreviatus. The sequence goes on along the minus strand of JASJET010000211.1, from coordinate 5,390,321 downwards.
ATTTAGTCTGGCGTCTTTGGCAAAATCTGTTAGATATATATATTTAATTTACTTTATTATATGGAAATCCGATAGCTCAAAAAAAAAAATAAATAAATGAAGCAAATGTGTTAATTTTACATGCTGAAGAAAAAGATATAAATACAATAATAAAATAATAAAAAATTTTGGCTAATTGGACTTAAATATACCGGGTGTCAACGAATCTATTAGACAAGTCATAATTTCTAGAGTATTATGTGTATCAAAATGAGAATTGGTACAGGTAAATGTTATGTGAAGAGGAGAGTTTTCGCATATTTTCCACTTTCCGGTCACTTCCGGTTTCACCGGAAATGGCCCCGGTTTTGAATTCTTAAATAGAACACCCTGTATATTTTAACATCTTTGAATTTCTGAAACAATTCTAGATCAGAATGTGACATTTTAAAAACTTTTTACGTCTACTTCATTTTTTTAGAGCCACTTTTAAAATTGCATCTAGGTGGCCATGATCGGACGCAAACTAATCTAAGGGCCTTAGGTGATGTCAAAAAAATATAATCGCAAAGTTTTAGTGGCTAGTATGAAAGACAGGAATTGGATTAAAAATTTAACAAAATTAACAAAAAACTAACAAAATAAACTAATAACTTAGACGACGCGATTAAAATATTTGAAAGTACAGTAGTTGAATTTGTTAAAAAGTTTAGTGTAGTAAAGGTTCAAAGTGCATTCCTTCTTTTTCACGACACATTTCAGCTCGTTCAGTTGTTTCTCTCAACACATTTTGTAGCATTTGGGGCGTTATACTTCTAAATGCCCGTAAAATTCTTTCTTCCAATATTTCAAGAGTTGCTGGGGCTGCTCCATAGTAAACTCTTTCTTTAACATATCCCCAGACAAAGAAATCGAGCACAGTAAGATCCGGTGAGCGGGCTGGCCACCGTACCGGACCATTGGTTGCAATAATTCGATTATTAAAATGCTCTATTAAATAATTAAGAACTTCTCTAGTATTGTGAGGCGGTGCTCCATCTTGTTGAAAGTAAATTCGCCGTAAAACTGCTAAAGGTATATCATTGAGATGATTTTCGATTTCATTTTGAAGAAAACCTAAGTATCTAACCCCTGTTAACTGACCTTGAAACAATATTGGCCCAATTATTCTGTTTCCAACGATACCAGCCCAGACATTGACGCTAAATCTTTCTTGAAAATTGCCCTCTCTCATTTCATGTTGATTTTGTTGGGCCCAGTACCGAGTATTTTGCTTATTGAACATACCATTATTTGTAAATCGAGATTCGTCGGAAAATAGAATAAAATCGATAAAATTTGGATTAACTCTATGATTTTGAAGCAGCCAATCACAAAATACTACCCGTCTATCGCCATCCTCAGTATACAAATGTTGATGTAACTGATATTTAAATGCTCGATATCCATGCTTTTTCAGTATTTTTCTTGCTTATTCATAACTTATCTGCAGTTCTTGACTAATTTGTCTTAACGAAACTGTTTTATCAACCTCAACCATAGCAAGTACGTTAATCTCAGTCTCTTCATTTATGATAAACCTCTGTTCCGCCTCTTGATTTCCTATTTGCCTAAAACGAGTCTCGACATACGGAAAATACTGATGGGCTGGATGTTGCCGATTCGGATATCTATGAGCATACAACTCGGCAGCATTCCTTGAATTTCTATGACACTCTCCAAATATTAATAACATATCCACTTTTTCACTTTGAGTATACATTATTTTAACGAAAATTTAAACTAAACTTAACGAAAATTAAGAAACTTTTACGTCTGTTCTTAGAGCGTATGTCACTGTCATTATCTACTTAAATGAGTGCTTTGTTTTCCAAAGAAGACTTGATAAAAACAGTTGCAAATTATTATGCATCATGGCTGTCCATGGCGCACTTGTCATAAGTAAATAAATTATCCAGTATTTTGCTTAATAATATTTAATTTCTGTTCTTATGTCTAATCCATTCGCAAATAAATTAGTACCGTTAGATTCGTCAAAGAATGCTTTTTTCGAAAAGTAGTTGTCAAAAAGGGGTCGCCATTTGAAAATTAATAGTTAGAAATGAAAACGTAATTTTGTCAACTTGTCTTATTCCTGTCTTTTATACTAGTAACTAAAACTTTGCGATTGTATTTTTTTGACATCACCTAAGGCCCTTAAATTAGTTTGCGTCCGATCATTGCCACCTAGATGCAATTTTAAAAGTGGCTCTAAAAAAATGAAGTAGACGTAAAAAGTTTTTAAAATGTCACATTCTGATCTAGAATTGTCTCAGAAATCCAAAAATGTTAAAATATACAGGGTTTTCTATTTAAAAATTCAAAACCGGGGCCATTTCCGGTGAAACCGGAAGTGACCGTAAAGCGGAAAATATGCGAAAACTCTCCTCTTCACATAACATTTACCTGTACCAATTCTCATTTTGATACACATAATACTCTAGAAATTATGACTTGTCTAATAGATTCGTTGACACCCGGTATAAAAAATTAAAAAGCGAGACACGCTAAAATAAAATTATATAAAAAAATTATAAACAACATTAACACAATAAAATGCAACAAAAACAAAAATTTAAATAATAAATTGTGTTTACACTGGTAAACATTACGTATTTAATTCGTAATCAAAGTCAGCGGAGTTATCTTCGCTCAAATTAACTATAATTGGATTCGCTATCTCACCGATCATGTCTACGATGATTAAAACCGAAGATATCGTCAAAAAACTAAAAAAGGCGTTCTAATTTTTTTTGAGGTTATGGGACGATTAAAGTGGCTGAATATTTTTTTGTATGGGTACTTTTTGATGTAGAACAACCGAGTATTTTTTATTTTTTTATTACCGAGGGGCAGTTTCGACCCTCTTAATCGTCTAGACCCTTTATTAATTGTCTAATAATGGTATATTGAAAGTAAAATTCAGTACTTTCCATAATATGAGCAAAAAACCAAAAATTCACCCTTTTTACCGTTTTTATTATTTAAAAAAAAATCCAGTGCTCAGTTGGTGTTGAGTTTTGTGTTTTAGTCATTTTTATTGTTAATTTTTTTTACAGGAAAAAATCTCTATTGATTGGTCTAATTATAATGATTCACGTGGTATATACAGGGTGTCCAAGATAAGGATCCTAAGCATGGGGATCTCGGAAACAGTTGGAGATACGAGGTCGGTTAAATTAGAGAAAAGTTGCGCAATTTAGTGCTAAATTAAATGCAGTTAAAAAGATTTAAAAATTTCAAACACTTCTGGAGATTTCCGGAAAAAAACGAAATTTGGCAAAATCGTTTTTAATTTTTGCAGGCTTTATTTAAAGAGATATCAGAAAATAAAAGGTAGATTCTCATTGCCACTTTTTATTTTTTATAATATGGTCTAAACAAAATTTAAATCCGACGTTTCGTTTCTGAGATACCATCATGAACTTTCATTTTTTATATGGAACAAAAAAAAGTATCCCATGTATTTGATAGTATTTTTTATTACAAATTCAACGATGTATCACCCTTGCATATCGAATACGTAGTTCAAGTACTTTCCATAAGAGCTCCATGAGAGCGAGAGAGAAAGGTATATCAGTTTTATAAAAGCCAATGAACTACACACTTGATATGCAAGTGTGATACACCGTTGAATTTGTAATAAAAAATGCTATCAAATACATGGGATACTTTTTTTTGTTCCATATAAAAAATGAAAGTTCATGATGGTATCTCAGAAACGAAACGTCGGATTTAAATTTTGTTTAGACCAAATTATAAAAAATAAAAAGTGGCAAGAAGAATCTACCTTTTATTTTTTGATATCTCTTTAAATAAAGCCTACAAAAATTAAAAACGATTTTGCCAAAATTCGTTTTTTTCCGGAAATCTCCGGAAGTATTTTGAATTTTTAAAATTTTTAAATTGCGTTTAATTTAGCACTAAATTGCGCAACTTTTCTCTAATTTAACCGACCTCGTATCTCCAACTGTTTCCGAGATCCCCATGGTTAGGATCCTTATCTTGGACACCCTGTATATATAGTTTTAGTTTGGTTTATAAGTGATATTTAAAATGGCTGGCATCATCTACAACAGTCAACCATGTTTCCAAAAAACTATTAAACATGGTTCCAGCAAGATAGTGCCACTTCACACGCTACGAGAGCGTCATTAAATTCCCTACAAGGATTGTAGATTTCTAATCGAGGCGACACGGTCGTCAAGATCGCCAGAACTAACAACTTGCGATTTTTATTTATTTAAAAAATGCATTAATAATCTAAATATTGCTATACAGATTGTTTTAACAAAATATGTAGAAAAACAATAAGCATTTTAAAATGTTTATTTTTATGTACAAGATAATTATAAAAAATTACGATTTTCGACAACAGCTTAGTAAAAACGCCCTCTAGCGATAAAATTCGTAACTCAATAATATTTTTCGCTTGTTTTTTGATTATATTCATTAATCAATTTTGTATCTAAAGTCATGCATAGCACGTAACTATTTTCTGCAGGTTGCTGCGATGTTATCTCCGAATTGGACCTGGACACCATAAAAATAATGTCGGAATTGTGCAGCACCATTATAGACCAAACGGGAATAACGCCTCCCAGTCCCAAAGAAATTGTCACTCAATGCAGGCAAGCCGTTTTAGAAACGTGCGGAATCGATATATCTGCTGCTTTACAAGATAGAATTTCTTTGGGCCACTCTGTAAAACAAATCTTGGAGGAAGTGAGGTCTTTGAACGGGTCGCTTTGCTTGAAGTACAATTTCGGGCTGTCGCCTTGGAGATTGGGGGTGCCCCATAGAGTTAATATCAATTTGGACCCGATCAGTAGTAAGATAATGAGTGAATTGAGGTGTGGTTGATCTAACATTGACCTAATACTAACTTTGGTGTTAATTGAAATTAAAACTCTAACAATAATAAATAATTATATAATTAATAACACTGTTTGTATTTTGGAAGGTTTTTTTAGTATTAATGCTAGGAAAAAGTCCCACAAAAATAATCGCAAATATTCTGGAATTCATTCCATGCATTTTTCCATTATTATATAGGATGATTATCCGGGAATTTTATCGATCGATTGTGGGAAAACTATAATTAGGAAGAATCTGAAAAGTTTAACAGTGTACTAACGTGCATGGGGGACAGCCGGCTAAAATATTTTCAAGATGGCGGCACTTCCGATTATACCGGAAGTAGATGTCAACTTGTTTATTTTAAATGGAACACCCTATATTTTTTTTATTTTATTTTATTTATTTATTTATCTTCTTGTACGACAATAACAAATTGTATAGGAATAGTCACAATTATAAAATCTTACAAAATAAACTAAAATAACCAAACTAATTAACAAACAAATCAAAAGAAATAACAAAATACAATATGAACACATGTGTTACAGAAGACATGTAGAACAAACTAGCACACTACATCTCGCAGTGAATACACACTTGTACAGGGTGAGTCAACGATTGGATGAAGTAGGTTTGTGCCTTTTCGGTGAAATTAACAAAGAAACTATATTTATTGTTTGATACAGTTTATTTTTACGCAGATTTTAAAAATATTTAGGACTCTACAGGGTGAGCCTAAAAACTAGGACAGCATAAAGTTGTATTTTTTTAAATAGAACACCCTATATACGAATCGTATTTTCGATTTATCTTATAATTTTAAATCTTTTTTATTAAGGGTTTACTATAACAAAACTTTATAGTTTCTGAGATAATTAAGTTTAAAGAAAAAAAGTCACATTTTCAAGCATCAATTCAATCCTAAATAACGTTTTCAATTTTGTGACAAATATATTCAAATTTGGAATTTAGCAAGGCCAAGGACAAGTTAACATAATTTTTACCTAATATTTGCAATAAAAGCTACAGGGTGTTGAACACATCGGCTCAAATTTGAACAAGTTTAAAAGAATCTTTTTTTTTTAAATGGTACACCTTGTATATTTTCATGTTATTTAATAGAGTAATAAAAATCCTAAAAGTTTTGTTCAATATATCCTATACCTATTTATAATAGTTTTTGAGATATTTCAATTTTTCTTATTTTCCATACTTTTTTACAGAAATAGTCTTCATTATCATAGTAGCCATGGCAAAAACAATGTAAAAGAACATTTTTCTGTGTGTCAAATTTATAACCGCAATCGCTTCTTTTGGTTTTTATGTAGTGTAGTTTGGTTTTTTTTGCATTCATCTTATATTGTAAAATGAATTTTCCAAAGAATGAGTTAATAGATATGATTTATACAATAGGACAGGCTCAAAAAAATTTCCTTCTTGCTCAAAGAATTTACAAAATGAAGTATCGTGATCGACGCCAGCCTAATACCCATACTTTTCAAAACTTAATGCAAAGATTTGATTCTTCTGGTACTGTTGATTATCCAAAACGTAAAGTGGTCAACAAACCAGTAACTAATGAAGAAAAAGAACTACAAGTATTGTTAAATGTTCAGGAAAATCCTTATATTGGTAGCCGTCAGTTAGCAGCATTATGTGAAACATCACAATCCACCGCTAATCGTACTACCAAGAAATATAGGTATCATCTATATCACATGGAATTACACCAAGAATTGCATGGACAGGATTTTAAAAGTCGTGTAAACTTTTGTCGTACAATAAATGCGGAGATTCAATTAAATCCAAATTTATTATGCAAGGTAATGTTTAGTGATGAAGCTACTTTTAAAAGTAACGGTGCCGTAAATAGACGCAACACGCATTATTATGCCACAGAAAACCCATTTTGGATTAGAGAGGTGCAACATCAAAACCACTGGTCATTAAATGTTTGGTGTGGTATTCATCATAATCGAATTATTGGACCCCACTTTTTTAATGAACCACTAAATGGCCATAGTTACCTGAACTTTCTACAAGAAGAACTACCCCAACTGCTTCAAGGTCTCGATAGGGATGAGCTCGACAGTATGTGGTTCCAGCACGATGGTGCGCCTCCGCATTACCATCGTGAAGTTCGTGCGTTTTTGGACCAACGATATCCGCAAAAATGGATTGGACGTGGGGGTTTCATTGAGTGGCCACCAAGGTCTTGCGACATCACCCCATTAGATTTCTTCTTATGGGGTTATATTAAAAATAAGGTATTAATAGGTAATTTTTTTGTTTCAATTTAGTATAAAAGTAAATATGTATTTGCCTTGTCGTTATTGTTGTGTTAATTTTTTCACATTATGTTTAATTAAACTATTGCCGTTGTAATATAACGAATAATGTATTTCATCATATTTAACCACATTCTGTTTGTTTCTGTAGTTTCTTTTTATTATTTTACATGGCTACTATGATAATGAAGACCATTTCTATAAAAAAGTATGGAAAATAAGAAAAACTGAAATATCTCAAAAACTATTATAAATAGGTATAGGATATATTGAACAAAACTTTTAGGGTTTTTATTATTCTATTAAATAACATGAAAATATACAGGGTGTACCATTTAACAAAAAAGATATTTATTCATTTAAACTTGTTCAAATTTGAGCCGATGTGTTCAACACCCTGTAGCTTTTATTGCAAATATTAGGTAAAAATTATGTTAACTTGTCCTTGGCCTTGCTAAATTCCAAATTTGAATATATTTGTCACAAAATTGAAAACGTTATTTAGGATTGAATTGATGCTTGAAAATGTTACTTTTTTTCTTAAAACTTAATTATCTCAGAAACTATAAAGTTTTGTTATAGTAAACCCTTAATAAAAAAGATTTAAAATTATAAGCTAAATCGAAAATACGATTCCTATATAGGGTGTTTGTTCTATTTAAAAAAATACAACTTTATGCTGTTGTCCTAGTTTTTTGGCTCACCCTGTAGAGTCCTAAATATTTTTAAAATCTGCGTAAAAATAAACTGTATCAAACAATAAATATAGTTTCTTTGTTAATTTCACCGAAAAGGCACAAACCTACTTCATCCAATCGTTGACTCACCCTGTACAAAGAACGATAAAATATTTTTAAAATATTCTTAATTTAATTAACTTTTAAAAGGCACTGATTTTCTACGAAGAGTAGAGTTCTGTCAATTTATTTTTCTTCGGTCACAAGAAAATGCTGGTTTTTTGGATAGTATTATTTGTTCGGACGAAGCCAAATTCACAAAAAATGGATTATTTGATCAACGCAATTCCCACTATTGGAGAGACTCAAATGTACATCCATGTTCAAGAGTCTTGACAGTTTCACGTGTATTGTGCTATAAGAAATTACGGCGTCGTCGCCCTAGAATTCTACCAAGATAATCTGAATGGTAAGTTAGCTATTTTTGAAGACTTTTAGATACAAAATACGTTTTTTAATCTATAGGTGAACGCTACTTTGACATCTTGAGAAATTTGGAAGTGAACTATTTAGATAACTTGCCGCTGGCTGATCTTAGAGATCTATTTTATCGCCCCATCATGCGCCTCCACATAATAGTTATTTAATTAACGATCATCTGCAAAACTTGTTTTATGATTAATGGATAATCAAGAATGGACCACATCTTTGGCCACCTCGCTTCCCCGATCTAATAGTACTTGATTAGTGTTGGTTTCCGTTTCTTCGGATATCGGATCACGAATGTATCGCATGTTCTTGAAATAACTCGTTCACATTCTCCATAAATAATAAATAAGTTTAATCTTCGTGCGTATAATTTAATCGCCCCGGCATGATTATAATTAATGAATGTCAAATGGCAACAAACAGTGACAATTCTGTAGGGTTCGATTGTTTTATTTTCGCCCCGCCTCGCCGTCATGGCCAACTAATAACAAAACTTAAAAGCCGTAAAGCATTGTTACAATAGAAAAATGCCGAATTGACAATATTTTGGAAACTACAAAATTTTGAAATAGACAATCTTATACAAAGTTACCCTTATTTTTAATGCTTAATATGATAAAATTATAAAAATAGGTCCTTTGTATTTGAAAAAATTGACTTTTGACGATTTTTTAAATATAATTTTTATTCTTCTTTTTTGGCCACTTTTTACTAATAATTTTCAAAATATCATAAAGAGACTACTACAGTCGATCTTCGTCTACAAGAAAACTAACCCAAATTAAATAATAAAGACTTTCTTATAGGAAAAATTTATAGTTAAGTTTTGGTCCGCAAACGTAATTTTTGACATAAAAATTTAAATATGTCCAAAACGGTGAGACTTAAGTATAGAATATTATACATGAAATATGTCTAAAATTTTACGTAGAAATCAAAAATGCAATAAAATATAGGGTGATCCATTTAAAATAAGCAAGTTGACATCTACTTCCGGTATAACCGGAAGTGCCGCCATCTTGAAAATATTTTAGCCAGCTGTTCTCCATGCATGTTAGTACACTGTCAAATTTTCAGATTATTCCTAATTATAGTTTTCCCACAATCGATCGATGAAGTTCCCGGAAGATCTCCCTGTATACAGTGATAGGTTATGTGTACTAGGTGACCGCCAGTAATACTAAACGAGGCTTGAACACAAAATGTGTACAACAGACACACTCATCAAACTTCTTATATGTGTTGCCGATTACTCACGTAATATTCTGCCAGCATGGTGGTGGTGCAGAGTGCAGTCGGCTAATTCTTCACAAAGCCTCTCAAAAATGACATGTTGACACCCTTGTCAGATGGTCAATGCAACGCAGTCAAGGGGCAGACTGTTTTTTTTTTACTTTTTGTAAACCTTAAATAACTAACTGGCCAAGTTTCATTTGCTTGCTAATTCAGAATGTAATTTTTGAAATGTTTCATGATTTTTAACCTCAAAACTCCACTATCATTTTATTTTCACAGTCACAGTCCATTTAAGTCAAATTATAACACAACTTATTAAAATATGTGTGTTTCTTAGTGATATGTTAATATTTTTCCCTATAGGTATTAGGCAAGAGAGACCTTCCCAACTAAGGTCCGAAATGATCCATCCAGCTTTTAAGGAAAGAGGAAGAGCCATACCGCAACCAGATGTGTCTGGATTGCCTCGAAGAACGAATCCACCTCCCAGGATAGTCGAAGGACGAGTAAGTATATTCAGAATTAAACAATTTTAATTTCAAAACTTATTTATTCATCTCAATACAATTATGCATATTTTTAAAATCAGTAATTAAATGTCAAATAAATAAGCATATTCCCACTGAGGACTACGCTGTACGTGGGTTTGGTAATTGTTTATGCGGCTGTATTTTAATCTAGAAAAAAAAGTTGTAAAATGTAAGGAGAATATTGATATATTCTTTATTAAAAAAAAAAAACAGGAAAGTTGTCGCTATTGGGTCCGGTCTGTATTTGAGGAAAACATTCGAGAAAGGCTTGGATATACTAATAATTTAATTCAAGAAATGTGAGAAAATGATCTTGATTTTTTAAAAATATGTCCCTGTTACTATTGGTGAATTTGAAGAGCTTTTCGCTGTTGTTGGGCCAATAATTAGGAAACACGATATAGAAATGTGTACAGCTATACCCTTATTACTAGATTGGAAATAACAATGTGATATTTAGGTGATGAAGTCATCATGTGAAAGCCACAGTGCAAATTCCGAGTCGGTAAACAGTGTTTCTGAAATTATTCAGGTAACTTGTGCGATAATATGGGACTCTTTAAAACAAGTTTTATTTCCAAAGTTTACCACTTCTACCTGGTGAAGAATTGCCAAGGAGTTCAAAGACGACAATGTCAATAGAACAGTGTATTTTTAACAATCGTTTTAATAATTACAATTGTTTGTAGTTTTTAGAAGAATACTTTACATATGGTGCTAACTGGATTTCTACGAAATATTAAAAATAATTAATTAAAAATAAACAGTTTCCGCCATATTTAAACCAGTCCGCTGAAAAGTTAAACATTATTTTGCGTAACGACCTTGGAAAAGGCGAATTTAGGCGGAAAATCTTCGGTCTTTGTCTTTTTTTAAATTGAACGAATCACAATGCTTGAAATTTGACATATGTTTTATTACGCTACGCTTACGCCCAGATTTTTCTTATCGTATGGACCCACTCCACGCACTTATAAAGTATATGTACTAATCGTCAAATAAACAGAAAATGTCCGGACCATGCTATGCGCCATTTTGGGTAAGCTGAAGTTATAATAACAGTGAATACGCTGTCGCCACTGAAAAATTATAACGACTAAACGTAATCGTTTACCTCCCACTGACAAGATTTGCAGCAATTTGCATACCTTTCCGAAATTTCATCGACATAAGTAGTTGAACGAAACGAATGGTAGAAAGAGATAAAATGACAATATTACGTTATAACCTTACCCAACTTATCCAATTTGTGTCAATTGATTGTTATGTGTGGACGTCTGTCATACTATTAGTCGGTCGTAAAAATAAATTAAAAATTTTTATTATATTTTTGGTTGTTAAAAATAACTAGTCCTTAAAAAAAGCAATATGTTGACGAACCGTTTCTTCAAAACGATTTATTTTTTGAAAAAACAGTTGAAATGTTAATTAGGTGGTACCTCGTTATTTTCAGTATTTTCTAATTAAAATTTCCTTAGAAAGTTGAATGTTTCGCAAATTTCAAGTAAATTTGAGATTATAGACATACAAAATTATTACACTAAATTCTGTTCATATCTCAATAGTATGAGCGTGCTGTTTAAAAATTGTTTTTCTACTGCTAGTTCTAATTATGGATTTAACATAAACACTTGTGTCCCTATATCCCCAAACGGTCGAGTATCTTACTTTAAAATAGTTAAGTGTAACATAATTGTTTTCATCAACACAACTTATAAAAAATTTGAGAAGTAACAATTTGTAAGATATTTAAAACTTTTATTTAAATAAGTATCATTCAATTTTATATTCAAATAATGTTAAATGCAACATTTTACTTCCTTAGACTGTGTTAAACACTATACTACACTACAACTAAATAAATATTATTGATTATAATTTATTAGGACATATAAATTTGAACCCTACAAGCGAACAAACGAGGTTCTTCAGAATAAAGAGCTTATTTATAGCACGTTTGGTCTTCAAGCCCCTACAAATCTTCACAAAATAATAAAAAAAGTATATTAAAGGTTGAATAGTATCATTAATTGGGGGTATTCGAACTGGCCTATGGTTCCGGCCCCTGGTCGTACACAGTTCCTCTATCACCGGTCAAGTTTCAGGTTTTCTTTCAAACTTACTTGTCAGGACAGGAAGCCTTGCAATAATCGGCTAGATGTTTAGTGAATTCATATAATAATTGATTGGTGGATAGCTAGGACGATGGATTTTAGTAATACTACATAGAGCAGTGGTTTCTACCGTTTCAAGTTTTATAAGTGCCGGCTTCCTGCAATTACTGTATATAGGAGGTATGTATTCCTATTAAAGTCAGTATATTGCCTTGTATATATGAGTTGTTTTTCTTGATATGCCTTTTTCTTTGTATATTAGACTCCTAAGGTATTTGGCCCTTTGTATACATTTTTTGTTTAACAGTTCTAAAGTGCCAATTGAAGATAATTTTGTGGTCTATATTTACACCTAAATATTTGACTGATGGCTTGGTGTATATTACTTGGTTATTAAGTTATTTAAAATAAATTTAATCCAAGGAAAAACAAAGATTATTTCACAATAATAACAATGACACTATTTTTTGACTTTTGACGGTTAATTTGACGTGCCAAAATGTCACTTTACCCAAAATGGCGCAAAGCTTACTCCGGACATTTTTCGTTTGACAGCTCCATTACCACCTGTCATCCATTTATTTTCAGAAATCCGTGACCCACTCTGACTAGGGTAAGCTACCTGGGCAGTCTTGCCAGATGAGAAAACTGGAGCCTTTTCGCTGAAGTTTTAAAACCTTCGAAATAATCACCTTTGAAACTATTTTAACTCTAGATTCAATTCTTAGATGATGTCAGTCTACTACAGACAAAATTATTTCCAGTGTTCCTAGATGGTAGCACTCTAACAGAACTCTCATAAGCCTCTAAATTTCCACCATCCAGCATATTTTTCTTCTAGATTTGATAACCCGCCAACTTAATCGAATTCAAAATATCCATTTTTACGAAGATGTGGCCAGTCGTGTTAACGGTTTTGATTAGGTTGTTTTTTCCGAAGTAGCTGATTGTAAATATGAAGTTAATTTTTATACCAAAATAGCCAAACATAAAAAAATAATGTGTTATTTCTGTCCATATGAAACAAATTTTATCTAAAATAACTGAACTTGACGAGTCCACCGTTGTTCGTTATGTACCCAGTTTATCATCAGAAACTACTTCATATCCAAACAATGGCTACGATTTTGGATTAACCTTTCCGAGATTTAGCTTTTTTAATAAATGCAATTTCACAAGAAATCACAGAACTAACAGATGTTAACATCAGTGAAGCAGAGATGCACCTGACAATTAAGAAATTAAAAAACAGAAAATCACCTGGTACCGACCAAATTACGAATGAGATGCTAAAGTACGGAGGCCCCAGCCTGGTCACAGAGCTCACTGTTCTACTTCAAAAAATACTCCGCACGTCAGTACCCAACGAATGGCGGAAAAGCATCACAATTCCGATCCACAAAAGAGGATCAAAGAAACAACCAGAAAACTACAGGGGAATCAGCCTATTGAATAGTTCAGCCAAATTGTTAACCAAAATACTGTCACAACGAATCGTAGACAAGTTAGGGGCGTGCGAAGAACAGCAGGGCTTCCGGAATAACCGCTCTACTATCGACGGTACGTTTATTATCAGACAGCTGGTTGAAAAATCTATCGAATACGATAAACCGCTGTTCATTTGTTTTGTAGACTTTACACAAGCGTTCGACCGAGTCAAACTGGAACACATAACAGAATTACTGCGAAGAAAACAAGTAGACGAAGCAATCATACGCACAATATACGAACTGAATTCCAAAAACACCATGGTAATTAAAACAAATAACACTCTAACAGGGGAAATCCCTCTATCCATAGGAATAAGACAGGGTGATAGCCTAAGTCCAACACTTTTCAATGTAATCATGGACGAAATCATTGATGAGGTAAAAAGCACAAATATTGGGTACCCAATGGGACACAATACCGTTCAGATTATATGCTTTGCAGACGATGTTGCCTTCTGAGCAGATAGCGAGGACAACTTACAAAGAATGCTTTTCCATCTCAATCGAACAGCCAAACAGTATAATATGAAGATATCTGTGGAGAAAACCAAAGCAATGTTAATAGCAAAAGAACCGGTAAGATGCAAACTAATGGTTGATGACAAACATATCGAACAGGTTGGGAAGTTTAAATACCTAGGAGCACATATAACAAGTAACAGGGCAGTAACGGAAGAAGTACGCACACAGGACAACAAAGCGGCCATGATATCAGGTCAACTATGAGACATAATCTGGAACAATAAACATATGACGGTTGAGAGCAAAGCAAGAATTTACAAGGTCTGTGTAAGACCGATACTGACCTACGGCGCAAAAACAAGAAATGAAACCACAAAGACAAAACAAATCATGAGAACCACAGAAATGAAAACGCTGAGAATGATCACGGGAACAAGTTTAAGAGATAGAATAAGAAACGCAAAAATACGCGAGGACAGCGGGTGGGGGATGTTGTGAAGTGGGTTCGAAACCGCCGTAGGCAGTGGAGAGATCACGTGGAACGAATGGACGATGACAAACTAGCAAAAACCGTGATGAGAGAGAAACCAAACACCAAACGGCCGCCTGGACGGCCCCCCAAAAGATGGAGAGACAGCTGGATTTCGACCTCACACGAGGATCGATGAGGCATTGTATAGATAACAGAACTTGGTTCTACCTAGAAGGAGAAGAAGAAGAGCAAATGCTGACAGTTAATCGTCATTTTCGCATATACCCTGAGTACATAGCGCCCTAGATCTAACACTAACATTCTGATTTAGCTGGTTTTATTTTCAAACTCGGTATTGGTTTTATGAAAAGCGTGGAAAATATTTGATGTTTTAAAACGGTAATAAATAACCCGATCGTCAAAAATAAATTTTGGAGCTTTCCCAAAACGACAACCTGCATACCTGCAAAATATAAATACAGAAGTCTCTGTGCTTTTAATTATATCGACTTATTTTCGACAAATAGTAATTATATAGAGAAGCTGGGGTCTTGTCTGATAAACATAAAAAATTTTTGGAAAAATATTTTCGGAATTTGTATGCTGGTTTAAAGAGGTTAAATTTATTTTTCATAGAAAGTTGGCATGTTATTTATCGATTTATGAAAATATACAGGGTGTTTCATTTCTCTGAATTGATTTTTCTTCCGCTTGTAATTCTTATTGACCGCGGTCTATTCTAAGAATCCCCGGAATTAAACAACGCTTCAATGAACAGTATCACAACACCAACGGAGAACTAATGGTAAATTTCTGTGCCTACAACGAATTAAGGATAAACAATACTTTCTTTCAACACAAAGATAAATATAAATACACTTTTGAAAATACAAGAGGACACAAATCTATGATTGACTTTATACTTAGTAACCGAGTTATACATCCCACCCAGATATTGGATATTAGAACATTGAACTCTGTTAATGCAGGAAACGATCATAAATTGGTTCTATCAAAGATTCGAATAAAGATTACACAAAAGAAAAAGCAGTTGGAAAAGGTTAGGATACAAAAAAAGAACATAGACTCTCTATGGCATACGTCAACGAAAGAATTATATCAAAAAAGATTGATGGAACAAATTGAAAGAAAACCAATAATTGAAGAGGAAGATATAAATCATAGCTGGGAAAAAATTAAGGGAAACATAGAAGATGCGTCAAATGAGTCATTGGGCACACATACAATCACAATCAACAACAAAAATCCTAATAAAACTCCATGGTTCCGTAAAGAAGTTAAAGATAAGTGTAACGAAAAAAGAAAAGCATTTTTAGTATATAGAACGTCAAAAACGCCGGAAGCATACAATAGGTACAAACTAATTCGTAACGAAACTAATCTACTAGTCAGGCAACTAAAAAGTGAACATTGGGAGCAGTTCTCTAAAAGAATGGAACGAGACTTCTATAGTGTACAAAAACAAATGTGGCGACTGATCAGACAACAGCACAAAGAAGTATCTGAACTCTCCGAAACAAACAAAATATCAGAGGAGAAATGGATAGACTACCTAACAAAATTATTTGAGGGAGATGCTAACATTGGAAAAAACAACATACCAGCAATAAGGAATAATGTGGAAGTCACCATTCAAGAAGTAGAGAAAGCTATAAAATCCTTAAAAAATAGAAAGTCTCCCGGACAAGACGGAATTCATAACGAATTGTTGAAATACGGAGGACAGCGACTAACACAGGAACTCACAAGCTTCATTCGAAAAATCCTGACACAATGCAAAGTATCAGATAGGTGGAGAACCAGCACAATGATGCTTATGTGACAAACAAGAACCAGGAAACTACAGGGGTATTAATCTACTGGACACAACTCTGAAACTCGTTACGAAAGTAATCAAAAATAAAATTAATTCGGTTACAACACTGGAAGATGAACAGCAGGGATTTAGATCAGGAAGGTCTTGCGTGGATGCAGTATTTATTCTACGACAGATAGTCGAAAAATCTATAGAATACAATAAACCAACATTTTTATGCTCGCATAAAGCTAGATGACGTAATCCACCTGTTATATAAGAGAAATATTCCTATCAATATAATTCAGACCATCGAAAACATATACGCAAACAATAAAGTTCAGATTCGCACTAACGGTAAATTATCAACACCCATACCAGTCAACAGCGGTATTAGACAGAGAGACTCGCTTAGTCCTTTGTTGTTTAACATGATAATGAACGAAATAATAAAGGAGATGCGACTTGGCAGAGGATATAAAATGGGTGATACAGAAATAAAAATTCTATGTTACGCTGATGACGCTGTGATATGTGCCGAAAATGAAGACGACCTCCAGAGATTGTTAAATACCTTTAATCTTACGGGAAGAAAATATAATATGATTATCTCAGCCGAAAAAACTAAATGTATGACAACCTCAAAAGAACCCCTCTGATGCAAACTAGAACTAGACGGTCAAATAATACAACAAGAAATGAGTTTCAAATATCTAGGAATCGACATAACTAGTTATGGCAACACAGACTGTATTAATGAGTGGGTTCTACAACGTAAGACACAATGGAACAAACACATAAGCCGAATGACAGAGGATAGACTGGAAAGGATCGCACGAGATAAATCGCCTAGTGGTACACGCAGTAGAGGTCGACCACGGAAAAGGTAGAGCGATAATTTAAGTCCAGAATGAGGAAAATCGAAGAAGGAACAGGTCAGGGACCTATTATGGAAGGTAGAAGAAGAAGAAGACTAAGACTGTTTTAGTAAAAATGTGAATATACCTTGTATAAGCTTCTGCCTGTTATATTGCTCCAGGCAGACTAAAATTAAAATTTAACAAGGGTTTTTTTATTAAAAGAGTTAGCAATTTTATTCCTTAATAAGGTAGTCATAAATATTTCCGAGATCGTTCGTATCAGTTCTAAAATTCATGGTATTAGGTGTTTTTTTTATATACAATCATTACTTTTATCATTGACTAAATATACTATTTTCTTTGCTTTTATCAACGAATATAAATTCCTTATAGAAGCGCAGTTCTGGGTTTAAAAGCGTTCCCAGTCGTTCCAATGTTTACAAGAACATCCACAAAGTAGATAGAATATTTTTATAAAAATATTTTATTAAAATTAATATGAATTGTTTTCGAAAAAAAAAATGTTGCACTAGATATTTTATCATAACAATAATTTTAAATTATGATAAAGGAATTTTTTTATTTCTTGACTGAACAAGTTCAATTAAAAATAATAATTCTATTGTTCTTGCGGAAATATTTGTTGTACATATGCATCAAATATTTTCTGTAAAAAAAATGAGTGGGACGGGATTTGAACCTATGCCATATACAAAATGCAAAATGTTTGCTAAAGCCGCTAAACATCCAGCCACGAATTCATTGGAATAAGATTTCTTTCACTTGATCATCTAAAAGGAGATTTTGTGGTAAAAGCCTTTTAAATTATCAGACGGGTTTTCGGCGATTCTATATATATATATATATATATATATATATATATATATATATATATATATATATATATATATATATATATATATATATAAAGTAAAATGCGAACAGTAAATACACACTTCTCTCCATCATATCCTTTTTGTGTTAGAGGTTGCACAGTTAGAATAAATTGTTATAGAACACAGTTTATCTTATTACACCACCATCGAGATGATGGCCTACCTGTACCACCATACCGAAAAGAAAAAAACTTACCCTCCTCGCCATAGTGATACGGCAGAGGTACATATTTCGTCTCTACTAGACTCATCAGGGCACCGACATGCACCTGGCTGTGCAAAGGACAGATCGAAAGGAAGCATGCAAATACTGAACGCGGCTCTGCCGACCTCCTGCCGGATGGCGTATATGTGTTTATGCGGCTTTCACGGATTCCTCCGTATGAGATGCAATAGCAGTGGATATGTCCACGCACAGCCAGGTGCATGTCGGTGCCCTGATGAGTCTAGTAGAGACGAAACATGTACCTCTGCCGTATCACTGTGGCGAGGAGGGTAAGTTTTGACTTTCTTCTCGGTATGGTGGTACAGGTAGGCCATCATCTCGATGGTGGTGGAATAGGATAAATTGCGTTCTATAACAATTTATTCTAACTGTGGAACCTCTAACACAGAAAGGATATGATGGAGAGAAGTTTGCATTTACTGTTCGCATTTTACTTCATTCATATACGGAGCTGCATATTGTTGTACGATTGCTGAATGTGATTTCAGCACTACAACGGCATAATGTGGATATATCCACTGCTATTGCATCTCACACGGAGGAAGCCGTGAAAGCCGCATAAACATATATATATATATATATATATATATATATATATATATATATATATATATATATATATATATATATATATATATATATATGCGAAAATGACGATTAAGTATCAGCCTAAGCAATTGAAAATTGCATTTATTAAAAAAGCTAAATCTCAGAAAGGTTAATCCAAAATCGGAGCCATTGTTTGGATGTGAAGTAGTTTCTGATGATAAATTGGGTTTAACTTTTCAGCGGACTGCTTTAAATATGGAGGAAACTGTTTATTATTAATTAATTATTTTTAATATTTCGTAGAAATCCAGGTAGCACCATATGTAATGTATTCTTCTAAAAACTACAAACAATTATAATTATTAAAACGATTGTTAAAAATACACTGTTCTTTTGACATTGTCGTCTTTGAACTCTTTGGCAATTCTTCACCAGGTAGAAGTGGTAAACTTTGGAAATAAAACTTCTTTTAAAGAGTCCCATATTATCACACAAGTAACCTGAATAATTTCCGAAACACTGTTTACCGACTCGGAATTCGCACTGTTGCTATCACATGATGACTTCATTACCTAAATTCACATTGTTATTTCCAACCTAGTAATAAGGGTATAGCTGTACACATTTCCATATCGTGTTTCCTAATTATTGGCCCAACAACAGCGAAAAGCTCTTTAAATTCACCATTACTAACAGGAAAATAGTTTTAAAAAATCAGGATCATTTTCTCACATTTCTTGAATTAAATTATTAGTATGTCCAAGCCTTTCTCCAATATTTTCCTCAAATACAGACCGGAGCCAGTAGCGACGACTTTCCTGTTTTTTTTTAATAAAGAATATATCAATATTCTCCTTTCATTTTACAACTTTTCTTTCTAGATTAAAATACTGCCGCAATTAATGTTTTATTTTGCTTCATTTTAATTTTTAGATAAAATATAAACAAAAATCCTGATAAAAGTTAGGTTAAGACAAAAAAAAACAGTACACCTTATGACCGCGTAACGAAATTTCGTGTGGATGAGACATTTTTAACCTAAAAGCACGTAATACGCCTCAAATTTTTCTGATCGTGTGGACCCACTCTCAAATTTAGGCAGGTAATAAAGATAAATAAGCATAAATAAATTGTTAAAGTATGTTTCAAGATGTATCGTTTGGCTTCAGTAATGAGAGTCTCTATCTGAGGAATTAAAATACTTTTATGGTACCGAGTGCGGTGTCAAATTTAAATATAGACAACAGGCTAGGAATATTTTCTAAAATCAGATTTAGGAAATTTTTTATAAAATAATCGTTCTTAAATTAATTAATTAATAAACAGATTATTAAAACTCTAACATAATAAGTAATAAATATTTATATTAAGACAATAAATTAAATATAATAACTAATATTAATTATATATTATGTACATAAGCGTTAGTTAACGTTTAGTAATCGAAAAATGTCAATATACTATATATTTGTTACAAAAATGGCTAGATCCACCCCTGACTGCAATATATCACCCCGAACGAGCCCCAAGTATAAAACTATTAACAGGCGTCAAAATAGAAAACGATAGAAGTTGAAACATACCTTTAACCTTTAAATTTAATTTTGTTGTTCTATAATGTTTTTGCATTGTTTGCGATGTCAAAATGAAAAATTCGCGTGAGGTAAGCGACGGCCAATGTAAGAACTTATTTTCGAATTGACGAAAATATACCGAAAATTGTATTTTTAGCAATCGAACGTTATATTTTTGGGTATTTTCGGTTTCAGGATGTTTAGATTTTCATTCATGGATTAAATAGTTTATTATTAGAAATAACAAACTTTTAATTGGCCTGTCGCAATTTTAGAAAGCTTGCGGGTGTGGCAACTTTTAATTGACGAGTAATTAATCTAAAATTAGCTTTATAAACGGTATAAAAGATAATTTTTTTTCTGGTAAGAATAGTAGTCGTAAATATTCACTAGTAATAACAAGGTATATATCATTAGAACTACAATTACACTTTTGGTCTCTACTTTTAGAAAGGTACATATCAGATTCTTTTTGAATGTTGAAAGAGCCCTTATTCCTCCGGATGGCACTTTTAGTTCTTCCTGGAGTTTGATAACTGCTGACGTGTGGATAAAAATGTTTTTATTTTGCCCTTCTTATGAAGGTAATCTGATAAAAAAATTACGGAACATTATGACGCAATTTTCTCTTTTCCAAATTTATATTTTTAATAAAAAGTTTCAAAATGCGGATTATTTTCTTTTTGTTTTCAGCCTGGTCCGATTCCTGGTATGCGACCGGCTATGGGCGGACCTGGTCATGTGGTGGCTCCGTCAAAACAATCGAATTATGGCTTTATGGGAATCTTAATGCCCATTTACACTGTTGGATTTGTAGTGTTCTTTACTTACACGATTATGAAGGTAAGCTTTTGATCATATACTATATATATATATATATATATATATATATATATATATATATATATATACATATATATATATATATATATATATATATATATATATATATACATATATATATATATATATATATATATATATATATATATATATATATATATATATATATACATATATATATATATATATATATATATACATATATATATATATATATATATATATATATATATATATATATATATATATATATATATATATATATAATCAAATATTGGCGAAGCGGACGTGAACATTTGTCTGTCAAACTACATGATTCTCGTGTTAAAAAGTGCGGAGCACTCCAAAATATGGAAAAACTCCGGGTATGACAGATGGCGACAGCGCTGTTTCGTCCTAATATGGGACTCGTCAGGCCACCGCATTCGGTACAAACCATCATCTCGCCTTTGCATCCTATAAAGCTGAGTTTAAAATCAAAAAACAGCAGACAAGACGACAAAGGCGACATCTCGATGGTCCACTTGATAATACAAGAACCACACAGATTAACAAAGTTTGTAAAAAAAAAGTGGACCATCGAGATGTCGCCTTTGTCGTCTTGTTTGCTGTTTTTTGATTTTAAACTCAGTTTTATAGGATGCAAAGGCGAGATGATGGTTTGTACCGAATGCGGTGGCCTGACGAGTCCCATATTAGGACGAAACAGCGCAGTCGCCATCTGTCGGACCCGGAGTTTTTCCATATTTTGGAGTGCTCCGCACTTTTTAACACGAGAATCATGTAGATTGACAAATTTTCACGTCCGCATCGCCAATATTTGATTCTATTTTATTTTAAATTACACGGACAAAAACTTATCTATTTATTTATTTATATATATATACAGGGTGTCCAAGATAAGGATCCTAAGCATGGGGATCTCGGAAACAGTTGGAGATACGAGGTCGGTTAAATTAGAGAAAAGTTGCGCAATTTAGTACTAAATTAAACGCAGTTAAAAAAATTTAAAAATTTAAAACAGTTCCGGAGATTTCCGGAAAAAAACGAAATTTGGCAAAATTGTTTTTAATTTTTGCAGGCTTTATTTAAAGAGATATCAGAAAATAAAAGGTAGATTCTCATTGCCACTTTCTATTTTTTATAATTTGGTCTAAACAAAATTAAAATCCGACGTTTCATTTCTGAGATACCATCATGAACTTTCATTTTTTATATGGAACAAAAAAAAGTATTCCATGTATTTGATAGCATTTTTTATTACAAATTCAACGGTGTATCACCCTTGCATATCGAATACGTAGTTCAAGTACTTTCCATAAGAGCTCCGTGAGAGCGAGAGAGAAAGGTATATCTGTTTTATAAAAGCCAATGAACTACACACTTGATATGCAAGTGTGATACACCGTTGAATTTGTAATAAAAAATGCTATCAAATACATGGAATACTTTTTTTTGTTCCATATAAAAAATGAAAGTTCATGATGGTATCTCAGAAACGAAACGTCGGATTTAAATTTTGTTTAGACCAAATTATAAAAAATAAAAAGTGGCAATGAGAATCTACCTTTTATTTTCTGATATCTCTTTAAATAAAGCCTGCAAAAATTAAAAACGATTTTGCCAAATTTCGTTTTTTTCCGGAAATCTCCGGAAGTGTTTGAAATTTTTTAATTTTTTTAACTGCGTTTAATTTAGCACTAAATTGCGCAACTTTTCTCTAATTTAACCGACCTCGTATCTCCAACTGTTTCCGAGATCCCCATGCTTAGGATCCTTATCTTGGACACCCTGTATATATATATATATATACATATATATTGTACCAAATTTTTTTTAATAAAAATTACTTAATTACACAAGTGCTGTATTTCTCAATGTACCCCGATTTTAGTGATTTGAAATTTAAAACATTGATGTCAATTTTCTCTTTCTCAGGTGAGTTCAGATGAAAATATACTTATTATTAGAAAAAGTCACACCTATGATTCAAAAACACAAATACAAACTTTATTTAAAATAATACAATCATGTCAGTGGGTGCAGTTTTTATGTAAAATTTATAAATAACCTTATCTATACATAATTAAATTATCAATATTATTCAGTATGCACTGTATTATTTTATGGGATTTAGAATTATTAAATCTGGCAATATGGTATAAATGTCTGAACGGTTAAAAATTGACTAGTGTCTTAATATATGTGATTTTATTTTAAACAATCTAAAAATAATTTATTGTGTGCGGTTATTATTAAAAGTGATCTTGTTACAGTGCACATTAAATAATTTATTTTATATATATATAACTATAACTATTCATAATAAGGTCAGTATATATATATATTTTATGAAGCTATTTTCAGGCAAGTCAAAAATTTCTATATCTATCTATACACATTAAATAAATACCTTTTAATCTCCAGAAATTTTTTATATCCACGTTTTAGATTTCTTCCTTCCTTTTTTTTAATAAAGAAAAACTTAAAAATCCTTTCTCCTTTGCCAACTATTGTAATGTTTAAATATTTTTCACAACTGCTTGCTTATTGATATAATTTATTTACTAATTTATTAAACTTCTTTTCCTTCCTTAAAAATTGATTTTCAATCTCCAGATATTTTTATATTCAAACTCTATGTTTCTTCCTTTTTTTTTTAAAAAAAATGTAATGAATGAGACCAGCAATGTTATCTATACCACAGATTAATCTGCACTGATTTCCTTTAATTTTTTTTTATAAAATAACTAACGAAAAATTTTGAGGTTATGGTCCTGTAAATAACAAACACTAGAAATTTTTACACTACAACAGATTAATATCCACTCCTTCTTTTACTTTTCAAAATAACAACTGAAAATTTTGAGGTTATGGTACTTTTTATGAACCAGACTAACGATGTTTACTGTACAACTGATGGACCTGTACTCTGTAAATGAATTTTGGCTTTTATAGTAAGTGGTGACGCAGTATAAATTTTTGTTTTATTTTTTTTTGATTGGTCGGCCATCTGACGTGAACTAGCAACTAGATAGAATTTTAAACTTTGAAACACAAATCCAAAATGAATTCCTAATTGTGAATTTATGATAAAATTTTGATATTTTATTGATATTATGAACTAAATTTTCTATTTGATGACAATAAATTATGATTTATGTAAATTTTGGACTTTTCCTGACATTTTGATATATCTACACTTTACTTTTGGTTATTATTTACTACATAAAATTGATAAATAAAATTTGATTACATCTAACAAAATTTTACATAAACAATTAAATTTTAATTGTAATTTGCTGGAATTGATAATTCTTGTTTTATTAATATTATAATCATATTAACAAGGTTTTACCTACAATTAGGTACTATTTTATTCTAGTTTCTTATTAAAATTAACTTATAATCTACTTTTTCTTATACTATTCTTACATATTTACAAAATTTTTAACAAAGTTTTTATAAATATTGTTGTTGGAATAAGTAGAAACTAATATATTATAAATAATTATGTCATTACACAATTTTAGGCATTTTATGTCCTTTTAAAACATGATTCAAATATAAATTCTTACAAACTATTAACTAATAGCTATTCTACCATCTGCACTTACCACATAAACGCATTAATTAATTATTTATGTCCATTTTTGTTTGACATTTTCATAATCATATATATATATATATATATATATATATATATATATATATATATATATATATATATATATATATATATATATATATATATATATATATAGTGCCTTCATAAAGTAGCCGATATATTCAATATTAACTAAATAGATATTTGTTTGGGAAAACTCTCGGACCTGTCAAATTTTATTTTTAGTTTAGAGTTTTTTGCGTGATATCAAAATATATAGAGTAACTTAAGAAAGTACTATGACGTCATCGATACTTTTTTACAATTATAAACCCCATTTTTTATTTCAGAATTAGGAAGGGCCCATTTTTTTACATACGACAAGGTAAATATCGATGTTGGTTATATAAGGGAATTGTCAAGAAAAATTATTGTAAAACTTCAAATATAAAAAAAAATTGGTACCATTTAAATTAAATATTCCAACTGGGTCCCGTTAAAAATATGACAATAGTCAAGTAGATGAATAAATGTATACCCGCACTAATAACTTTGTATCCAGAATCAAAAGAACCCGATATATTCCAGCATGACTTTTTCCCAAGAATGTATAGAGCGCCGCCCCACTACACTGCCACTGTCCCTGCTTATTTGGATGAGGTTTTTCTGAATAGGGTTTACAATAAAATATATATCGATGACGTCATAGCTCCTTCTTGCGTTACCCTATATATTTCGGTATCACGCACAAAACTCTGTGTATATATATATATATATATATATATATATATATATATATATATATATATCATTTTTCTTTATTTTGTCTTTTCTTGACGTTTCGCCTTTTATTTAAGGCATTTTCAAATTTTTTGTTTTTTTTTATTTATTTTTCTTCCTAAATTATTTTTTATATAATTAAAAATATTCATACAAGAACATATTTACAATTTTAAAAACAAACAAACACTTTAAAACAGTATTCAAATATTTAAAAAAATATATTTAATTTTACCAGTACACACCTTGATATTTTGTTTATTTATTAATAATGAAATGAAACTTTTACATCCTCTATTTAGGTGGCATATTATTGTTTATAGTTTTTTAATAATTTAGCATTTTTAAAAATAAATTTTTTCTAATTTATTTTTGAAAAGTAGACGTTGACATACAGGACATTCCATTTAAATTTTGACTTTAATGTGAAACTTCTTTCTATGTGATTGATTACCTTACATTTTTTTTTTGAACAACTGTGTATATTTCTCAAGAATTTTAAAACGTAGTCTTAATAGACCTACATATCCCCTATTAAGAATATTTTAAAAATATTTTATCGTTCTTTGTACAGGGTGAGTCAACGATTGGATGAAGTAGGTTTGTGCCTTTTCGGTGAAATTAACAAAGAAACTATATTTATTGTTTGATACAGTTTGTTTTTACGCAGATTTTAAATATATTTAGGACTCTACAGGGTGAGCCAAAAAACTAGTACAGCATAAAGTTGTATTTTTTTAAATAGAACACCCTATATACGAATCGTATTTTCGATTTAGCTTATAATTTTAAATCTTTTTTATTAAGGGTTTACTATAACAAAACTTTATAGTTTCTGAGATAATTAAGTTTAAAGAAAAAAAGTCAAATTTTCAAGCATCAATTCAATTCTAAATAACGTTTTCAATTTTGTGACAAATATATTCAAATTTGGAATTTAGCAAGGCCAAGGACAAGTTAACATAATTTTTACCTAATATTTGCAATAAAAGCTACAGGGTGTTGAACACATCGGCTCAAATTTGAACAAGTTTAAATGAATAAATATCTTTTTTTTAAATGGTACACCCTGTATATTTTCATGTTATTTAATAGAGTAATAAAAACCCTAAAAGTTTTGTTCAATATATCCTATACCTATTTATAATAGTTTTTGAGATATTTCAGTTTTTCTTATTTTCCATACTTTTTTACAGAAATAGTCTTCATTATCATAGTAGCCATGGCAAAAACAATGTAAAAGAACATTTTTCTGTGTGTCAAATTTATAACCGCAATCGCTTCTTTTGGTTTTTATGTAGTGTAGTTTGGTTTTTTTTGCATTCATCTTATATTGTAAAATGAATTTTCCAAAGAATGAGTTAATAGATATGATTTATACAATAGGAGAGGCTCAAAAAAATTGCCTTCTTGCTCAAAGAATTTACAAAATGAAGTATCCTGATCGACGCCAGCCTAATACCCATACTTTTCAAAACTTAATGCAAAGATTTGATTCTTCTGGTACTGTTGATAATCCAAAACATAAAGTGGTCAACAAACCAGTAACTAATGAAGAAAAAGAACTACAAGTATTGTTAAATGTTCAGGAAAATCCTTATATTGGTAGCCGTCAGTTAGCAGCATTATGTGAAACATCACAATCCACCGCTAATCGTACTACCAAGAAATATAGCTATCATCCATATCACATGGAATTACATCAAGAATTGCATGGACAGGATTTTGAAAGTCGTGTAAACTTTTGTCGTACAATAAATGCGGAGATTCAATTAAATCCAAATTTATTATGCAAGGTAATGTTTAGTGATGAAGCTACTTTCAGAAGTAACGGTGCCGTAAATAGACGCAACATGCATTATTATGCCACAGAAAACCCATTTTGGATTAGAGAGGTGCAACATCAAAACCACTGGTCATTAAATGTTTGGTGTGGTATTCATCATAATCGAATTATTGGACCCCACTTTTTTAATGAACCACTAAATGGCCATAGTTACCTGAACTTCCTACAAGAAGAACTACCCCAACTGCTTCAAGGTCTCGATAGGGATGAGCTCGACAGTATGTGGTTCCAGCACGATGGTGCGCCTCCGCATTACCATCGTGAAGTTCGTGCGTTTTTGGACCAACGATATCCGCAAAAATGGATTGGACGTGGGGGTTTCATTGAGTGGCCACCAAAGTCTTGCGACATCACCCCATTAGATTTCTTCCTATGGGGTTATATTAAAAATAAGGTGTATGTTAATCCACCAACAACAGTGGAAGATATGCGAAACAGGATTAGGGGTACCTGTAGAACAATAACGCCACTAATTTTGTCCAGGGTCTGAGAAAATCTGCAAAAAAGACTAAATTTGTACATTGCACAAGAGGGTCGTTTATTCGAACACTTATTAAAAAGAAATAATTAATCTCAGTATTTAATAGGTAATTTTTTTATTTCAATTTAGTATAAAAGTAAATATGTATTTGCCTTGTCGTTATTTTTTCACATTATGTTTAATTAAACTATTGCCGTTGTAATATAACGAATAATGTATTTCATCATATTTAACCACATTCTGTTTGTTTCTGTAGTTTCTTTTTATTATTTTACATGGCTACTATGATAATGAAGACTATTTCTGTAAAAAAGTATGGAAAAATAAGAAAAACTGAAATATTTCAAAAACTATTATAAATAGGTATAGGATATATTGAACAAAACTTTTAAGGTTTTTATTACTCTATTAAATATCATGAAAATATACAGGGTGTACCATTTAAAAAAAAAGATATTTATTCATTTAAACTTGTTCAAATTTGAGCCGATGTGTTCAACACCCTGTAGCTTTTATTGCAAATGTTAGGTAAAAATTATGTTAACTTGTCCTTGGCCTTGCTAAATTCCAAATTTGAATATATTTGTCACAAAATTGAAAACGTTATTTAGGATTGAATTGATGCTTGAAAATGTGACTTTTTTTCTTTAAACTTAATTATCTCAGAAACTATAAAGTTTTGTTATAGTAAACCCTTAATAAAAAAGATTTAAAATTATAAGCTAAATCGAAAATACGATTCGTATATAGGGTGTTCTATTTAAAAAAATACAACTTTATGTTGTCCTAGTTTTTTGGCTCACCCTGTAGAGTCCTAAATATTTCTAAAATTTGCGGAAAAATAAACTGTATCAAGAAATAAAAATAGTTTCTTTGTTAATTTCACCGAAAAGGCCCAAATCTACTTCATCCAGTCGTTGACGCACCCTGTATATGAACCGAGGGAAATGTAATGCGCCCCACTCTGTATGAGTATTTATGAAAGTGTACATTTACCAGCTTTTCAAAAATGACGAAAACAAAACGAACAAATGTTATTTTTTCCAGTTGGTATTCAAGAAAAAAGCTGAAGCTCACGTGGGAGCTCCCCTGTACCCTCCGTGCGAATCGGATGATCGGTTCCGGAAGGAAGTATTCGAGGCAAATAAGGATTTCTTCCATCGGCCTAACAGGGACAGCAGTAAAATCGGTGAGCAATATTAATTTATTTTTTCGAACATTGACGATGTTTATTCTGATACCTCGTAACAATCAGTGGTTATTTTTTCATATTTTTTAGGTTAAATGTATAAACTATATAGCGTCTCTCTAAAAGGTCTTGCGTCTGAAGCTAAAATATGAGAATCTGGCTCAGTTTACCGTAGTCCAAAAGTTGATAGTTTTGTGCTCTCCGTTTATTAAGAAGCTTCAATTTAAGATCGAGACGTACAACCTAATGTAGGTGGTTCTGGTGGTGAAATGGATGCAATAGTTGATCTCTTAAAATCCCATTTACTGTATCTTTAGGAACTCTAAGTTCCAAAACTCAAGGTCTGGTGCTCATACTTGGATTTTCTTCAAGTTGTTCTAAAATTCCTTCCTCAACCTCCGATGTCCTAGTCGTAAGATGCCGTTGTTACGGTGGTATTTTACGCAAAACCTCACAGTTAGGTGATAAGAAGAAATTCAATAATAGAGTATTATCAAAAGATGTAATATAATAAAATTGTCCGAGTTTAGTTGAAAGTTAGGAGTCGTCCCAGCGAACAAATATGCCAAGCTAACTTCTAGACCTGAGAGTAAGGATGGGTTAATCAGGGTGCCACTGCATCTGTAATTAGGTTGAATGTCGTTAGGAACTAACTTTCATCTTTTTATTCCTATGGTGAGACTGTCTCGTACATATCATGCTGCGACACTGCTCAACTGTATAGTGGTGTGTAGGTACTAGTAAACATTGGTGCTCATTAACTGATAACTGAAGATTTTTCCGCAAAAGAAAACGTGAACTATGAAATCTTCCATCACTTTAACTTTAACTTGTCCATGGTTCCAACATGGGAAGGAATCTAAAAAGTAATAGACACTGAATTCAGTGTTCTAATCTCGTGAAGTAATAATCTCTGAAGATGACTCGTGCAATCGTAGGCGAAAAGTTGGATAACAATTCGAATTTGACACGGCCTAAACCCAAGAACATTTTCATACTTCTAAGGTGTCAAAAAGACATATCGAACAAGAAAATCCAAGGTAATCGTTAAATTGATTTAAAGTTGATTCCAGCAAAAATAACTGCTACATGTCTCTAACGTCGTACGTGCCTGACACGCATGTTGTCGTTTTTTTTTCAACTTCTACCTAAAAATAATAAATTATGGCTTTACAAGATTCCTTTAAGTTACGAGGTATGAGAATGACACATTTTTAAAAATTTTTAAAGTATATTTATCTGTGAATCTATTATTTCAAACGCTGTTCAAATTTAGGATGGAAAGAACGTGATGCAAGTAAGTTTCTAACATTAAAATCATGTCTAAAAAATGTAGTATTATTTTTAAATTCAGTATTTCCCTCATAGTTAATTTTAATCTCTACATATTTACTACATCATTTCTAAAGCTAATAATAAAATTATTCATCGACTCAGGTAGGCTTTATTTTTTCTAAAGACGTTAATTAGGGCAATTTACAGGTAAATTTTCAGTGTTTAAATTTCAGGCTTATGGTTTGATAGACACGTTAATTAGATTCAAAATTGCAAATCAATAAAATATTTTGAAATGCCGATAAAATTATCTTTAAATGTGAGGCCAAAAAGAAACATAATTTGTACGACACCAAGCTTACGCGATGCTTGGATTGGCTGTTTGATTTGGACACTAGGTTTCAAGGGAGTAGAATATTGGACGTTGTGATGGTTTCTCTGCAATATTGGCTTCACACATATTATCAGACTGATTCATTTCAACAATTTTTTAGTTCAAGCTCTCATAACATTGTTCTGCGTTTTGATATTTTTTGTCGCTCCATGATGTTTTTTAGGGTTTTTTTTGTGTTTTCTGTAATGTGCTGAATTCAAATAATCGGTTTATTCGCTTTCCAATTTTTTCCGTAACACGTCGGTTTCCCGTCGTAAGAAAATTTATAAATATAAATTTTTTCCAGTTGTAGGCGTTAGATTATTGAACAAAAAGCGTGAAAAAAAATTGTCCGACAAAATTGTGGTTTATAAAGGCCGTCCACCACTTTCAATATGACGATATAATGAATTTTGGAGATTTACTGATAACAAGCTAATTTTTTCAGAATCGTTTGAGAAAAATATATAAAAGCCACCAATGACGTCCGACAAAATATATTTTTCAATTTTCCAGTCCATTGAAGTCGTCGCTCTCATGACAGCACGGTATTTCTTAATATTTATCGGCCAAAAAAATTTAAGTTTGTAAGCTTATTATTTATCTGTGATCGAAGTAGCCGATAAAAATATTGCTTTAATAATCCCAGTCCGACCAAAAATGTTTATTTTTTTAGTGTTCACGATAGCGAACATCATCATGTAAATGATTATTTTATTTATATATATATTTATATATATATATATATATATATATATATATATATATATATATATATATATATATATATATATATATATATAAGATACTTCTTTAATTGTTGGGCGCCAGGCACAAATAACTATACCTAAGTATAATTGATTTGTACCAAATTTTTTTTTTTAATATTAATTACTCAATTACACGTGTGCTATATTTCTGAATGTATCCCGTTTTTAATCATTTAAAGTTTAAAATATTTATGTCAATTTTGTTTTTCTTAGGTGAGTTCAGATGAAAATATAATTATTATTAGAAAAAGTCAAAGTAATGATTCAAAAACACAAATATAAACTTTATTTAAAATAATACAACTATGTCAGTGGGTGTTTTTATGTAAAATTTATAAATCATCTTATCTATACCTAATTAAATTATAAATATTATTCAATATGCACAGTATTCTTTTTTTGGGATTTAGGATTATTAAATCTGGCAATATTGTATAAATGTCTGAACGGTTAAAAATTGACTAGTGTCTTAATATATGTGATTTTATTTTTAACAATCTAAAAATAATTTATTGTGTGCCGTTATTATTAAAAGTGATCTTGTTACAGTGCAAATTAAACAATGTATTTTATTATTAACTATAACTATTCATAATAAGGTTAGTATATATCTATTTTATCTAATTATTTTCAGGCAAGTCAAAAATTTCTATATCTTACACATTAAATAAATACCTTTTAAATCTCCAGAAATTTTTTATATCCATTTAGATTTCTTCCTTATTTTTTTTATACAAAAAAAAAATTAAAAATCCTTTCTCCTTTGCCCACTACTGTAACATTTAAATATTTTTCCCAGCTGCTTGCTTATTGATATAATTTATTTACTAATTTATTAAACTCCTTTTCCTTCCTTTAAAATTGACTTTCAATCTCCAGATATTTTTTATATTTAAGCTCTATGTTCTATTTTTTTTAATTTTTAATGAATGAGACCAGCAATGTTATTTCTATCACAGAGTAATCTGCATTGTCTTCCTTTAATTTTTTTTAATAAAATACCATGAAAAATTTTGAGGTTTTGGTCCCGTTAATAAAAAAGACTAGCGATTTTTACACTATAACCGATTGATATACACTCCTTCTTTTACTTTTCAAAATAACAACTGAAAATTTTGAGGTTATGGTACTGTTTACGAACCAGACTAACGATGTTTACTGTACACCTGATGGACCTGTACTCCTTTAAAAAAATGAATTTTGGCTTTTATAGTAAGTGGTAGTATAAATTTTTGTTTTAATTTTTTTCTGATTGGTCAGCCATCTGACGTGAACTGCCAACTAGATGGGATTTTAAGCTTTGAAACACAAAATCAAAATGGATTCCTAATTGTCAATTTATGATAAAATTTGGATATTTTATTGATATTATGAACTAAATATTCCATTTGATGACAATAAATTATGATTAATGTAAATTTTGGATTTTTCCTGACATTTTGATGTATCTACACTTTACTTTTGATTATTATTTAGCACATAAAATTGATAAATAAAATTTGATTACATCTAATAAAATTTTACATATACATTTAAATTTTATTTCTAACTTGCTGAAATTAATAATTCCTGTTTTATTAATATTATAATCATATTTAACAAGGGCTTACCTACAATCAGGTACTATTTTACTCTAGCTTCTTATTAAAATTAACTTATAATCTACATTTTCTTTTATTATTCTTACCCATTTTCAATATTTTTAACAAAGTTTTAATAAATACTGTTGTTGTAATAAGTAGAAAGTAATATATTATAAATAACTTGATGAATAGTGTTTATATTTCACTAAATAGTTATTATTTGAAGCTTATTTTCACTAATATTATCTTTACCCGCACTATTTATAAAATGGGCGATTAAGATTCTCATTTTTGTGGATTTCGCTATATTTTTTTAAAATTCCTTTTTTAGTTACTATCTCTGGACAATAACACTTTACACCTTATTCAAAATATCACTTATTTATTAGTTTACTAGCGACCCGGCCCGGCTTCGCACGGGTGCAATGCTGATACTAAATACACTACAGAAAAACTGTGACTATTTATTTTATTTTTACAACAATTATTACATCGGCCTCCGACGCGCTATTTATAGGCACGCTGCCGCCGCCCCGGTCGGCCAGTACCGCCGCAAGCGCTACTTCCCGCAATTTTAAATCTGTAATATCTTCGAAAATATTCATTTAAATCTTGTGCTGTAAAGGACCATATAGATCTATAATAAATCAACAATGTATTTAAGCTATTTAATTGGATAAGGATTAATGCTGTATTGGTTAAAATCGCTTCAAAATTTGCCATTATTTGTCGTAAAAAGTAAATGACAAAAAAATGTTATTGTGGGATATCTATGAGAGATAGACATATACCATCGCGGAGTTTTCTGTAGACCTTTTCAATGTGTACAAATAATTAGTACATTATTTTGATAAATCTCGTAGGGTTCAGCCTACGTTTGCAATGTAAGCGGAAAAAAATATGATAATTAACGACATCACATTAGAAACCTCAAAAATAACAGTATTTCTCCACTATTTAATGGATGTTATTATACATATAAACCTTCCTCTTGAATCACTCTATCTATTGAAAAAAACCGCATCAAAATCCGGTGCCTAGTTTTAAAGATTTAAGCATACAAAGGGACATAGGGACAGAGAAAGCGACTTTGTTTTATACTATGTAGTGATAAGATTCATGTCTTTCTGAGTCAAATGTGTTTATAATTCTTACTTTATATGCACTGATGTCCAACCTTTCACACTATATATATTGGGCAAATTAGAAATTTAGCGCGACTTCCTAAATCGCTCTAAAGTACGGTAGATGTCGAAATTTATATATAATTTAGAGTGAAGTAAATTAACTCTAATAACGCTAAATCGAAAAAATGTATGGGTAAGAAGATGGCTTCGGTAAAACAAGTGCAAAAATTAGATATTCCCAAAAAACAAGTTAATTGAATGCTGCAAGTAAAATTGAAGAATTTTTTCGAGCGTAATGTCTCAGGAGGGTTAAAGTTTTTCTAATTTTTTTGTTTTTTGACGAAAAATGAGAACTTCTTTTATCTTTTATTTTCCGCGAAAAATGACTTGTTTTTTGGATTTGGAAAAAATTTGTTTAATTTTTTCTTATCAAAAAATTAACTTTCATATCACCGCAAGTCGGTTGACAAAAAATATATAGGTAACTGGACGCAAGTTCGAAAAAAGTATGGGTAATAGATCGTTTTCCGTATAAACAAGTTCAAAAACTGGATAATCCCGAAAAACAGTTAAATGAAATGCCGTAAGTAAAATTGATGAATTTTAACTCTGGAGAAATGAAGTTTTTCAATCTAATTTTTTGATTTTGACGAAAATTAAGAATATAAGGAATACCTGCTTACGGACTCCTAGGTAAGTTTTCGGAAATAAAAAGGGACCCCAGATTTACTTGTGTTCGGCCATAGATCGCGTATACTTCGTATACCTGAAGGAGGTTGCGGTGGAACAGGATATGGCAACTAAAGATCGCGAAACCTTATTTGCGACCAAATTACCCATACATTTTTCACGAAAATCTGAGACTTGGAAAAATTCACAGATTTTTGCGAACAGAAAAAAAATACGTCTTGCGCTAATACGATAAGTATTGTACCAGGATAGATATTTTTTGATATATTTTTATTTCTCTCTACCCTTTATTGGTTTCATGATAAATTTGCGTGGTGCGCTCGCCTCCAATTGACCCGGCAAAGTTCAAAAGAGGTTCAAAAGAGGTTCGCAGCAGATTCGCGGCTGGCTTATCACGAGCGCGTCACGCGCCTTTTATAAAATTCTGTATTTTCCCAAATCCTAAAACACTTGATAAATAATATAATGATCCTTGTTTTAGTAAAACTAGAATTACCGAAAAATATATCTACTTAAAAAATTAAATTTTTAAGCAATAAAATAATTTTATATTAAAGTAACACACAAATTATTTTCAGAATGAAAGTTATGTTTTTTTACAAAGAAATTCTCTATGGAGTTTCTTGTAATAAAAAGTTTTATATTAATACAGCTATTTAAAATTTTGTCTATGTTATTGCACACGAAATTTTGTAGATCTCAAAAGCCCACACATTTTGTTCCAAACCGTAAAAATAATTTCTTACTTTATGTAACTATTTATTTTAGGAGTCTCGGTAAGCACAGTAGCGCTTACCGCGACTTCTTGAGGTTTTTTACCGCGACATTTGCGGCGTTGCCGCTTTTGGATTCGCTACACACCTAAAAATGTATAAAAAAGTCGAGGTGCGGTAAACACCGATAAACATTATATATATATTATATATATATATATATATATATATATATATATATATATATATATATATATATATATATATATATATAATCAAAAAAACTACCAAAAATGATATTAATAAATTCCGTGCTGTCTGTCATGGGAGCAACGACTTCAATGCGTCGGACTCGAAAATCTTCAAAATTCATCATATCGTCATTTTTTTTCCCGCTTTTTGTTCAATAATCTCATGCCTACAATTGGAAATTTATATATATATATATATATATATATATATATATATATATATATATATATATATATATTTATAAATTTCCTTACGACGGGAAACCGACGTGTTACGGAAAAAATTAATAAGCGAGTAAACCGATTACGAGAGTTTTCGCAGCGGAAAAAGTTGTCGGTCCACTCATAATTAAACCACACAAGAAGTTACAGAAGTATATTAATGATTCTTCTTATATATGGACGGGCTCCCAAACCATAAGTCCTTCCTGAGATATAAAAAGGAGCTTTAACTGCTACTATATTCGTAATTGTCTTTCTTTTAAAAGAAAACCCCAGGATTTTTGTTAAGCAAAAGTAGCAATCATCACCATGATTCTGAGGTTCCCGCCAAATCAATATAACTCGCAGGCTTTTCTTACAAGATGGCTTAAAGTCCTTCACTGAGCGTTTAGTGCCACTTTACGACATATATAACAGAAACCGTTCGGTTTGTTCTAGGATCGCAATGACATCGTTTACCCACGGCGAAAATAACAGCACAACTACAATGCTCTCGCTATTCGCTAGTTCTTTACACTTCGCTCGTACATCCAATACTGATCCTCCGACAACCGGACGACTACTTATATACTAGTTTCGTACACCTGGTGTTTTCTTGAAACCTTAGGTATCGAGAATACCAGAAGCAACGACATAATTCCTGTATACAAAGGCCCTTCGACGACTACTGGGTATGGTGAAATTTTGAACTACATAGGATTAAATGGGTATCTCCATTATTTTAAGACTTCGTAGATGGGGGGTCATCGCCAGAGTCGCCCCATGCGGTGTTGCTAGATTGTGCACAATTTCCCTAAACTTACAGAATACGTAGATTTGGCAACATCACATCCGGTATGCTATAACAACTTATATATCGCATCCTTATACCTGCATTGCAATCAATCAAAACATGTTGTTGAGGTTCTCTAGATTTTGCTATGTGATACGACAATTTACAGGTCAGTTATAAGGGTTACATAGGTAGAAATTATTGAAATAAAACATTTATTTGGTGGGGAGAATTTTCATACAGGACAGTGTAATAATCCATTATCAGTAGCAAGTAAACTCATGCCCACGTGACATGACGCGACTTTCTGGCTTTCCACTCAATCAATCACAGAGTCAAGCAAGAAAAATTGAACATGTGACTTATTGCGGAATTCCAGCACGAGCCCACGCAAAGGAGTCTGCAGTGACGTCAATATGCATCGCTACAGCTAGCATGTTAGCCATCACAGCTCCCAGTAAGCAATCTAGTAGCTAAACAAGCGTCATCTTTAGGCTGATTAATACACTTAAAAATTGATAGCTAGATAAGAAAAAACTACATTCCTCTCTCTTTTAAACCGCCTGAAATTTTAACACTTTTAGGTACCTTTACATTTGGTCAACCATGCTAAAACTAACTATTCATCAACTTTTTACCGTCATTATTCTCTAAAACGTTTTAATTTTATGCAAGACGCCCGAGAAAAGCAGGAAGTTCTTTCGAGACATTTATAATTTTGCACCTCTGGCATATTTCATCTTTCCTCTTAACTTTTCCTTTTATCTCGTCTTTTGCCAACTAAACCGCTGAAGCATTGCAAGAGTTGGAACTTCAATCTATTTTAGTTTGCGCTATATTTTAATTTTAAATGCGTAGTACAGCGAGAGTTTGCATAGATCCATTGGTACTTGAGTGCTTCTTCATAAAACTGTTGGATAAAAATGTCGTTTTTTAGTGGTCTTAAGATATAACAAAGATTTTTCAGTATATTATATTATATTATTTCGGAAGTATACTTAAAATTCTAGACATATAGTTCAGTCAAAATGAAACTCTTACACCAATCACTGTTTTTTTTTCACCTTCCAACGAAGTCCACACAAAACTTTTTTGCTGTTCACAGAATAGCATTTATTATTTATTTCAATATATAGAATTAAAGAAAAGTTTATAGCTTGCAAAATATATTGGTAATATAATTTTTGACAGTAAGTACAGGGCGAGTCAACGATTGGATGAAGTAGGTTTGTGCCTTTTCGGTGAAATTAACAAAGAAACTATATTTATTGTTTGATACAGTTTATTTTTACGCAGATTTTAAAAATATTTAGGACTCTACAGGGTGAGCCAAAAAACTAGGACAGCATAAAGTTGTATTTTTTTAAATGGAACACCCTATATACGAATCGTATTTTCGATTTAGCTTATAATTTTAAATCTTTTTTATTAAGGGTTTACTATAACAAAACTTTATAGTTTCTGAGATAATTAAGTTTAAAGAAAAAAAGTCACATTTTCAAGCATCAATTCAATCCTAAATAACGTTTTCAATTTTGTGACTAATATATTCAAATTTGGAATTTAGCAAGGCCAAGGACAAGTTAACATAATTTTTACCTAATATTTGCAATAAAAGCTACAGGGTGTTGAACAAACACATCGGCTCAAATTTGAACAAGTTTAAATGAATAAATATCTTTTTTTTAAATGGTACACCCTGTATATTTTCATGTTATTTAATAGAGTAATAAAAACCCTAAAAGTTTTGTTCAATATATCCTATACCTATTTATAATAGTTTTTGAGATATTTCAGTTTTTCTTATTTTCCATACTTTTTTACAGAAATAGTCTTCATTATCATAGTAGCCATGGCAAAAACAATGTAAAAGAACATTTTTCTGTGTGTCAAATTTATAACCGCAATCGCTTCTTTTGGTTTTTATGTAGTGTAGTTTGGTTTTTTTCTGCATTCATCTTATATTGTAAAATGAATTTTCCAAAGAATGAGTTAATAGATATGATTTATACAATAGGAGAGGCTCAAAAAAATTGCCTTCTTGCTCAAAGAATTTACGAAATGAAGTATCTTGATCGACGCCAGCCTAATACCCATACTTTTCAAAACTTAATGCAAAGATTTGATTCTTCTGGTACTGTTGATTATCCAAAACGTAAAGTGGTCAACAAACCAGTAACTAATGAAGAAAAAGAACTACAAGTATTGTTAAATGTTCAGGAAAATCCTTATATTGGTAGCCGTCAGTTAGCAGCATTATGTGAAACATCACAATCCACCGCTAATCGTACTACCAAGAAATATAGGTATCATCCATATCACATGGAATTACACCAAGAATTGCATGGACAGGATTTTGAAAGTCGTGTAAACTTTTGTCGTACAATAAATGCGGAGATTCAATTAAATCCAAATTTATTATGCAAGGTAATGTTTAGTGATAAAGCTACTTTTAGAAGTAACGGTGCCGTAAATAGACGCAACATGCATTATTATGCCACAGAAAACCCATTTTGGATTAGAGAGGTGCAACATAAAAACCACTGATCATTAAATGTTTGGTGTGGTATTCATCATAATCGAATTATTGGACCCCACTTTTTTAATCAACCACTAAATGGCCATAGTTACCTGAACTTTCTACAAGAAGAACTACCCCAACTGCTTCAAGGTCTCGATAGGGATGAGCTCGACAGTATGTGGTTCCAGCACGATGGTGCGCCTTCGCATTACCATCGTGAAGTTCGTGCGTTTTTGGACCAACGATATCCGCAAAAATGGATTGGACGTGGGGGTTTCATTGAGTGGCCACCAAGGTCTTGCGACATCACCCCATTAGATTCCTTCCTATGGGGTTATATTAAAAATAAGGTGTATGTTAATCCACCAACAACAGTGGAAGATATGCGAAACAGGATTAGGGATACCTGTAGAACAATAACGCCACTAATTTTGTCCAGGGTCCGAGAAAATCTGCAAAAAAGACTAAATTTGTGCATTGCACAAGAGGGTCGTTTATTCGAACACTTATTAAAAAGAAATAATTAATCTCAGTATTTAATAGGTAATTTTTTTGTTTCAATTTAGTATAAAAGTAAATATGTATTTGCCTTGTCGTTATTGTTATGTTAATGTATTTCATCATATTTAACCACATTCTGTTTGTTTCTGTAGTTTTTTTTTATTATTTTACATGGCTACTATGATAATGAAGACTATTTCTGTAAAAAAGTATGGAAAATAAGAAAAACTGAAATATCTCAAAAACTATTATAAATAGATATAGGATATATTGAACAAAACTTTTAGGGTTTTTATTACTCTATTAAATAACATGAAAATATTATCATTTAAAAAAAAAGATATTTATTCATTTAAACTTGTTCAAATTTGAGCCGATGTGTTCAACACCCTGTAACTTTTATTGCAAATATTAGGTAAAAATTATGTTAACTTGTCCTTGGCCTTGCTAAATTCCAAATTTGAATATATTTGTCACAAAATTGAAAACGTTATTTAGGATTGAATTGATGCTTGGAAATGTGACTTTTTTTCTTTAAACTTAATTATCTCAGAAACTATACAGTTTTGTTATAGTAAACTCTTAATAAAAAAGATTTAAAATTATAAGCTAAATCGAAAATAC
This sequence comes from Diaprepes abbreviatus, assembly GCA_034092305.1. Taxonomy (NCBI): domain Eukaryota; kingdom Metazoa; phylum Arthropoda; class Insecta; order Coleoptera; family Curculionidae; genus Diaprepes; species Diaprepes abbreviatus. The sequence goes on along the minus strand of JASJET010000211.1, from coordinate 5,349,596 downwards.
GATTCATATATAGGGTGTTCTATTTAAAAAAATACAACTTTATGCTGTCCTAGTTTATAGGCTCACCCTGTAGAGTCCTAAATATTTTTAAAATCTGCGTAAAAATAAACTGTATCAAACAATAAATATAGTTTCTTTGTTAATTTCACCGAAAAGGCACAAACCTACTTCATCCAATCGTTGACTCACCCTGTACAGACCGGAGAGATTTCAGGTCAAAACAGGTACAGACAAGTAAAACCCTCTTCAAAATTTCCGAACTATGTAAATATTTGGTGTATTACAAAAGAGGGTAATAAGGAACTAAGACGTTCAAGAGTTTTTATTGCATAAATCGTCCAATTTGTCATTTGAGTTGAGAAAACCGCGGAGTGCAAATGCCTCCCTTTCAGTTTTTTAAATATTACTCGAAAACGAAGCAAAAATCGGGTATAGTTAATAGAACACTTTTTGTAGAGAATCAAATTCCTCATCAAAAACGATTTTTCGTCAGATAAATAATTAATGTAATTCAAAATCTCTTTCATTACTTCTTAAGTCTACAAATTCGCCTTTTACCGTTACCAGAGATGACTAGAAAGAACTGTGAAGTTTTCGACATCTGCCTTTTGTTTCTTATAAATTGACCATGGCTTACTGTTACAAATAAAGTAAATTATTGAAAATATCCAATTCTGACCTTGTATTTCAAAATTAAGTAGATTAAAAACCAAGAGAACCATGACAATTTTAACACCAGAATCTTTCGTTTCTTTAAAAAGTAGAAGGCTAAAGTGGAAACCGCAACACTATATCTTTGATTATAACTCCAATACCTCCTAAAAGTGTCGAAAATGGGACACCTGTACACCAAATAGGCACTGTGATAAACTTTTTTTACACAATACAATATCTATATAAAGGGTGTTTTTTATAGTGAAATTTACTTTATTCGAAAGATAACCTTCTGGCATTATAATTTAAATATGACTTCTGGCATATGACCGCCACGGCTGGCTCGGACGTAGTCTAATCTGGAGGTCCAATTTTCGATGACTTTTTCCAACATTTGTGGCCGTATATCGGCAATAACGCGGCGAATGTTGTCCGCCAAGTGATCAATCGTTTCGGGCTTATCGACGTAGACTAGCGACTTCAAATATCTCCACAGAAAATAGTCTAGCGGCGTTAAGTCGCACGATCTTGGAGGCCAATTCACGGGTCCGAAACGTGAAACTATGCGGTTACCAAACGGTTCCTTCAATAAATCAATTGTGACACGAGCTGTGTGACATGTTGCGCCGTCTTGTTGGCTCTATAGCGGTCACCATTGACTAATGTTCTGACCAGCATCGTTTTTAAAGAAGTACGGACCAATGATTCCACCAGCCCATAAAGCACACCAAACAGTCAGTTTTTCTGGATGTAACGGTGTCTCAACATACACTTGAGGATTATCATCACTCCAAATACGGCAGTTTTGTTTATTGACGTATCCATTCAAACAAAAGTGAGCTTCATCGCTAAACGAAATTCGCTTATGAAAATCGGGATCAACGGCAATCTTGTTTTGGGCCCATTCACCGAATCTACGCCTTGCTAGGTGATCGTGTGGCTTCAATTCTTGCACGAGTTGGATTTTGTAAGTACGCAAACCAAGATCTTTCCGCAAAATCTTCCATAAAGTGAATGGACACATATCCAATTCCTGTGCACGATGACGGATAGACTGATTCGGGTCTTCCTCTACGCTACGCTCTACAGCAGCAATGACTTCTTCTATACGCACTGTACGACGTCTCTGTGGATGCGTATTATCATTTAGAGTAAACGTGGTGCGAAAACGTTCCATAGTTAATCGAATTAATTGCTCTGATGGACGATTATGTTGACCGTAAAATGGACGTAGTGCGCGATACGTATTTCGAACAGAACCATGATTTTCAAAATAAATTTGCACAATTTCGATGCGTTGTTCAGGCGTCAGTCTATTCATGTTGAAATGCCAACCAAACTAAACATAAATCACTTGACAGCTGACAAAATGGCCGCCAGTTAAAAAAGTGTTGCCAACTTAAAGTTCTATACCTCTATAAAAAACACCCTTTACAACGAAAGTATGTGAACTCATAGAATCTATCCATGAATCAATAAAATATTCAAACAATGCAAAAACCCACTTGGGACGCTTATTTTCAAGTCTATTCAAGATGGACGTTCCGTGTATGTGTGTTACCACTTCCATTATCTTAGAGATAAGAAACCAAGTACAGGTGTGCTATTTTAAATGCGATCAGCTGATTTAAGGGTTGCGAAATATGACAACAATGCCTTTTAACTTTTAGTACTTTCGGAGAGCGGCAAAATTTTAAATCATTGATAATTGCATGAGATGTTTATTCTGCCGCTCTGTCGCTTTGGTGACCGGTATTAAATGAGTGACTGACAGAAATTGTAGACTTTAGGTATATGAGATAATAGAAAAAACGATTGTCAACAAAGTATTATTTAATTTCACTAGTTTTTTGTAATGTAAGAGTATCATTTTGACATTAAGAACACAGTTTTGTTAATTTGTGCGGGTCATCATTATGTTGAGTATAGTTATCGTGCCGGGGGATGTGTTGGAATTTTATATTTTTAAATTTTTTCCGACCATTCATCGTTTCCTCATTTCAAATAAGTTTTCTTCCGAACAATTTTACACCGTATTCTAACCGATTATGGACGGTTGTGTAACTATATTTTTGTTCAAAAATCAATTTTGAACCGCTTGTTACAATAAAAAATATATTTATGTGCTTTTACAATAAAACAACAATTAAATTTCTGTACACGTAATTTTAATATGTCAGCCCGATTTTTAAAGCGAACCAATCATTTCAAATAGATTTTCTAATTTACGCTCGCACAGGAGATGAAGAATTAGACCACCTACGCAAAAGACTGCGCGAAACTGAGTTAGCCATGGAACGCATCGTCGAACAGATGGCGCAGGCGCCTCTCGTCACGCAGGTGCGCAGCTTAGGCAACACGCTAATCACATGCACATTATACACTATTTTAGGCTTTTGTCTTGACTTTTCCAATTCAATTCACTTTAGAACGTCAAAAAATTTAGTGATTACTTTGATTATTACGTGATTATTGTTTTTAGGTCTAAGGCAAGCAATTGGCAAAGTTTAACAATTGAATTTTAGTTTAAAAAGGGCGCTAAAAACAAAAAGAAAAAGAATTCAATGATTTTTAAGCGCTGTTTTAATTAATTGAATTCGATTTTTAAAAAAATGCTAAAAATAGTCAATTGTTTTTAAACGCAATTTCTATTATTGAAGTTTAAAAACAATTGATTTTGAATTTAAAAAACGGCGCCCGAAACAAAAAAACTGATTCGAATTGTTTTTAAACACTCTCTCAATTAGTGAAGTATAAAAGCAATTGAATTCGAATTTAAAAAAATGGCGCTAAACCAAAAAAAATAATTTCAATTGTTTTTAAAGGCAATTTCAGTCAGTGATATATAAAAACAATTGAATTCGAGTTTACAAAATGGCGCTAAAAACAAAAAAAAAGCAATTGTTTTTAAACACAATTTCAATAATTGAAGTTTAAAAACAATTGAATTCGATTTTATGAAAATGACGCTTACAATAAAAAAAACTGATTTCAAATTGTTTTTAAACACTCTCTCAATTAGTGAAGTTTAAAAACAATTGATTTCGAATTTAAAAAATGGCGCTCAGAACAAAAAAGCTGATTTGAATTGTTTTAAAGCACTATTTCAATTGGTGAAATATAAAAACAATTTAATTCAAGTTTAAAAAATGGCGCTCAAAACAAAAAAGCTGATTTGAATTGTTTTTAAATGCTATTTCATTTGGTGAAGTATAAAAACAATTGAATTCGAGTTTAAACAAATGGCATTAAAAACAAAAAAAAAATAATTTCAATTGTTTTTAAATGCAATTTCAGTTAGTGAATTTTAAAACAATTGAATTTGAGTCTTAAAAAAATAGTGCTAGAAACAAAAAAGAGTTGATTCCAATTGTTTTCAAACGCGATTTCAATTAGTGACGTTTCAAAACAATTGAATTCGTGTTTAAAAAATGGCGTTAAAAACAAAAAAATTGTTTTCAATTGTTTCTAAATGCTATTCAGTGAAGTTTTAAAACAACTGAATCCAATTTACAAAAATGGTGCTAAAAACAAAAAAAAATTATTTCAAATATTTTTATACGCTATTTCAATTAATGACGTTTAATACCAATTGAACTTGAGTTTAAAAATGGCACTAAAAACAAAATTAAGTTTGAATTCTTTTTAGATGCTACTTCAACTAGTGAAGTTTAGAAATAAATATTTCCATATTGGAAAAAGGGCAGATTTTATGATTTTTTTCTTTTCTAATACCAGATAAACTTTTATATAACATATTTATTGCATGGTCTCTTTTTGGCTTCAGTAGATAAGCTAAATGTTTTGAGTAAATAGAAATGAACCGTTTTAGTTCCCCTCCCCCGGCACACATCAGCTTCTTACATAGCAAGCCTTCGCCAAGCCTGTTGCGCAATATACCGGTTGTCAAATTAGTTGGAGCATTCTTTATCATTTAATACACTTTTTAGTTCTGCAAATTCTATCTTTGCTTAGATAATGCAATTAGAAAAGATTGACTCCGCATTACGACAACCGCGATATTGTGAAACTAAATTAATCATCAGCTGCTTTATCCGTTTATGTTTATCATTTCATTTACTGAATTTAAAAAAAAGAAGAGAGATATACTTATTATAGTAAACTGACTGGAATAGATTATTAAAAATGAGCCCGCCGAATTAATAAATTTCAAAAATCAGCGCACTCAAAGTGTCGCGGTCCTCCTTAATAGATTGTGGGACAGTAATAATTCTAATTTTTTAACTATTCCACTTGTTCCTAGTTGTAAATGCGGTTTCGGCGTTACTGGAGGAGGTCAATCAGGAACTCGAGGCACGAAAACACAAAACGTCCGAGACTGTGCATGAACAGGTCTGACATCGTCTTAATGTCGTGGCAAATATGCTTTCTAAATATACTTCTCAACATTTATATTACGTTATTTGTTCGTGAAGTAAGATAATATGGATGTAGAATGGATGATGATGGTGTAGTAGTATCTTAAGGGGTATTATCAATTTACTAACATTTCACATTCACAGAATTTTTGTGACCGCTCCTCGTCGAAGTCAACCTCGACTAGATGCGCCCAAGGAAGTTAGAGGGATATGGAAAGCTACAGAAATAGGTTAAGGGCCTAAAAAATTACCTTAACATACGGAAAATAAATGTCATAAATTGACATCACGTGGCTCCGTGGAGTAAACGCAGAAAGAAATTTCACAGTAAATTTGTTGAATGAGTTTGGCAATATGAGAACCAGAGCAGGATTTGTGAAAGTGGTGATCGACTTCCCGGCGTATTTTTTGTGTTTAATGTGATCGTTCGTCATCGTCCTCGATGCTTAAAATTAGTTAAATTTCAAAATTTACATTTGTATAGGTTATCAAGACATTTGTGCAGACTTGTTATTTATAACAATGCATCAATGTATGATATCGATTATTTTGTAAATTCCGTTAATTCATTACTTTCGGTAAATAAACTTATATAATTATTTACATTATGGTAAAACGATGTTTTTTGGAAAAAACTTGATACTCACCCCCTATTTCGAGGTTGCAAAATACAATTTTGGCTTTGTTTTATCACTGTTTTTCTTCAGTTTCCTGGAAAACTGAAAAAACGCGTCACTTCACCAAGCACTTTTAATTCTGAACACCGAACTTACATATTTATTTTCAATAATACGAGTTAAAATAACATATATATATATATATATATATATATATATATATATATATATATATAATATATTTCAACTATTTTTGCACAAATTTAATGAATAAATTTAGAAAAACTTGCATTTTCAACGAAAAACAAAAAATACGTTCCGGAAAGACTCGCGAAAACGACTAATATTCGTTTGACACGTTGCCAGATGTAAAATACTTTCGTGTTATAAACTATAAATTTTGTCCATCTCAGTCAACAACATAGTATAATTTTTGTAATGTTTTATACAGTCTCAGGAAAAAATTAATCAGGTTTAGCTCGATTTTTGTTAATTTGTAAAACTGAAACTAATCTGAACTAACCTAAATTGACCTAGACTTATACTTACATAATATAAACTATAAAATGTATCCATTACAGTTACCAACATAGTTTAATTTTTGTAATGTATAAAAAAGAGTAAAATTAATTTTAACCACCCAGTTTCAGGTTTAGCTTAGCTTTGGTTAGTTTGAGAAACTAGAACTAACCTGAACTAACCTAAATTTATTAATTAAAAATATTATAGTCCTGCAGAGACCACATAAAGGCGGGACAATCTGTGATAGAAAATAATATATGTGAATTTCACAGAAATTGTGTTAGCAATCTGACAACAGTGGGTTTTAGGAACGAGTCCCACCATTATTTAACTGACGGAAGCCATTTTGTTTTGATTTGTTTCTTGATAATTTTCTTGATTTTTCCGATAAAGATGTGCAAATTTATGAATTTTTATATAATACAGTGTAGAATTTGTTGTTATAATAAAATTTTAGCGATTTAGTACAAAAAAATCAACTTAAAGTGAAAAGTGTGTTTCACTGTTTTCCGCAAAACTGAGGAAAAATTATGGAAAACACAGGGCAGAATCGTGTCCTACGACGTCGAAATAGGGGGAAGTACCGAATTTTTTTCCAAAAAAACGTCATCTTCCTAGATTTCCCATAATGCAAATTTTTATCAAGAGAACTATGTTCAAATCTATGTTATGTCAGTATTTATGTTATTAATCATTTAATAATGAACTCTAAATTGTAATTTTTTTAATATAATAACGTAATAAATATCTCCTGTCTCCTGACCCACTGCGCAAGTACAGTATAGCCCCTTTAAGGGGAGTACAGCTTTACATGCCGGACTGAATTTAGTTTAGGGTATTCCCCTCCAATTTTCTTGTTGAAGTCCCGCCAAACCTCTTCTCTATGCTAGAAATCATAATCGCTTCATCTTTCTTCTCGCTCACCGGGACAGAAGGAGAATGAGTTAATTAGGAAGAGGTTATCAAGTAACACTCATCCTATACTCTTAATTAACTTTTCAAATTACTTTTTTTTCTTTTCCAGTTTTCTTAACTTTTTTCGTTTTTTTTTGTACTGAATTGAGTTATTTTCCGCAAGTCAAGATCGAGGTTCTTTTACCCTCCACTGTCACGTTCGGGTTTATTTGTCAAGATCGGGTTTTTTCCTAACTTTATAGCCAACACGAAGCTGACTATTAGTCGCAATGTCAATTCAGGTTATCTCCACTTGGTCACGTTCTGGTAATTATTTTTAAATCGGGACGCGTTTTTTAGGGATTATTAAACTCTTCAGGACTCTCAGGAAATCTCTTGTTTAACTCTACCGAGCGTTACACTCGAGTCGTAGACTTCCTAAATCGAACGTACGATCGCTTATTTGCATTCGAATCCCGAATTATTCCCGTGAATGTAAGAATTCGTACGCATCGTTATCGATGGTAATTTTGATTTAAATTTTGGTAATATAAGAGATGTCCACGATCTTCAGTGTCAAAAAAAATTATGTTGTCCAAGACAACCTACTTTGAGGACCATGATCTGCCTAAAAAATAGGCAGACTCGTCAGAGAGCTATGCTCGATCCGAAAAAAGGGTTAGTGATCTCACGAAGAGCAACCCGTAAGATCTTAATTTTGACATTTTGTTTTTATAGTAGTGGTGACGTAGCGCTCTGAATTTGATGATTCCCCGACCAGAATGCCATCGCGCCGTTTAATGGCTGGGTTTCCCCGCTTCGGCAACACGAAGTTTTGGAGTTTTAGCACTGCATGCTGTATTATTGAGATTATTAAATTTTTTTATTACGAACTTTGGGGACAAATTAAAATAAAATTTAATATTTTGCCGTAAAATAATACGACAATATAGTACTGTGAAGAGATTTTGAGAGGTATGTATGTATGACTATTCTCTACAATGTCGCACGAACAGTGACACTCGTTAGTAATGTTAACAAAGATTCAGCCAAGTGGATAAAGATTTGAGTTGGCCGCAAATTTTTAAATCAAAAACCTACTTTGCACCGCTTTGATCGAGTTACTCGCCTAAAATAAAACAAGATTAGTTTTCTGAGAAAATCACATGTTTTCTTTACACGCTTGTATAAAAATTTTCACGTAATATAAATGTTGAGTGGTATGTTTCACAAATTTTTATTCTGCTTAGTTTATCATTTGCCTTTTTTGCACTTTTTGGGAAACAGTATGAAATAAAGAGTCGTCCCTGTTATAAATACGTGAATATTTGTCTGTAGAATGTAAAATGTCACCGAATGAGATATGGTTTTATAGGCAACGTCATCAAATATTTATGTTGTTACACTGTCAGAGGACATCTAAAAATAAAGAAAATTAAATTCAATGATTCGATCTTAGATTTTGTATTTTGTTGTTTGTGTTCTCACCGCTATTTTCGCTTATGCACCAGCCAATTTTATAATTTTTACCATCTGCTTATAGATTTGTTGGACGCCAATGTCGCGTACTTGGCAAATATCCTAGTTTTTTTTTTTTTTTCTGCTTGAATAATTTTAATAGATATTTTATTTGTATTTTATAACGCCGCTTAGTTTATTTTCGGCATTATAGTTAGGTACTTTAAAAAAAAATGAAAATACTGCGATATATTGTAAAGAATCTTTATGTCTTATTAACATCTCTCTCTCTCATCCTCAAGATAGGTAAACAACATTCGTTATTTAGTATTCAAACTGTCTTAGTCTAATATGTTTATGGCGCCCCCTATCCAGAAATATAACCCTTCGTCCTAAGCAAACCATCGTGTGGTCGTTAAATTTCAACACCTTCCCTATAGGTGGCGTCATGTGTGTCCTTTCAATTCATTTATCTAACCAATAGTTATAAAAATAAATAGTTTCAAATTATATTATAAAATAGGTCTATGGTTAACCAAATATACAAGGTGATTCTCCTGGAACTTTATTGATCGATTGTGGGAAAACTATAATTAGGAAGAATCTGAAAATTTTGCAATGTGCGTGGGGGACAGCCGGCTAAAATATTTTCAAGATGGCGGCACTTTCGGTAATACCCTTCGAACATACCCCTATAGAATAAGCATAACGTCAGAACTAGGGCCATGTTGTTTGAACGCTGAATAACGTAATAAAATTTATATTTATATTTCAAAAAGTATTGATAAACAGTGGATATTTCATTTCTTGGTACACACATACCGATTTTATGCTGTCCTTTTCTAATTGCATTATTTAAACGAGTATCGTATGATAATATGCACGTCAATTCTAGATATGAATGTATGGTTGCCTGAATTATTATTATTGTTATTTCAATATCTAACCATATTTACCAATAAAAATAAGTTTTAAATCCACTTTTCGTTAATATTAATGGCAAACTTCGCATTTATAGTAATTTCTAACACTTAAAAACACTGAAAAGAGTCACGACAAGCAATTAAACTGAAAGAAAAGATAAGTAAACATGTTTATGTCTATCAAACATCAAAAAAGCCTCTTCCCCACCGACCATTTATATCTGTAGGGTATGATCGAAGGTAATACCAGAAGTAGAAGTCAATTTGTTTATTTTAAATGGAACACCCTATATATTATTGCATTTTTGATTTCTACGTAAAATTTTAGACATACTTTAAGTCTCACCGTATTGATCACAATTAAATTTTTATGTAAAAAATGACGTTTGCGGACCAAAACCTAACTACAAATTTTTTCTGTAAGAAAGTCTTTATTATTTAATTTGGGTTAGTTTTCTTGTAGACGAAGATCGCCTTTAGTAGTCTTTTTATGATATTTTGAAAATTATTAGTACAGAGTGGTCAAAAAAGAAGAATAAAAATTATATTTAAAAATTCGTCAAAAGTCAATTTTTTCAAGTAGAAGCACCTATTTTTATAATTTTTTCATATTAAGCATTAAAAATAAGGGTAACTTTGAATAAGGTTGTCTATTCCAAAAATTTGTAGTTTTCGAAGTATTGACAATTCAACATTTTTTTATTGTAAAATTGCTATACGGCTTTTAAGTTTTGTTATTAGTTGGCCATGATGGCGAGGGGTGGTGAAAATGAAACAATCGAACCCTACAGAATTGTCACTATTTCTTGCCATTTGACATTCATTAATAATAATCATGCCGACAAAATGTTGAATTGCCAATATTTTGACAACTACAAATTTTTGGAATAGACACCCTTATAGAAAGTAACCCTTATTTTTAATGCTTAATATGATAAAATTATAAAAATAGTTGCTTTCTATTTGAAAAAATTGACTTTTGAGGATTTTTAAATACAATATTTATTCTTCTTTTTTGACCACTCTGTATTAATAATTTTCAGAACATCATAAAAAGACTACTAAAGTCGATCTTCGTCTACAAGAAAACTAACCCAAATTAAATAATAAAGACTTTCTAAGAGGAAAAATTTATAGTTAAGTGTTGCTCCGCAAACGTCATTTTTGACGTAAAAATTTAAATATGTTCAAAACGGTGAGACTTAAGTATAGAACATTATACATGAAATATATCGAGAATTTTACGTAGAAATCAAAAATGCAATAATATATAGGGTGTTCCATTTAAAATAAGCAAGTTGACATCCACTTCCGGTATAACCGGAAGTGCCGCCATCTTGAAAATATTTTAGCCGGCTGTCCCCCATTCATGTTAGTATGCTATCAAGTTTTCCCAGAATCGATCGATAATTTTCTCGGAGAATCAGCCTGTATAGTCGATGTATTCTTATGGGTGAAAAAGTCGGCCCAAATTGTCTGACGTCACAGCTATGGTTACGCAGTTAAATAATACTCAGTTGTACTTCTCTAACACAACATAATATTTATTCTTATTATAAACTTTCCACAGGACCTAACCAAAAATATGATTACTCTTCTCTTCTTAACTGAACTAAACCAATACATTTTTGTACTACACTGCTTCCTGTTTTATCTACATTACCGACATGTTATAACTGGCGCCATCTATCCACTAAACATACAAATAGTACTTTGAATAGCTGAAAGCATTACAGAAATGTTTTTACAAACAGCACATATCAAGTTAAGCACCGTGGCTTTATTCTCTAGGAATATTTCAAATCGCTGTGTCATAAGTTCTTAAATTAAACAACTTTTTTCACATTCTAGTAAATCTGTATCTCTTACTAATCCCGAGATTCTAATACCAGTAATTTTTATTTTGTGCACCCTGTATATTAATTTAAAGCTTAAATTAAATGTTTACCAAAATCATATATTGATTTTTTCAGTAAAGCGTTGTGTTGTGAATGGATCAAATTTTTTAAAATTTTATTACTTATATTTAACTGGGATAAATGTATGTATCCGAATATTTTTCTGAAACATTGTGTATGGAGAGGAACAGAGAACAAAAAACATTAAACCCGAAGTTTTATCTACGTGACCTGGCAAACGGCCATTACATTTTTTCTGCTATATTTTTATTTTCTTTATGATAAATAGGGAACAAACACCTTGTTTTACCTGACCTGCTGGACGTAATTTATATTATTTTGTATTTCATTGAACATTTTAGAAGTTCAAAGGGTCTAGACGATTAAGAGAGTCGAAACTGTCTCCTCGGTAATAAAAAAATAAAAAACACCCGGTTATTCTACATCAAAAAGTACTTATACAAAAAATTTTAGCCACTTTTATCGTCACATAACCTCAAAAAAAAATTAAAACATCTTTTTTCGTTTTTTGACTATATCTTCGGTTCTAATCATCGTAAAAACTTCTTTTTTTTTTGCATTTTGTACGTTTTTTTATTGCCTATAACAAGATATTTTGGACAAAAATTTTTGGCGCGAAATTCAAATTTTTAATGGGTGGTCGAATATTTTTAAATTCAATAAAATATAAACTAGGACAATAGCAGGGCTGAAAAAAAATATGTTGTTTTTTAGCCGCCAAATTATGTCCATGAATTTTTTCAGATTTTTAAAAGTGGTGAAACAGTTAAAATCGCAAAAAAGGCATTTATTAGCATTTTTTCGCATTTTTATCGAGTTTTGAAGCATGGAATTTTCTTATAAATCCTCAGTTGTCTTAAAACCATATAATATATATATATATATATATATATATATATATATATATATATATATATATATATATATATATATATATATATATATATACAGGCGCGGATCCAGGGGGGGCGGTGGGGGCGATCGCCCCCCCCCCCCCCCAAGAGCTTTGAGTTTAGAAAAATGGACCCGATTTTTTCTCTTATACTATAGTTTATTCAAGAACTAGAGAGATTAACAAATCATTTTTTACCCTTTTTCTCTTCGCAAACTACCTGTGTTCTTTAGTCCGGTGTTTTTAGCAAAATTTGTTAGACACATATTTTTCATAGGAATGGGTTAGAAATTTTATAATCAAAAATACCGGTCTATAATAATAGACTAAAACGTAGGATTATTCTCTCAAAAAATTCTAAGTTATAATTTAAATACTTACAAAATATCCATTGTCAAAAATACAAAAAGTTAAACATATATAAAAAAATAAATTCGTCCATATAATAATAAAATATTTTTGGGGCTATCGGTCATTTTATTATTAATTAAAAACATTTTTAGGGTATTTGATGTTTCAGTTTATTTATTTCTTAAACCATCTGCAGAATTACAATTAAACACTAAAAAGGGATTCTAATGTAATTACTTTTTTTATGTTGAAATTAAAATTAGACCTACTTATTTTTATTTCTATTGTACTGATATCTTAATTTAATTTACTTTATTATATGGAAATACGATAGCCCCAAAAAAATAAGATAAACATGTTAATTCTACACACTTAAGAAAAAGACACAAACACAATAATAAAATAATAAAAAACTTACGGCTAATTAGAATTGAATATATATAAAATTAATGTGTGGGACACACTAAAATAAAAATATATAAAAAAATTTAAAAAAAACATATAAACAACATTAAACAATAAAATACATCAAAAACAAAAATTTAAATAATAAATTGTGTTTACACTAGTAAACATTACGTATCTAATTTCTAATCAAAGTCAGTGAAACTATCTTCGCTAAAATTAATTATAATTGGTTCCTCTATCTCACTGATTATGAGATCGAGTTCTCACATTTTGTTTTATTCTTTTATTATATGGATTTTTCCCAATTTTTCGCAGTAACTTTATTCAAAAAAATCTTTCAAAAATTTAGTTAAATTACTAATTTTATTAATTGTGTTATTTCTAGCAACTCTACCTTTTACTTAAGAGATATATTTACGTCTCCAACGGACAGTTTCCGGACGATTTATAAGAACAGATTTTCTATCTGGTTTTTTTCAGCAAAAATTAAGTTCTCTGAGTAATTTCCAGAGATCAGTTCTCTTAATTTCAGGTAAATCGCGATCTTCAATGATTTTAGTTAGAATTTTGTAGATGGTTGGGATCTGCTTCTCATAATAAAATGTATATACAACCCCTTTAATTGCAGTTTTCATCTCTTCTTCAACGAGGTTTTTCGTTTGCCTGTGATCGAATGTGGGCTTGGGAGTACTAACAATTTCAGTCGTTTTTTTCTCCTTCAGTATTCGGTACATAGTAGATTTTCCAACTCCTGTCATGTTGGAACATATCTCAACAGAGCTTTTAATATTATTATCTAGATATTGATATCTCTGGTTTAACGATTTTGGAATAAATATAGAGGTGAAAGCCATATCTTTTGGTATCTCACTAATCTCAAATAATATATAAAAACAAGCGCAAACTAGATAAATCACTAAGAAAAAACTGTAAGTTGTACTTTGTTCACTGACAGAAATTAAATTAAACTATCAGAAATTCTATGTTGCAGTAAATTTATAAAATATATTTAAATATAATGAAATATAATTAGTTTTATGGCAGTTCTCAGTTACCTGCGGCACTGTAGCAGGTACGAGAGGTTTCGGTAACAGTTTTATTACTCTCTCTAGTTCTTTAATAGAGTATAGGAGTCTGTATGCTTGTGATTGCCCCCCCCCCCCCTCCCAAAAGTTTTGAGTTCAGAGAAATAGAACCCATTTTGCCTTTTATATTAGGAATGACTTGGCTACTTGCACCCCCCCCCCCCCCCCCCCCGTTGACAACTTGTTTTTCTTGCCATACTGTACTTTTGTGATATCACCGCCCCCCCCAAAGAGAAAGGCTGGATCCGCCCCTGTATATATATATATATATATATATATATATATATTATATATATATATATATATATATATAGGAATTAATTTTTCTTGAACCATTAAATATGTTTTTAGTTGGTTATTTTCTTGGGAATATGGTTCATTTATATTGAAACTACATATGTAAAGTAGTCATACTTATTGTATATATATTTTATATTTCAGAACGTTTCGATTCTTTCGAATCTTTTTCAACTGAAGGTTTCGGCGGATTCTACAAAAATGTACATTTTTAATATTATTATATACGGAACAACGGGTTAAAAACTTATCCATTAAGAACAGAGATTTTTGTCTTAAATAAAAAGTAATTACATCACAAACCAATTATAGTCACACACTCTCTTGTATATTAACGTTTCAATAGTATTTTTAAAAGTCCAGCTAGAAGAATGGACACTACATTTTTAACCCTATAACTGCCTTGACATGACTGAATGTGGAACCCAGATGGTGTATGTTTTAGGTACTTTAAGTGGCGTAAAAAGTTTGGGTCTTTTAATTGAAGTGATATCTTTCTGAAAAAATATCGTGATTCAGTTTAGAAGAATTGAAAGCGGAGAATTACTTTTATTTATTGTATTTATTTATTTTAGAAATTTCCTTTTATTGGTTTATTTTAATATGTTGAAATAAATTTGATTTAAATTATTAATGTCTGTTTTATCGTTTACGGCATTCGGATTTTTTTTATTGCGATCATTTCGTAAAATTCTCGTTTTCCTTTGTTGGTTTCAGTTTTCAAGATTTTTGTATTTTCATAATCAAAGGTGTGCTTGTGTTTTATTTTGTGTTTTTTTAGGGCTGTAATATTTTTTTTTGGTCATATTTATGTCCATTTAGACGATTTTGCAGATACTGACTAGTTTGGCCGATATAGTGCGATGGACAATCCTTGCAGGGTACTTGGTAGACAACATTTGATTTTTGGTTTTTTGAAATATCACTTTTTGATTTACTGAAATTGCTTTTAAGTAAATTATGGCCCTTAGACTAGTGGTTATATTATGTTTCTTAAAAAAAGTTTGAAAGTTTTCGGAAAGTTGTGGTAGGTATGGCAAATAAAGATATTGTTTTTTGGTTTTATTGTCTTCTAAATTTTCTGTTTTAGTGTTTCCATGTTTGTATTTTTCTAGCCTTTCTTTAAAAATTTTATTAATTAGTTTATTTGGGTAAGAGTTTGACATAAGGACCTCTTTTGCTTTTTTGATACAGTTGTTTCTAAATTCGGGAGTACTAAGGATGATGGCTCTATCGGCTATTCCAATTATTACTGATTTTTTTGGGCCATGTGGTGTTGGGAATTGTAGTTAAGGTAGCGACCAGACCATGTAGATTTTGTGTACCACTCAGTTAGTATTGTATTATTTTTGTGATGCAACGTCATATCTAGAAAGTTTATGTGGTTATTATTTTCAGATTCTATGGTCAATTGTAATTTTTCATGATAGCTGTTAAATTTGTTTAAAATATATGAATCTTGATTTTTTGGTATAGCTGTTCTACAATCATCTACATATCTGTAAAAAAATGGTAGTTTGAATTTTAAGCTGTTGATAACCTCAGTTTCTAGATCTTCTAACACTAATTGAGCAATAACACTTGATATGGATGCACCCATCGCGTAACTCTCAATTTGCTTAAAGAATAAATTTTTGTATTTGAAGTATGTAGAAGTTAGGCAGATTTCTACAGCTTCAAGAAAATCCTCTAATGGTATATCAGTGTATTTCTTTATTTCTGATCGTTTTTTTTCTGATTATGTTTAAGGACTCATTTATGGGTATATTTATGTATAAAAAAGAACCATATTCGCAAGAAAATAACCAACTAAAAACATATTTAATGGTTCAAGAAAAATTAATTCCTATATAATATACATACATACATACATATACATATATATATATATATATATATATATATATATATATATATATATATATATATATATATATATATATATATATATATATAGTAAAATGCGAACAGTGTTCCTTAGCAATTTGTTCCGACTGTGCAATCTTTAACATGGAAAGGATATGGTTGGAACGAAGTTTGCATTTACTGTTCGCATTTTACTTCATTCATAGGCTGTATTCTTTTGAGTAAATTATCACTGATCAAAGTGAACAAAGTGAAACTGATAACTTCATGTTCTTTTGAATATGCATTTACTTGTCATTGGGTCGAAGTGATCATGATTACTTTAAGTGATAGAAGTCAAACTGATAATGACTCAAAAGAATAGCCTTATATACGGAGCTGCATATAGGTGTACGTTTGTTGAATGTGATTTCAGCACTACAACGGCATAATGTGGATATATCCACTGCTATTGCATCTCACACGGAGGAATCCGTGAAAGCCGCATAAACATGTATACACCATCCGGCGGGAGGTAGGCGAAGCCGCGTTCAGTATTTGCATGCTTCCTTCCGATCTGTCCTTTGCACAGCCAGGTTCATGTCGGTACCCTGATGAGTCTAGTAGAGATGAAACATGTACCTCTGCCGTATCACTGTGGCGGGGAGGGTAAGTTTTGACGTTCTTCTCGGTATGGTAGCACAGGTGGGCCATCATCTCAATGGTGATGGAATAGGATGAATTGTGTTTTGTAGCAATTTATTCAGACTGTGCGACCTCTAACACAGAAAGGATATGGTGGAGAGAAGTTTGCATTTACTGTTCGCATTTTATTTCACATATATATATATATATATAGTAATAATACTTAATACTTACGTGTTATATTTAAAGAAAAAAAAAGTTTTTGATGATTTGAAATGATTTATTTCTATGTTACTTTATATTAAAAAAAAAAGGTATGACCAAGTGTTTGAAATAAAAAAATAACCTAAAATTGTCTTAATCTTGTCTTAATCATGCTGTTGTAAGCGTGTCGAAGCGATCGGTTCGTCACAATCTAATTTTAGACCTTAAAAGAGGTGTTTCGTCCTAGCTACCGACGGTGGACTCATCAGTGAGTCCGTCGGAGCTTTCCCCAGATACCTTTGGTACACTTTCTACATCTACATACTCGTATTTAAACCTTTCTGCGTCGGAACCTATAAACCAGATTCTGAGTGTGCCGCCATCTGTGACAATGCCTTCAAGGGAAAAATGATTATTAAATAATACAAAATGGTTGCAAATGGCTTCGGCATATATATATATATATATATATATATATATATATATATATATATATATATATATATATATATATATAAAGAAAAATAAAATAAACTCTTGGCTTAGCGGACGTGAAATTTGTCAATCTGCATTATTCTCGTGTTAAAAAGTGCAGAGCACTCCAAAGTATGGAAAGATTCCGGGTCCGACAGATGGCGACAGCACTGTTTCGTCCTAATATGGGACTCGTCAGGCCACCGCATTCGGTACAAGTCATCATCTCACCTTTGCATCACATAAACCTAATTTAAAATAAAAAACAGCAAACAGGACGACAAAGGCGACATCTCGATGGTTCACTTGATAACACAAGAACAACACAAATTAACAAAATTTGTAAAAACCGCCATGTGATGGCGCGACGGTGAATTAAAACAGAAATCTATACAATCGAGTACACGAAACGCGCTGCCCAAAGGATAGGGGTCGCATGTTTCGGTACTAGGCAACCAGCCTTGCTGTTAATTTTAGCAACGAAAGCTACGTGTCGCACCAAACGATCCCGCTATTAGAGCACCGTTTAGTGTGTTTCAAAGCCAAACAAGTAAATAAATAAATAGATAAGTTATTGTCCGTGTAATATAAAAAGAAAAATAAAATAAAATCTTGGCTTAGCGGACGTGAAATATGTCAATCTGCATTATTCTCGTGTTAAAAAGTGCGGAGCACTCCAAAGTATGGAAAGACTCCGGGTCCGACAGATGGCGACAGCGCTGTTTCGTCCTAATTTGGGGACACCTCAGGCCACCGCATTCGGTACAAACTATATATATATATATATATATATATATATATATATATATATATATATATATATATATATATATATATATATATATATATATATATATATATATATATAGTTTTAAGACAACTGAGGATTTATAAGAAAATGCCATGCTTCAAAACTCGATAAAAATGCTAATAAATGCCGTTTTTTGCGATTTTGACCATGTTTCACCACTTTTAAAAATCTGAAAACATTCATGGACATAGTTTGGCGTCTAAAAAATGACATATTTTTTTTGGGCCGTGCTATTGTCCTAATTTTTATTTTATTGAATTTAAAAATTTTCCAACACCCGTAAAAATTTTGAATTTCGCGCCAAAAATTTTTGTGAAAAATATCTTGTTGTAGACAATAAAAAAAACCTACAAAATGAAAAAAAAAGTTTCTATGATGATTAAAACCGAAGATATCGTCAAAAAACGAAAAAACACGTTTTAATTTTTTTTGAGGTTATGTGACGATAAAAGTGGTTAAAATATTTTTTGTGGGTATTTTTTGATGTAGAACAACCGGGTGTTTTTTATGTTTTTATTACCGAGGGGGCAGTTTCGACCCTCTTAATCGACTAGACCCTTTTACAGAGTATGACGGACAACTTTACAAAACGATTATTATTAAAATGTAAAATGTCGCAGTATTTTCATTTTTTTTTTATAACATCGTTCAAATTATCTTTGCTAAAATTTTGAATAGTCAACTTATTATTTTCAATTTTACCAGGATGAAATCAAAGCCAATGGCTCCCTTCCGAAAGAAGATGAACAGGGCACAGTCAAAGTCATGGGTATGGAAACCACAGCCAGTTGCGCGGGTGGTAAAAAATGGTCTAGACCCGATTCGCCAGTGTTGCCGCATCCTCCACCCGTTGTACCCAAAGAACCATCACCTCCCCCACAGGTACAAAAAAAAAACTGAAAGGAAGCAGAGTTTACATCAGTGATATTTTATCGATAGACCCAGTCATTCGTGAATAGAATTCTGCCTTATGCCAACAAGTTTGTGGGCAAGGGAGATGTGGGGAGGGGGGGGGGGGATAATAATTCACAATATATCATCCAGGGGCGGATCACAGACATAGTATGACAAGCTGAAGCTAGTTTTCGACGGGGGTCCGCGACATTCAGTCTATTATCCTGATTTCAAAACTTTGGAAGGGGTCAATCATCTCCCCTGAATCCGCGCATGATATCGTCATTCATTGATTAATTACTCATTGTTTACCTGTGTAACGTTACTCTGTGGATATGTGATAAGATTTTCGACACAATACACACAATGGTTAATTCATTTAACTGCAATAATCACTAAAAATACTGCGAAAATACAAAAAAAATTACGAAAAATATTTCTAAAAACGAAGTAACCTGCAAAATGTCTCGCCACTATTCGGCAAAGCTCGGCAGATATCAAAAGTTTTCATTGGTTGATCAAGTACAGTAGCCGTAAAATTTTAAGAGGAACTTTTTGCGATGTTGCCGGACTCAACATATCATCGTATTGTTTGGGAATATTAAAATTTTTTGAGTTCTGGCCAGGCGCGGATCAAAGGGGGGGGGGGGGGGGCGGTGGGGGCAATTTTGGCATAGAAACCGTTTTAGGCATATTCAAAATAAAAAGTAGCCTTTTTCTCTCAGAAAATTCAAAGTTATAATTTAAATACTTAAAAAATACCCATTGTCAAAAATACAAGAAGTTAAACGTATATAAAAAAATAAATTCGTCCATATAATATTAAAATTTTTTGGGGCTATCGGTCATTTTATTATTAATTAAAAACATTTTTAGGATATTTGATTTTTTGATGTTTTAGTTTATTTATTTCTTAAACCATCAACAGAATTACAATTAAACACTCAAAAGGGATTCAAATGTAATTAATTTTTATGTTACAGAAAATATAAATAATAAATTGTATTTACGCTGGTAAACATTACGTATCTAATTTGTAATCAAAGTCATTGAAGCTATCTTCGCTCAAATTAATTTTAACTGGGTCCTCTATCTCACCGATCATGAGATCGAGTTTCCACATTTTCTTTTATTCTTTTATTATATGTATTTTTCCCAATTTTCCGCAGTAACTTTATTCAAAAAAATCTTTCAAAAGTTCAGTTAAATTACTAATTTTGTAAGTTGTGTTATTTCTAGCAACTCTACCTTTTACTTGAGAGAGATATTTCCTTCTGCAACGGACATTTTCCGGACGATCTATAAGAATAGATTTCCTATCTGGTTTTTCCCAGCAAAAATTAAGTTCTCTGAGCAATTTCCAGAGCTCAGTTCTTTTAATTTTAGGTAAATCCCGATCTTCATTGATTTTAGTTAGAATTTTGTCAATGGTTGGGATTTGCTTCTCATAATAAAATGTATGTACAACTCCTTGTATTGCAGTTTTCATCTCTTCTTCCAACGAGGTTTTTCGTCTGCCTGTGATCGAATGTGGCTTGCGAGTACAAACCATTCCAGTGGTTCTTTTCTCCTTCAGTATTCGGTACATAGTAGATTTTCCAACTCCTGTCATGTTGGAACACATCTCAACAGAGCTTTTAACATTATTATCTAGATATTGATATCCTAAGGCATCATAAACATTCATCGTAATAAGTTTTTCGTTGAGGAAAAAATGCCCTGGTTTAACGATTTTGGAATAAATATAGAGGTGGAAGCCATATCTTTTGGGTATCTCACTAATCTCAAATAATATATCAAAACAATCACAAACAAGATAGATCACTAAGGACACACTGTAATGTGTACTTTGCTCACGGACAGAAATTAAATTGAACTATCAAAAATTTCATTGTTTTTGCCCCCCCCTTCCAAGAGCTTTGATTTCAGGAAAATAGAACCGATTCTGCCGTTTATATTAGGAATGTGTCTGCTGCTGGTACTCTCCCCCTGTCGGCAACTTGTTTTTTCTTGTGATCGCCCCCCCCCCTTCTCCAAGAGCTTCAAATTCGGAAAAATAGACCCGACCCTTCCTTTTACACTAGAAATGGAAATGTTGCTAATGTCCCCCCCCCCGTCGACAACTTGCTTTCGCTTGCCATACTGTACTTTTGGGATATCACTGCCCCCCCCCCCAAATAGAGATACTAAATCCGTCCCTGGACTTGGTACATATTACTTGGTTATTAAGTAATATAAAATAAATGTAGTCCAGGGAAAAAACAAAGATTTTAATGATAATCAATAACTTCACAACAATGACACTATTCTTTTGACTTTGGACGGTTAATTTGACGTGCCAAAACGTCACTTTCCCCAATATGGCGCCGAGCATACTTTGGACATTTTTCGTTTGACAGCTCCGTTACAATCTATCATCCATTTTATGTTACGAAATCCGTGCGGTGTTGCCAAGCTCAGCATATCATCGTATTATTTGGGAATATTACATTTTTCTGACTTGAGGCATGGGCCCATTTTAATGACACTGTTTACATACGATATACATATACAAAGACACAGTATCAATAAACAATTCATTTAGAGAAAAAAAATGGTTTAAAATAACATACTTGACAATACACAATGTGGCAACATGGATTGGAGTATGATGCGTTGTCATCGACTGTCGAAATGTAAACAAACTATGTATTAATAAAATGTCGGTAGATTAAAAATACTGGAAGAAAAAATCATTTCTTTTGCATACCATTTATTTTTGAAATTTCGCTAAAAATTTCTTAACAAAAACAACCTCGCTATTTTCAGACCCTTTTAGATTAATTTTAAATATAAATTCCTTTCAGCAAATATTTTTGGAAGGATCCCTCCCACCCCAATCTCAAATCCTCGTTGCCGAGTCGGCTACGGAGGCTCAGAGAGACTCAGAAGACGATTCCCCCGTAGTACTTGCTGGTAAAATGACACTCAGTGTTATAAGTTTGGACTCCGGTAAGTACAAGGTCTAGGAAGACTCGAAATAGTGTTTTAATTACAGTAATAAAGTTCAATGTATTAAAAGTAGAAGAAAAAAAAACACCCATATTAATTGAAAGGGACATTCGCGTGTAAATGAGGGAAAAAGCTGTTTTTTAACCATTTTTTATTAAAAAGCTATTTGAAATTTGTTATCAACAAGTAAAAAATAATAATCGTTGCTGACAGGAGTATTGGAAATGCCACCGGACTCACCAGATTTTAACCCTATTGGATATTTATATAAAAAATTCCAGAAAAGTATGATCCAACATACGGATTTTAACAAACTAACCTGAATTAATAATCTCTCGATGATATCCTTTATCAGTTTCAAAAAGGTGGTTTCTGAAACAACGCGTTTAAAGTTCACATTAAAGAAAATTACCAGCTTAAAGATACTAATCCACTCAGATAAATTTTCAAGGTCATATAAGAGTTCTTTCTCCTCTTTGGCCAAATGTAGCGGCGTGTAATCTCGCTACACAAAGTGTATTATGTTTCAAGGCCAGACCAGCGACTACCTACTCCATCTACCGCCCCTTAGAAACTGAACCTCAACTTGAAACTTTGAGAAAGCAACAGCGGATGAATATCCGTTCAAAATTTTAAACCGATAACACGCAAATGTCCCTTTAGAACTTCCTAATGCCTTGTGAAAAATAAATACAAAATTTGGTTTGAATTTATTCTAGAATAAATGACGTTTTATTCCGATTATTTTACCTGAACTGTCAATATTACCATGTAATATTTATATAATATATTCCATATACTGTGTCCTAAATATATATTTTTAATAAAAAAGTTATAAAAGTTATTTTAGCCATTATTATTTTAAATCCCTCGATAAGTGGTAAACTCGACTTTCTGATTAAGGTACGTTTGAGTGTTTGATTTTACAACATAGGGTGTTGTTCAAAAACTAAAATATTTTGTTATATATTACTCTTAACTTAGTATAATAAAAAATAAATAATAATAAAATTGTCATACTTTATAAAATGTAGCATAGGAACAATCATAACAGTTCAATATTTCAATATCTTTAGCATTTTTACGCTATTCAGTGTATGATTGTCACATTTTGAACATTTATCACCTTCCTTGTTACTGCCATGACACAGCATCACATGCTGTTTTAAATTGAATTTTTTCCTAATTTGATGTAAACATTAGTTGCATTTATACCTTGTAGAATTTTTGAGATCTTTATAATAGAGAAAGTGTCTATTACAAGTTAATTTCTAAATCTATTCCCACATTCTCAAAGGTCAAATACACAGAAAATCGTCTTAAATGAATATATTAATTAAATATTATTTTTTGAACAACTCCCAAAATATAATAAAATACTAATTCCCCAAATTTTCCCTCTCAACTGCCAATTACAGACATTATGCCACTAATATCCTGTATATAGCTTCTCAAAAAATATTTTTGACAAATACCACACGTTTTACAAAACATTTATTCTAGAAACAATTCAAACCGAGTTTCACAATGAAAATTTTTCCCTCCCTCTTTTAGAGACCGGAACTGAAGATTCGGTAAACTCCGGCAGGAGGGCGGAAATGTCCGATGAAGAACGAAGAAGGAGTAGCAGCAACGTTTCGGAAGAATTCGAGAAGATCAACGCGGCGGACTTGGAAGATCAGATTAACAACATTATTGAAGAGGCGGAAAATATTGCTTTGACTGAAGAAAATAGGTAAATTTTTTATATTTATGTGGAATTCCAGTTTAGGTTAGGAAAAGGGAGTGGTTATTAGCTGTTATTCACTGTACAGGGTGAGTCAACGTTTGGATGAAGTAAGTTTGTGCCTTTTCGGTGAAATTTACAAAGAAACTATATTTATTGTTTGATACAGTTTATTTTTACGCAGATTTTAAAAATATTTAGGACTCTACAGGGTGAGCCAAAAAACTAGGACAGCATAAAGTTGTATTTTTTTAAATAGAACACCCTATATACGAATCGTATTTTCGATTTAGCTTATAATTTTAAATCTTTTTTATTAAGGGTTTACTATAACAAAACTTTATAGTTTCTGAGATAATTAAGTTTAAAGAAAAAAAGTCACATTTTCAAGCATCAATTCAATCCTAAATAACGTTTTCAGTTTTGTGACAAATATATTCAAATTTGGAATTTAGCAAGGCCAAGGACAAGTTAACATAATTTTTACCTAATATTTGCAATAAAAGCTACAAGGTATTGAACACATCGGCTCAAATTTGAACAAGTTTAAATGAATAAATATCTTTTTTTTAAATGGTACACCCTGTATATTTTCATGTTATTTAATAGAGTAATAAAAACCCTAAAAGTTTTGTTCAATATATCCTATACCTATTTATAATAGTTTTTGAGATATTTCAGTTTTTCTTATTTTCCATACTTTTTTACAGAAATAGTAGCCATGTAAAATAATAAAAAGAAACTACAGAAACAAACAGAATGTGGTTAAATATGATGAAATACATTATTCGTTATATTACAACGGCAATAGTTTAATTAAACATAATGTGAAAAAAATAACACAACAATAGCGACAAGGCAAATACATATTTACTTTTATACTAAATTGAAACAAAAAAATTACCTATTAAATACTGAGATTAATTATTTCTTTTTAATAAGTGTTCGAATAAACGACCCTCTTGTGCAATGCACAAATTTAGTCTTTTTTGCAGATTTTCTCGGACCCTGGACATAATTAGTGGCGTTATTGTTCTACAGGTATCCCTAATCCTGTTTCGCATATCTTCCACTGTTGTTGGTGAATTAACATACACCTTATTTTTAATATAACCCCATAGGAAGAAATCTAATGGGGTGATGTCGCAAGACCTTGGTGGCCACTCAATGAAACCCCCACGTCCAATCCATTTTTGCGGATATCGTTGGTCCAAAAACGCACGAACTTCACGATGGTAATGCGGAGGCGCACCATCGTGCTGGAACCACATACTATCGAGCTCATCCCTATCGAGACCTTGAAGCAGTTGGGGTAGTTCTTCTTGTAGAAAGTTCAGGTAACTATGGCCATTTAGTGGTTCATTAAAAAAGTGGGGTCCAATAATTCGATTATGATGAATACCACACCAAACATTTAATGACCAGTGGTTTTGATGTTGCACCTCTCTAATCCAAAATGGGTTTTCTGTGGCATAATAATGCATGTTGCGCCTATTTACGGCACCGTTACTTCTAAAAGTAACTTCATCACTAAACATTACCTTGCATAATAAATTTGGATTTAATTGAATCTCCGCATTTATTGTACGACAAAAGTTTACACGACTTTCAAAATCCTGTCCATGCAATTCTTGGTGTAATTCCATGTGATATGGATGATACCTATATTTCTTGGTAGTACGATTAGCGGTGGATTGTGATGTTTCACATAATGCTGCTAACTGACGGCTACCAATATAAGGATTTTCCTGAACATTTAACAATACTTGTAGTTCTTTTTCTTCATTAGTTACTGGTTTGTTGACCAGTTTACGTTTTGGATAATCAACAGTACTAGAAGAATCAAATCTTTGCATTAAGTTTTGAAAAGTATGGGTATTAGGCTGGCGTCGATCAGGATACTTCATTTTGTAAATTCTTTGAGCAAGAAGGCAATTTTTTTGAACCTCTAATTTTGTCCAGGGTCCGAGAAAATCTGCAAAAAAGACTAAATTTGTGCATTGCACAAGAGGGTCGTTTATTCGAACACTTATTAAAAAGAAATAATTAATCTCAGTATTTAATAGGTAATTTTTTTTGTTTCAATTTAGTATAAAAGTAAATATGTATTTGCCTTGTCGTTATTTTTGTGTTAATTTTTTCACATTATATTTAATTAAACTATTGCCGTTGTAATATAACGAATAATGTATTTCATCATATTTAACCACATTCTGTTTGTTTCTGTAGTTTCTTTTTATTATTTTACATGGCTACTATGATAATGAAGACCATTTCTGTAAAAAAGTATGGAAAATAAGAAAAACTGAAATATCTCAAAAACTATTATAAATAGGTATAGGATATATTGAACAAAACTTTTAGGGTTTTTATTACTCTATTAAATAACATGAAAATATACAGGGTGTACCATTTAAAAAAAAGATATTTATTCATTTAAACTTGTTCAAATTTGAGCCGATGTGTTCAACACCCTGTAGTTTTTATTGCAAATATTAGGTAAAAATTATGTTAACTTGTCCTTGGCCTTGCTAAATTCCAAATTTGAATATATTTGTCACAAAATTGAAAACGTTATTTAGGATTGAATTGATGCTTGAAAATGTGACTTTTTTTCTTTAAACTTAATTATCTCAGAAACTATAAAGTTTTGTTATAGTAAACCCTTAATAAAAAAGATTTAAAATTATAAGCTAAATCGAAAATACGATTCGTATATAGGGTGTTCTATTTAAAAAAAATACAACTTTATGCTGTCCTAGTTTTTTGGCTCACCCTGTAGGGTCTTAAATATTTTTAAAATCTGCGTAAAAATAAACTGTATCAAACAATAAATATAGTTTCTTTGTAAATTTCACCGAAAAGGCACAAACTTACTTCATCCAATCGTTGACTCACCCTGTACCTGTGAAGTTCATTGTGGTGAACACTCATCCATGTGTAGATTCACCTTCTGGAGGACATTCATACTCAGCTTTAAAGAAGTCGCTAATTATTGCTAATTATTATTTTTCTTAAATTCCAGATACAGTCTTACTGACGAACTGGATAAATTCACCGAACATATTCCAGAAGAAATCCATAAAGCCCCTCAGATAAATGAAAAAAACAAAGATAACGATGTTTTAGAAGAAATTAAAAACCAACTTAACTTAGAAGATGATCTTCTTTTAGTACTAAAAGAAAAAGAACCGGAAGGAAAACTAGGAATACCCGTCTCGGACATTATCAAGGAGTTTCTGAATAATGAAGAAATCGCGTTGTTAGGAGAGAATAAAGAGGTTGAATTAAGTGACGTTGAAAAAGAAGATATGGAAGTTTTAGAACGATATAAACGGTCGTTGAGTGAAGAAAAGGATGATCAAGAATTGAAACCTATTGAAATTTTAGAAAAGGATAGTGAAATACTTGATACCATAAGCAAAGAAGGTGGGACTCTTGGTTCTACTGAGAAAATAGATTTAGAACCTTTAGAGGAGCAGATATTGATTGCTGAAGAATCTACTAAAGTAGATACTGTCGTTTTTACGAAGAAAGAAGATCCAGAAGTAGAAGAACCAACTAAAATACATGGTAATGATTCTCTGGAAAAAGAAAATTTAGAACCTCTAGAAAAGCAGCAACAAAATTTGCTAGGTGAAGAACCAGCTCATCTTGACGATAAATTAGATGCACCTCTTCCTGACGAAAGTAAAACAACTGGCGATAAGAATGATGGAGAATTATCTCAAGATACAAAAGAAGAAACGATTATTGTGAATAGTGAAGAAAAATTAGATTTTGGAGCAATAAACAAAGAAGATTCAATTTTAATTCAAGAAGAGTCTTCTCAAAAAGATTTCCAAAGTCTGAGTAGTGAGGCCGAAAAGCAGGATTTAGTTACCGAAGACAAAGCGATAAATGACGGACATTCTAGTTTGATTCAAGACGTGAATGATAAGGAATCTCTTAAAGATAATCAGCAAGAATTAGTTAGTGATTCTGAAAATTTGCTCTCTAAAAATGACGAAGTGCAAGAAGAAAAGTCTGCTTTAATTCAAGAGGTACCTGTAGAAACGGGCGTGGAACCCAGTGAAGAAAAAGATGAAAATTTGAGTGGTGAGGTGCTAGAAAAGAAAGCGATAGATGATGAAATCCAGAAACAAGAAAAAACGTCTGAAGAGAGTAACGGTAGTAACAAGGCTGACTTACTTTTACAGGGTCTAATAGTAAAGGAAGACAAGGAATCAAACGACCAAAACGCTAGAGCTGATGTTGTTTTAAGTGAACAGTTAGAAGATAAGAAAGCATTTGATATTTTAAGTACTGATATTAAAAAAGATAAAACTGATGTCGATAAACCCCAAGAATCTCTAGAAATAAAAGATAAGCCAAAAGAAGATACTCAATCACACGCTGAAGACCAACCTTTAATTGGAGCAAGCTCGCATTTAGATCGTCTTGTGACCGAAAATTTACAAGAAGAACATAATGAAGAAACAAAAGGAGAAGTCGATAACCAAAATGTAATAACGGAAATTTTAAATAGGGAACAAATTGAGTCCTTGTTAATGGATGAAGAAGGGTTGATAGATGATGCGGACTACGATGACGACAGTGAAGCACTTATTGATGATGAAGTGAGAGATATTAATAGGGAGATTTACGAGGATCATCGAGACTCTATAGAGAGAAGGGTGAACGGTGAATACGTTAATTCTTCCAGAAACGGCGCTGCTGGTAGTGAAAATGCTGCGGAAAACGAAATCTCAGAGGTAAGTTATGAATATCCTATTAGACCAGGGCTTATCTGTAATATATCGGGGTTTCGTGGATGTGAAATGGAACATGGAGATTTTTGCATGAGAGCCTTCAGAATAACCTGAATAACGATAAATGTGATATGCGTCATTTCAAAAATTTGGGCAACATTGTTTTTATTAATAAAAATATGAAATTAACGAAAAAAAATAGTTTTTTTAACTTTTCTCTCGTGTAACTTTGAACATATTTATTTTAGAGGAAAGTTGAAGAGGAAAAAAAGTTTTGTAATTAAATTTGCCATAAAATAGGGTTGGTCGGAAATCTAAATATATATTTTCCTTATTGCAAAATAGCAATAATTAAAAAAAAAAAGGTAAAAAAAACAGTTTTTTAATAAATTTTTTTCGATCATTTAAATTTCTCTGAGGACCTTCATATTAGAGCAAAGAAAACTTTATGCCATGATAAAATAACACGCTAAAATTCGTTAGAATCGAGTCGATAGTTTTTGCACAACAATTTTACAATCCGATTTCGTTTACAAAAATTGACCATTTTTCAAGTTTGTCTGAGTCCAAAATATCACGTTAAGGTATTTAAATTTATTTTCGACATATAGTAGGGAACTCAAGTTTTCTAAGGCTTTTTTCAGAATCAAAATCGGATGATTTGGACGCCCTCAGGAATTGTTTAAAGAAATTGTCGATATTTTTGCTTATAAACAAATAGATTATCTCGGCGGATTTTTATTGGATTTTTTTTGCAATACGTGGTTTGAAAATACTTGGAAAGACGCTTCTTTTCGTGAAAAAAAAATTCAAAAATACAAATATCTAAATGTTTATGTTATATCATTGTTTAAACAAATTGAAAAAAAAATGGTTTTAAATTATTTTATTCAATTTCAATTCAATTATTGATATTAGTTAATTATCAACACGCTCCACACAAGTTGTTTTTCATTTATCTAATAATACTTCTTTTATATTGTTAAATTGAAATTAAACACAAATTAAAACAAAACAAACGATTACCCAAATAGCACACTTCAGTCCACTGGATATCCATCGTTTATCCAAAGCTGGACATACTGGGTATCCATGGGATGTCCAGAATTTGTCCACCAACATCCTATGGATATCCATTAGACTATACGTTTGTCCCACTCATGGACGTCTTTTTGGATTACATATATAGTCCAAGTATGGATCATTTTTGGATATTAATAGAACTAATTTTGGATGTCCATATATTGTACATTCTTGACCCGATTGTGGACATATTATCCGATGGTATTGTGCTTTTTGGATAAATAGGTCATAATCTATGGTTCCCTCTTCTTGACGTTCCGGTAACGTGAATGGTAGATATTTTCAGAATTTGCTTAGGGTCCGAGAGCTTACAGTACCTAATTAATCTGCACTTCTGAAGACACAGACCACTCATGTCATCAAAACGTCGATAACAAGTAACCATAGATGGCCCTATTAGTCCCAAAAATTAAACAGATATAAATTACATTAGCGAACCAAGTAACAGAAACTGGATCCACATATTACACTTATTGATTACAATTGTCAAGTTTTTAATACAATACTATATAATAACATAAAATTTTATAATTAGTCGAATTGCAAGTGCTACAAAATATAGCTTCAATTGATTTAAATTGTTCAAGCTGTAGAAGGATCGCTATGAATAAGTTATCTGGTTCCATAGTAATAGGTACAATTTCAATTGGGTAATAGAAAATATACCAATTATTTAAATAAAGACTTTTTATTGTTACAATAATTATTTTTTTCTACATTTATTTCTGTCGTTTAATCTCTTCTGCCATTGTCTAATCTCGTCTTCGGCTGTTTTTTATCGGCCCCCCCTTCTACCACAGCTGAAAATTAATAAGGTTTAACGTTAAATGATGCAGTATTTTATGGTTTTGTAGAAATATAAATCTCTCTCTCTCTCTCTCTCTCTCTATATATATATATATATATATATATATATATATATATATATATATATATAACCAAATGCATCGTTATTGCTTAGAGTGCTTAAACCAACAGGCCAGAAAAAAATTTTAACACACTTTTTGTCTGGGTATTATCAGAACAAGAGGATCTAGAGTTCAACGTGTGACATCTGACACCTAATTTGTTCTTATTATTTACGAGTATGACAAATAAAACAAAGAGATTTTTTTCATCAAATTTTTATATTTAAGTGGTAACTTACGTACAAATAGTGAACATAAGTTCTTTAAAGGGCACTTTACTGTTCCATCATATGTATAATTCTTGGAAAGGCTATCTGTCATTGTTACAATAAAATATCTTTTAATAAGTTAATAGGAATAATTTCCTCCAATTTTTGCTAATTGTAAAACCTAAAATTATATTACTTTATTGAGATAATTAAACGTTAATTCCACATATGCTAACCTAAGAATATTTTTAACTTTAAGAATCAAAGTAAAAAAATATATATAAAATAATCCTGTAAATTAAGTTTTTTTTTTAATCAATAGACTCATACACATAAAGAAGCATTACTCGAATAAGTTTCAGCTTTTATTTCAGAAGAAGTGTAATAAACTTACTGCATCTTTGAAGTTTAAATTGTCCTGAAGATCTTATGTGACTTGAGGCAGCTGATTATTTTCTTAAGTAAAAGGATAGTTGAACTCCTGCAGAAAATTCTTTGTAGATACTTGTTGTTTTTTCCCTATTTAAGATTACCTGAATATCCTCTCTAATTTGGTACAAATTGGCTTTCACATAGGAATTTTATTTGGACCAATCTGTGGAAAATTCATCTAAAAAATAATTAAAATAAATTAAATTATAAGTCTAAACCTAGAGTCGAACTGTCAAAACTTTATTATATATTTTTAAACAATTATACTGCACAAAAATACACATCAATGTAAACTTTAACTAGCGTTTAATCCAAAATAGTCATAAAAAAAACAATATAATTATTCAAATTTGCTATAGCTTTTATTCCATTATAAATTTTGATAACATTTATTAATGCCAGCAATCTTATTAGACTGATTACTCAATAATGACTTTGTCAGAGAGAATTTTCTCTAAAATTTACAATTTTATTATTACACAAATTTACAATTCTTATCTGTGCTCCATTTTAACCAACAAGATACAAAATTCATTGGCCTATCAAAATATTTGCACTTATTTGTAGTAATTTCCATTTAAATAAGTGATTGTATGAAAAAGTATAGCTACAAAAGCTATATTTTAACATACGTGTTTTGATACTGAATATTTTGTTCACTTTCAAATTTGTACGAGTTTGATACTAAATTATCAGCTTTTCGTCGGGCATGTCTGTAGTTTCGTTCGGTAATTTTTGGTATAATTAAAATAATTAAATTAAAAATAACTATACTTACCTTTAACGGTGGCATCTTCTTCAAATAAAAAGCACACTTGATTTTAGCTCAACTAAAACTCCAAAGGTCTTTTTTAGCTCGACGTCAACACAATAATGGGCACAAAATATCTGAAGGGATATTTTGTGATCATGGCGGGCCGGCGGGTTAAGAAATGACAATTTTACAGGCCGATATAACAGTATCCGATTTTACCGACAACCCGAAATTTAATTAATGGACGTCTGATGGACTTACACTGGACATCCAGATATGGACGTCCATATAGATTACAGGTCATCACTTCTAATGTACATCCATAAACGGTCCATGGACATACAGGACATTATATGTACCTATTCTGGATATCCAATGGAAATCTTGTGCTATCTGGGTAAACAATACAGACCTGATTTTTGAACCAAAAACGTTGTCTTGCCGAGTTCTTTTTTTATACAAATATCTAAATGTTTATGTTATATCATTGTTTAAACAAATTGAAAAAAAAAATGGTTTTAAATTATTTTATTCAATTTCAATTCGATTATTGATATTATTTAATTATCAACACGCTCCACACAAGTTGTTTTTCATTTATCTAATAATACTTCTTTTATATTGTAGTAAATTGAAATTAAACACAAATAAAAACAAAACAAACGATTACTTTATGGTCGTGCACATTTATAAAATACAATTTTTGGAAATACTGTAACCAGTATCTTTCCACAAACGGGGACATAACTACAGACTAACTAACTCTCTTTAATGCCTATTCCATACCTTTAGAAAGCCAGTTTGAGCAGATGTTTCTTGCTCTCGCCCCACTACTTTCATGTTAACGGTTATATTTTAAAGCATCATGCTTTCATCTCCGAAAAAATTATATCTCCAAATATTTGTAGAAATATTGTATTACTTATAACTTAAAAACTATTAAGTTTTCATATATGATTTATATAAAATAATTATTTTATTTTTATCTGTATTTTACGAATAAAATAATTTAAAACCAACATTTTTTTCGATTTGTTTAAACAATGATTGTTTAAATAATTTTGATAATTAAAGTATATATCTATATATATATATATATATATATATATATATATATATATATATATATATATATATATATATATATTTGGAAGGAGTTTATCGGGTTGCGGTCTGTAGGATAAGAATAATTAACTCATTTTTCTTTTAATACTCAATATTTCGACATTTATTTTATGCCTTCTTCAGGAATAAAAACTAAAAATCAAACACACAACAGGTAGTTCACAAACAGTTAAACAAAACTAATATGTAATTAAAATACTTACCAATTAAAGTTTCCTTCTAAGAAATCAACCCTAAACACACTCAACATCGTACGAAGTGTAAAACATCAATAAAACATTTAGGTTTGTATATTTATACAGTGATACATCATCGAAAAAGGGTTCTTTCTGATAACAAAAAATTTTTCTTTTAAGGTAGTATATACAGTTTAGATTAAATTTAAAATATTACAGTATATGTTGCTAAGTTGGTTAGTATCAGATTTATAGTTTATGGTGTTTTTTGTTTTTTTTAATATGATACATTTCCAGGAATAAACGACTTTTATAATTATTTTGATGTTCTAAAATTTTTATATTGTTATAATCAAAGTGATGACCTGTATTCAAATAGTGTCCAACTACAGCACACGTGTTTTTTCCCAATCGGCAATCGCTTTTGTGTTGGGTAACCCGCTGTTTGAGCCACTGTCCAGTTTGACCCACGTAACAACCCTGGCAACCCAAACATGACATCTTATAAATTACATTATTGTTCATTAACAGCGGTGTTCTGTCTTTAACTTTAGAGAATAAGTTACCGGTTTTTTAATTACATATTAGTTTTGTTTAACTGTTTGTGAACTACCTGTTGTGTGTTTGATTTTTAGTTTTTACTCCTGAAGAAGGCATAAAATAAATGTCGAAATATTGAGTATTAAAAGAAAAATGAGTTAATTATTCTTATCCTACAGAAAAACAATATATATATATATATATATATATATATATATATATATATATATATATATATATATATATATATATATATATATATATATATATATA
Source organism: Diaprepes abbreviatus (assembly GCA_034092305.1). Classification (NCBI taxonomy): domain Eukaryota; kingdom Metazoa; phylum Arthropoda; class Insecta; order Coleoptera; family Curculionidae; genus Diaprepes; species Diaprepes abbreviatus. The sequence goes on along the minus strand of JASJET010000211.1, from coordinate 5,315,356 downwards.
TATATATATATATATATATATACAGTGCCTTCATTTCAAAACGAACCATCCTTAATAACTTTGTTAAATAGAAAAATTTAAAAAAAAGAAAAAACACGTCAATTTAGATATACAGGAGGAAGTTTAATTTTGCATTTGTTAAAAGTCTGTCAATCACCTCCTCACCTCCAGCTAACCTCACTTTGATATGTCAAATGGGAACCCCCACCTTGTGACACATCATTGTAAGCAGCATAAAATTGTCTATCCAACCGTATAAAAAAAATTAAATCGGTTGACGTACAAGCGAACAGTGTGCAAAAATGTCTTGTAATAATGCATAATATATCGGCCTCGAACTTTAGTATGTCAAATGATTACCCTATAGTGTGATACATCATTTTAAAGGGCATACTATCTCCTATTTAGCCAATAAAAAAAAAACAAAATCTGTTGATGTACAAGCGAATAGTAAGAAAAGATGTGTGGTAATAATAGACACCTTATCACATTAAACTTTATTATGTCAAATGGCTACTTCATAGAGTAAAATATTATTTTAAATTTAAAATAAAGATTTTTTTAAAATAATAAACAGTTAAAATATTTGCGAGAAAAAAACTAAGCCTGTTTTAAAATTCATCGCAAAATTCATTGCAGTCTAATCAATCTAGTGTATTTATTTCAATGATATTTTTTGCGGTACCTGATAGGTACAAAAAATCACTGCAATAAATAAAATTTTTAAGATCTTTAAACACCAGTTGTTTATTATTGTTAAAATTGTCATTGTGACGCCTAGTTGAAACGTGAATATAAATGGTGTATACGCTAGCCGAAAGAATAGAAATAATTTTTCTCTATGGAGCTGAAGATCGATGCGCTCGTAGAACCGCCAGAGCATTTAACGAGAGGCATCAAGACAAAAACGTGGGCCATAAATATGTACTCGAATTGGTACGAAAGTTTGAAGAAACGGGATCCGTTTGTAATAAAAAATCTATTGAGAAAAGGGTTGTAGATGAAGCATGCCAAATCGAGGTACTAGGACAGTTTGCAATAGATCCAACTTTATCCATCTCAAAGGTCGCAGATTTAACCAACATTTCTGCTGGCTCTGTGCATAAAGTGTTAAAACAAAATAAGTTTTTTCCCTACAAAATTCAAATTCTTCAAGAACTCGGAGAAGACGATTTTGATAGGAGAATTCAATTTTGCGAATTAATGTGCCAACGAATTGACGAGGACCCCCATTTACCTAAGAATATCTGCTTTAGTGATGAATCAACTTTTTTTCTAAATGGACTGGTTAACAGACATAACTGCAGATACTGGGATAATGAAAATCCGCACCTTTTCCGAGAAGGGCATACTCAATATCCCGAAAAAATTAACGTGTGGGCAGGAATTTATGGCAATGAAATCATCGGGCCATTTTTTTTGGAAGATAATTTAACTGGGCAAATTTATTTAAACCTTTTAGAAAACACAATATACCCTGCCATTGTGCAATCTTTAGAAAATCAAGTGGATGAAAATGCTGTTATGGTACTAAATGAAAATAATTTGCATTTCCAGCAAGATGGAGCTCCCCCGCACTACGCTTTGGCAATTCGAGAGTGGCTTGATGAACATTTTCCAGGGACGTGGATTGGCAGACGTGGTGCAATTGAATGGCCAGCACGGTCTCCAGACCTAACCCCTCTAGACTTTTTTCTTTGGGGGTATTTAAAAAGCAAGGTTTATAAAACCCCACCTGAAAATATTGACGATTTAAAAGATCGAATTGTTCGGGAATGTAGAGGAATTAGCAGAGAAACCCTTGCCAATGTTCGTGGGGAATTTCAAAATAGGCTTTTTTATTGTCTCGCTAATAACGGCGCACATTTTGAACATTTAATAAAATAATTTTCTTCAACTGAATAAAACTGAATAAACTGCTTATATTTAACACACATTTTTGCATCCTAATTGCCTATAACGTCTATTAACTTAATTTTTTTTGACATCATTGGATAGCAGATCGTACGTCCTTTAAAATGATGTATCACACTATAAGGTAATCATTTGACATACCAAAGTTCGAGGCCGATATATTATGCATTATTACAAGACATTTTTGCACACTATTCGCTTGTACGTCAACCGATTTAATTTTTTTTATACGGTTGGATAGACAATTTTATGCTGCTTACAATGATGTGTCACAAGGTGGGGGTTCCCATTTGACATATCAAAGTGAGGTTAGCTGGAGGTGAGGAGGTGATTGACAGACTTTTAACAAATGCAAAATTAAACTTCCCCCTGTATATCTAAATTGACGTGTTTTTTCTTTTTTTTTAAATTTTTCTATTTAACAAAGTTATTAAGGATGGTTCGTTTTGAAATGAAGGCATACATACATATATATATATATATATATATATATATATATATATATATATATATATATATATATATATATATATACGTTATAGTATGCTTAATTATATTAATGAATAAAGATTCGCTTGGAAAGTCCAATACTATAGGGTACAGTATGATGTAAGTATGATGCATAAATAACGTCGTTTGTTTATAACAAAATGAATGTATGATGGGCACATGGCATTATGATATTTGAGCTCCATTATTCGCGGTACATCGATTTAAAAAAATGATCAAAATCGCCCCATTAGAAGCCGAGAAAATGAAAATTTTTTTCAGATATATATTTTGAATCTTCGAATTCAATTTTAAAATGAGAGCTCCCCACCCCTCTTTTTTTCAATTTTTCACGTGCGTGAGCGATATTCTTTTCATTTTTTATTAAAGTTTCTGATAACGCAAATATTTAAATATATGTATCAAAAAATAACTCGACAAGACAAAGTTTTTGGTTCAAGAATCAGGTCTGTATTGTTTATAGATTCACCGTAACAGGCTGTCAACTTTGACAGTTTGTATCTCGGAAACCAATTGACGGATTTGACATTTTTTTTCACGAAAAGAAGCGCCTTTCCAAGTACTCTTAAACCATGTATTGCAAAAAAAAATCCAATGAAAATCCGCCTATATAATCTATTTGTTTATAAGCAAAAATATTACCAATGTCTTTAAACAATTCCTGAGGGCATCCAAATCATCCGTTTTGATTCTGAAAAAGGGGTTGGAAAACTTGAGTTCCCTACTATATGTCGACAATAAATTTAAATACGTTAACGTGATATTTTGGACTCGGACAAACTTGAAAAATGGTCAAAAATCTTTATTAAATTACTATTTTTTTATATTTAGGATGAAAATTTAGAAAACGAAGACGACGAGGACGAAGAAATAGAAGAAATAATAGAATACGTAGATAACTCTGACGAAGAAGGAGAAGAAATAATCGAAATAAATGGAAATGAACAAGTTCATCTAAACGAAAACGGCGTGAATTAACATATTTAAAAAAGCATATGATTTAAAAATACATTATTAAGCTCAATTATTAAGTAAATGATAAGGTTAGAGTGATATTTCTACTTTTACACACCTACTTTAAAATATATATATATACATATAAGGGCTTGGCCTCTATAATCGTTCTGATAAGGCAGTCACTACAGATCTAGTATTATTTCTAGTGAGTTATTAAAATAGGTAAATATACTATTAAACGCTATTAAGGGATAAATAGAGTTTTGTAATAAAAAGCATTGATATGTTTGTTATTAAAGCAATTTTTAATGTTTTGTGGTGAAATACTTGATAATCAGAGGTTGATTTTATGTCGTATTTGTCTATTCCTTCCCCTTCTGTTACTTGCTGGGGTTTGTACTGAATATTTATATACCTACCTTTGAAAAATATTGAGGATAAATATTTAATGCAACGATGTTAGTATATATAGATAAATTTAATACTTCTTAATATTAGTCGTTCATTTCTGACTATTACCAACATTTAAATTTAAAATATAATAGATTCCGCGTCCTAATTCGTGCCATTCCACAGTACGAGAGAAGGTGAATGAAAGCAGTAACCGCTATTACACTTTTTTCTCTCTCGCACTGTGGGAATGGCCGGCATTGCGAATGCGCAATCCTGTATTTTATTACTTTGTGTCTAGTTATACTACACTAGGCCAAATTAGTTCTTTTTCAGAATACGTGAATTTTGAGGAGTACATTGCGAAAATAAACAAGAAATATTTCGTTCTAAGCTTTACTTATTTAAAGATCGAGTTGTTAATGATGTATTTGCCAATTTCCCTTCTTTACGGTCATATTTGTGCTCTTTTTTTGCTTGCTGATCTTTGGAAAAGTGAAGAATTTTAGTGAATATCGTTATTTAAGGTTAAGGCGCGAAATTCGACATGTTAATCGCCATAACCATATACATATAAATAAATACTAAGCATGTTGAACAATCTTTGATCCTAACATTAAAGAACAGATGTATATAAATTCCCATAAGTCGATCTTCTCGTTCCCAAGATTTTTAATGCGCAACTGAGAGACGTAACCGCTATTGGTGTCTTCAATATGTCTGTACCCAATCAAGAAGGCAAACTTGATGTCATTTTCAATTGTTTTGACAGTACGGATTTTCTAAACGAAATGTTAGGTTATAGTGATGTTTATTATCTTTAAATCAAACTTTAAATATAAAGAAGCCCTTTTATACAAAATTTATTATTTATCGCACATTAAAAACACGTTAAACTTTATAAGAATTTAAAGGTAATCTATTTTTTGGAGAAAATCGAGAAAATGTAAATATAACCTAAAGGTCGTTCAAAATAACCAATAAAATGAAAGCAGTTAGTGTGTGCGATTGCTTTACGGGCTATTTTCAGTGTTTATTTTATATGTGTTTGTTGGCATGACTTTTTAACGCCATTTTATTCAAATTTCAACTGTTTTTAAATTACAATTCCGTTTAGCGAACAGTGGAACTAAACAAAAAAATCTTTAATTCTTTATAATTGGTAAATACCTCGAATTTTTTTCCCTCAGATATAACAACAATGATTGCATAAAACCGTTTTTTAGTTTCCTAAAATTTTTAGGTTGTCCAAAATGCAAGAAAGTTAATTTTTATTATTTTAGCAAAAAATAGACCAATGTAACAGCATTGACTAAATGGACACAAATCATTACAATGTTGCGAATGATTGAATATCAGTAATAATAATAATATATATATATATATATATATATATATATATATATATATATATATATATATATATATATATATATATATATATATTGGATTTCCGTTCAAAGCGTGGCAATGTTGCATATCCCTTCTTACCGACTAAAGAGGATAAACTCCTCCTTATTAACGCACGGTTGCCACTTCCTAGCGAACGAATTGTCTCCAGGGTATTTGAATAAGAAACATGTGGTATGTTCCTATCATTTAAATAATGAAGATTTTATAGAATTAAAAAATTCTTTGATTCTGAGAGTTCTTCAAATACCAGTCTTAAATAAAATTGTACAAAATAAAAATTTAGTTCATCTTAAATCCCGTGTCTTGAGTTTTACGAAATTAATTTTTGATTCTTAATTTACGTCTCCAAAATTCCCCAATATCGATTTTGAAAAAACTTGAGATATATACATTTTTAGTGTGACATATTTCATTCAGCCAATTGAGTTTGGAGAACTTACTTTTACATCCGTAATGTTCGCCCCGCACCCCAATTTTTGGAAGAATCCGCAAAATATAATTATATACCTATAATCTACGCTCCCAAAAACACCCGTTATCAATTTTGGAAAAAATTAGAAAATATATAAAATTTTTAGTCTTTCATATTGAATTAAAAGATAATTATTTGAATGCCTTAATCTGCACACTCAAAAACCGCCCCGTTCCAATGTTGCGCAAAATAAATAATTTTATATTCGTTCTTTATATCCTCTCAAATCACTCAGTATCAGTTTTGGACAAAATTAAGAAATATAAAATATTTAGTCATTTTGAATTTAAAAAAAAATGAATTCGGTATGTGCGAGCCCGAAAACTCCTCTATATCAGTTCTGGAGAAAATTGGACAAAATTTCTATATCAGTTCTGGAGAAAATTGGACAAAATTTAATTTTTTGGACGCCATGTTGGAGTTTACTAAACCAATTTTAACTAAAATGGTATGGGACTACTGCAGGAACTTCCTTAACATAACGCAAAAAATTTCATTTAAATCGGTATAGCTGTTTCGGAGTAATCGGCCTACATAAATAATATATATATATATATATATATATATATATATATATATATATATATATATATATATATATATATATATATATATATATATATATATATATATATAATAAAATAGAATAAAATATTGGCGAAGCGGACGTGAAAATTTGTCAATCTACATGATTCTCGTATTAAAAAGTGCGGAGCACTCCAAAATATGGAAAAACTCCGGGTCCGACAGATGACGACTGCGCTGTTTCGTCCTAATATGGGACTCGTCAGGCCACCGCAGTCGGTACAAACCATCATCTCGCCTTTGCATCGTATAAAGCAGAATTTATAATCAAAATACGGCAAATAAGACGACATCTCGATGGTCCACTTGATAATGCAAGAACCACACAGATTAACAAAGTTTGTAAAAGAACCGTCATATGGTGGCGCGACGGTGAATTAAAACAGAAATATGTAAAATCGAGTAACACGAAACGCGCTGCCCAAAGGATAGGGGTCGCATTTTTCGGTACTGGCAAGCAAGCCTACCGCTATTTAAGCAGCCAAAGCCACGTGCCGCACCAAACGATCCCACCATGAGAGCATCGTTTAGCGTGTTTCAAAGCCAAACAAGTAAATAAATATGTAGATAAGTTTTTGTCCGTGTAATTTAAAATAAAATAGAATAAAATATTGGCGAAGCGGACGTGAAAAATTTGTCAATCTACATGATTCTCGTATTAAAAAGTGCGGAGCACTCCAAAATATGGAAAAACTCCGGGTCCGACAGATGGCGTGTTTGATTATAAATTCTGCTTTATACGATGCAAAGGCGAGATGATGGTTTGTACCGACTGCGGTGGCCTGACGAGTCCCATATTAGGACGAAACAGCGCTGTCGCCATCTGTCGGACCCGGAGTTTTTCCATATTTTGGAGTGCTCCGCACTTTTTAATACGAGAATCACGTAGATTGACAAATTTTCACGTCCGGACAAAAACTTATCTACATATTTATATATATATATATATATATATATATATATATATATATATATATATATATATATATATATATATATATATATATATATATATATATATATATATATATTATTTATGTATATATAACATAAAAACTCATCAATATAAAAATGAAATGATTGTCTAATTCATAGCAATATTTGCTTTGTAAATTTAAATGAATTATAAATGGAGGGATTAAAAACTTATACTCGTATTTTAGATTTACTATCCAACATGGCAACAATGCATCGTCTCATGTCTTGCTTTTTCACTACTATTTACTATAACAAAATTTATTGAATGAGTTGAATTTAATACTTGGAAATTTCTCATCTTGCGCTCTCGCCAAAAATAGCAAATATAATTGTCAAGGCGTCCATAAGCGGTGAAAATCTTGTGTTCATTTAGTCAATGGTAACAGGAAAGGGTAATTATTTCGATTAAGTGAAATCTAGGAAAATTTTTTTTTGAAAAAATTGTTTACATACACCCTATTTCAAGGCCGTAAAGTACCATTCTGGCTTAATAGACACCATGCTTCACTTCAAAAAGTTTAGAGAACGGAAACTTAACTCGCCTAGATATATCAATTAAGAAATGTTATTGTCTAGCAGAGACCACGTGGAGACGGGACAATCTCTGCCAGGAAAGAACATTATTAAAGGTCTGAGTTAGTAGGGAAGCGGGTGGTTTAGTATCTGCTGCAAAAAATTACGCGGTTGGTAAAATTATAAGGCCAAAGGATTATAAATTATATGCAAAAAAAGATATTCTTTGGTACCAAAATAATATAATAAATACCAAGCATAAAAAAATATCCCATAAAAAGAAATTTTCGTTGCTCCTCCATATTCTCATTAAAAGAGGGGGATAAACCTATTCCACATGTTTAAAAAAATCATGATACATGTTTTTTTGGTCGAAATATTTTTTTCTAAACAAATGTTTAGCTAAATAGCCGTGGAAGTGTTCTTCGTGACGATCAAATATATTTTTACACATTTAGTAGAAAAACAAGAATATATGTATATTTCATAGAAATAATATTTATGTTATGGCAACAGCGCAAATTATTTTTCTTTCGAGACGAGGGATGTCGCTGCTAGATGTAACCAGCGATTTTGTTTTATTTTTTTTTTTTGATTTTCCTTCATTTTTCTCTTTAAAACGTTCAAATTTATGAAATTTTGTATAATACAGAAGTATTTGGATGTAACAAATATTAATAATTATTTGAAATAGTGGAAACATTGAATTTTCCGATGATTTTTTACAAACTTCCTATTTTCGGGTCATAGAATGCGAATATTAAGTTTTTTGACAATCGCGCATGGTTTTTCCAAAAAAAAAATCACTTTCACTCATATAACTTGTATTTTCTATCACAACTTTTATATTTTGGCCCCTTCTAGTAAAATTCACAAGCACAACACAATATTTAATCATTTTTTTAACAAAATTTCCATAAATAACAGAGGAAAAATGCGAATTTTACATAAAAAGTAAGACAACCATTGGCTTATTCGAAACATGTGATTTCCACGTTGACATATATTTTAAATTTCATTAGGATGAAAAACTTATAAGTTCAAATGCAATTAATTATAGTCATTCCAGTATTGTAGTATAAAATATATATAAACCTATAGAATCGTAATGCCAAACATAAACAGATAGTTTGGCAAGCTATGTTGGTCTAAAAACCAAGATCAAACCCGAACTAAATTTCACAAAACAAGCTATCTCGAATAAGTCCTTTTCGTGAACACAACTTTAAAGCTTCTAACCGGTGATTAGTTTATGTTCGGTACCCCAATTCTATTTGGCATTAAAACTTCCTATATTTTGTCCAATTTAGTCAAGAACACTTTGTAATATTTTTCCACGCACATTAAAAAATGTTGCTGTCCAGCTGAGACCACGTAGAGGCTGAATACACTCTACCGGGATGTGGGAGTTGGGAAAGGGTCAACAAGTTATTTTAAGGGTTTGTAACAGTTATTCCTGGTTAATTCAGGTTTGTTCTTAGTTTTTAGACCAACGTAGCTAGCCGAACGATCTGTTTATGTTTAGCATTCTGATTCTGCACGTTTACCCACATTTTATGTTTACAATACTGGAATGACCACAATTAAGTGCATTTGAAGTACCAAGTTTCTCATCCTAATGAAATTAGGCAACATCGCAATTATCGCATAATAAAAGAGGTCAGTGAGTAAATCACGTGTTTAGATTTAAATCGTAGACAAGCTCTAAAAAAAGATTGAACGACAAGCGAAGAGTTTTCTTACTCTTTATAGAAAATTCCCATTTTTCCACGGTTATTTATTTAAAATTCGTTAAAAAAATTATCAAATATTTGTGTCGTGTTTATTAATTTTACTAGGAGTGGCCAAAACTTAAAGGTACTGATCGGGAAATACAAATTACATGATTGAAAGTGAATTTTTTTTTTGGAAAAACGAAAAATCATGGGTATGAAAAAAAATCATCACAAAATCGGGGTTTCAACTATTCCGAATAATTAGCTAAAATTTTAACGAAATAGTGCAAAAAATTAAAACCTAAAATGAAAAATGATATTCTTTGTTTTCTGGGAAACTGAAGAAAAATTGTGGAAAACCAATGCCAAAATCTTGTTAAATGACCTCGAAATAGGGGTACATAAACACATTTTATATAAAAAAAAACAAGTCTTTCCTAGATTTTACTTAATCAGAATAATTGCCGAGGAACGAAAGGAAAATGGAAAATAAAGCATTGACAATTTAACTTCGAAAGTAGGTATATTTTAAAAAGGAATATCCCAAAAACTAAACACATCTGCGAAATATTGTTCTCACTTTCGCAATCGACGCCTCAAAATTAATGTATTATTAAAAAATAGTCAATTTTGGCGTTTTGTAATGTAACAACAACAAATTACCTTTGTTTCTTGTGCCAAATATTTTTATTATTGTCATAGCCTTTATTTTGTTTGAAGGTTGCTAGGCTGTTTTATTTACTAATTAATGTTTTTGTTAAAAGGTTCATTCATATTGTATCATTCTATTTCTTTGTTTATATTTTTAAGTAATTATAGTTGTTTACAAGCTACCATGTGGAATATTTCAATAAACTTACTGAAAAAATTCAGTTGTATTCTTCTAATCTTTTCTTTCCCTTATTAATTATAACCCAGTCATGTAAAAGCCATAAAAAATGTGCATTACAAAAATAAAGCAAAATTTGAAAATGAACGGTTGATCTTCAATTTTCTGTCTCTTTTTATAACAGAGAAAAAAAATGGAGTAGAACGAATTGCCTAAGTTATTAACAAATTATTGGCAGTAGCAACAGTTTTGAATTTCATCGATTGATGCTACTGCAATGCTTAACACGATTGAAATGGATGTATGTCGTTACTTGACTCATAAAGAAATAAGTTTTGATATTTAAAGAGTTATTTTGTTTTTCTAACCTCAAAAATTATAGTTAAACTTCCCCCTATTGTATTGTAATCTATGGTTGAGCTTTTGGAAGAAAATAGCGGGTTTTAACGAACAATTTTTAAAAGTTATATACTTTTTTTTTTTAATATACCTAACGTTACGATGACAAGTCTTCATTCTGCACTTTCAAGGGAAATTCCTGGCCTATATATTTTTAATGAAGGTAACCTTAATAGGGTAATTTATTTAGCAAATTTTTTGAAATTAGCTGTTTGCTAATGGAAGTTATTACTCATTCTAACAATAAATATTTATTATTCAAAGTTCACAATTTTAAGATCATTTATGTAAGATTAATCATCTTGTAGACAAAGAAGATCTTGACAAAATTTCCCAAAACGTGAGAGACTTTCAGTCTCACATAAGACGTCACGAAGTCAATTATTTTTTCGTAAAAATAGAAAAAGATCGCTACTTTCTATTAGATTATAAAACGGTAATAAATGATGAACAGTTTTTGGCACACTGGTCAGAATTTAAGCAAGATCTCACTGGTAACACAGAATTTACCCTTCATGGCTTAAAACTAGCTGTGCACTCGCACTTATAAAGTATATGTACTGATCGTCCCGGAATAAAAAACTGATCGTCAAATAAACAGAAAATGTCCGGACCATGCTATGCGCCATTTTGGGTAAGGTGAAGTTATAATAATAGTGAATACGCTGTCGCCACTGAAAAATTATAACGACTAAACGTAATCGTTTACCTCCCAGTGACAAGGTTTGAAGCAATTTGCATACCTTTCCGAAATTTCATCGACATAAGTAGTTGAACGAAACGAATGGTAGAAAGAGATAAAATAACAGTATTACGTTATAACCTTACCCAACTTATCCAATTTGTGTCAATTGATTGTTAAGTGTGGACGTCTGTCATACTATTGGTCGGTCGTAAAAATAAATTAAAAATTTTTATTATATTTTTGGTTGTTAAAAATAACTAGTCCTTAAAAAAAGCAATATGTTGACGAACCGTTTCTTCAAAACGATTTATTTTTTGAAAAAACAGTTGAAATGTTAATTAGGTAGCACCCCGTTATTTTCAGTATTTTCTAATTAAAATTTCCTTAGAAAGTTGAATGTTTCGCAAATTTCAAGTAAATTTGAGATTATTGACATACAAAATTATTACACTAAATTCTGTTCATATCTCAATAGTATGAGCGTGCTGTTTAAAAATTGTTTTTCTACGGCTAGTTCTAATTATGGATTTAACATAAACACTTGTGTCCCTATATCCCCAAACGGTCGAGTATCTTACTTTGAAACAGTTAAGTGTAACATAATTGTTTTCATCAACACAACTTATAAAAAATTAGAGAAGTAACAATTTGTAAGATATTTAAAACTTTTATTTAAATAAGTAACATTCAATTTTATATTCAAATAATGTTAAATGCAACATTTTACTTCCTTAGACTGTGTTAAACACTATACTACACTACAACTAAATAAATATTATTGATTATAATTTATTAGGACATATAAATTTGAACCGTACAAGGCAACAAACGAGGACCTTCAGAATAAAAAGCTTATTTATAGCACGTTTGGTCTTCAAGCCCCTACAAATCTTCACAAAATATTAAAAAAAAGTATATTAAAGGTTGAATAGTATCATTCATGGGGGGGGGTCTTCGGGCTGGCCTATGGTTCCGGCCCCTAGTCGTACACAGTTCCTCTATCATTGGTCAAGTTTCAGGTTTTCTTTCAAACTTACTTGTCAGAACAGGAAGTCTTGCAATAATCGGCTAAATGTTTAGTGAATTAATACAATAATTGGTGGATAGCTAGGACGATGGATTTTAGTAATACTACATAGAGCAGTGGTTTCTACCGTTTCAAGATTTATGAGTGCTGGCTTCCTGCAATTACTGTATATAGGAGGTATGTATTCCTATTAAAGTCAGTACATTGCTTTGTATATATGAGTTGTTTTTCTTGATATGTCTTTTTCTTTGTATATTAGACTCCTAAGGTATTTGACCCTTTGTATACATTTTTTGTTTAACAGTTCCAAATTGCCAATTGAAGATAATTTTGTGGCCTATATTTACACCTAAATATTTTACTGATGGCTTGGTGCATATTACTTGGTTATTAAGTTATTTAAAATAAATTTAATCCAAGGAAAAACAAAGATTATTTCACAATAATAACAACAATGACACTATTTTTTGACTTTTGACGATTAATTTGACGTGCAAAAATGTCACTTTTACCCAAAATGGCGCAGAGCATTCTCCGGACATTTTTCGTGTGACAGCTCCATTACCACCTGTCATCCATTTATTTTCAGAAATCCGTGGCTGTGCATCAGCTTATAATAAATTTCCATCAAGAAAAGCAAACAGATCAAGGGGTTGTCCAACAAATTCCTGTTGTATAACCAAGAATTTTTAATTTGAACCTATACAGTAGCTTAAAAAAATTGCCAGTTTTGATAAGAAAAATTCTTTAGGTTTAATAATAAAGTCTACACAGATTTTCTTGTCACACACCAAGCTATAAAGCCAAAGGAAATTTTGAGGCTTTATATCAATTGTCCTTAATGAAAACTATTGACTGTGAGAGTATTGTTATTCAAGAAATTCATATAAGTATATTTGTATTTTTAAAACTTACACCGACATTTTTGCCAAAGATTGCAACCATGGTTGCAACTTTGATAATTTGCTTGATTTAGACACCATTTATGACTAATTGAAATAACTAAACAGATTTTCGAAGTTCGGTCCTGTCGGTGGTCACCTGATCATTTTGTAGTGCACATGCCGACATCTAATCTACGATGTTTACATTTTATTGTCGTAAATTTGCCGTTTTTGGGATTAAACTTTGCGGATCTATAAATATTTTATCTATGATCGGTACCGACACTGATCGAACTATTCACTCCTACTTCAAATCATTTGTGACTATGTGATGTCACCGACATCTTTATTAAAAATGGCAACGCTAATAACCTGTTTGATTCATTTACCATTTATCACTAACTGAAACTGAACTAATAAATAAATTTTAAGAAGTTCGGTCCTGTTCCTCTTTTACGATGTTTACATTTTATTGTCGTAAATTTGCCGTTTTTCAGATTAAACTTTGCGGTTCTAATAAATATTTATCTATGGTAGGCACTTATTAGGAGATAAAGAAAGGTGATAAAAGGATATTTAACCGGTAATTCACCAGCATTGTGTGTGATTTTTAAATAAAAGTAAAAGTAGATGCTTTTGTGTGTCATTAGTGTTCAGCAAAGTGATCATTTGTGTTGTGATTAGCCATTGTGTGATTTTTTCTGGAATCTGCGTTAAATTGCGTAGGCAGTTACGAATTTTCCACCTAAAAGGTAATTTACGCCAAGTATTTCCGAGCAAATAATAAATTTTGAACTTTTTTATGCTCTTTAAAGCTATCATGCTTATATTAGTGACCATTTTTCACATCTCAATTACCTTAATTTTACCAAAAAAGAGATTTTAAATCTCTATTATTATTTTACAGACATTTAACTTTAAATATTTTATTTTACCTTTTTTATACATCATAAACATTTTGTCTGTTTTGTTGTGAATACACGCTTATGACAAAATATTTAATTTTTGATTTAATATGTCCCAAGCTCCCTAAATCAATGAAATAATCTAAATAATACGGCATACTGTGCTAAAACTACAATTCTTCTGCCGAAACGAGGAAACCCAGATATTAAACGGAGCGGGGGTGGCACTTTGTCTCGGTGCTTCCCCGATTTTAGAGCGCGATGTCATCACTGCTATAAAAGCGAAAAGACAGCGGCGTAATCAGGCCTATGCAACCTTAATTGAAATAATCGCAGCTGTCACTACTGTCATGTGGTCATTTCGACACATTCTCGTCAGTAATTGATGATCTTTTAAGTCATTGGGGTCTAAACAAGAGAGTGTTGCTGGCTGGTGATTTCAATGTGTATTTTGGAACAAAAGAACGTGAATCTATTGAGCTGTGTAACTTACTGGGTGGCTTGGGTTTTCACGAAACGATTGAGAGCCGACCAGGGTAGCTATTCTGGTTCTTCATAGGAAGTGATCATTCTCTTGAGAGAATAGGGACAATCCCATCCTACGGTTATTCTCTCGATCGTGTATTACCGTATTCTCGTAGGATGTGATGGGAGATCGGAAACAAAATCTAGTAAGCTATGTTGCCAAGCGTCAATGGTGTATTTAACCATATAAATTGTGCATTTAACCCTAAAAAAGAATGTGAATATGGACATAACCCTTAGCAAGGAAATGTTCGAATTTAAAATGAATATAATAATTAATATTTTTATCCTATTTAATATTCTTAATAAGAGAAAAGAATTAGAAAGGGAGTTTTATAGAGAAAAAAATAAATACATAAAAAAACAAATCGAGATATTTTACTGGTAAAATAGCCGTTATGCGTGAAATTAGTATCACCTAGAAAGATGTAAACGATATCATGTGAAATAAAATTAACATTTTCATTTCCTAAAATACAAATTTAGTTTATTTTCTACTGGGTTGGGAAAGGAAAGATTTCCCTTATTTTTGTAAAAATGCTATTTTTTATACTCCCCATAGATATCAGGGAATGAATATAAAAAGTAAAAAAACAAAATGACGTGTAAAGATTTATTTCATCAATAAAATACATTCTGCATACTTGAGATATATATATTCCCATATTAAAAAATTATTATCTATCTTTTGAAAAACATCTAAATTTATTCTTCAAGACACCACAACATCTTTCAACGGTACTCCATAATGAACAGATATCTATTAAATCTTTCCTCTGGTGTCCCCAGCTGTGAAATATCTTCCAACGGCTATGACATTAAAAGAAATCCTGAAAAAATTAAACTTAATTCACTTTCCTGTATATATTTAAACATATTCTAAATTAATAACAAATTATCAGTTTACTGTACAATTAATTTACCTTAATCTCCAATGAGGAAAAATGAATCTGGGTTTCTTCTATAGACCATTTCCATTATATTGGAAATGTTAGATTGATTCCAAATATAAGAATCATGGGTACTACTAAGAAATTTAGCATTTATATTCATGATTTATAAAGTCTCATCGCAAATTCTAGGTCATCTGCTACTGATCTTGTAATTGCAACATGAGTGCCATCAATGTACCCTAAAATACCAGGGAAATTATGTTTAGTATAAAACCTAAAACATTATAAAAATTTCGTATATTTCAAAATTATCTTACATATTACCTATTTAACACCAGTTTTAATTCTTTTAAAAAAAAAAAACAAATTACATTTAAATTTTAAGTTTACAAAATATATAATACTGCTAGCTGTATATAATTTACAATTTAATAGAAAATTACCCAATTGGACAAGCTCATATTTATTTAAATTTTGTAGCAATTAGATCCACTCTGAAATAGCAACGTCTCTATTTAAAGCATCTGGGTTTTTCTTCTACAATACTCCAACTGAGACTTGGGCGACTCGCTCCAGAAATATATTCAACCCAGTTATTTTGTGGTAGCTGCTAGATGCAAAAAATCCAAGAACCTACAAATATTTATATTTTAATAAAATTATATTATTATGGGTACCTAAATCTAAAAAGAAAAATTAATATTAGCTTAACATTCTCTAAATTTTTTAAGAGTAACCAAAGCAGGTAATATATTACAAATATGTATAATCCAACCAAGTAAAAAAATCATTAATGACTTGTTACTCTTGCATATGCTAACTTTATAGTTACCAAATATTACCATGACTTCTGGCAAGGATGATATTGCCTCCTTTCAAGCCTTGAGAATTCTATAAATTGGGTTATTTTTAGTACAAGATATCTTCTTCGATCTTTACCAAGCCAGTAAAATAAATTAAATGAAGTAGAGTCCGCCAAGTTCCACAAATATTTATATAATAGATACTTACCTAAACAGCTTCGTGAATTCTGAATCATTTAAATCTCCAAATCGACGCAACCGTGGTACAAATCAACAATTTTAACTTGCCACTTGTTTTTTCGCTAATCTGACATCCTTTGGTCCATCGTGGTTCAAAATTACTTCCTCAAAACCCATTTTATATATATATATATATATATATATATATATATATATATATATATATATATATATATATATATATATATATATATGAAGTAAAATGCGAACAGTAAATGCAAACTTCTCTCCATCATATCCTTTCTGTGTTAGAGGTTGCACAGTTAACACAGAAAGGATATGATGGAGAGAAGTTTGCATTTACTGTTCGCATTTTACTTCATCCATACGCGGAGCTGGATATAGTTGTATGTTTGCTGAATGTGATTTCAGCACTACAACGGCATAATGTGGATATATCCACTGCTATTGCATCTCACACGGAGGAATCCGTGAAATCCGCATTAACATATATATATATATATATATATATATATATATATATATATATATATACAGGGTGTCCAAGATAAGGATCCTAAGCATGGGGATCTCGGAAACAGTTGGAGATACGAGGTCGGTTAAATTAGAGAAAAGTTGCGCAATTTAGTGCTAAATTAAACGCAGTTAAAAAAATTTAAAAATTTCAAACACTTCCGGAGATTTCCGGAAAAAAACGAAATTTGGCAAAATCGTTTTTAATTTTTGCAGGCTTTATTTAAAGAGATATCAGAAAATAAAAGGTAGATTCTCATTGCCACTTTTTATTTTTTATAATATGGTCTAAACAAAATTTAAATCCGACGTTTCGTTTCTGAGATACCATCATGAACTTTCATTTTTTATATGGAACAAAAAAAAGTATCCCATGTATTTGATAGCATTTTTTATTACAAATTCAACGATGTATCACCCTTGCATATCGAATACGTAGTTCAAGTACTTTCCATAAGAGCTCCATGAGAGCGAGAGAGAAAGGTATATCAGTTTTATAAAAGCCAATGAACTACACACTTGATATGCAAGTGTGATACACCGTTGAATTTGTAATAAAAAATGCTATCAAATACATGGGATACTTTTTTTTGTTCCATATAAAAAATGAAAGTTCATGATGGTATCTCAGAAACGAAACGTCGGATTTAAATTTTGTTTAGACCAAATTATAAAAAATAAAAAGTGGCAAGAAGAATCTACCTTTTATTTTTTGATATCTCTTTAAATAAAGCCTACAAAAATTAAAAACGATTTTGCCAAAATTCGGTTTTTTCCGAAAATCTCCGGAAGTATTTTGAATTTTTAAAATTTTTAAATTGCGTTTAATTTAGCACTAAATTGCGCAACTTTTCTCTAATTTAACCGACCTCGTATCTCCAACTGTTTCCGAGATCCCCATGGTTAGGATCCTTATCTTGGACACCCTGTATATATATATATTTGCGAACAAAAATATTTTATAAAATTTACAATGTTTTCAAAACAATCATGAATTTTCTTGAACTTTTATAACCTAAAAATACCGCATAATGACAGTATCGTTCTGTCAAAATCTCGCCGTTCTCTTGGTTCAGACTAGTAGAACAAGTTCTCTCAAGATTTGATGAATGTGACCATCGCTTAAAATCACGAGAATACGGTTTCATACTTTTTCGTGAGATCCACGCCCACTTTCCATCAAGATGATCGTTCTCTCAAGAACGAGAATAGCTACCCTGATCATTTTGTAGTGCGCATGCCGACATCTAATCTACGATGTCTACATTTTATTGTCGTAAATTTGTCGTTTTTGGGATTAAACTTTGCGGATCTATAAATATTTTATCTATGATCGGTACCGACACTGATCGAACTATTCACTCCTACTTCAAATCATTTGTGACTATGTGATGTCACCGACATCTTTATTAAAAATGGCAACGCTAATAACCTGTTTGATTCATTTGCCATTTATCACTAACTGAAACTGAACTAATAAATAAATTTTAAGAAGTTCGGTCCTGTTCCTCTTCTACGATGTTTACATTTTATTGTCGTAAATTTGCCGTTTTTCAGATTAAACTTTGCGGTTCTAATAAATATTTATCTATGGTAGGCACTTATTAGGAGATAAAGAAAGGTGATAAAAGGATATTTAACCGGTAATTCACCAGCATTGTGTGTGGTTTTTAAATACAAGTAAAAGTAGATGCTTTTGTGTGTCATTAGTGTTCAGCAAAGTGATCATTTGTGTTGTGATTAGCCATTGTGTGATTTTTTCTGGAATCTGCGTTAAATTGCGTAGGCAGTTACGAATTTTCCACCTAAAAGGTAATTTACGCCAAGTATTTCCGAGCAAATAATAAATTTTGAACTTTTTTATGCTCTTTAAAGCTATCATGCTTAAATTAGTGAACATTTTTCACATCTCAATTACCTTAATTTTACCAAAAAAGAGATTTTAAATCTCTATTATTATTTTACAGACATTTAACTTTAAATATTTTATTTTACCTTTTTTATACATCATAAACATTTTGTCTGTTTTGTTGTGAATACACGCTTATGACAAAATATTTAATTTTTGATTTAATATGTCCCAAGCTCCCTAAATCAATTAAATAATCTAAATAATACGACATACTGTGCTAAAACTACAATTCTTCTGCCGAAACGAGGAAACCCAGATATTAAACGGAGCGGGGGTGGCACTTTGTCTCGGTGCTTCCCCGATTTTAGAGCGCGATGTCATCACTGCTATAAAAGCGAAAAGACAGCGGCGTAATCAGCCCTATGCAACCTTAATTGAAATAATCGCAGCTGTCACTACTGTCATGTGATCATTTCGACACATTCTTGTCAGTAATTGATGATCTTTTAAGTCATTGGGGTCTAAACAAGAGAGTGTTGCTGGCTGGTGATTTCAATGTGTATTTTGGAACAAAAGAACGTGAATCTATTGAGGTGTGTGACTTACTGGGTGGCTTGGGTTTTCACAAAACGATTGGTGAGCCGACCAGATCGTCTGCATGCCTTGATAATATATTCATGCATCGGGGACTATTGATTCGGACTTCTGTGACCGTAATTCTCAAATAGTTCAAATCAGAGTACATTTAGAATATAGTTTTAGACAGGAGTTTAGAAAATGTAGGCCAGTTACCCGACGAGGTATGTTAAACGTTTATAACTTAATAGAAAATGAAACTTTTAGTTTTGTTAAGGATCCAGGTTCCAGCGTAAATGATAAGTGCTCCAGATTTGTGCATATTCTAGAAGGGGCCTATTTAAAGGCTTTTTCTGAAAGAGTACTGGGTTAGATCGGATCAGTCGGGTAATGCCAGTTGGTTTAACGTGAGTTAAAGGGAATGAGGGAACATCTTCAATTTTTAGGGGAGCTCCCTAGGCAGTACCCTGGTGCTGGGAACACTCAGATATCATAAATAAACATAGGAATTTAAACAAAAAGAGTGAAGCGGCAAACATAACCCCGGATGAGTTCCATGACTATTTTATTAATATTGCACATGAGTTAGTTAGCCACATCCTTAAACATTGGGCTGATCCTTTGGGAGGTTTTATGGAGGTTGTTTCCGATGATCATTTTGAGTTTACAGAGGTTTCTTTCAATGAAATGAGAGAAATAATCGATCATTTGAAAAACAAGTCTAGCAAGGATATTTTTGGGCTTGGTATAAATCTAATAAAATTAATAAAAAATTTAATCATAAGTCCTCTGACTGGGCCGGTAAATGGGTGCTTCAAGGAGAATATTTTCCCTGATATACTCAAACAGGCCATGGTTATTCCAGTGTTTAAACAGGGAGACAGAAATATTGTGTCAAACTATAGGCCAATTAGTTTATTGCCGGCCATATCCAAGATAATTGAAAAATGCATGGCGTTAAGGATGGTGAGCTTTTTTGAGAACAATGACTGCTTTAGCCAATGTCAGTTTGGCTTTCGTCGGGAGAGGAGCACGGTGATGGGCATTCTGGATCTGATTGGGAAGATCACACGATCGTTTGAATCAAGGGAATATAATGCCATCTTATTCTGCGATTTAAATAAGGCGTTTGACTGTATTGCTCATGATCTCCTCATACAAAAGCTGCACTACTATAACTTCAATGAGAGCAGGTACAAGCTCATAAAATCTTATTTGGAAAATAGGGTTCAGATTGTGAGAGTTGGTGGGGAGTCGTCGGCCAAGGGAGGGATATGGATAGGGGTGCCCCAGGGTTCGGTATAGGGGCCAATTCTCTTTTTAATCTACATAAATGACCTACCTATGGGCAGAGATGCTGCAGATTTTACACTCTTTGCCGATGACACCACTCTCTCGGTTTCAGATATATCTCTAGAAGGGGCTTTGAGCAGGTTGGAAGCGGCACGGTCTGGTGCCAGGGAGTGGTTTGACGCAAATGGACTACTTCTAAATAAAAATAAAACCAAGCAAGTGATATTTTCTCTACGTGACGTGAGAGATATAAATGGGGATTTGCTGAGTACTACATTCTTGGGAGTCCAGATTGATCCTGGCCTTACTTGTGAAGCTAATATAGATCAAGTTTCAGGGAGGCTCCATAGCAGTCTGTTTGCTTTGAAACGTCTGGCGCTGTGTGTGTTGGCATGTCGGTTCTGAGAGCTTCGTACTTTGCCCTGTTCCATTCGGTAATATCATATGCACTGCTTGTCTGGGGTCATGCATCGCGGGCGTCTCGCGTGTTTGGGCTTCAGCGAAGGGCTGTTACAGTGGTGCGGGATATGAACTTTAGGGAGGACTGTAGAGCAGCATTCTCCAAACTGAAAATTTTAACATTGCCTTCGCAATACATTTTGGATAACCTACTGTATGTTAAAAAATACAAAGAAAGTTTTAAAACGCACAGTGGGGTCCACAGCTGGGACACGAGGCACAGGGATAATTTGGTGCCAGCATATTTTCGTTTGAAAAGGTGTCGGAATGGGCCTGGTTGCCTGGCGATAAAATTCTTTAATGTTTTGCCTCTGTCATTGAGAGAGCTTCCAAATAATCTTTTTAAATATAGAATAAAACAAATTTTAATCCAGAATGCATTTTATAATTTTGACGAATTTATTCATTACAAATTTTAATCATAATTTTTAAACTAGACTTAGCCTAAGTTTCATGTGTAATGTATATAATTAAGATTTTAAATGTAAATGTATTTTTAGTGTTTTTTACTTTATATACTGACGAATGTAAGTGTTATAAAACATGGTACTGATTGAATTAACTGAATTGAAATTGGAATCCACCGGAATATCTGACCAATCAGAAAATTCAAATAAAATTTAAGTTGTTAATTTATTTAACCAATGACGTCGTTGCATTCTAGCTCAAAGATGGCAACCCTTTTTTCCCACCTCGCGAAGCCGCGTTTGTAATGTCGTAGTTGGGAAAGTTTTATTGTCTTTTTCCTGGAATTTATTTGTGTTGTGATAAGGAAATATGGTAGAAACTGCTAATAAGACATTTTAATTACGTTTTGGTAAATATGAATAATTTATTTTGTGTATTCGTGGTAAACAGTGTTTACATATGAAGTTTCTTAAACATGACGATAATATTTTATATATAGTGTATAAATAATATTGTTATATTTTAACACAACCAGGCGCGGATCCAAGGGGGGGGGCGGTGCGGGCGATCGCCCCCCCCCCCCCCCCAAAGAGCTTTGAGTTTAGGAAAATGGACCCGATTTTTCCTCTTATACTATAGTTTATTCAAGAACTAGAGAGAGTAATAAATCATTTTTTACTCTTTTTCTCTTCGCAAACTACCTGTGTTCTTTAGTCCGGTGTTTTTAGCAAAATTTGTTAGACACATATATTTTTCGTAGGAATGGGTTAGAAATTTTATAATCAAAAATACCGGTCTATAATAATAGACTAAAACGTAGGATTATTCTCTCAAAAAATTCTAAGTTATAATTTAAATACTTACAAAATATTTTTAGGGTATTTGACGTTTCAGTTTATTTCTTTCTTAAACCATCTGCAGAATTACAATTAAACACTAAAAAGGGATTCAAATGTAATTACTTTTTTATATTGTAATTAAAATTAGACCTACTTATTTTTATTTCTGTTGTACTGATATCTTAATTTAATTTACTTTTATATATGGAAATACGATAGCCCGAAAAAAATAAGATAAACATGTTAATTCTACACGCTTAAGAAAAAGACACAAACACAATAATAAAATAATAAAAAAACTTACGGCTAATTAGAATTAAATATATATAAAATTAAAGAGTGGGACACACTAAAATAAAAATATATAAAAAAATAAAAAAACATAAACAACATTAAACAATAAAATACAACAAAAACAAAAATTTAAATAATAAATTGTGTTTACACTAGTAAACATTACGTATCTAATTCCTAATCAAAGTCAGTGAAACTATCTTCGCTAACATTAATTATAATTGGTTCTTCTATCTCACCGATTATGGGATCGAGTTCTCACATTTTGTTTTATTCTTTTATTATATGGATTTTTTACAATTTTCCGCAGTAACTTTATTCAAAAAAATCTTTCAAAAGTTTAGTTAAATTACTAATTTTATTAATTGTGTTATTTCTAGCAACTCTACCTTTTACTTGAGAGAGATATTTACGTCTCCAACGGACAGTTTATAAGAACAGATTTTTCTATCTGGTTTTTCTCAGCAAAAATTAAGTTCTCTGAGCAATTTCCAGAGATCAGTTCTTTTAATTTCAGGTAAATCGCGATCTTCACTAATTTTAGTTAGAATTTTATAGATGGTTGGGATGTGCTTCTCATAATAAAATGTATATACAACCCCTTTAATTGCAATTTTCATCTCTTCTTCCAACGAGGTTTTTCGTTTGCCTGTGATGGAATGTGGCTTGAGAGTACTAACAATTCCTGTCGTTTTTTCTCCTTTAATATTCGGTACATAGTAGATTTTCCAACTCCTGTCATGTTGGAACATATCTCAACAAAGCTTTTAACATTATTATCTAGATATTGATATCTTAAGGCATCATAAACATTCATCGTAATAAGTTTTTCGTTGAGGAAAAAATGCCCTGGTTTAACGATTTAGGAATAAATATAGAGGTGAAAGCCATATCTTTTGGGTATCTCACTAATCTCAAATAATATATAAAAATAAGCGCAAACAAGATAAATCACTCAGAAAAAACTGTAAGTTGTACTTTGCTCACTGACAGAAATTAAATTAAACTATCAGAAATTCTATGTTGCAGTAAATTTATAAAATATATTTAAATATAATGAAATATAATTAGATTTACGGCAGTTTTCAGTTACCTGCGGTACTGCAGCAGGTACGTTGGAGGTTTCGGTAACAGTTTTATTACTCTCTCTAGTTCTTGAATAGAGTATAGGAGTCTGTATGCTTGCGATCGCCCCCCCCCCCCTCCCAAAAGCTTTGAGTTCAGAAAAATAGAACCCATTCTGCCTTTTATATTAGGAATGAGTATGCTGTCTGCATACTGTACTTTTGTAATATCACCCCCCCCCCCCCCAAAGAGAGAGACTGGATCCGCCCCTGAACACGACACAATTTTAATATAGTAGTGTGAATTTTAAGGTAGTTACTTACTATACCAATATCATTGAATGAGAGTGTTGAAACTTTAGACTCAGTGTAAAAAAACTGCAAAATTGCTAATAAAGAATAATATTTTATTTTATATAAAACCATAAAAATATTAATTTAGATACTTACTGGGAAATTTTAGTGGTAGGGGCTATGAAAGAGTGAAATGATAGGAAAATGAGGTTTTTTTGAAAAAATTTTTGATACATACCCCCTATTTCGAGGTCGTAGAACACGATTCTGACCTCGGTTTTCCATAATTTTTTCTCAATTTTGCGGAAAACAGGGAAAATAACTTTTCACTTTAGGTTCAATTTTTTTCACTAAATCGTTAAACTTTTGTTATAACAACGAATTCCACAGTGATAGAGATTTCTGCATTATACAAAAATTCAAAAATATGCACTTTTTTTTATCGAAAAAATCCGAAAAATTACCACGACAAAAATCACAACAAAATCAAAAGAAAACGGCTGGCACCAAAAAATAATAGTTTGCATAGTTCGCTAAAGATGGCGTACTGTTGAAGTCGGCGATGTTGCCAAATTGCAAAAACGATTTCTTTAAATATTCCTCTCTTTCTGTTTGAATTGGAAAGGAAAGGTTCCAAAAAGAATGTTTTCCTTTCGTTTGATTATTGAAGTACTATTAATTACTCTTATGTCTATGCCTTCGATGTGCGATTTTGACTCTAAATAATAAAGGTTTTAAGGATTATAGTGGCTTTTGTTTGTCTCCCTCCAAATACCAGTACTTTGATGTGCGATTTTGACTCTAAATATTAAAGGTTTTAAGGATTATAGTTGCTTTTGTTTGTTTCCCTCCAAAAACCAGTAGTTTTAAACGAATAATATGAATTGATCATATTGCTTATGTCCGTTAGCAGAAAATGTCGAGCGGCAGAGCTTGTCCCGCCTCCACGTGGTTTCTGCTGGACAATGACATGTTTTAATTAATAAATCTAGATCAATTTAGGTTAGTTCTGGTTAGTTTAGGTTAGTTCAGGTTACTGCAGATTAGTTCAGGTTAGTTAAGGTTAATTTCAGTTTTTTAAAGTAACCAAGACTAATGCTACTTACCAGAACTAACCAAAAATTTTGGAAGGTTAAGATTCATTGTACCCCTTTTTATACGTTACAAACATTAAACTATGTTGTTAACTGTAATGGGTAAATTTTAAAGTTTATACCAGGAAACTTTAAATCTAGGTTAATTTAGATTAGTTCAGGTTAGTTTCTGTTTTCCAAATTACCCAAAATCAAACTAAACCTGAACCTATCTTAACCAAAACCAACCAATAATTATGAAGGGTTAAGATTATTTTTACTTAGAAATTGTTCTGAATATTAAAAAAAATTATTATGTTGTTGACTGAGAAGGACAAATCTTATAGTTTATATTATGATAAAAATTTTACATCTGGCAACTTTGCACCTTTTTACGTGATTCGGCGGCCAGTTTAGATAGTCTGACCCTTCGATCATACTCTAGATTTAAACAACAATAGATTTGTTTGAAGGCTGTTTATGGTCGGTGGGGGAGACGCTTTTTTGATGTTTGACAGACATAAACATATTTACCTATCTTGCCTTTCAGTTTAATTGCTTGCCGTGACTTTTTTCGATGTTTTTAAGTGTTAGAAATTACTATAAATGCGAAGTTTACAATTAATATTAACAAAAAGAGGATTTAAAAACTTATTTTTATCGGTAAATATTGTTAGATATTGTTTACATATTGAAAATAACAATAAAAATTTAGGCAACCATATAATCATACTTTGTGTTCAGAATTGACGTACCCAGGGGTATGTTCGAAGGACGTACCCATGATACTCGTTTAAATAATGCAATTAGAAAAGGATAGCATAAAATCGGTATGTCTGTACTAAGAAATTAAATATCTACTGTTTATCAACACTTTTTCAAATATAAATAAAAATATTATTACGTTATTCAGCGTTCAAACAACCAGGCCCTAGTTCTGACTTTATGCTACTTCTACAGGGGTATGTTCGAAGGTCTGACCGTTGACGTTTTCGAGACGTGTTTTTGATTTTTCACTGAAAATATAAGTTTTTCTAAATTTAAAATTTGTGCAAAAATAATTGAAATATATTACGTACAATATTTTTTAACTAGTTCTATTGAAAATAAATACGTAAATTCGGTTTTTAACTGAAAAGAAAGTGTTTTGTGAAGTGACGCTTTTCTTTTTTGAGTTTTCCGGGAAAGTGAGGAAAAATAGTGAAAAATCAAGGCCAGAATTGTGTTCTAGGACCACGAAATAGGGGGCGAGTATCGAAATTTTTTCAAAAAAACATAATTTTCATGCTTTTCACGCTTTGCAAATTTTTACCTTTTTTATTTGTTTTAGATATTTATATATTGACTTTTGTACCCGATTTGTGATATTTATTCATTTTGTTAACGTATAAGATGATTCTGCCCAATTTTTCTTTTGTTTCATGTTAAATGTCGACTGAAGTCCACCATGATCTAAGGACCTGCACCTAAATAAGCCTTCCACTTAATGAAACTCTTTACCAGTACCTTGATTGCGACATCCACCGTGACTTTGCATTTGTGCGGTGCCAAAGTTCCTTTTTGTTTTTAAAGATATTTTATTTTTTCTATATAGTTATTTAAAATATATTTTATATTATTATTTATGACTAAAATGTGGTTGTCGGATTTGCATTGACGTTTCGATTAGGTTGTATCTCTAATCGTTATCAAGTATAAGCTGAATGTTTTGTCTTATAGTCCAGTCATTTGGTAGTTTTACCTGGAAAATTTTCCGGGAGTTTTGGAAATTGGTAGTTTTATATTTTTCGATGTGCTCTTTCCGAATTTCGACTTTGCCACCTCGTATATCCGCCGCTCGCGCCACCATATTGGAAAAATGGCGCCTAATAACAATGTTTTTACAATATCTCCTTTCCCACGCATTTTACGACAAAAACATTTATATACAAAATTAAACTAGAGAAAATTTCGTACAATTTATGTATTTACAATTTTTTTTTTGTAAAATCAATGGTTTTTGGCGTACGAGCGCCGCAAAGTACATTTCAATATGCGTTTTGGAAAAAAACTCATTTCCACACCACCTTGAGGTAGAGTAAGTGGCGCGTTTTTTTATCGTGGTGTCCCCTGTAGGCTACATGTGATGCCCACTTTCGAAATTTAGCGCAATCTCCTTCGCTTTGCTGTTCCTGATGGACCAGGCGTTGCGAGTTCGTCTTGGACACCGATCGAGACGTCGCAGACCGAAATTTCATCCGCATCATCTGCGATGGATATAGCCCACGCACTTATAAAGTATATGTACTGATCGTCAAATAAACAAAAAATGTCCGGACCATGCTATGCGCCATTTTGGGTAAGGTGAAGTTATAATAACAGTGAATACGCTGTCATTACTGAAAAATTATAACGACTAAACGTAATCGTTTACCTCCAACTGACAAGGTTTGAAGCAATTTGCATAGCTTTCCGAAATTTCATCGACATAAGTAGTTGAACGAAACGAATGGTAGAAAGAGATAAAATGACAATATTACGTTATAACCTTACCCAACTTATCCAATTTGTGTAAATTGATTGTTATGTGTGGAGTCTGTCATACTATTGGTCGGTCGTAAAAATAAATTAAAAATTTTTATTATATTTTTGGTTGTTAAAAATAACTAGTCCTTAAAAAAAGCAATATGTTGACGAACCGTTTCTTCAAAACGATTTATTTTTTGAAAAAACAGTTGAAATGTTAATTAGGTAGTACCCAGTTATTTTCAGTATTTTCTAATTAAAATTTCCTTAGAAAGTTGAATGTTTCGCAAATTTCAAGTAAATTTGAGATTATAGACATACAAAATTATTACATTAAATTCTGTTCATATCTCAATAGTATAAGCGTGCTGTTTAAAAATTGTTTTTCTATGGTTAGTTCTAATTATGGATTAAAATAAACCCGTGTCCCTATATCCCCAAACAGTCTAGTATCTTACTTTGAAACAGTTAAGTGTAACATAATTGTTTTCATCAATACAACTTATAAAAAATTTGAGAAGTAACAATTTGTAAGATATTTAAAACTTTTATTTAAATAAATAACATTCAATTTTATATTCAAATAATGTTAAATGCAACATTTTACTTCCTTAGACTGTGTTAAACACTATACTACACTACAACTAAATAAATATTATTGATTATAATATATTAGGACATATAAATTTGAACCCTACAAGCCAACAAACGAGGTCCTTCAGAATAAAAAAGCTTATTTATAGCACGTTTGGTCTTCAAGCCCCTACAAATCTTCACAAACTAATAAAAAAAGTATAAAGGTCGAATAGTATCATTAATGGGGGGTCTTCGGGCTGGCCTATGGTTCCGGCCCCTGGTCGTACACAGTTCCTCTATCACCGGTCAAGTTTCAGGTTTTCTTTCAAACTTACTTGTCAGGACAGGAAGTCTTGAAATAATCGGCTAGATGTTTAGTGAATTCATACAATAATTGATTGGTGGATAGCTAGGACGATGGATTTTAGTAATACTATATAGACCAGTGGTTTCTACAGTTTCAAGTTTTATGAGTGCTGGCTTCCTGCAATTACTGTATATAGGAGGTATGTATTCCTATTAAAGTCAGTACATTGCTTTGTATACATGAGTTGTTTTTCCTGATATGCCTTTTTCTTTGTATATTAGACTCCTAAGGTATTTGGCCCTTTGTATACATTTTTTGTTTAACAGTTCCAAAGTGCCAATTGAAGATAATTTTGTGGTCTATATTTACACCTAAATATTTGACTGATGGCTTGGTGAATATTACTTGGTTATTAAGTTATATAAAATAAATTTAATCCAAGGAAAAACAAAGATTATTTCACAATAATAACAACAATGACACTATTTTTTGACTTTTGACGGTTAATTTGACGTGCCAAAACGTCACTTTTACCCAAAATGGCGCAGAGCATACTCCAGACATTTTTCGTTTGACAGCTCCATTACCACCTGTCATCCATTTATTTTCAGAAATCCGTGATATAGCCACAATAAATCTGAAACAGATGACATAACTACTTCCGAAGCCGTACGAATGCTACCGAGGTTTTATCTTTATTGTTTTTAAGCCCGTATCGTTTTTTTTTTCACAAATGTTTTTAATGCAATGGTACCTAAACTACCAACGACTGCATTTGCTTTAATCGTGGAATAATTTGATCAGGAGCGATAGCAGTTGTAGGTGTTACACAATGGATACTGCCCGTGGCATGGAAAGTGTTATTACCATCTAATATCTGCATATTGAAATCAGCGTTGTCAAAAACAAATTGAGAAAATGCGTTATTATCGATATTCAATGGTGCGCGCATAATAGATGAAACTTCGGACAACATTGCTTCGGTGTATGAAGAGCAGAATCCAAGAGATGATAATACATCTATTAATCGCCGAGATCCATACTTATGAAATAAAAATGCAGCTAGTCTGATCTGTAATGATGATATAAAAGATTTCGGCCTTGCTGCTGCAATTATAGAATGGGCGAAAGCAATGCTTTTTTTCTTCCATTTTACAAAAGACGCTCGTCTGTTTCTTAAAATCACTCGCATCTAGGAAAACGCGTAAAGTTTCAGGTATATCTGACTCAGAGTCTTGAAAAAAATTATCTGATGGAGGAGACTTTTATCTCATAGACCGTAGAGCGAATATCCTCTATAACAATTTTTGCTGCTGTTTTTATAATACGCCGATGTTCTTTTGCATTGTTATCACTTTTTTGATTGTACCAGGCTTCCGTTAATAGCTTAAACCCTGTATTTGGGAAACAAACCACCGGAGCCTTATTGGCAGTGACGGCAATTAAAATATCACCGTATTTTTTGAGGAGTTGTGCTTTCACTGTTTTTATGTGTGGCCGGTAATCACCTTCAATTTTGGCTATCAATTCGTCCAGAGAAAACTGACACTCATTGGAATTCAAGATAAGAATAAATGAACTGCATCGCAGTATCGATCACATTTGCATACGAACCTTTTTTTTATATCTTCAGCTGGTGGTGCTTGATACAATTTTTTCATGCAGGAATTGTGGTACTGTGCATCGGCTGCGACCAAATTATTCACATGCTCAAGACGCTCAACAATTGCTCGACCCTAATCATCATTACGAGCTCTCGCAAGTTCTGAAATACTATTTTTCATTGATAATTTCCGCACACTATACACAACATTACGCTTGCACAACCGCGTCTATTTTTGTTTTGCTATAAACTCTGCTGTTATCTCACCAGCGCATAAAAAATAATGGTCTTTGAATGAGAAAGTTGGGTGCGAGGATCGCAGTAGTGGTTCAGGTGTCGTGACATCGCTTCCTCTACGCAATGATACAGGGGTTAACTTTTCATTATTATATCGTTTTCTACATACATCATGAACCACTATCGATTTTAGTCCCACCAAAAGTTCAACTTTATTGCCTTTTCTTTTAACACTTGACTTACGAAAAGTCTCCAATTCTTTTTCCTTCACTTCAATTGTTTCACTTTCTAATAATGGATTATTACAAATAAAACAATTTACTTCATCAGAAACCATGGCTCTATAAACACAAACAACACTGTAAGACTGTAGAGGTATACTGATGACTCAGACTAAACTAAATACTTCTCTTGAGTTCTACCGACAGATGTTTCGTTAAAGATCGAGAGAGGGGCCCGACACAAAGGCGACGCATTACCCTTATACCTGTTTTTTTTTTAATACCTGCGATAATAGTAAAATATTTTGGAGAAATATACGAAAAAAACGTGGTGGTGTAGTTGAATAATACTTTGCGGCGCTCGTACGCCAAAACTATTGATTTTACAAAAAAAAAATTGTTAATACATAAATTGTAGGAAATTTTCTCCAGTTTAATTTTGTATACAAGTGTTTGTATATAAGCAAAGTTTCGCTTCATTGTACACACCTCAATGATTTGATGTTACAAAGTAGTGGTTGCCAAAGATTAGGTATCTCAACACTCGGTTTACTAAAGATTCTATTATTGTTTTTAATGTAAGCTGCTTCTATAAATTAAAATAACAAAACGAGAAATTATACGCAACCTTTATAATCGCGCTATATCTATATGCAATAATGCCGAATCATTGGAAAAAAGGTAGCAAATATTAAATTCGATTTACAACAGAATGGTTATCCTTTAAAACTAATTGACGATGTTGTAAATAATTTTAGAACAATGAACACTGGACAGCAAGAAACACATTCCTGCTTCACAATTTCGTACATTAAGGAAACGTCGGAGAAAATAAGACGAATTGCCAGTAATTATAATATAAAAACAGCCTTTAAATCAGAAAATACACTTCGAGCTAATTTAACAAAAACAAAACCTAAAACTACCACCCACACAGCACTAGACGTCTTATAGACGTCGTTTTTATATCCAGATTATGTCTGAACGTCTTAAGACATAAATAAGGCGTCTTATAGACGTTGTTTTAAAGACGTCCATAAGACGTCTATATACAACGTCTTTAAGATATCTTTTAAAAGTCTACATACTACATTTTATATGAAAATAAATACAGTTGTGTATAATTTAGTTGATAAAAACTAAAAAGCATTTCCTTCCCTATGGATTTTGTCGCAGTTGGGTAATAAGTTTGCAACGCCGCACAGAGCTCAGCTGAATACAAGTTGAGGTTAAAATTTTTGATTGAACGACAAATTTTTAGTAGCCTCACTACGACCTTGGTTAATGGAACTTTTGCGTGATCTTTTTACCAATACTTTGATGCTTTTTGTCACAGACTGTTTGATATACCAATAACAATAACAATATGATGCCAGCGAAACTATAACTTTAAAAAACCCGCCTTTTGTTTCTGTCACTGTCATTTTTCAGTTTTGTATTTGTGTTTCGTCATGTCATTATTCATTTGTAATGTTGTTGGGGTGCCGACTGTGAAAATTTAGCTTTTGAAAGAATTTTATTAAAATAGTTGATTTATCTATGTGCCTCTAAAAATCTTTTTTATTCGGGTTTATGTAATACTTAAGGTAAGATCGAGAATCATATGTACTTAGAAAAAACAGTAACGTTATTTATAGGTTGTGTTACAGGAAATTCCCGAATGCTTTGCCGTTTATATTTTTGTAGTAACTCTATGTTATCAGAAGTATGAAATGAAATCTTCAAAAATATTATCTGTGCGAAAAAGACTTGCACAGCTCATTCAGACCCGGTCCTAAATATTACAAGAAATATTACTAATGAAGTGGAAGGCGAAATGTTTGTTTATGGAGTGCTCCACTAATGAAACCTGTAAGATTTATTTTGTTCCTGATGATTGATTTATATTTAAAGAACATAGAAATTAGAGTTGTGTTAATTACAAGAAGTAATTTTGTTTAAGGTTTTAGAAATTTCAAAACTGGGAGTACATAGCATTTATGACTTTGTAAAGCGAGCTTGTAAAATTACCATGTACAGTTGATTAGTACGAAAAGGAAAAAGAAAGTTCTACGATTCCAACTTAGTGAGACTTATTATGAGTAAGTTCTGTCTTTCATTATATATATTAACCTTAAAATAGCATAAGTCACGATTCTATAGTAGAGGACAATTATAAAAATTCGCAAAAATATCAAAAAATTTACTACCACAAATGATAAACTTTATCCTGTAAAATTAAAATCAGTTTGTTATTAGGATCTACAGAGACAACAGGACTGGCAAAAAGTCGGAAAAATGAGGAAATTTCAATCCAAACATGGCTGAAAAGGGCATCAGACCAGATTTGTTATTCGACTAAATAAAAATTCTTGTATTTAAAGATTTGTGTACTTTTTATTTCAATAAACTTTTGTTTTGTTGATAGTCTACCTTTTAGAGTTATTTTATCGAAGGGATAAACTAAGGCTTAAATTTGATAGGTTCACTTATAGTTCGAACAGTAGTAGTTCTGAAAATATTTGCTCTTCTACCTCACTTCTTAAATTTCAAATTAGAAAAAGTTTACATTATGCTTAAGTTATGTATTTTTTTGTATAAAGAGATTATGTTGAACATATTTTTTAAAGCAAATTATTCAAGCGGAACTTGTAGTTATTTAAACTGGTAGTGTAGATTTTGCTCTTGATTTTTTCTTAAAGTTATTTCTTGGGCTTTTGAATAATTACGGTTTGACTTTGTAAACAAGACAAACAAAAAAATTAAAGGGACCCTTTTTAATATACATAATTTTATTGGTGGAATATGTTGTTTTAATGTTGGGAAGGGACGTCCATAAGACGTTGTAAGCAAATGTCTTAAAGACGTTACTTTTTGTAACATAAGAAGTCTATACAACGTCTTATGGACGTCATTCGTCTTTTATGGGCATCCATAAAACGTCCTGAATGTTGAGATCAAACGTTTTATAGACGTCTTTAAGACGTATTTGTGCTGTTTGGGCAATAAGAAAGAATGTGTTTACAAAGTTCCATGTGAGTGTGGTGAAATGTATATTGGAGAAACCAAACGACCACTAGAAGTTAGAATTAAGGAGCATAAAGCTCATACACAAAAAGGGGAAACGTCGAGATCAGGTATTGCAGAATACTCCTGGGATAAACAACACCATATAAAATGGTCTAAGGCTGTGGCAATATATATGGAACCCAATATGAAAAAAAGAAAATGTATAGAAGCAGCATACCTTAAAAACAATAATGGAATCTTCAATAAACCGAGTGTTGAGATACCTAATCTTTGGCAACCACTGATTTGTAACATCAAATCATTGAGGTGTGTACAGTGAAGCGAAACTTTGCGCTTCAACGGACACAATCCCTATATAAGCTCGTAGTCTTAAGACAAAACATTCAGTTTATACTTGATAACGATTAGAGATACAACCTAATCGAAACGTCGTAAAAATAAATAAAAATAAAGACAATGCAAGTCCGACAATCACATTTTAGTCAATCTTCAACATTGTCTACAACCTTCAAACATACTCTCTTTTATATAGGATGTGCAGAATCTACAACGAAAATCAAAATAAATTCGACATATTTAGCTGCGGGTTGGCACCATGGATAAAATATTTATAGATCCGCAAAATTTAATCCCAAAAACGGCAAATTTACGACAATAAAATGTAAACATCGTGGATCAGATGTCTGCATGCGCAATACAAAATGATCAGGTGACCATCGACAGGACCGAACTTCGAAAATCTATTTAGTTAGTTCAATTAGTCATAAATGGTGTCTAAATCAAGCAAGTTATTAAAGTTGCAACCATGGTTGCAATCTTTAGTAAAAAAGTCGGTGTCATGTAACTTTCTTGTTCTGGGAATCACATCATATGGACAGAAATAATATCTGAAGCAGAAGGGAATAATCCGGTCTGTATCTACCGATGGGAGTTAATTTAGTCATTTCTTATACTGCGAAAGTAAAATTGTGAAGAAAATGTATCTTACTATTTCTCTAATCTATTGTTTCCGTCTGTGTGCGTTAACTTTTTTGTTGTTGGGTGGGAGTGAATAATTAACATTTTTAAGGTCCGGCAATTTATTCTCTAATTATTAAAAAATAATGACCTTATTTTCCATATCTTTTTTTTCATTTTTTAAGAAAATATTGATACGAAATGGGTTTGTCAACGGACATGCAGGATTTAAAAATAATTTTATATAATAATATTTTTCTGCCGTAATGGTAAACGGAGCATATATTTTCTTATCTCATTAATTTTTTCGACAAAATGATGAAAATGTTATTTGAAATAAAATAAGTGAACAAGGTCATTGCTGGGGGTGAATAAAAAAATATACCAACAAAAGAAATTCACATTTGTCTAACTTATTTCGTAATATTTTGCTTTTGTTAACATATTAATGAATTTTTAATTTGACGATTTCAAAGTGGGGATTGCCATGACAACATGAATCATGACAATTTCATAAAATGAGTACGGACATAACTAATCTGAATTTACTTCCAAAACCAGTATTAATAATGAACAACGCTTTTTAACGTCATGTTCTCAATCTGCAGACATACAAAAGATCAAAAAAAAACATTTGAGCTGGGTGGAAACATCGGTTAAATATAAGGTGG
Source organism: Diaprepes abbreviatus (assembly GCA_034092305.1). NCBI lineage: Eukaryota > Metazoa > Arthropoda > Insecta > Coleoptera > Curculionidae > Diaprepes > Diaprepes abbreviatus. The sequence continues at coordinate 5,280,007 of JASJET010000211.1, read as the reverse complement.
ATGAAGTTATGCAAGAATATGGACATTGTGCAAATTAGCAACTGGAAAAAAGTTGTTGGCAATTTGAAAAAATAATTCAAACAGAGCTTAGAAATTATAGAGCCAATAGCCGATTCTTGCTAAAATATAAAACTTGTACTGAAATATTTTATGTATATAACAAAATAATAATGCATTATATTTATTGTAAGTTATATATGTATATTTTAAAATATTCCAACTTCATTTTGAGGATGTATATTTTTATTTATGTAAGTAATGTAATAGATGGAGAAATTGTACTATTTCTTGACATATTGATGAATGTACTTTTTTCATATGATAGAATAAACTATTCTATGATTTGGTGCGAATTTTCAGATTTTTTTTAAGAATTGATCGCTTAAAAGTTCAGTTTATCTTTTAGTAATCATTTGGAAAGTGCTAAAAATATATCTTACTACATGTTTTGGAAATTTAAAGTTATACGAAAACACTATAAATCCAAAAACATTGTAAAGCAACACTATTTTTTACCCTGTAGAGAAAAAGGAAAACAAAACAAATAAAATATGTACACATTCCATTATATTAAATAAAAACACAAAAACAAATAAAATAAATCACTGAAAACGCTATCTTCTTCTTGCGGTGCCTATTCGTTCCGAATGTTGGCGACTAGCATGGCTATTCTTACTTTGTTGGCAGCTGCGCGAAACAGTCCAGTCGTGCTCATGTTGAACCATTTTCTTAAGTTTTGGAGCCAAGAGATTCGTCTTCGTCCTGGCCCCCTCTTGCCGTACACCTTCCCTTGCAGAATTAATTGGAGGAGGTTATATCGCTGTTCATTTCTCATAATATGTCCTAAGTATTCCAATTTGCGTTTTTTAATTGTTTTGATCACTTCGCACTCCTTTCCCATTCTGCGCAGGACTTCATTATTTGTGACTCGGTCGACCCAGGAGATTCTTAAGATGCGCCTATAGCACCACATCTCGAACGCTTCAAGTTTTTTAATGGACGCTTCAGAGAGCGTCCAAGCCTCTGTTCCGTAGAGCAGAACTGGAAAAACATAGCACTTTAGTATGAAGACCTTGGTTTTCAGCGGCAGATCACGGCCTTTGAAGACGGTGCTCATTTTTGTAAACGCTGCTTTGGCTTTTGCTATACGTTGTTTTATTTCCAATGAGTGATCCCATTGACTGTTTACATTGGTGCCAAGGTATGTATAGCTTTCAACCCTTTCAATTGTTTGTTGGTTGATGGTCAGTTGTGTGTTTAGGATTGGGCGTTTGCTGATGACCATATATTTTGTCTTCTTTGTATTTAAATCTAACCCATAGTGCTTACTTACTTCAGTTATGCTTGTCATCAACATTTGCAATCCCTCCAGACTGTCTGCGAATACCACTGTGTCGTCTGCGTATCTGATGTTGTTCAGACGTTCACCGTTGATTAGTATTCCCTCATCACATTCTTCCAAGGCTAGTTTGAAGATATGCTCAGAATAAACATTAAATAGCATCGGGGACAGTATACATCCTTGCCGTACTCCGCGTTCTATTGAGATTGCTTCTGTCAACTGGTTGTTTACTCTTATGTTAGCAGTTTGGTTGTAGTAAATATTTTTAATTATTCTCAGATCTTTATCATCTATGCTGATCTCTTCAAGTATTGATATAAGCTCGTCGTGTTTTACCCTATCGAATGCCTTCTGGTAATCCACAAAGCATGCATATATATCGCAGTTGACATCTCTGCATCTTTGGAACAAGACCTGGACAGCAAAAAGTGCCTCCCGTGTACCCAGAGCATCGCGAAATCCAAATTGTGTGCGTGTTAGTTGTTCTTCGCATTTTTTGTATAATCTCTTGTGGATGATTTTTAGGAAAGTCTTAAGTAGGTGGCTCATAAGGCTTATAATTCTATATTCATCGCACCTTTTTGCATTTCGTTTTTTTGGTAAGGTCACAAATGTTGATTTCAACCAACTCTGGGGAACTTTTCCAGTATTATAAATATTATTAAATACTTTTGTGAGCCATATTGTCCCGTTGTCATCCATTAACTTTAAAAATTCTGAATAAAAGTTGTCAGGTCCTGTAGTTTTGCCATCCTTGGTTCCTCTTATAACAGTTCTTACTTCCTCGATTGTAAATGGAGGCCCAGTTATACAATCTGTGTTTTTTGTGTCATTGTGTCGTTCATCTCTAAAGGTTTCCTCTACATATCTCATCCAAGTGTTTCTTCTCCGTTCTGCTTCTATTATTAAGTTTCTTTGAGTGTCAGTTAGGCGTCCAACTTGTTTAGGCTTATATAGGCCTGCCGCTTCTTTGACTTTTTTGTGGAGGTTAAACGAGTCATGCTTTTGTTGTAGTAATTGTATTTCGGTGCATTTTTTCGTTAACCATTCATTTTTTGCATTTCTAATAGCATTTTTTATTTCTTTGTCTACTCTTTTATATGTTGCTATGTCACTGTTCTTAACCTTTCGTCTATCTTCCATCAGATCCAGAATCTCTTCCGTCATCCACCCCTTCTTCTTTACTCTTGTTGGTTTTAGGTGCTTGTCAAGTATGTTCTGACTTATTGTGTGTAGTTTTCCGAGTTCTTCTGTATTACTAGTGTCTTCCTCAGTATTTAGCTGTTCCTTCATATACTGTTGTGCGCTCTGTTTTATGTGTTCATTTTTTAGTTGTCTGATGTCGTGTTTGTTGGTCTTTGTTCGTTGCATTTTCTTTAACTTAAGTTTTATTATGCCTAGGAGTAAATTGTGATCAGACTTAATGTCGGCTCCTGGATGTGTCTTGACTGATGTTATCGAGTTCCGGAATCTTTTGTTGATCATAATGTAATCAATCTGGTTTCTCACTATGTGATCTGAGGTGTCCTGAGGTGATTTCCAGGTATACAGTCTCCTGGGGGGAAGTTTGAAAAAAGTGTTGGTGACCACAAACTGTTCCTCCATCACGAAATCAATAAGCCGTTCTCCACGCTCATTACGCTCTCCGAGTCCGAAAGGTCCTACGAGATCTTCAATTTGGCCGTTGCCAACTTTGGCGTTAAAATCTCCCATAATTATTGTTATCTCGTTTTTGGAGAGTCTTCTTAAGGTGTTCGTTAAATCGTTGTAGAATGCTTCGATTATTTCGTCCGCTTTGTCGGCTGTGGGGGCATATATCTGTATGATGTTAGACTTTATGGGGATAGTATTAAGCTGAATGAGTAACAGTCTCTCTGATATTGGGATAAAGTTTGTAACGCATTCAGCAGTTTGTTTATTTAAAATCATGCCCACTCCATTCATATGTTCTCCGTTGGAATTTCCTGAATAATATATTTGATGGTTATTGATAGCACACTGACCAGAGTCTATCCACCGCATCTCGCTTACCCCCATTATTCCTATTGATAGTCTTTCCATTTCTTTTATAGCGTTATGGATTTTGCCAGCTTCATACATTGTTTTGACGTTCCAGGTTCCAATCTTAATGTTAAGGCCCCAGGTTCTCTTTCTATCTGCGTTATAGTGTTGGCAAGGGTTTCGCAGGCTGACGACCGAGGAGGCCTTGCCGTCTCGAGATTGTCCTCCCCTGCCGGATCTTGGTATCCGAAGTCCATGATCAGTAACATTTTCTATTTGGTTTGTAATAGCCATGTTAATATACTAGGGATCGATAATGAGGTGGTTTCCCGTTGCCTTCCTCATCGCAGTGTGGAAACCACTTAGACTGCTTCAGTCATGCCTTCCAGTATTCATTTTTGAACCAATCCTGGATCATTTCCATTATGCTTCAATATGATACTGAGAGTGCTGCTTTCCACTCTCAGGCTAGTTTTGGTTCGCCCCGAGTATTTAATTTCCTCGGTACCATCCATATCTGGGAGGCGTTCCCCTATCCACCACCTGGGGAGGCGCCCGATGGGGGATTCTAGCAACCCCGCACGCTATAAATCCGTTTTAATCGCACGCAACTCACAAAGCAAAAATAAACAGAAAAATGGCGTTGAGCCGATACTGTGCTGTTTACGGATGGCACTACGAAACAACCGATCGATAATAGGAAGTCGCTTATGCGCATGCCCTTATCTGATCAACGTCCAGAAATATGACTGAAACGCATTTTTTCGCCCATGGTTTGCCATTTTTTGGCTTTAGCAGCCGATAAGAGTAGGGGTCCATAGTAGAGGTCAGTGGTTGGCACAGTAAAAAAATAATTAAGTATGTAATATTTTGTAGTTTTATTTCTGGTAATTTGTGTATGCTTATTTTTTCTTTTTTTTTTTTTGTTTGTTTTGTCATTGTAAATATTTAAGTTTTTTTTTTCTGTTGTACCCATTTGTTATTTGATTTTTTGTAATTGTGACATGGGTTTAAATAAATAAATAAATTTAGATTAGTCCATAGATGTTTTATTGCTTTTTTCGGTTTATTTTTGATTAAAGAACGTTCTTTTTTCCCGCCTCACAAAAGCTGTAAAAAGATTTCGTAATAGTTTGCGATTTTGTTTTTTTTATACCTCTTCAGAGCTCTACCTCTATCTCACTTCAACGCGCGTAATGCCCCGGTATGGGCATATGGAAGTTTTCAAATTGAAATCTAGCTCAATGGCTCAAGAAAATATTGTGCGCAATACACACGGGGAACCGATTAGTCTTTTTCAACTGGTTGTTTTCACTAAAATATGAACGATAATGATTTTTCTTTTTTTCCTGTAGATTACAACCATAGAATTGGCTTACAGCAGGGCCATGTCGAATAAGAAATCAAAAAACTCGATTGATAAAACTGATCTGAAAAGAGTTATAGACTTGGATCACATATGGGATGACTTAAATCTAGGTATAAGACAGGTGTATAATCGAGAAAGTATGTCCAAAAAGAGGTAAGAATCTCTAGAAAATAATTGCCGATCAACCATTGCTATACAGAACATTACACTTTTTTCACTTTCGTATGTCAGAAAAGTTTTTTTTTTTTTAATTTTTCTGAAATTAAAACAACCTGAAAGTAATCGAAAGGGTGTAGTATGAATTAAGTTTTGTAGGGAAATGTTCCCGAGAACTTTTTTGAAACTATTCCCAAATAGCACACTTCAGTCCACTGGATATTCATCGTTTATCCAAAGCTGGACGTACTGGGTATCCATGGGATGTCCAGAATTTGTTCACCAACATCTTATGGATATCCACTGGACTATACGATTGTCCCACTCATGGATGTCTTTTTGGATTACATATATTGTCCAAGTATGGATCATTTTTGGATATTAATAGGACTAATTTTGGATGTCCATATATTGTACATTCTTGACCCGATTGTGGACATATTATCCGATGGTATTGTGCTTTTTGGATAAATAGGTCATAATCTATTGTTCCCTCTTCTTGACGTTCCGCTAACGTGAATGGTAGATATTTTCAGAATTTGCTTAGGGTCCGAGAGCTTACAGTACCTAATTAATCTGCACTTCTGAAGACACAGACCACTCATGTCATCAAAACGTCGATAATAAGTAACCATAGATGGCCCTATTAGTCCCAAAAATTAAACAGATATAAATTACATTAGCGAACCAGGTAACAGGAACTGGATCCACATATTACACTTATTGATTACAATTGTCAAGTTTTTAAAACAATACTATATAAGAATATAAAATTTTATAATTACTCGAATTGCAAGTGCTACAAAATATAGCTTCAATTGATTTAAATTGTTCAAGCTGTAGAAGGATCGCTATGAATAAGTTATCTGGTTCCACAGTAATAGGTACAATTTCAATTGGGTAATAGAAAATATACCAATTATTTAAATAAAGACTTTTTATTGTTACAATGATTATTTTTTTCTACATTTATTTCTGTCGTTTATTCTCTTCAGCCATTGCCTAATCTCGTCTTCGGCTGTTTTTATTGGCCCCCATTCTTCTACCGCAGCTGAAAATTAATAAGGTTTAATGTTAAATGATGCAGTATTTTATGGTTTTGTAGGAATTTAAATCTCTCTCTTTCTCCCTCTCTCTCTCTCTCTCTCTCTCTCTATATATATATATATATATATATATATATATATATATATATATATATATATATATATGTATATATATAAAACCAAATGCATCGTTATTGCTTAGAGTGCTTAAACCAACAGACCAGAAAAAAAATTTTAACACACTTTTTGTCTGGGTATTATCAGAACAAGAGGATCTAGAGTTCAACGTGTGAAATCTGACACCCAATTTGTTCTTATTATTTACGAGTATGACAAATAAAACAAGAGATTTTTTTCATCAAATCTTTATATTTAAGTGGTAACTTACCTACAAATAGTGAACATAAGTTCTTTAAAGGGCACTTTACTGTTCCATCATATGTATAATTCTTGGAAAGGCTATCTGTCATTGTTACAATAAATTATCTTTTAATAAGTTAATAGGTATAATTTCCTCCAATTTCCGCTAAACCTGTTTGTAAAACCTAAAATTATATTACTTTATTGAGATAATTAAACGTTAATTCCACATATGCTAACCTAAGAATATTTTTGACTTTAAGAATCAAAGTAAAAAAATATATATAAAATAATCCTGCAAATTAAGTTTTTTTTTATCAATAGACTCATACACATAAAGAAGCATTACTCCAGTAAGTTTCAGCTTTTATTTCAGGAGAAGTGTAATAAACTTACTGCATCTTTAAAGTTTAAATTGTCCTGAAGATCTTATGTGACTTGAGGCAGCTGATTATTTTCTTAAGTAAAAGGATAGTTGAATTCCTGCAGACAATTCTTTGTAGATACTTGTTGTTTTTTCCCTATTTAAGATTACCTGAATATCCTCTCTAATTTGGTACAAATTGGCTTTCACATAGGAATTTTATTTGAACCAATCTGTGGAAAATTTATCTAAAAAATAATTAAAATAAATTAAATTATAAGTCTAAACCTCGAGTCGAACTGTCAAAACTTTATTATATATTTTTTAACAAAAACAAAAATACACATCAGTGTAAACTTTTACTAGCATTTAATCCAAAATAGTCATAAAAAATTAATATAATTATTCAAATTTGCTATAGCTTTTATTCCATTATAAATTTTGATAACATTTATTAATGCCAGCAATCTTATTAGACTGATTACTCAATAATGACTTTGTCAGAGAGAATTTTCTCTAAAATGTACAATTTTATTATTACACAAATTTACAACTCTATCTGTGCTCCATTTTAACCAACAAGATACAAAATTCATTGGCCTATCAAAATATTTGCACTTATTTGTAGTAATTTCCATTTTAATAAGTGATTGTATGAAAAAGTATAGCTACAAAAGCTATATTTTAACATACGTGTTTTGATACTGAATATTTTCTTCACTTTCAAATTTGTGCGATTTTGATACTAAATTATCAGCTTTTCGTCGGGCATGTCTGTAGTTTCGTTTGGTAATTTATGGTATAATTAAAAAAATTAAATTAAAAATAACTATACTTACCTTTAACGGTAGCATCTTCTTCAAATAAAAAGCACACTTGATTTTAGCTCAACTAAAACTCCAAAGGTCTTTTTTAGCTCGACGTCAACACAATAATGAGCACAAAATATCTGAAGGGATATTTTGTGATCATGGCGGGCCGGCGGGTTAAGAAATGACAATTCTACAGGCCAATATTACAGTATCCGATTTTACCGACAACCCGAAATTTAATTAATGGATGTCTGATGGACTTACACTGGACATCCAGATATGGACGTCCATATAGATTACAGGTCATCACATCTACTGGACACGGATTCGTCCGTGTGAGATGCATTAGCAGTGGTTATATCCACATTATGCTGTTGTAGTGAAAGCCGTATAAACATATATAAGCCATCCGACGAGAGGTCGGCGAAGCCGCGTTCAGTGTTGCATGCTTCCTTCTGATCTGTCCTGTGCACAGCCAGATGCATGTCGGTACCCTGATGAGTCTAGTGAGAGACGAAACATGTATCTCTGCCGTATCACTGTGGCGGGGAGGGTAAGCTTTGACTTTCTTCTCGGTGCGGTGGTACAGGTAGGCCACCATCTCGATGGTGGTGGAATAGGATGAACTGTGTTTCATTACAGTTTATTCTAACTGTGCAACCTCTAACACAGAAAGGATATGATGGAGCGAAGTTTGCATTCACTGTTTCGCATTTTACTTCATATATATATATATATATATATATAGAGAGAGAGAGAGAGAGAGAGAGAGAGAGAGATATTTAAATTCCTACAAAACCATAAAATATTGCATCATTTAACGTTAAACCTTATTAATTTTCAGCTGCGGTAGAAGAATGGGGGGCCGATAAAAAACAGCCGAAGACGAGATTAGACAATGGCAGAAGAGATTAAACGACAGAAATAAATCTAGAAAAAAATAATTATTGTAACAATAAAAAGTCTTTATTTAAATAATTGGTATATTTTCTATTACCCGATTGAAATTGTACCTATTACTATGGAACCAGATAACTTATTCATAGCGATCCTTCTACAGCTTGAACAATTTAAATTAATTGAAGCTATATTTTGTAGCACTTGCAATTCGACTAATTATAAAATTTTATATTCTTATATAGTATTGTATTAAAAACTTGACAATTGTAATCAATAAGTGTAATATGTGGATCCAGTTCCTGTTACCTGGTTCGCTAATGTAATTTATATCTGTTTAATTTTTGGGACTAATAGGGCCATCTATGGTTACTTGTTATCGACGTTTTGATGACATGAGTGATCTGTGTCTTCAGAAGTGCAGATTAATTAGGTACTGTAAGCTCTCAGACCCTAAGCAAATTCTGAAAATATCTACCATTCACGTTACCGAAACGTCAAGAAGAGGGAACCATAGATTATGACCTATTTATCCAAAAAGCACAATACCATCGGATAATATGTCCACAATCGGGTCAAGAATGTACAATATATGGACATCCAAAATTAGTCCTATTAATATCCAAAAATGATCCATACTTGGACAATATATGTAATCCAAAAAGACGTCCACGAGTGGGACAAACGTATAGTCTAGTGGATATCCATAGGATGTTGGTGGACAAATTCTGGACATCCCATGGATACCCAGTATGTCCAGCTTTGGATAAACGATGGATATCCAGTGGACTGAAGTGTGCTATTTGGGAAGGCATATCAAGTTTTAATCGTTCGTAACAGTATGATTATTAAAAAAATATATGAGGATTTCTCTTTTTTAGCGTTGAATTAATTAAATGTTTCCTTTTTACAATATCCAAAAAAATCTTTTAACAGGTATATGGAACTGTATACGCACGTCTACAACTACTGTACATATTATCTAAAGAACACAGGCAGAGGTGCGTCCAAGTCGACTACCAAAAGTAAAAAGAATCGGGTCGGTGGCGGAGCGCAACGCGACGGCATGGAACTCTACAAGAAGATCGAGAAATTCTTAAAAAATTACGTAGTAAAGCTTTTAGAGGTAAGATATATTCAGAGTGGTGCTACAAAAGTTAGGATATGTTTCTGTACACTTTTATTTTTAAATCCGGTTTAAAATTGATTTTTTTCAAAATACTGTAACGAACTTTATAGTGTTATACATTTCACAATATTAGTTTGTTTGTAGTTTGTAGGGTTTAAGCTTTATTTTCTACGAGTTTATAATTTATTTAATTAATTTTACCTTTGTTAATTTCCTCAGGAGACGTCTATGGAAGGTTTGGAACTTTTTAGAAAAGGTCGAAGGGGTGGAAACACAAAAAATCTTGATTTATTTTCGCCTGTCAATGAACAATATGAAAGAGAGAGTGGCAAATTGTGTGTAAAAACGATGACAGACGATTTGCCCATAATGAATTTTTTTTTCCGGTGGAAAATTATGAGAAAATTTCGACCAAGTGTTCACGATCAGAATTTGTCTGCCGATGTGGCTACTTGAAGATAATACCAACCCAAACAGCACAAATACGTCTTAAAGACGTCCATAAAATGTTTGATCTCAATATTCAGGACGTCTTATGGATGTCCATTAAAGTCGAATGACGTTCATAAGACGTATAGACGTCTTATGTTACAAAAGGTAACGTCTTTAAGACATTTGCTTACAACGTCTTATGGACGTCCCTTCCCAACATTAAAACAACATATTCCACCATTAAAATTATGTACATTAAAAAGGGTCCCTTTAATTTTTTTGTTTGTCTTGTTTACAAAGTCAAACCGTAATTATTCAAAAGTCCATGAAATAACTTTAATTAAGAAAAAATCAAGAGCAAAATATACACTACCATTTTAAATAACTACAAGTTCCGCATGAATAATTTGCTTTAAAAAATATCTTCAACATAATCTCTTTATACAAAAAAATACATAACTTAAGCATAATGTAAACTTTTTCTAATTTGAAATTTAAGAAGTGAGGTAGAAGAGCAAATATTTTCAGAACTACTACTGTTCGAACTATAAGTGAACCTATCAAATTTAAGCCTTAGTTTATCCCTTCGATATAATAACTCTAAAAGGTAGACTATCAACAAAATAAAAGTTTATTGAAATAAAAAGTACACAAATCTTTAAATAATTTTAAAAACAAGAATTTTTGATTTAGTCGGATAACAAATCTGGTCTGATGCCCTTTTCAACCATATTTGGATTGAAATTTCCTCATTCTTCCGACTTTTTGCCAGTGTTGTTGTCTCTGTAGATCCTAATAACAAACTGATTTTAATTTTATAGGATAAAGTTTATCATTTGTGGGAGTAAATTTTTTGATATTTTTGCGTATTTTTATAATTGTCCTCTACTATAGAATCGTGACTTATGCTATTTCAAGGTTAATATGTATAATGAAAGACGGAACTTACTCATAATAAATCTCGCCAAGTTGAAATCGTAGAACTTTCTCTTTCCTTTTCGTACTAATCAACTGTACATGGTAATTTTACAAGCTCGCTTTACAAAGTCATAAATGCTCCCTACTCCCAGTTTTGAAATTTCTAAAACCTTAAACAAAATTACTTTTTGTAATTAACAAAACTCTATTTTCCATGTTCTTTAAATATAAACCAATCATCAGGAACAAAATAAATTTTACAGGTTTCATTAGTCGAGCACTCCATAAACAAACATTTCGCCTTCCACTTCATTAGTAATATTTCTTGTAATATTCAGGACCGGGCCTGGATGAGCTGCGCAAGCCTTTTTTTGCACAGATAATATTTTTGAAGATTTCATTTCATACTTCTAATAACATAGAGTTACTACAAAAATATAAGTGGTAAAGCATTCGGAAATTTCCTGTAACACAACCTATAAATAACGTTACTGTTTTTCCTAAGTACATATAATTCTCGATCTTACCTTAAGTATTACATAAACACGAATAAAAAAGATTTTCAGAGGCACACAGATAAATCGACTATATTTAATAAAATTCTTTCAAAAGCTAAATTTTCAGAGTCGGCACCCCAACAACATTAAAAATGAATAACGACATGATGAAATACAAAATGACAGAGTTGACAGAAACAAAAGGCGGTTTTTTTAAAGTTAGTTGGCATTACATTGTTATTGTTATCGGTACATCAAACAGTCTATGACAAAAAGCACCAAAGTATTGATAAAAAAGATCACGCAAGAGTTCCACTAACCGAGATCCTAGTGAGGCTACTAAAAATTTGTCGTTCAATCAAATATTTTAACCTCAACTTGTATTCAGCTGAGCTCTGTGCGGCGTTGCAAACTTATTACCCAACTGCTACAAAATCCATAGGGAAGGAAATGCTTTTTAGTTTTTATCAACTAAATTATACACAACTGTATTTATTTTCATATAAAATGTTGTATGTAGACTTTTAAAAGATATCTTAAAGACGTTGTATATAGACGTCTTATGGATGTCTTTAAATCAACGTCTATAAGACGCCTTATTTATGTCTTAAGACGTTCAGACATAATCTGGATATAAAAATGACGCCTATAAGACGTCTAGTGCTGTGTGGGAAATAAAGTATTTTTAATCTGTTTATGCGAATCACATTTTGTCCGGTATTAGTTTGGTGCCGACTTCAAAAATTTCAATTTCATATAAAAATTTTTAGTTATTTTTCACTTTTTAGCGCACTTTTAGAAGTCGGTTCAATTTTTTTATAAAAATTTTATTTTTCAACAATTTTTTTATTTATTTATAAATTTGCGACGCGCTGTCTGCCAATGTAGATATACATATTTTATAAGAAGAGTGAGTCTTAGTTTTATGTAAATTTTGATCGTGGAAACTTGATCGAAATTTTCTCATAATTTTCCACCGGAAAAAATATTTCGTTTTGGGCAAACCGTCTGCCATTTTTTTTTTACACACAATGTGTTACTCTATCCTTCATATTGTTCATTGGCAGACGAAAATAAATCAGGATTTTTTTGATTTTTTTTGTGTGTTCATCCCTACGTTTTACACCCCTTCGACCATTGCAACTTGTCTGACATTTTTTCCGTGAATTCAATTTGGGTGACTACCCTTTCACTTTAATGGCCGACAATTTGAGATCAGCAAAAAATAGATTATTTTTTGCAAATGAAAATTGATGTTCCAAATTTTCGAAGGGGCTGCCAGGGTTGACCCCATGGACTCTTTTCACGAACTGACTTAGATCTTTTAGCCCTCTAAAGGGACACCTCAGTCAAATAAGCATTTTGTCGGGACACTCCCGGACCATCCAGGCAGAGACCCGGATTTTCGGGTAATATAGGCCTATAGAAATAAACAGTGTATGTTCTCTGCACGAGATTTTGTGTCATAAACTTTTTGTAAACAATTAAAGGTCAAAAAATGCACTTGGCCATCTTGTAGAGAATTGAAAAACCTACAAATTGGTTTTTCACCGATCTCGATATTTTTATTTGTTGCTGAGAAAAATGCAAAACAAGGTCAAGATTGTTATAATATTCAATTAACAATAATTATTGCTAAATGCAACCTACGACTTTGTTGTTGCGTAAAAAGTTGGGCCTTTTAGTGCTTAATATGTGGTAAAAATTTCAGATCGATTCATCAGATAGTTTGTGCAAAATTTAATTTGTTTATCACAGGCGTGCGAATTTTGCAATAACATTCTAGCTCCATCGATGAAGGTACATCGATTCTGAGCACATCTCATGAAAGAGGAGCTCTTCTTCTATGAGAAGTATTACATGGAATTGAGGAAAATTAATTTTAAATTTGTTTAAACTTCATTAGAAAACCACTCTAATTTTTACCTTGTAAATTAAAATATTTTTTGTTTTTGCCGATAAAAAAGCTTCTGTTTTCATATTTGGGAAGGTGGTATTTTTAGACGAATTTAAGAAAAAAAATGGCTTAGGTTAATATGCGCCAAAGGCACTGTACAGGGTGAGTCAACTATTGGATGAAGTAGGTTTGTGCCTTTTCGGTGAAATTAACAAAGAAACTATATTTATTGTTTGATACAGTTTATTTTTACGCAGATTTTAAAAATATTTAGGACTCTACAGGGTGAGCCAAAAAACTAGGACAGCATAAAGTTGTATTTTTTTAAATAGAACACCCTATATACGAATCGTATTTTCGATTTAGCTTATAATTTTAAATCTTTTTTATTAAGGGTTTACTATAACAAAACTTTATAGTTTCTGAGATAATTAAGTTTTAAGAAAAAAAGTCACATTTTCAAGCATCAATTCAATTCTAAATAACGTTTTCAATTTTGTGACAAATATATTCAAATTTGGAATTTAGCAAGGCCAAGGACAAGTTAACATAATTTTTACCTAATATTTGCAATAAAAGCTACAGGGTGTTGAACACATCGGCTCAAATTTGAACAAGTTTAAATGAATAAATATCTTTTTTTTTAAATGGTATATTTTCATGTTATTTAATAGAGTAATAAAAACCCTAAAAGTTTTGTTCAATATATCCTATACCTATTTATAATAGTTTTTGAGATATTTCAGTTTTTCTTATTTTCCATACATTTTTACAGAAATAGTCTTCATTATCATAGTAGCCATGGCAAAAACAATGTAAAAGAACATTTTTCTGTGTGTCAAATTTATAACCGCAATCGCTTCTTTTGGTTTTTATGTAGTGTAGTTTGGTTTTTTTTGCATTCATCTTATATTGTAAAATGAATTTTCCAAAGAATGAGTTAATAGATATGATTTATACAATAGGAGAGGCTCAAAAAAATTGCCTTCTTGATCAAAGAATTTACAAAATGAAGTATCCTGATCGACGCCAGCCTAATACCCATACTTTTCAAAACTTAATGCAAAGATTTGATTCTTCTGGTACTGTTGATTATCCAAAACGTAAAGTGGTCAACAAACCAGTAACTAATAAGGAAAAAGAACTACAAGTATTGTTAAATGTTCAGGAAAATCCTTATATTGGTAGCCGTCAGTTAGCAGCATTATGTGAAACATCACAATCCACCGCTAATCGTACTTCCAAGAAATATAGGTATCATCCATATCACATGGAATTACACCAAGAATTGCATGGACAGGATTTTGAAAGTCGTGTAAACTTTTGTCGTACAATAAATGCGGAGATTCAATTAAATCCAAATTTATTATGCAAGGTAATGTTTAGTGATGAAGCTACTTTTAGAAGTAACGGTGCCGTAAAAAGACGCAACATGCATTATTATGCCACAGAAAACCCATTTTGGATTAGAGAGGTGCAACATCAAAACCACTGGTCATTAAATGTTTGGTGTGGTATTCATCATAATCGAATTATTGGACCCCACTTTTTTAATGAACCACTAAATGGCCATAGTTACCTGAACTTTCTACAAGAAGAACTACCCCAACTGTTTCAAGGTCTCGATAGGAATGAGCTCGACAGTATGTGGTTCCAGCACGATGGTGCGCCTCCGCATTACCATCGTGAAGTTCGTGCGTTTTTGGACCAACGATATCCGCATAAATGGATTGGACGTGGGGGTTTCAGTGAGTGGCCACCAAGGTCTTGCGACATCACCCCATTAGATTTCTTCCTATGGGGTTATATTAAAAATAAGGTGTATGTTAATCCACCAACAACAGTGGAAGATATGCGAAACAGGATTAGGGATACCTGTAGAACAATAACGCCACTAATTTTGTCCAGGGTCCGAGAAAATCTGCAAAAAATACTAAATTTGTGCATTGCACAAGAGGGTCATTTATTCGAACACTTATTAAAAAGAAATAATTAATCTCAGTATTTAATAGGTAATTTTTTTGTTTCAATTTAGTATAAAAGTAAATATGTATTTGCCTTGTCGTTATCGTTGTGTTAATTTTTTCACATTATGTTTAATTAAACTATTGCCGTTGTAATATAACGAATAATGTATTTCATCATATTTAACCACATTCTGTTTGTTTCTGTAGTTTCTTTTTATTATTTTACATGGCTACTATGATAATGAAGACTATTTCTGTAAAAAAGTATGGAAAATAAGAAAAACTGAAATATCTCAAAAACTATTATAAATAGGTATAGGATATATTGAACAAAACTTTTAGGGTTTTTATTACTCTATTAAATAACATGAAAATATACAGGGTGTACCATTTAAAAAAAAAAAGATATTTATTAATTTAAACTTGTTCAAATTTGAGCCGATGTGTTCAACACCCTGTAGCTTTTATTGCAAATATTAGGTAAAAATTATGATAACTTGTCCTTGGCCTTGCTAAATTCCAAATTTGAATATATTTGTCACAAAATTGAAAACGTTATTTAGGATTGAATTATTGCTTGAAAATGTGACTTTTTTTCTTTAAACTTAATTATCTCAGAAACTATAAAGTTTCGTTATAGTAAACCCTTAATAAAAAAGATTTAAAATTATAAGCTAAATCGAAAATACGATTCGTATATAGGGTGTTCTATTTAAAAAAATACAACTTTATGCTGTCCTAGTTTTTTGGCTCACCCTGTAGAGTCCTAAATATTTTTAAAATCTGCGTAAAAATAAACTGTATCAAACAATAAATATAGTTTCTTTGTTAATTTCACCGAAAAGGCACAAACCTACGTCATCCAATCGTTGACTCACCCTGTACATACATGAAATATTCAAAAATATTGGTCCAACTGTCTCGACTCCAAAATGTAGCATGTGCCACTCGCCCCTCTTTACCTAGATTGAATTTCGAAGCAGACAAAGAGTATCCCTGTTAAGATAGCACGTTTGAAGCTCATAGCTTTCTCTTTATTCAGATTTTAAATATGAAATTTTAATTGCCGTTAAAATAATTTACTTTCAAAACCTATTACTATGTTTAACTATGAAAATCTCAAAACCATATTAATTTTTCAATGTATCATATATTGTTATAACATGTATATATTACGGTAGCAAACAGTACTTACTAGTACAGCTTTTTCTTACATGCAATGTAACGAATATTAATGTTTTATAACAATAATTTAATTATTCAATTTTCCCGACTTATAACCATGTTTGCCAATAAAAATAGCACAAAAATTATTGATTTTTAATGAAAAAATTGCGTGGAAAAAAATGTGTAAACAATTAAATGTTTAATTTATAAACAAATAAATCAATAGTATGCATATAGGCAGAAAGGTACCACAAATTAAAAAAAGAATCATCAAAACCCGTCAACAAGTTTGGGAGATACAGCTAATGGTAGCAGCTTGAAGTTGCTGTCTCATTTTTTGAACGCGCGGATTTGTTAGCAACTCATCTTCCTGCCGAGTCGTCCTTTAAACAATTAACATTTTTTAAACTTCACTGAAGCTTTTGTTTTTATGTTATAATTTTCCGGACAACTCACAACTGAACCTAAATTCTTAAACTTTCGAATGGCGCTAGTTTCGTTTCTTAATTGTTATTAACAATATAGGAATTAATTTTTTAAAAAATTGCTAACTTTGGCGCATATTGCTCTAGGCGTTTTTTTTTAATTCGTATAAAATGCCAGTTTCCCAAATATGAAAACAGAATTTTTTTATCGGCAAAAACAAAAAAGTTATTTAATTTGTTTACAAGGTAAAAATGAAAGTGGTTTTCTAATTAAGGTTTAACCAAATTTAAGATTAATTTTCCTCAATTCCATGTAATACTTCTCATAGAAGGAGAGTTCCTCTTTCATGAGATGTGCTCAGAATCGGTATATCTTCATCGATGGAGCTAGAATGTTATTGCAAAATTCGCCCGCCTGTGAAAAACAAATTAAATTTTGCACAAACAATTTGATGAATCGATCTGAAATTTTTACCACATATTAAGCACTAAAAGACCCAACTTTTTACTTAACAACAAAGTCGTAGATTGCATTTAGCAATAGTTATTGTTAATTGAATATTATAACAATTTGGACCTTGTTTTGCATTTTTCTCAGCAACAAATAAAAATATCGAGATGTGTTCGCTTAGTTGACTGGAGTAGGAAGACAAAAAAAATGAGTCCATTTCACCTTATGGACAGCTGACGGTATGAAAGGTTAAAAACAATACAGTGTTTAAAGGTCGGCCGTCCGAACAATATTTTTTTTAGAGTATTTTTTAATATATGTTTTTATTTTAATTAGGACGGAATCCACAGAATGGATGAAGACGTCTTAAAATTTTATACGGTGCAATGGGAAGACTATCAGTTTAGTAGCAAGGTAAGGGCATTATTATGTTTAAGCTGTTAGGTGAAGTTGTTAAAATCATTTTAAAATTGAACATCAAGATGGTTTAGTTATGTAAAACAACATTTACACATGGCAAAAAAATACAGATATATACAGGGTGAGTCGATTGGATGAAGTAGGTTTGTGCCTTTTCGGTGAAATTAACAAAGAAACTATGTTTATTGTTTGATACAGTTTATTTTTACGCAGATTTTAAAATATTTAGGACTCTACAGGGTGAGCCAAAAAACTAGGACGGCATAAAGTTGTATTTTTTTAAATAGAACACCCTATATACGAATCGTATTTTCGATTTAGCTTATAATTTTAAATCTTTTTTATTAAGGGTTTACTATAACAAAACTTTATAGTTTCTGAGATAATTAAGTTTTAAGAAAAAAAGTCACATTTTCAAGCATCAATTCAATTCTAAATAACGTTTTCAATTTTGTGACAAATATATTCAAATTTGGAATTTAGCAAGGCCAAGGACAAGTTAACGTAATTTTTACCTAATATTTGCAATAAAAGCTACAGGGTGTTGAACACATCGGCTCAAATTTGAACAAGTTTAAATGAATAAATATCTTTTTTTTAAATGGTACACCCTGTATATTGTCATGTTATTTAATAGAGTAATAAAAACCCTAAAAGTTTTGCTCAATATATCCTATACCTATTTATAATAGTTTTTGAGATATTTCAGTTTTTCTTATTTTCCATACTTTTTTACAGAAATAGTCTTCATTATCATAGTAGTCATGGCAAAAACAATGTAAAAGAACATTTTTCTGTGTGTCAAATTTATAACCGCAATCGCTTCTTTTGGTTTTTATGTAGTGTAGTTTGTTTTTTTTGCATTCATCTTATATTGTAAAATGAATTTTCCAAAGAATGAGTTAATAGATATGATTTATACAATAGGAGAGGCTCAAAAAAATTGCCTTCTTGCTCAAAGAATTTACAAAATGAAGTATCCTGATCGACGCCAGCCTAATACCCATACTTTTCAAAACTTAATGCAAAGATTTGATTCTTCTGGTACTGTTGATTATCCAAAACGTAAAGTGGTCAACAGACCAGTAACTAATGAAGAAAAAGAACTACAAGTATTGTTAAATGTTCAGGAAAATCCTTATATTGGTAGCCATCAGTTAGCAGCATTATGTGAAACATCACAATCCACCGCTAATCGTACTACCAAGAAATATAGGTATCATCCATATCACATAGAATTACACCAAGAATTGCATGGACAGGATTTTGAAAGTCGTGTAAACTTTTGTCGTACAATAAATGCGGAGATTCAATTAAATCCAAATTTATTATGCGAGGTAATGTTTAGTGATGAAGCTACTTTTAGAAGTAACGGTGCCGTAAATAGACGCAACATGCATTATTATGCCACAGAAAACCCATTTTGGATTAGAGAGGTGCAACATCACAACCACTGGTCATTAAATGTTTGGTGTGGTATTCATCATAATCGAATTATTGGACCCCACTTTTTTAATGAACCACTAAATGGCCATAGTTACCTGAACTTTCTACAAGAAGAACTACCCCAACTGCTTCAAGGTCTCGATAGGGATGAGCTCGACAGTATGTGGTTCCAGCACGATGATGCGCCTCCGCATTACCATCGTGAAGTTCGTGCGTTTTTGGACCAACGATATCCGCAAAAATGGATTGGACGTGGGGGTTTCATTGAGTGGCCACCAAGGTCTTGCGGCATCACCCCATTAGATTTCTTCCTATGGGGTTATATTAAAAATAAGGTGTATGTTAATCCACCAACAACAGTGGAAGATATGCGAAACAGGATTAGGGATACCTGTAGAACAATAACGCCACTAATTTTGTCCAGGGTCCGAGAAAATCTGCAAAAAAGACTAAATTTGTGCATTGCACAAGAGGGTCGTTTATTCGAACACTTATTAAAAAGAAATAATTAATCTCAGTATTTAATAGGTAATTTTTTTGTTTCAATTTAGTATAAAAGTAAAAATGTATTTGCCTTGTCGTTATTGTTGTGTTAATTTTTTCACATTATGTTTAATTAAACTATTGCCGTTGTAATATAACGAATAATGTATTTCATCATATTTAACCACATTCTGTTTGTTTCTGTAGTTTCTTTTTATTATTTTACATGGCTACTATGATAATGAAGACTATTTCTGTAAAAAAGTATGGAAAATAAGAAAAACTGAAATATCTCAAAAACTATTATAAATAGGTATAGGATATATTGAACAAAACTTTTAGGGTTTTTATTACTCTATTAAATAACATGAAAATATACAGGGTGTACCATTTAAAAAAAAAGATATTTATTCATTTAAACTTGTTCAAATTTGAGCCGATGTGTTCAACACCTTGTAGCTTTTATTGCAAATATTAGGTAAAAATTATGTTAACTTGTCCTTGGCCTTGCTAAATTCCAAATTTGAATATATTTGTCACAAAATTGAAAACGTTATTTAGGATTGAATTGATGCTTGAAAATGTGACTTTTTTTCTTTAAACTTAATTATCTCAGAAACTATAAAGTTTTGTTATAGTAAACTCTTAAAAAAAAGATTTAAAATTATTAGCTAAATCGAAAATACGATTCGTATATAGGGTGTTCTATTTAAAAAAATACAACTTTATGCTGTCCTAGTTTTTTGGCTCACCCTGTAGAGTCCTAAATATTTTTAAAATCTGCGTAAAAATAAACTGTATCAAACAATAAATATAGTTTCTTTGTTAATTTCACCGAAAAGGCACAAACCTACTTCATCCAATCGTTGACTCACCCTGTACAGCTTTGTTCCTAGAAAGAGCATGGAATAAATTAGAATTAGATTTACTGTTGGTAATTTACAATAACATTGAAACGCTAAAATACAGTTACAAAACTATACATTAAAATTAAAGTTGGTAAGATTAAAATCTAAAAGTTCCTATACAGTATAAAGAATGTTTTTCTGTCGATACAGTTTCTCCCCCGACAACATCCCGTCCACCTTCACAACCTGACCAAAACCCTGTATATAAGCATCCATAGTATCTAAAGGATGACGTGAGAAGCGTTTGTTGATAATAAAGGTTTTCTAAATTGTCCACAATCCCAGAGAAAAAATTTTGAATAGCAAGAATATAGTTTATATTTGATAACTAATACAACGTAATTGAAACGTCGTAAAAATAAACTAAAATAAAGACAATGCAAGTCCGACAACTACATTTTAGTCAATCTTCAACATTGTCTACAAGCTTCAAACAAACGCAAGAACTTTGTCTCTATTTTTCCTAAAGCCGAATCGAATCATCGAGCCATTTACATGACCTGGGGCCGTGTCCTCGAATTTTTTCGAATACTCCAGTTTGTTTGAAAATTCGAGTGTAAGAAAATTCGAGTTTGTTTGAAAATTCTAGTTTGTTTCAATAATCGAGTTTTTTTTAATATTCTAGTTTGTTCGAAAATTCGGGTTTGAAAATTCCAGTTTGTTCGATAACTCGAAAAATCGAATATTCGACTCGGACTCGAGAACAAAACTCGGCTTGAGAGTGAGTCCACACGATAAGAAAAATCTGGGCTTTGTGATTTGTTAGATTTAAAAAAGACAAAGACCGAAGATTTCCCGCCTAAATCCGCCTTTTCCAAGGTCATTAGGCCAAATGATGTTTTTATGAAAACCTAACCTATGTTTTTTTTAGAAGTTTGTTGTTTTATTTATATTCTTTATTTTGCGAGTTTTGAAATAATGGATATTTATGAACTATGTTAAATTGTTTTAGTTTCCTAAAAATGCTTGTTACCGAAGATCATTACTGCTTGGTCCTCAAAAAAAAAATCTTGTTAATTTTTTTATTAATTCTATAACAATTGCAATAATACAGTTTTTCATTATATAAATTAAAACTTATGAAATAAAGGTCGTTATACAGGGTGATTCAAAAATCGATCACGAAACTTAAGGGGGTGATTCTACTTGACAAAATAAGGGTAGAGCTTCATATAATTTTTTTTCAAAATGTCATTCGTTTTCGAGTTACAAGCCGTCCAAGTTCAAGTTTTTATTTTTTGTTTTTTGAATTACTCGCTTACAGGAAAACCGATTTGACTAATATTTGAAAGATAGACTAAGTCTTCTGCGCTTCATCATTTTAGTAACAATTCACATTGATTGTTTGCCGCTAGAGGGCACTTTACCTACATTGAAAATTGTTTTTTTGTCATAATTTTTTAGTGTTGACAGCTACAGTAGTTTTTGGCATAATTTCTGAAAGACTGATGCCAGGCCTTTAAAAAAGGTGCTCTTTATTTACATCGCTAAACCCAACGGTTTAGACGTAAATCACCCTTAAAAATTAAGTGGTAAATTTACTTTTCTCATTTCATTACCACCAGCTACCAGGTAAATAGCTATCAAAGTATACTAGAGCTGTCAGTTTAACATCAAATAAATTCGCTTTTTAAACTATTTAATTTATAATCTTAAAATAACTAATAATGGCTAATCACCAATATTCAAATATCGAATATTGTGATATCCATTTTTGTTATGGAAAAGCAAATGGTAATGCAGAGTTGGCAAGAAGATATTATATGGAGAGTTATCCGGAAAGAAATATCCC
This sequence comes from Diaprepes abbreviatus, assembly GCA_034092305.1. NCBI lineage: Eukaryota > Metazoa > Arthropoda > Insecta > Coleoptera > Curculionidae > Diaprepes > Diaprepes abbreviatus. The sequence goes on along the minus strand of JASJET010000211.1, from coordinate 5,257,728 downwards.
TCATGCTCAAACATTTTCCAGTGTGCACAGGAGGCTTGCGGAATGTGGTTCCTTTAAAAGTTATAATGGAAATAGGGGAAGACCTAGAACTGCTAGAAACGTGCAACAAGAAGAAAGAGTGCTTGAAATTATTGAAGATAATCCAGGTATTAGTACTAGAAAAATTGGGAATGAAGTGCGGCTCTGTCAGGCTAGTTCATGGAGGATACTAAGAGAAGAACAACTCTACCCGTTTCATTCAAAAAAGGTGCAGGCTCTTTATGACGATGATCGGCCGAGACGGTTGGAAATGTGCAATCAGATCCTAGCTAAGTATGAACACGATAATCGATTAGTTGGCGTCATATTATTCACTGACGAAGCTGGTTTCACTCGTGATGGCATAACAAATCTACACAACATCCACACATATGCTTACGAGAACCCAAACAATGTGGTAGAAACGAAACATCAGCGTAGATTTTCACTAAATGTGTGGGCAGGGATAATAGGAGATTACCTTATTGGTCCTCATTTCTTTGATGGCCCATTAACTGGTGACGTATACTTAGATTTTATCCAAAATCGTCTCCCATTGTATCTGGAAGATGTGCCATTGGAAGTAAGGGCCAACATGTGGATCCTCCAAGACGGAGCTCCGCCCCACTTTAGTATACGTGTCCGACAGTATTTGAATGCAACGTATCCTGAGCGATGGATAGGACGAAGTGGACCATTGGCATGGGCAGCGAGGTCACCAGACCTTAATCCTATGGATTTTTTCTTTTGGGGTCATTTGAAACAATTGGTGTACGATATTCCAGTAATCAACGTCGAGGATCTTCGCTTCAGGATAATCGAAAAGTGCCAAATTATTAAAGAAACACCAGAAATTTTTCATCGAGTTAGGCGACATTTTTTGAAGAGTGTTAGGAAATGTATAGAAGAAAATGGGGGACATTTTGAGAATCTTTTTTAGTTTGTTTAGTACTGTTTCATTATTTTTATCAATTAAATGTATATCGCAATAATCCATAATATGAATATTTACTGATTAGCCATTATTAGTTATTTTAAGATTATAAATTAAATAGTTTAAAAAGCGAATTTATTTGATGTTAAACTGACAGCTCTAGTATACTTTGATAGCTATTTACCTGGTAGCTGGTGGTAATGAAATGAGAAAAGTAAATTTACCACTTAATTTTTAAGGGTGATTTACGTCTAAACCGTTGGGTTTAGCGATGTAAATAAAGAGCACCTTTTTTAAAGGCCTGGCATCAGTCTTTCAGAAATTATGCCAAAAACTACTGTAGCTGTCAACACTAAAAAATTATGACAAAAAAAACAATTTTCAATGTAGGTAAAGTGCCCTCTAGCGGCAAACAATCAATGTGAATTGTTACTAAAATGATGAAGCGCAGAAGACTTAGCCTATCTTTCAAATATTAGTCAAATCGGTTTTCCTGTAAGCGAGTAATTCAAAAAACAAAAAATAAAAACTTGAACTTGGACGGCTTGTAACTCGAAAACGAATGACATTTTGAAAAAAAATTATATGAAGCTCTACCCTTATTTTGTCAAGTAGAATCACCCCCTTAAGTTTCGTGATCGATTTTTGAATCACCCTGTATAATACAATTTCTATTCAACGAGAATCTCTGATATCGAGACACTCATCCAAAGACATGCCCTTAGCTATAGTTACCAGATCAAATAATGAGATTCCCTGACAATATCCCTAACGTTTCTGTAAATATCCGGACCTTTTATCTGAATGTTGTATGTTAAGGCAGTGAGATTTTCAAAATTTTTGCAATCAAAGCATCAAATGCCAATATCGAGTGAGTCTTCTCATTAATGGGAGCGTAGTGGACTAAGGAGAGACATAGACTGTCTATATTGTTATAAGCTTTGCCTTTCGCTGCCACCAATGTTATAACTTTGCTAGTTCTGCTTTTAGTTTATCACTGGTTTCGATGAATTGAAATAAATCTTCTAATATTACTTTTTTAATATTTTATTATAATGTTCACTAAATCATGAGGTAACAACAGTTTTTGTTCTTACTTACTAATTTAATGTTACTATTGTAGTTTTTTGATTTTAGTTCCTCTCGTCTCAATGTTCATGTCCTAGTTATATTTTATTCTGTATCTAAATTATATATTTTACAGTCATAGGCGTACTAACAAATATAACTTATAACTATTTATTTATATGATTATTGAAATGAAAAAGTGTGTATTTATGGGACGATGACAATATGAACAAAACTAATGGTCTCTGTAAAAAGTAAAGTTTTAGAGTTTCGGAGATTAAGGCATGCTTTTGTTTGAGCCTATTAGAACATAAATTTACTTAAGATATAACTGTTTCTTAAGGGAGTATTAAATATTAGACTATAATTATCTATTAATCCATAAGAGTAACTTAAAAATATATATAGTAATTTAATAATTAATAATTTGTAGTAATAGTTGGTTTACAACAATGTCTTCTGTTAAGGTTCTACTCTAGACACAATTTAACTTAAAGAACATATCATGTGAAGAATGTCACGAAATGGTTATAAAAGTCCAGCAATTGCCAAAAGAAACATCAAGCAATAAACAGTATGAAACTAAATTTATTAATATACTAAATTAACAATTCATTCATTTTTTTAACGTTTAATCAATTTATTTTTTCTCACTAGAATGATTAATAAATATTTTTTCATTACTTATATTTTCTTCTTTTAATTTCAAAAAAATACTGACAGCTGCAGTTTTTTCCTGTTTCTTCCTAACAAGGGGCTAAAATTTCAGACATGTCAGGAAAATTCCTGTCGTCTGGTAACCCTACCTTTAGCAAATTTTATATAAACCTATTATAAACAATTAAAAAGTAAAAATTAACATTGATAGAAATTTAATAGCAGAAATCCAGTTAGTGTCATATGTAATGTATACTTCTAAAAACCACAAACAATTGTAATTATTAAAACGATTGTTAAAATGACACTTTATATTGAAACTCTCGTCTTTGAACTCCTTGGCAATTCTTTACCAAGTAGAAGTGGCAAACTTCGGAAGTAAAACTTGTTTTAAAGAGTCTCATGTTATCGCACAAGTAACATGACTAATTTCAAAAACACTGTTTACCGACTCGGAATTCGAACTGTTGCTTCACATGCTGATTTCATCAGCTAAATATCACAATGTTTTTTCAAACCTAGTAATAAGGGTATGGCTGTACACATTTCCATAGCGTGTTTCCTATTTATTGGCCCAACAACAGCTTTTCAAACTCACCAAGAGTAACAGGAAAATATTTTTAAAAAATCAGGATCATTTTCTCGCATTTCTTAAATTAAATCATTAGTATGTCCAAGCATTTCTCCAATGTTTTTCTTAAAAACAGACTGGACCTAGTAGCGACGACTTTTCCGTTTTTTTAATAAAGAATATATTAATAAAGTCCTTATCTTTTGTAATTTTTTCTTTAGTTTTCTTTTTCTACATAACAACATTACTGCAATTATTTTTTTATTTTCTTTCATTTTAATTTATACATAAATAAATATCATCAAAAAATCAGAAAAAAGTTAGGTTACCACAAAAAAAACATACACAACACTTTACGACTGCACGGTAAAAGTTGCCCATGTGGACGAGACATTTTTAACAAATGGGCGTAATACGCCTACGCCGAAATTTTTCTTATCGTGTGGACTCACTCTGATTCGGACTCGCAGCTTTCTTTTGGAAATATGTAATAATGAAATAACAAATAATATTAAATTTGTTTGATCTTAAAACTTCTAACTAAATATTTTTGTTTTGAAATCTAGATACTCGATGGTGTCTTTTCATATCTTAATCGATATTGGCTCAAAATAGAATGGGAAGAAGGACGCAAATATGTATATAAAATCTATAAGCTTGCCTTGATCACTTGGAGAGACCATTTATTTAAACAACTTAATAAGGCGGTAAGTGTCTGGAAAGTATCCTATGTGACTTTACTTTTATTTATAAGATTTGCTGTATTAATTATATAGACAAAATTTTAATACAAACATCTTCCTTAGTGATATAAATTAATAAGCTGCAGAAAAATAAGACATTTCCATTATTAAATTATTTCAGTTGATTGAAGAAGAGGTCACACACAGTACATCTAAAATAACATGTAAGCTAACTCGGCTTCGCGCTAGCAAGGAAGATGGGCTAGGTTTCACCTTTATGTCGGCCAAAGTGGGCCAATACAGTTCAATGTTGTACCAAAGCTGCAACGAAGGGCTTTGTGTATTTTTTCTTTCTCAATTTGAGGCTTTTTCAGAACATATCTATTTTGGAACTTCTATTTTTAGGTAACGAACGCCGTCTTAAAACTTATTGAAAAAGAACGAAACGGAGAGACAATAAATACCCGGCTAGTGTCGGGGGTAATCAACTGCTATGTTGAATTGGGTCTAAACGAAGAGGAGCCAGACGCAAAGGGATCCAACTTAAGTGTATACAAAGAGAGCTTCGAAAATGTGTTTTTGGAAGACACCGAGAGGTTCTATACGAGGGAGAGTAGCGCCTTTTTGGCCGAAAATCCCGTCACAGAATATATGAAAAGGGTAAGCATATTACTCCGTAAGAACCATGCCCACTCGATCCTATTATGTAATCACAAACAATCTCAATTTGTATGCGTGTTACTGATAGTGCTTTATACTGTTTTATTCTGTTTTTCGTTTTGTAACTAATCAATCCTGATTTTAGGCTGAACAACGTCTTATGGAAGAGCAAAGGCGAGGGCAGGTATATTTACATGAAACCACAAGTAAACATTTGGCAATGACCTGTGAGCGAGTTCTTATTCAGAAACACTTGGAGCTTTTGCACAGTGAATTCAAGCAACTTTTAGATGCTGATAAAAATGACGATCTAGGGAGGATGTATAGTTTGGTTGCGAGAATTCCTGACGGCCTAGGTATGAACTATGACGATCTGTATTCATTTTGAAGTAATTTACTATATTTATTTTCTGGTGTGCTGTTAAACAGTCGCTTTTATCGAGAATCGCTCGTAATATTTTAACTGACTTTATTCAACAGATGAATTGCGAGGTTTACTGGAACAACATATTGCTGCCCAGGGTTTAGCGACAATTGAAAAATGTGGAGAAGCTGCCTATAATGTAAGTGTCATTTCAGGTTTGCTTGATCTATTTTTCCTTTTAAGTTGAATAAAAAAATATTCTGATTAGTTTATTGATTTTAAACTATTTTAAAATTCAGGTCTCATGCAAGCTTTGGTTAATGCAACTGCTTTTTCTCTCTTTTTATCTTCGTGGCATGTTAATTGTATTACTGCGTCGATCTTTCTTACCTTTAATCTTCGATCATACCCTATAAATTTAAACCACAATAGATTTGTTTGAAGGCTGTTTATGATCGGTAGGGGACACGATTTTTGATGTTTGACAGACATAAACATGTTTACTTATCTTTTCTTTCATTTTAATTGTTTGTTGTGACTCTCTTCAGTGTTTTTAAGTGTTAGAAATTACTATAAATGCAAAGTTTGCAATTAATATTAACAAAAAGAGGATTTAAAGACTTATTTTTATTGGTAAATATTGTTTACGTATTGAAAATAACAATTATAATAATTTAGGCAACCATATATTCATACTTTTATGTATTCAGGGCCCGTATCCTCGAAAGCGTGATGTGACATGTTTTTTCTTACGATCGCCCCTTCTAAGAGCTTTGAGTTCATAAAAATAGACCCGATTTTTCCTCTTATAGTAGGAATATATTGCTGCTGGCATCTCTTTCTTCATCGATAATTTGTTTTTTCTTGCGACCCCCCCCCCCCCAAGAGCTTTCAGTTCAGGAAAATAGACCTGAGTTTTTCGCTTATACTAGGAATATGTATGCTGCTGGATCCCCCCATCCCCCACCCCTGTCGACAACTTGTTTTTTCTTGCGATCGCCCCCCCCCCCCCCAAGATCTTCGAATTCGGACAAATAGACCCGACCCAGTCTTTTACACTAGAAATGGGAATGTTGCTGGTGTCTCCCCCCTCCCTCGTCGACAACTTACTTTCGCTTGACATACTGTACTTTTGTGATATCACCGCCACGCCCCCCCCCCCCCCTCCCCAAAGAGAAAGGGTGGATACCCCCTTGACTGTCACTTCATACTTTTGACAGTAAAAGTCGTATTCTTAAAAAGGCAATGTTGCCAGATATTAACGTGCTAAAACCCGCGGATTTCAAAAAATAAAATAGATGACAGATTGAATTGAACCATCAGACCGAAAATGTCCGTAGTGTTTTGTCGTCATTTTAGGCAAAACGTAATTTTGGTACGTCAAATTAACCGTCAAAAGTAAAAAAAAAAAAGTGTTGTTGTTATTGTTGTGAAGGTATTCTTCTTCTTTCTAACACAGTTAACCATGCTAGTAGTCTATTGCCTATTCATTGCCATCACGTCTTCCCCGGCAGATAAGGTCCAGCATTCTCGCCATCGTTTTGGTGGTCTTCCCTGTGATCTTTTTCCTACTGGGTTATTTATTTTTGCGCTTTTAACAAGTCTACCGTCCTCCATCCTTCCTATATGTTTGTTCCAGAACAGTTCAGGTTAGTTTCTTCTTCACAATTTCTTGTAGGCATCCCGAAATTCTAGCCGCTTTCATCGTTTGCTCTCTTACTTCGTTAAAATGGTTTCCATGGTTCGTTATTTCTGCTCCTAGATATTTTAAGTGATTTACCTGTTCGACAATTTTGGAGTCGATTTCCAACTTGCACCGTATTGGTTCTTTGGATGTTACTAAGCATTTGGTCTTCTCGGTGTTGATGAGCAGATTTAATTATTTCGCTTTAGTGTCAAAAGAGTGCAGTAGTCTTTGGAGGTTATCTTCAAAGTCCGCAATAAGAACAGCATCGTCCGCATAGCAGACGGTATGGAAGAATGTGTTTCCCATTTTGTATCCAGCTGTTCTGGGGATATTTTCTATTATTTTATCCATTATTAGATTAAATATGAAGGGACTGAGCGAATCGCCCTGTCTAATTCCTGTTTTTACATATATGTCTTCCGTTGTATATTAGGTTAATTAGCCTATGGTTTAGATCTTTTGTTCTCATTATTTCTAAGACGTCCTTTAAGCGTTCTCTGTCAAAAGCCTTGGTCATATCGACGAAGCACATGTACGCAGGTTTTTTGAATTTCAGGGATTTTTCAGTTATTTGTTTGACAATGAATATTGCGTCAATAGTGGATCTGTTCTTCCTGAAACCTTGTTGTTCTTCTCGTATACTTATGATTTTGGTGATTTCTTCTGATTTCTTCCAGTATAGTTTTTGTGAATGCTTTGAGAATGCTATCAAGCAGTGTTATTCCTCGATAGTTTTCTGGGTGCGTTTACTGTTCTTTTTTAAAAATGGGTATTGTTACACTATTCTTCCATTCATTCGGTATTTTTTGTTCTTCTATGATATTCTTGAACAGGGTTAATATTTCATTCCATAGCTTTTTCCCTCCGTATTTAAGCATCTCATTAGTGATCTCGTCTAGTCCAGGGCTTTTTCTATTCTTAAGGGACGTTAAGGTGTTTTCTATCTTGTCATTTGTTAGTTCTATACTATCGTCCTCCTCATATTCATTTTGTATCTGTTTTATGTTCTCCTCGTCCAACAATAATTTTCTTTTAGTTCTTTTATTCTAAACGCAAGAATAAAATAACTAAAAGAAAACTATTGTGAAGTTATTGATTGTCATTAAAATATTTGTACTTTCCCCTGGATTAAATTTATTTTGTCACTTGACAACCAAGAAATGTAGACCACAAAATTATTGACACTCTAGAACTGTTCAACAAAAATGCATACAAAAAGTCAAATACTTTAGGATTCTAATATATAAAGAAAAAGGGATAACAAGAAAAACAGCAACTCATATACAAAGTAATATACTGACCTCAGGTTAGTTGATATCTACTGTTTATCAACACTTTTTCAGGTATAAATAAAAATATTATTACGTTATTCAGCGTTCAAACAACCGGGCCACGGATTTCTGAATATAAAATGGATGACAGATTGTAATGAAGCTGTCAAACGAAAAATGTCCGGAGTATGCTCGGCGCCATTTTGGGTAAAGTGACTTTTCGGCACGTCAAATTAACCGTCTAAAGTCAAAAAAATAGTGTCATTGTTGTGAAGTTATTGATTGTCATTAAAAACCTTTGTTTTTTCCTTTGATTAAATTTGTTTTATATAACTTAACAACCAAGTAATATACACCAAGCCATCAGTCAAATATTTAGGAGTAAATATAGACCACAAAATTACCTTAAATTGGAACTTTAGAACTGTTAAACAAAAATGTATACAAAAGGCCGAATACTTTAGGAGTCTAATATACAAAGAAAAAGGCATATTAAGAAAAACAATTCATATACAAAGCAATATACTGACTTTATTAGGAATAGATGCCCCCCACATACAGTAATTGCAGGAAGCCAGCACTGATAAACCTTGAAACGGTAGAAACCGCAGCTTTATGTAGTATGACTAAAATTCATCGTCCAGCTATCCGCCAATCAATTATTGTATGAATTCACTAAACATCCAGCCTCTTATTACAAAACTTTTTGTCCTGACAATTAAGTTTGCAAGAAAACCTGAAACTTGACCGGTGATAGAGGAACTGTGTACGACCAGGTACCGAAACCATAGGCCAGCCAGAAGACCTCCATTAATGATACTATTCAACCTTTAATATACTTTTTTTATTATTTTGTAAAGATTTATAGGAGCTTGAAGATTAAATGTACTATAAATAAGGTTTTTATTCTGAAGGACCTCGTTCGTTGGCCTGTATGGTTCAAATTTATATGTCCTAATAAATATGTGTAGTATAGTGTTTAACACAGCGTAAGGAAGTAAAATGTTTCATTTAACTTTATTTGAATATAAAATTTAATGTTACTTATTTAAATAAAATTTCAAATATCTTACAAATTGTTATATCACAAATTTTTTATAAGTTTTGTGGATGAAAACAATTATGTTATGGACATATGTACACAAGTGTTTGTGTTAAATCCATAATTAGAACCAGCCGTAGTAAAACAATTTTTAAACAACACGCTCATACTATTGAGATATGAACAGAATTTAGTGTAATAATTTTGTCTATAATCACAAATTTATTTGAAATTTACGAGACATTCAACTGTCTTAAGCTTCGAACATACCCCTGTAGAAGTAGCATAACGTCAGAACTAGGGCCCGGTTATTTGAACGCTGAATAAAGTAATAATATTTTTATTTATATTTGAAAAAGTGTTGATAAACAGTAGATATTTAATTTCTTGGTACAGACATACCGATTTTATGCTATCCTTTTCTAACTGCATTATTTAAACGAGTATCATCGGTACGTCCTTCGAACATACCCCTGGGTACGTCAATTCTGAAAACAAAGTATGAATATATGGTTGCCTAAATTTTTATTATTGTTATTTTCAATATGTAAACAATCTAACAATATTTACCGATAAAAATAAGTTTTTAAATCCTCTTTTTGTTAATATTAATTGTAAACTTCGCATTTATAGTAATTTCTAACACTTAAAAACACCGAAAAAAGTCACGACAAGCAATTAAACTGAAAGACAAGATAAGTAAATATGTTTATCTCTGTCAAACATCAAAAAAGCGTCTCCCCCACCGACCATAAACAGCCTTCAGACAAATCTATTGTTGTTTAAATCTAGAGTATGATCGAAGGTCTTAAGGATATTTTAATAAAAATTAGAAAATACTGAAAATAATAGGGTACCATTTCAACTGTTTTTTCAAAAAATAAAACGTTTTGAAGAAACGGTTCGTCAACATAATGTTTTTTTTTAAAGAGTAGTTATTTTTAACAACCAAAAATATAATAAAAATTTTAATCTATTTTTACGACCTGCCAATAGTATGTCAGACATCCAATATAACGATCAATTGACACGAATTGGATTAATTGGATGAGGTTATAACATAATACTGTCATTTTATCTCTTTGTACCATTCGTTTCGATCAGCTACTTATGTCGATGAAATTTCGGAAAGGTATGCAAATTGCTTCAAAGCTTGTCACTGGGAGGTATACCATTACGTTTAGTCGGTATAATTTTTCAGGGGCTACAGCGTATTCACTGTTGTTATAACTTCACTTTATCCAAAATGGCGCATAGCATGGTCCGGACATTTTCTGTATATTTGACGATCAGTATTTGGCTGTATCCTTTTGAATACATTATCACTGGTCAAAGTGAAACTGGTAACTTTATGTTCTTTTGAATATGCATTTACTTGTCATTGGGTCGAAGTGATCATGATTACTTCAAGTGACAGAACTGAAAGTGATAATTACTCAAAAGAATATACCTTAAAATAATTCTACAAGGGTATGTTCGAAGCCTTTAATTATGTTATTTTGGTTATTTATTTAACATTGTAAAATGAATTTTCCTTTGAAATAAAATAAACTAAAAAATAATGTTGTGTTAAGAATTACTTATATTGTATACTTACCCTTAGATTTTTATTACTTAGTGTAAACGTAGCTTTAGAGTAGTGTCGTATGTCGTTAGAGATCATAGAGAACACGTTTTTGTATTAGAGACCAATAAACCTTTTTTTTTGTTAAGTTTAAAGTGCCCTTTTATTTAAATAGAGATCAGAGACTCCAAGTTAATCAATAATTAACAATTCAGAAGTGAGATGTGAATTCATGTGTGCCCAATTATCCAGAAAAGGAGTGTAAAAACGTGCGAGGATCAACATTGCTAGTGCTGTGGATTATTGTGAACTGAAGACATAAAAGAGTGAATTTAAAGAACTTTAGACATAGTGAAGAAAAAAAAAAGATTGCTATATCCTTTTTTTTTGTGAACTGAAATAAAGAGTGAACATTATAAACATTTGTGTAAAGAGATAAATAAGTGCCGCCATTTTTGCCCTTTAGCCCAGAAGAAGCTATTAAACCTTTGATCATACGCCTGATAACTTCTTAGTTATCCGCGCCATCTTTAAGAAACCATAAGAAGCTATACAGAACAGAAATCTGTAAAAAAAAAGCGTTACCTGTAGGAAGACGACATAAATATAGTGTTGCCATCTCTGAAGTTATTTGAAAAGTTGGCAAAAACAGAAATCTGTAACAACTGTAGTGCCATCTATAAGAAAATTATTGAAGCAAGAAAACGACGTTGCCAGATTACTTTGACTTACGTAAATATTGAGATTTTGTCAAGAATTTGATATTAAAAATTAAAAATGAATGATAACGATAGTGATACCGATTTCCATGACAGTATTACTCCTGAGATAAATAGAACGCCAAGAACTGAAAATGAAACTGTGAATTTGGATAGAATATTGGCATTAATGATTGAAGATAATCGAAGAAGAGATAGAGCATTAGAAGTTTTGCTAGATAGAATTACTCCACAGGGACCAGCAACTACTACTAATGAAAATTATCAAATTATGCCAGATTTGACGAAAAATATTCGATACTTTAATGGTGAATCAAAATCAGAAGCAAGCGAGTGGTTGAATAATTTAAAAGGTATGAAATTATTGCATAAATGGCCTGAGTCATTTATACTGGAAACTGCTAGGTCACATTTGGTAGGAGGAGCAAAACACTGGATTGCAAGTAAATTTAACGAATTAAAAACATTTGCTGATTTTGAAAAAGCTTTTACAAATACATTTATTGGACAGGAAAGTATCACAGAAAAATGGAGAAAAATGGAATCAAAAATACAAAATAAAGATGAAAGTTTGACAAGTTATTTCCATGTAAAGATGAAACTATGCAAAGATCTTGGATTAAATTTCAAGGAAAGCAAAGAACAAATATTAATTGGACTTTTTGATAAAACTTTATGCGATATTACATTTGGAAAGTCACACACAAATGAAGATGATCTATTACATTCATTAGAAGAATATCAACAAATTAGTTATCGAAGAAAATTAAAAACTAATTTAAAAACTGAAGTTGTTATCAAGAATGACAAAAGAAGAACTTACGAAGAGACAGAAAGAAAAGTAGGTGAAGTTGAAAATAAATTTAACCGAAGTCATAATCATAATAAATACTTACCTCCGAGAGATGAACGAGATCGACCACTGTGTTTTATTTGTAAAAAGTATGGACATATTTCAAAATATTGTAGAACTAATAGCCAAAAAGAAAAAGAGTCAGAAAAAAATGTCAAGATCTATGTTAGTAAAATTAAACAAGATAAAGAAAATAACAATCAAAAATATTATCAATATGCCTTGGTAGATGGTCAACAAATAGAATCGTATATAGATTTTGGAAGTCAGGGAAATTTAATTCGGAAGTCCACTGCAGAAGAATTGAAACTAAACATAAAAAAATTAGCTAAGCCATTGTTTGTACAAGGTTTTGGATCTGGTAAAGTAGAAATATTAGGAGAAATAGATGTGAATGTAAAAGTTGATCAAGCTGCAGCAGATACAAAATTATTAGTAGTTCCAGATGAAGATCAAGAAATAGCACTTTTGTTAGGACAACCTTTTACTGAACAAGAACATATTGTAGCAATAAAGAAAGGAAATACATTAAGATTATTTGAAAACCAACATACTTCAGATGAAGACGATTGTTTACAAAATATTGAAATTCCAATGTTGCCAAAACCTAAAGTTAATCTTTGGGCTAAAGAAAAGTCTGTAATTCCTCAAAACTTTGTTGGATTTATTAAAGTATATACTGAAAGTAAAAATAAAGAAGAATTATATATTGAAAAGATTGTTGAAGATTATAAATGTATCCCAAGATGTGTAGTAACCTTAGATGAAAACCTTGAAACTTGCATACCTATTGTTAATTTTACAAATACTGAAATTATAGTGAATAAAGATGAAAAAGTAACAAAAGCCATGCCATGTGTTGAAGAAGCAGAAATAGAAGTTAAAAGTATTGAAAAAGTATTCCCAAGACAACAAGAAGATAATATAAAGATTAAAGAACAAGATCAAGCATTTGAAGTTTTAAAGAAGGAGCTAACCACTGAAAATATGTTAACTTTATATGATCCGAAGGCTTATACAGAAGTTCATACTGATGCTTCAATACTCGGATTAGGTGCAATTTTATTACAAGGATTAGATAACAAAATGCATCCAATATCTTATATTAGCAGACAAACAACACCAGAAGAACAAAAATACCATTCGGGAGAATTAGAAACTTTATGTGTAACTTGGGCTCTAGAAAAATTAAGAATTTATCTTATAGGAACACCTTTTGTTGTAGTAACTGACTGCAATGCCTTACGAACTACATTTACTAAAAAGCATTTAATACTAAGAATTGGACGATGGTTTTTAAAGTTACAAGACTATAATGATGAAATTATTCATAAGCCAGGCATAAAGATGCGTCATGTAGATGCTTTGTCAAGAAATCCTATAGAAGAACAAGAAGAAACTGATTGTGGAGAAGGAATACAATTATTTTATAACCAGATTGATGAAGAAGATTGGTTTTGTCTATTACAAAGAAAAGATCCATATGTGCAGAGAAAAATTGAAATATTAAATAAACAACCTGAAAATGAAGAAGAGAGACAGATAGCAAAAGAATATGTAGTGAAAGATGGAAAATTATTCAAGAAAGAAGGTGAATTATTAAAATGGGTTGTACCTAAGAAAACAAGATGGAAAATTGCAAAGAAATGCCATGACGATTTAGGACATCGAGCTGTCAATAAAACAATAGAAAAATTAAAAGAAAATTATTGGTTTCCGCGTATGCGAAATTATATAAAAGGTTATATAGGAGCATGTACAGAATGTTTGTATCATAAGATGCCAGGAGGAAGAAAAAAAGGGTATTTACATTCAATAGACAAAATAGGAATACCATTTCATACAATACACATAGATCACTTAGGTCCATTTGTAGCCAGTAAAAAAGGAAACAAATATTTGTTAGTAATCGTAGATGGATTTACTAAGTTCACAATACTTAAACCAGTTAAAAATACTACATCAGCTGTGACTGTAAAAGTATTAGATGATATAATTCATATTATTGGAAAGCCTTACAGAATAATATCAGACAGAGGAACCGCTTTTACTGGAAATGCTTTTAAAAAAATGTGTGAGAAAAATCAGATAGTACATATTTTAAATGCTACATCAACGCCTAGAGCAAATGGCCAATGTGAAAGAATCAATAGAATAATTACACCAACTTTATCATCATTAAGTGAAGAAAAAGATGGAACAGATTGGGACAAGCATGTTAACAGAGTTCAATGGAGTCTTAATAATACAATACATCAAGCTATTAAATGTACACCATACAGTCTATTATTTGATTTTCGACCTAGGGAAATTCAACATGATCAAATTGATGACATATTAGCTAAATATAAAAATGAAGATAAGACTATAGAAGAAAGAAGACAGGAAGCTATTCAATGGATATTGAAAGATCAGGTTAAGCAAAGAGAAAGATATAATAAAAGAAGAGCCAAAGCAGATACTTTTGAACCAGGAGATATGGTGATGATAAGAAAAGAAGCTGCTGCCACGGGAGATTCAAAAAAGTTATTACCCAAATATAAAGGTCCTTACATCGTAGTTGAAAAATTGCCTAATGACAGATATGTAATAGAAGATTTACCTGAAATTTAACGAACACAAAAATTTTATAGAGGAATTGTAGCCGTTGATGCCATTAAATTATATGATTTAACACCTAATTTGGAAGATTCCGATGAGACAAGCGAAGAAGAAGAAGAAAAGGAAGAGGAAAAAGAAGATTTACAACAAATAGATCAGGAAGAAGAAATGGTTAGGAATGAGTTAAATGAACTAATCAGGAAAGACAACGAAGTGAATCAAAGATACCAAAGAGTAAGAAAGAAGCCAAAATACTTACAAGATTATCACCTTTTCGAGGACGAAAAGTAGATCAGGATGGCCGACTGTTAAGAATTACTTATATTGTATACTTACCCTTAGATTTTTATTACTTAGTGTAAACGTAGCTTTAGAGTAGTGTCGTATGTCGTTAGAGATCATAGAGAACACGTTTTTGTATTAGAGACCAATAAACCTTTTTTTTGTTAAGTTTAAAGTGCCCTTTTATTTAAATAGAGATCAGAGACCCCAAGTTAATCAATAATTAACAGTTGGAAAGTGGCTGTATTTCCCTCTACCCGTTTCCGCATAAAAGCAGCGTAGGTTTTTTTCGTTTTAATTAAATTCAACTCATCACTCTGCAACTGAAAATTTACTTCAGTAAATATTTGATACAGTTTTATATCAAAAAAGCTTCAGCTTTCCATCCATGCTATGACGAGATTGAATAGAATCTTCGAACATACCCCTGTAGAAGTAGCGTAACGTCAGAACTAGGGCCTGGTTGTTTGAACGCTGACCAACGTAATAATATTTTTATTTATATTTGAAAAAATGTTGATAAACAGTTGATATTTAATTTCTTTTTCTAATTACATTATTTAAACGAGTATCATATGATAATCGGTACGTCAATTCTGAATGCATAAAGTATGAATATATGGTTGCCTAAATTATTATTATTGTTATTTTCAATATGTAAACAATATCGAACAATATTTACCAATAAGTTTTTAAATCCTCTTTTTGTTAATATTAATTGTAAACTTCGCATTTATAGTAATTTCAAACACTTAAAAACACCGAAAAAAGTTACGACAAGCAATTAAACTGAAAGAAAAGGTAACTAAACATGTTTATGTCTGTTAAACATCAAAAAAGCGTCTCCCCTACCGACTATAAACAGCCTTCAAAGAAACCTATTGTTTAAATCTAAAGTATGATCGAAGAATAGAATACATTTTTCATCGTCAGAAATATAGCGTGGAAGAAAGTTTTTCTCTTGGTAGCAATTTTTTTTTATTTAGGATCCAAAAATATACATAAATACAATTTTAGCAGTTCATAAGAAATACAATGCACTGGTCCTCGTCGCCTTTGGTAATGACAGTGGATTCGTGGAGGCGCTCGATAAGGTAAGAAATTAATTTGAAGATCATTGCAGTTATTCTAAGATTATTTTTTAGGCTTGTAGAAGATTTATCAACACCAACGCGGTAACCAAGGCAGCAAATTCTTCAAGTAAGTCGTCGGAACTGCTCGTCAAATATTGCGATTTGTTACTAAAAAAGAGTAATAAAAATGCCGAGGAGGCCGAATTAGAGGACACACTTAATCAAGTTGTAAGTAAAACTTTAATTGTAACGAGATAAATTGCTATAGTACGTTGTACGAGGTTTGTCCCAAAAGTATCGAGCCTACCTTTATATTTCCGCATTGGTGTTATTCTTTATCGTTCGGTGAGTGACATCCTTCAAATTAGTCCCCATTTAATTGAATATCATGTTCCCAGCGGTGTTTCCACTTCCTGAAGCAGTCCTGGAAGTCATTTTTCGGAATCGCCTTCAGTGCATTCGTTGCATTTCTTTGTCATCGAACCGGTGTCTTTTGAGCGGCATTTTTAATCTGGAAAAGAACCAAAAGTCTCAGGGAGTTACGTCGGGACTGTACAGAGGCTGGCGAAGCTGTACGTCTTGGTGCTTTGTTAAAAATTGCTGCACACGGTTCGATGAATGCGCTGGCGCATTGTCGTGGTGAAGCAGCCAATCACGGCTTGTCCAAAGCTGTGGCCGTTTTCTTCTAATTGCGTCACGCAATCTTTTCAATACTTCAACGTAGTATTCTTTACTGATCGTAGCATATTTGTGGTGCACAACACCTTCATAATCAAAGAAAACAGTCAACATTGTGTTCACTTTGCTCCGACTTTGACGTGCATTTTTGGTCTTGGCGATTCAGAATGCTTCCACTGTGAAGACTGTCGCTTTGTTTCTGGATCATAGCCATAAACCCATGATTCATCACCAGTAATAATCTTCTTGAGTGAAATAATTTCCAAGTGGTCCTGAGCGATTTCAAAGGAAAGATTCTTCTGCTCTGTCGTTAGCAATTTTGGAATGAATTTCGCACACACGCGAGCCATTGCCAAATTCTCGGTTAAAATTCTCCAAACAGTAGTTTTGGTATTCCAAGATTACTTTCTAGTGCGCGTACAGTCAACCGACGATCTCCTTCAATCGCAAGTCGCACACGCTCGACATTTACTGGTGTTATTGCGCTCGAAGTTCGGCCAGAGCGAGAATCACTGTCAACTGACGTGCGGCCATCTTTAAACCACTTGTACCACTCTTTTATTCTTTCTTTACTCATACACTCGTCGCTAAATGTCTTATTCATCATATTAATTGTTTCCAAGCAATTTTTTCGAAGATTAAAGCAAAACTTGATGCAAATTCGTTGATCTAATTTTTCCGTCATTTTTTACAATAACAAAATGCGACGAACGAAAAAAAGACACTGTAAACAAACGTACACCGTTCACGAACTAACACGTCCAGTCAGTAACTGCGCACACCAACGAGTTTTGACGCGGAGATATGAATGCAGGCGATATATATATATATATATATATATATATATATATATATATATATATATATATATATATATATATATATATACCGGGTGTCAACAAATCTATTAGACATGTCATAATTTCTAGAGTATTATGTGTATCAAAATGAGAATTGGTACAGGTAAATGTTATGTGAAGAGGAGAGTTTTCGCATATTTTCCACTTTCCGGTCACTTCCGGTTTCACCGCAAATGGCCCCAGTTTCGAATTCTTAAATAGAACACCCTGTATATTTTAACATCTTTGGATTTCTGAGACAATTCTAGATCAGAATGTGACATTTTAAAAACTTTATACGTCTACTTAATTTTTTTAGAGCCACTTTTAAAATTGCATCTAGGTGGCCATGATCGGACGCAAACTAATCTAAGGGCCTTAGGTGATGTCAAAAAAATACAATCGTAAAGTTTTAGTGACTAGTATGAAAGATAGGAATTGGATTAAAAATTTAACAAAATTAACAAAAAACTAACAAAATAAACTAATAACTTAGACGACGCACTTAAAATATTCGAAAGTACAGTAGCTGAATTTGTAAAAAAGTTTAGTGTAGTAAATGTTCAAAGTGCATTCCTTCTTTTTCACGACACATTTCAGCTCGTTCAATTGTTTCTCTCAACACGTTTTGTAGCATTTGGGGTGTTATACTTCTAAATGCCCGTAAAATTCTTTCTTCTAATATTTCAAGAGTAGCTGGGGCCGCTCCATAGTAAACCCTTTCTTTAACATATGCCCAGACAAAGAAATCGAGCACAGTAAGATCCGGTGAGCGGGCTGGCCACCGTACCGGACCATTGGTTGCAATAATTCGATTATTAAAATGCTCTATTAAATAATTAAGAACTTCTCTAGTATTGTGAGGCGGTGCTCCATCTTGTTGAAAGTAAATTCGCCGTAAAACTGCTAAAGGTATATCATTGAGATGATTTTCGATTTCATTTTGAAGAAAACCTAAGTATCTAACCCCTGTTAACTGACCTTGAAACAATATTGGCCCAATTATTCTGTTTCCAACGATACCAGCCCAGACATTGACGCCAAATCTTTCTTGAAAATTGCCCTCTCTCATTTCATGTTGATTTTGTTGGGCCCAGTACCGAGTATTTTGCTTATTGAACATACCATTATTTGTAAATCGGGATTCGTCGGAAAATAGAATAAAATCGATAAAATTTGGGTTAACTCTATGATTTTGAAGCAGCCAATCACAAAACACTACCCGTCTATCGCCATCCTTAGCATACAAATGTTGATGTAACTGATATTTAAATGCTTGATATCCATGCTTTTTCAGTATTTTTCTTGCTGATTCATAACTTATCTGCAGTTCTTGACTAATTTTTCTTAACGAAACTGTTTTATCAACCTCAACCATAGCAAGTACGTTAATCTCAGTCTCTTCATTTATGATAAACCTCTGTTCCGCCTCTTGATTTCCTATTTGCCTAAAACGAGTCTCGACATACGGAAAATACTGATGGGCTGGATGTTGCCGATCGGATATCTATGAGCATACAACTCGGCAGCATTCCTTGAATTTCTATAACACTCTCCAAATATTAATAACATATCCACTTTTTCACTTTGAGTATACATTATTTTAACGAAAATTTAAACTAAACTTAACGAAAATTAAGAAACTTTTACGTCTGTTCTTATAGCGTATGTCACTGTCATTATCTACTTAAATGAGTGCTTTGTTTTCCAAAGAAGACTTGATAAAAACAGTTGCAAATTATTATGCATCATGGCTGTCCATGGCGCACTTGTCATAAGTAAATAAATTATCCAGTATTTTGCTTAATAATATTTAATTTCTGTTCTCATGTCTAATCCAATCGCAAATAAATTAGTACCGTTAGATTCGTCAAAGAATGCTTTTTTCGAAAAGTAGTTGTCAAAAAGGGGTCGCCATTTGAAAATTAATAGTTAGAAATGAAAACGTAATTTTGTCAACCTGTCTTTCATACTAGTCACTAAAACTTTGCGATTGTATTTTTTTGACATCACCTAAGGCCCTTAGATTAGTTTGCGTCCGATCATGGCCACCTAGATGCAATTTTAAAAGTGGCTCTAAAAAATGAAATAGACGTAAAAAGTTTTTAAAATGTCACATTCTGATCTAGAATTGTCTCAGAAATGCAAAAATGTTAAAATATACAGGGTGTTCCATTTAAAAATTTAAAACCGGGGCCATTTCCGTTGAAACCGGAAGTGGCCGGAAAGTGGAAAATACACATACCATTTACCTGTACCAATTCTCATTTTGATACACATAATACTCTAGAAATTATGACTTGTCTAATAGATTCGTTGACACCCGGTATATATATACATACATATAATTTTTTTTTAATTTCAGATGGTTGTATTTAAATATATTGAGGATAAAGACGCATTTCAGAAATCCTACAGTAAAGTAAGTAAACCTAGTCAAATTGTCCTTGGAATAAGTTCCTCTTTGCGAAGACGTGACGTTAATATGTTTCTAACTTTTATTTTAGATGTTAGCTGAAAGATTAGTCCAACACATGTCGGCAAGTGACGACGCGGAGGCTTCGATGATCTCTAAGCTGAAACAGGCCTGCGGTTTCGAATATCCTTCAGAATTTCAAGATATTGGCGATTCCAAAGATCTTAATGAACAATTTAGGAATAGGTGTTCTCTCACTGCACCAACATGCGATTTATCGCGGGATTCAAGCACAAACCCACAGTGATGTCATTATCCGTTACTACAACTAGCACGTTAGCCATCCCACCTCCCAGTACGCAATCTAGTAGCTAAACAAACGTGATGTTTAGACTGATTAACACATGTAAAAATTGATATAGAAAAATCTACACTTCTCTCTCCCTCTCTTTTAAATTGCTTAAAATTTTAACATTTATGGGTATCTGTACAGAGTATTTCAAATTTGATATTTTTATGGTTTTTTTTTGGCTCTGAAGATACAGGGTAAAATTCAAAAGCTGGCAATTTTTATAATGCCCTGTAACGTTCTTATTTGAAAAGATATTACAACATTTTAAACGACGTATTTTTATATTATTTTAAGCGTAATCTAATGGTGTAATTACAACTGTAAAACAAGGTGTGGCTAAAAAGTTATTCATCCCAATTTGATTATTTTAAATGGAACATATCATATATTTTTAGATGATAAGGTAGAGTTTCTAATTCTATTTATAATAATATACCCCACTCTAAGTCAAGGAAAACTAAATTTTGCGATTCTAACATTAAAAATTGTAGTAAGCCATGAATAAAAAGAAAAAAAAAAGGTGTTATGATACTTAATATTTAAACTTAGAGTTACACTGACTATTTATTTAGTGACGACACAAGTCAATGGCAAAATTGTATTTAAAAAACAAGAACATCAACCAAACATAATTTATTTTAAATAACAAGCTACATATATCTTTTTTTAATAAAAATGTAGCCAGGAAGAAACTCACGAGGGCCCCCATTATTGTCAATACACTTTTGACAACGATTTCTTGCAGATCTTACTGCGTTAAGAATATCTAATGGTGATGTAAGAACCGCTACCTGAGGAACAACATCTCACCGATGTTTCCGACCCTAAGAAGATTCAAATATCAGAAATGACAATAGGAACTATGTTACAGGGTGTTTAGGGAAGGCATCGGCAAGCACATTGACGAGTGCGTAGCTTTTATTTTGTTTAAAGGTTGTTAGGCTGTTTTATTTGTTAATTAATGCTTTTTGTTATAAGATTCGTTCATACATGGCCTTTATTTCGTTTAAAAGTTGTTAGGCTGTTTTATTTGTTAATGAATACTTTTAGTTATAAGGTTCATTCATATTGTACCATTCTATTTCTTTGTTTATATTTTTAAATACTTATAGTTGTTTCCAAGCTACCATGTGGAATATTTCAATAAATTTACTTAAAAAATTCAAGTGTATTCTTCAAAGTCTTTTCTTCCCCTTTATATTTAAGAAAATTATAAGCACTCATTCATTCAAAAATTACAAAAAAAATGTGCATTGCTACAAAAGTAAAGCTATATAAAATTTGAAAAAGAAAAGTCGACCTTCAATTTTCTCTTTTTATGCCATAGAAAAAAAAAAAGATAGGGTATAAAGTTATTAATAAATTATTGACAGTAGCAACAGTTAATAATTGCGTCGATTGATGCTACTGCAATGCTGAATATCACTGAAATGGAATGTCGTTCCTTGACTCATAAAGAAATAAGTTTTGATAATTTGAAAATTTAGTTTTTCTAACCTCAAAAATTTAAATTGAGCGTTTGGGGAAAGTTAGCGGTTTTAATGAACAATTTTCGAAAGTTAAATAAATTCTATCGTATTTTTTCTATAAAATATCTAACTTTACGATGACAAGTCTTCATTCTGTACCTTTAAGGGAAATTCCTAGCGTAGAGTTATATTTTTTTAATAAAGGTAAACTTATTAGTATAATTTATTTAGCAAAATTTTGAAATTATTTTATGTTTGCTAATAGAAATGATTACTCATTCTAATAATAAATAATTATTATTCAAAGTTCACTATTTTAAGATCATTTGTGTAAGATTAATCATCTTGTAGACAAAGAAGATCTTGACAAAATTTACCACAATGTGAGATACTTTCAGTCTCACATAAGACGTCACGAGGTCAGTTATTCTTGTGTACAAATAGAAAAAGATCGCTACTTTCCATTAGATTATAAAACGGTAATAAATGATGAACAGTTTCTGGCAGACTGGTCAGAATTTAAGCAAGATCTCACTGGTAACACAGAATTTACGCTTCATTGTTTAGGACTAGCTGTGCATCAGCTTATAGTAAATTTTCATCAAGAAAAGCAGACAGAACAAGGGGTTGTCAAACAAGTTCCTGTTGTACGAGCAAGAATTTTTAATTATGAACCAGTACAGCAGCTTAAAGAAGTTAACGTTAGTTGTTTTGGTAAGAAAGATTCTTTAGATTTAATATTAAAGTCTACACATTTTCTTTTAATAACTTTTTTTAAGGAAAAGGAAGTAGAGGAGCTTTTTGTGCCATAACTATGGATTTTTGAATGTGAATATTTGTAATCTTCTGTACTAATTTATGTCATTCCGTAGCATGTAATTTATTACAAAGGATACCTTTACTGGTTTCCTTAAATTTCCAAAATTTCAGCCATATCATATATCTAATTAATTGAAAACCTGAAATTATCATTGAGGTATTGTATTTACTAGCAACTGCAAATTGTCATTTTAGGAAAATTTATTTCCCTTAAAGGCAGAGTAATTAAGGCAACTGCAATCAAAATAATTTGTGACTATATGGCATTCTACTGCCCTTCCTGTCTAGGGACGCACATTATACATCAAAATAATGGGGCATATACCCCGCTAGAAAAATGTCAGACACCAGGATGTAGAGCCAAAGGAAATTTTGAGGCTTTATATCAGTCTTCCTTAACGAAAACTATCGACTGGCAGAGTATTGTTATTCAAGAGACTGATGTAAGTACATTTGTATTTTTAAAACTTACAGTTTACTCAGAAATAATATATAAATATAAATTATTATCACTTTGTTGTTGATTGTATTAATTAAATTGGAACTAGGAACTTCCCCGAAAGCAAAGCACATTTAAAAGGATAATTATGAAAAAATTGAATTGACAGACTTACGAAACCATTCAAATTTTGGCTGTCTTTTTTAGTGTGATATGGCGAGAATTCCTCAAACTTTAGAATGTGAACTTACAGAGGATCTAGTTAGATCCTGTTTACCAGGAGATGATATTACTATATCTGGAATTATAAAGGTAAAATTAATTTATGGATTAGATTAGATATATTTATTCATCCTTGCAAAACAATGATAATAACGAATATGTCAAATTTTTAAAAATTAGTACAATTACAACTCTAACAAACTGATAGAAAAATTGCTCTGATGCTCAAAACTTTGTAGTAATTGCTTAAAAATATCATTTGAGCCTCCTTAATTTTCTAGTAGTTTATTTGTATACTTCAATATAGGTTTGCTATATATATACCAGGTGTCAACGAATCTATTAGACAAGTCATAATTTCTAGAGTATTATGTGTATCAAAATGAGAATTGGTACAGGTAAGTGGTATGTGAAGGGGAGAGTTTTCGCATATTTTCCACTTTCCGGCCACTTCCGGTTTCACCGGAAATGGCCCCGGTTTTGAATTTTTAAATGGAACACCTTGTATATTTTAACATTTTTGGATTTCTGAGACAATTCTAGATCAGAATGTGACATTTTAAAAACTTTTTACGTCTACTTCATTTTTTAGAGCCACTTTTAAAATTGCATCTAGGTGGCCATGATCGGACGCAAACTAATCTAAGGGCCTTAGGTGATGTCAAAAAAATACAATCGCAAAGTTTTAATTACTAGTATGAAAGACAGGAATAAGACAAGTTGACAAAATTACGTTTTCATTTCTAACTATTAATTTTCAAATGGCGACCCCTTTTTAACAACTACTTTTCGAAAAAAAGCATTCTTTGACGAATCTAACGGTACTAATTTATTTGCGATTGGATTAGACATAAGAACAGAAATTAAATATTATTAAGCAAAATATTGGATAATTTATTTACTTATGACAAGTGCGCCATGGACAGCCATGATGCATAATAATTTGCAACTGTTTTTATCAAGTCTTCTTTGGAAAACAAACCACTCATTTAAGTAGATAATGACAGTGACATACGCTCTAAGAACAGACGTAAAAGTTTCTTAATTTTCGTTAAGTTTAGTTTAAATTTTCGTTAAAATAATGTATACTCAAAGTGAAAAAGTGGATATGTTATTAATATTTTAACGAAAATTTAAACTAAACTTAACGAAAATTAAGAAACTTTTACGTCTGTTCTTAAAGCCTATGTCACTGTCATTATCTACTTAAGTGAGTGCTTTGTTTTCCAAAGAAGACTTGATAAAAACAGTTGCAAATTATTATGCATCATGGCTGTCCATGGCGCACTTGTCATAAGTAAATAAATTATCCGTTAGAATCGTCCAAGAATGCTTTTTTTCGAAAAGTAGTTGTCAAAAAGGGGTCGCCATTTGAAAATTAATAGTTAGAAATGAAAACGTAATTTTGTCAACTTGTCTTATTCCTGTCTTTCATACTGGTAACTAAAACTTTGCGATTGTATTTTTTTTGACATCACCTAAGGCCCTTAGATTAGTTTGCGTCCGATCATGGCCACCTAGATGCAATTTTAAAAGTGGCTCTAAAAAAATGAAGTAGACGTTAAAAGTTTTTAAAATGTCACATTCTGATCTAGAATTGTCTCAGAGATCCAAAAATGTTAAAATATACAGGGTGTTCCATTTAAAAATTCAAAACCGAGGCCATTTCCGGTGAAACCGGAAGTGACCGGAAAGTGGAAAATATGCGAAAACTCTACCCTTCACATAACATTTACCTGTACCAATTCTCATTTTGATACACATAATACTCTAGAAATTATGACTTGTCTAATAGATTCGTTGACACCCGGTATATATATATATATATATATATATATATATATATATATATATATATATATATATATATATATAATTTTTTTCTGTATTTAAGTTTTTTTTATGTTGGAACTGTCAAAAATTCAAAAATTTTTTTTTCAGGTTAGAGATCCAAATGATAATAAAGGCAAAAACAAGCAGAATTCTGTATTTAACCTTTATTTACAGGCTGTTTCTGTGTATAATAATAAAAATGAAAGTGGTGGAAATTATTCTACCAGTTATGAGAGAATTACGTTCACATCAGAAGATTATCTGGCTATTAAGGTAAATATGTTTGATAGAAATAGTTACGCTTCATTTCTTTGAACAAGTACAGCAGCAGTTCTCAACCTGTGAGGCGCGCCCCCTAAAGAAGCGCTGTGGAACAAAAAGGGAGGCGTAACTTCATTATTTGTAAGGAGATACTGAACTTGTGTTGATATATCGAGACAGAAGAAAAAATTAATAAAATATATTTAGTTAAAACTCCAGAAAACTGGTACGGAAACTCGGGTCGGAAATACTGAAAAGTTTGAAGAAGTACAGTTTTGGTGTTTACTTTTTGCACAGCCACATTCAATAATTATTTATATAGAAATAATGTATTATAAATGTTCATATTTACTTTTTTAGCAAATTCACGCCCAGCCCAACCTTTTTCGCTACTTGGTTCACTCATTATGCCCTATGATATATGGTCACGAAATTGTTAAGGCTGGTCTCCTGTTAGCTCTTTTTAGGGGCACAAAATCCAACACATCCAGGTCCGAATCTCACGTTTTAATGGTTGGAGACCCTGGATTGGGAAAAAGTCAGATGTTGAAAAGTTGTTCTAATGTTTCTCCTAGAGGTAAAAAAGTACATATATATTGCCTAATGAACAAATATTGTTAGACACTAACCCAACTGTTTACAAAGAATGTTTTGCTTCTAGAAAACTACAAAGTTTGTTTTTTAATTAAAGCCACACTATCTGTTTCATGGGTTTTGTTTGATTTTTCAAATTTAAGTTTCTTAAGGTAGTTTATCAGATGTAATAAATGGTAACCAAAAGTATCAAGCGCGATTAAATCGTCTTTTGTACATCACACCCTCTGTTTTACTCCTGAACTTTTGACAAGAATTGAGTGTTAAAAAAGAACTTAAATACTGCCTGCGATCTGATTGCAAAAATGGGTAGGGAAAGAGAGTAGAAATGATGTCTCCTCTTGTGTCTCAAGAAATTTTGGTTGGAACATTGTTTTTTTAACAAATAGGTCGAAAAATGATTTGTCCCCGGTTTTTTGGATTTTATGGAAAATCTAAGGGATTTAGAGAAAAATGTTCCATAGACGAATTGTACGTCTTGAAAATATCTTCAAAATGAGTTTTTGTTTGTCCAAATCGGTCTGTAAACAAAAAAGTTATTGCAAATAAACATTAAAAATGGCTTATTTTTCAATTGTTAATAACTTTCTTAATATTTATTGACTCGTTTTCAACTTTTACCAGAATGTGAGTTTTAAAGTGCTTAAAAAGTGTGCGGAGGTTGGGCGCTGTCGGTCCAATAGTTTTTGTAAAATTACAATTGTTTATTAGAAAAATGAAAAAAGTGACTATTTTTGATTGCCTGTACCATCGTCTAGGAAACTGCTACAGAAAAGTTTGAACATGTGCCCAATATTATTTTTTCGATGAGCTACCCCAAAAAATCAAAGAATGGAAGCTCTGCGTTATTTAGAAGCGGAGATATTGCTAATTTTTCAAGCGCGCGCCGATTTGAAGACGCACTCTCACTTTGTACTCGGTGAGATTCGGTTACCCCCTCCAACTTACCTTATCTGGCGTCCAGCACGTACCCTCAGTTTAGCTATCTCCTGAAGGATCGATTGTATATAAATTAACCTCAATTAAATGATTTCATATACTTTAGGCCCTTGTTAATGAACTGTAAAAAATTCAGCTCTTAATATAAATTTTTTGAAAAAAAATTGCTAACTGGGCTCTTATTGGTCGTAGAGACTTTTTTTTTTAAATTCGTGTTTTTTACCAGCTTTCCAATGATATGCTTCATTAACAAATCGGACAAAAAATGCGGTTGTTAATTAATTTATTTATAAGCGAAAAACAATCCATATCTTCATGACAATTTTGCATAAACAAAATATGAAAAATATCCACTTTTTTTTACTACATGATAGCTTAAGTCTTTACGAAGAGAATAAACACTAACAGAACTCTGTAGCAGTTTCCTAGACGACGGTACAGCCACTCAAAAATAGTCACTTTTTTCGTTTTTCTAATAAACAATTGCAATTTTACAAAAAATATTGGATCAACAGCGCCCAACTTCCGCACACTTTTTTAGCACTTTAAAACTCACATTCTGGTAAAAGTTGAAAACAATTAAATAAACATTAAGAAAGTTATTAACAATTGAAAAATAAGCCATTTTTAATGTTTAATTTGCAATAACTTTTTTGTTTACAGACCGATTTCGACAAACAAAAACTCATTTTGAAGATATTTTCAAGACGTACAATTCGTTTCTGTAACATTTTTCTCTAAATTCTTTAGATTTTCCGTAAAATCCAAAAAACCGGGGAAAAATAATTTTTCGACCTATTTGTTAAAAAAAAAACAATGTTCCAACCAAAATTTGTTGAGACACGAGATGAGGCGTCATTTCTACTGCCTTCCCCTATTCATTTCTGCAATCAGATCGCAGGCAGTATTTGAGTCATTTTTACCTCCCAAAAATCGCTTCGTTTCCTGGCTTCGAACATACCCCTGTAGAAGTAGCATAACGTCAGAACTAGGGCCCGGTTTGAACGCTGAATAATGTAATAATATTTTT
The DNA here is from genome assembly GCA_034092305.1 of Diaprepes abbreviatus. Classification (NCBI taxonomy): domain Eukaryota; kingdom Metazoa; phylum Arthropoda; class Insecta; order Coleoptera; family Curculionidae; genus Diaprepes; species Diaprepes abbreviatus. The sequence continues at coordinate 5,229,790 of JASJET010000211.1, read as the reverse complement.
ATTTATACTTCAAAAAGTGTTGATAAACAGTAGATATTTAATTTCTTGGTACAGTCATGCCGATTTTATGCTATCCTTTTCTAATTGCATTATTTACCGATAAAAATAAGTTTTTAAATCCTCTTTTTGTTAATATTAATTGTAAACTTCGCATTTATAGTAATTTTTAACACTTAAAAACACCGAAAAAAGTCACGACAAGCAATTAAACTGAAAGACAAGATATGTAAATATGTTTATGTCTGTCAAACATCAAAAAAGCGTCTCCCCCACCGACCATAAATAGCCTTCAGACAAATCTATTGTTGTGTATATCTAGAGTATGATCGAAGTTTCCTGGCCTATATGAATAAAAAAACGATGATTGGGCAACACTACTTGTACTCCACGTATTTAATCAAACTGGCCTATAGGTCTTTTTCCTGGCATAATTCCAGAATAATTTATCCAGATAGTAAAACTTCCTCTCGCTACACCAAATTGAAGCTTCTTGTGGATCCAATTCTACTGAAGTATATGTCGTTTTCACGCGCTTACTTTATATTATAGCATTGCCGCCTTCGATCATACTCTAGATTTAAACAACAATAGATTTGTCTGAAGGCTGTTTATGGTCGGTGGGGGAGACGCTTTTTTGATGTTTGACAGACATAAACATATTTACTTATCTTGTCTTTCAGTTTGATTGCTTGTCGTGACTTTTTTCGGTGTTTTTAAGTGTTAGAAATTACTATAAATGCGAAGTTTACAATTAATATTAACAAAAAGAGGATTTAAAAACTTATTTTTATCGGTAAATATTGTTAGATTGTTTACATATTGAAAATAACAATAATAAAAATTTAGGCAACCATATATTCATACTTTGTTTTCAGAATTGACGTACCCAGGGGTATGTTCGAAGGACGTACCGATGATACTCGTTTAAATAATGCAGTTAGAAAAGGATAGCATAAAATCGGTATGTCTGTACCAAGAAATTAAATATCCACTGTTTATCAACACTTTTTCAAATATAAATAAAAATATTATTACGTTATTCAGCGTTCAAATAACCGGGCCCTAGTTCTGACGTTATGCTACTTCTACAGGAGTATGTTCGAAGATTGCCGCTGTTTCATTTTCACGGAGGACGATCACGTCGAAATATTATATAAAGTTTGTATTATTACTGTGAATTAATGGAAAAGCTAGTTATCACCATTTTGTAGTATATCATGACTTATAAGCAGGAACAAAGCTCAAAAATTTATAACTTCCAGATACTTTCAATACTTAAATGATGATGATCTTTTTTATACAGACTTGAGTCAGATTTCATGGAATGACATCTACTATGTGCCAGATATAAATGATAAGGTACATTTTTGTACCATTTAGTGCGTATAAGCAGGCCACCTGCACCACGGTTAACTGCTACGTTAAGATTTATTATGAGGGAGCGGAATAAAACGAGGGCAAGGTATAGCTTGAGCAGAACTTTGGAGTTTCATTGGGCTTACACAGAGCTTTGTAACTTTGTTCTCGCGTTGCAGGGTGAAGAACTCGACTCTGTCTGAGGCAGATGAAACTTTGTTGTAGTGCTGTATCTGACAGTGCCGATTTCTTTCCTGATTTGATGAAAAAGAAAACAAAAAACTGTGATAACAGTGCAGTTTTTTGCAGGATGAACAAATACAAAGATGACATAGGGTATCATTTTATTATGGTTGACACCGAGATGGTTGAACGGAATGTGTTTAGTATTAATTCAAATGCTGCAGGATGTGATGATCTTACACTTTTTATGATAAAGCTTAGTCTTCCTGTTATCCTGGATCCTCTAATGCATATAATTAATTGTTATATGAAGCGGGGATACTTCTCTAAACTTGAGAAGAATTCGATAATTTTCCCTGTGCCTAAAGTTAAAAATCCTTCGAATATAAGTGTGAGTTACGTCCGCTTAGACTGTTGCCTATGTTTTCCAATATATTAGAAAATGTTCATAAACAGGGTACAGGTTACCTTAAAAGTAACAGTTTTCTTTCTGCCCACTAATCGGAATCTAGGACTGGTCATGGTATGACATCCGCGTTGCTACATTTGACAGATATTTTTGGAGCTCTTGATAGAAATATGGCAGTTGTCTCTGTTTCACTTGATTATTCTAGGGCGTTTGACGTTCTTGACCATTAACTTCTGTGTGAAAAGTTATAATATCTAGAGTTTGATGAAGTTTCAATGTCTCTTTTGATACATACCTCTCCAGTAGAGAACCGAGAGTGCGCAAGGGTACCAGTCACTCACTCCCAAAAAATATAGCGTCTAGGTAGAGATTTTATAAAGATAAAGGGAAAGATAATGTCATAATAAGGATCTTGCATCTTTGTCGAGTCTGTAGTAATATATAAGTATGTCACTGTCTTGAAAGAAATAAAGCAAGGGAATCTAGGAAAATTTGCCTACAGAATCGGGCCGCTGGTATTTCCCAATGCTCCATCATTAAGCCTCTTCTTTTTTTTAATATATACACTTGATATATTTGACTTTGTTGCACATATTCGCACGTAGAGTCTTACGCTGACGATACTCAACTGTTGTATTGTTTTGATCCTACTAAAACTAAGACATCTGCAGCTTGTCTTAACAAGGATCTTGAATCTATGTCTAAGTATTCGAGGGAGCACAACTTGAACATTAACCCTACCAAAACTCGACTTCTTTTGTTTGGCTCAGAGAGGCCTCTTACGAAAAATTATATCAAATATATAGAAGCTCAATTAGCCAATGAACTACCTTAAATTAACGCTTGTTTACAAATGTATACAATAAAAATCATAATAATAAAAAAATTAATTTGGAATAATTTAGTTTACTTGTCAATGCATTGTGATATAAAAAATATGATTGGCGAAAAAAATGAGTGTAATTTTTAGGAGTTTACGTTTGTGGTAATGGTAGTACTTCTTCCGGTCTAACTGTCACAATGACACGCGAATCAGGGGGAGAATACTCTTTGGAAGCGGGTGCCCTTATGCTGTCGGATCAAGGATGCTGTTGTATAGATGAATTTGATAAAATGCCCAGTCAGCATGCTGTATGTATCGTCTCTTTTTAGAATTTTTGTATCCTACAGCAAAGTTTTTTAAAACAATGTATTTATCTTGTAATTTGTAGTGTCTCCTAGAAGCCATGGAACAACAGAGCATCAGCATTGCAAAAGCCGGCGTGGTATGCTCGCTGCCCACTAGACCAACCATCTTGGTTGCAGCCAATCCTGCCGGAGGACACTATAACAAAGCTAAAACAGTTGCGGAGAATTTGAAAATGGGGTCGCCGATGTTGTCGAGATTTGACTTGATATTTATTTTGTTGGATCAACCGAATGAGGTATATATTATATCAAGATATTTTGCCGATGATTTAAAACAATTTTATTCATTTATTTATTAATTTGTTTACATAACCAGTAAAATTCTTACATTCACACAGTAATACTACAACATCACATTAAATAATGTTGCACCTAGATGTGCAAAAAAAAATTACAGTGAAAGCCAAAACATGGAAACACTTAATCAAATAAAAAAAGATAAACAAAAAAAAATCAATATGAGTACAGCAAATAGATCCATACTATCATATAATTTAATTCTGACGTATCACTTTTTCAAATAAACTACTATTATTTAAAATAAATTCTTTACATATCTTTTTTTATTTTATCTATTTGACGGATTTCGGCTGGGAGAATATTGTAATATTTAGGAGCCAAATAATCAATAAATTTAAGATTCGTCGTTTTTTTTTTGTTCTCTGGCATTATTAAAAGTTTGTTCATATTTGCTCGAGTCAAGTAGCAATGATTTGTGAAATTTTTAAAATGCTTTGATTTGTGCTAGTATGAACATATTAACTGTATGTACAAACACTTTATACTACATATATCCTGACTATACAGGGTGATTCAAAAATCGATCACGAAACTTAAGGGGGTGATTCTACTTGACAAAATAAGGGTAGAGCTTCATATAACTTTTTTTCAAAATGTCATTCGTTTTCGAGTTACAAGCCGTCCAAGTTCAAGTTTTTATTTTTTGTTTTTTGAATTACTCGCTTACAGGAAAACCGATTTGACTAATATTTGAAAGATAGGCTAAGTCTTCTGCGCTTCATCATTTTAGTAACAATTCACATTGATTATTTGCCGCTAGAGGGCACTTTACCTACATTGAAAATTGTTTTTTTGTCATAATTTTTTAGTGTTGACAGCTACAGTAGTTTTTGGCATAATTTCTGAAAGACTGATGCCAGGCCTTTAAAAAAGGTGCTCTTTATTTACATCGCTAAACCCAACGGTTTAGACGTAAATCACCCTTAAAAATTAAGTGGTAAATTTACTTTTCTCATTTCATTTCGCTACCAGGTAAATAGCTATCAAAGTATACTAGAGCTGTCAGTTTAACATCAAATAAATTCGCTTTTTAAACTATTTAATTTATAATCTTAAAATAACTAATAATGGCTAATCAGTAAATATTCATATTATGGATTATTGCGATATACATTTAATTGATAAAAATTAATGAAACAGTACTAAACAAACTAAAAAAGATTCTCAAAATGTCCCCCATTTTCTTCCATACATTTCCTAACACTCTTCAAAAAATGTCGCCTAACTCGATGAAAAATTTCTGGTGTTTCTTTAATAATTTGGCACTTTTCGATTATCCTGAAGCGAAGATCCTCGACGTTGATTACTGGAATATCGTACACCAATTGTTTCAAATGACCCCAAAAGAAAAAATCCATAGGATTAAGGTCTGGTGACCTCGCTGCCCATGCCAATGGTCCACTTCGTCCTATCCATCGCTCAGGATACGTTGCATTCAAATACTGTCGGACACGTATACTAAAGTGGGGCGGAGCTCCGTCTTGGAGGATCCACATGTTGGCCCTTACTTCCAATGGCACATCTTCCAGATACAATGGGAGACGATTTTGGATAAAATCTAAGTATACGTCACCAGTTAATGGGCCATCAAAGAAATGAGGACCAATAAGGTAATCTCCTATTATCCCTGCCCACACATTTAGTGAAAATCTACGCTGATGTTTCGTTTCTACCACATTGTTTGGGTTCTCGTAAGCATATGTGTGGATGTTGTGTAGATTTGTTATGCCATCACGAGTGAAACCAGCTTCGTCAGTGAATAATATGACGCCAATTAATCGATTATCGTGTTCATACTTAGCTAGGATCTGATTGCACATTTCCAACCGTCTCGGCCGATCATCGTCATAAAGAGCCTGCACCTTTTTTGAATGAAACGGGTAGAGTTGTTCTTCTCTTAGTATCCTCCATGAACTAGCCTGACAGAGCCGCACTTCATTCCCAATTTTTCTAGTACTAATACCTGGATTATCTTCAATAATTTCAAGCACTCTTTCTTCTTGTTGCACGTTTCTAGCAGTTCTAGGTCTTCCCCTATTTCCATTATAACTTTTAAAGGAACCACATTCCGCAAGCCTCCTGTGCACACTGGAAAATGTTTGAGCATGAGGGATATTTCTTTCCGGATAACTCTCCATATAATATCTTCTTGCCAACTCTGCATTACCATTTGCTTTTCCATAACAAAAATGGATATCACAATATTCGATATTTGAATATTGGTGATTAGCCATTATTAGTTATTTTAAGATTATAAATTAAATAGTTTAAAAAGCGAATTTATTTGATGTTAAACTGACAGCTCTAGTATACTTTGATAGCTATTTACCTGGTAGCTGGTGGTAATGAAATGAGAAAAGTAAATTTACCACTTAATTTTTAAGGGTGATTTACGTCTAAACCGTTGGGTTTAGCGATGTAAATAAAGAGCACCTTTTTTAAAGGCCTGGCATCAGTCTTTCAGAAATTATGCCAAAAACTACTGTAGCTGTCAACACTAAAAAATTATGACAAAAAAACAATTTTCAATGTAGGTAAAGTGCCTTCTAGCGGCAAACAATCAATGTGAATTGTTACTAAAATGATGAAGCGCAGAAGACTTAGCCTATCTTTCAAATATTAGTCAAATCGGTTTTCCTGTAAGCGAGTAATTCAAAAAACAAAAAATAAAAACTTGAACTTGGACGGCTTGTAACTCGAAAACGAATGACATTTTGAAAAAAAATTATATGAAGCTCTACCCTTATTTTGTCAAGTAGAATCACCCCCTTAAGTTTCGTGATCGATTTTTGAATCACCCTGTATAACAGACATGATGGATAGATTTTATTTCGCTTATATATAATTTTAATAATATATTTTTGTATAATATTTTATGGTCCTATATGACACTCATAAGCACCACCCCACACGATCAGACCATATCTCAAAAGCGATTCAGCCAACTACTTATAAATTATTTCAAGTAGTTTGGTACTTAAGAATTCTCTCATTATGTAAAACTTACTAATTAATTTACGGATTTTATTTGCTAGATAACTGATGTGTTCATTCCGTTTTAAGAACTGATCAATGATAATTAATACCTAAATATTTGGTCTTAGTGACAGGAAGTATTTCTAACTTTGGATTGTCATTTATCATTAAGCTTTGAAAATCTGGCCTACCAGCTCGTGTTAAAGAGAATGCCATATAATTAGTTTTTCCTATATTGAGGGACAACTTTAGGGAGTCCAGGCAGTTTTTATAATTTTAAAATCACTAATGGCAGTTGATCTGATCTCTTCCCAAGTATTTCCTGAAAATAAAATGGCCGTGTCATCGGCGTAAGACAGTATGTTACCCTTAATATTAAGATTAAGTAATGAATTTATATAAGAAATAAATAGGACTGGACCCAAAATTATCCCCTGTGGCACACCCATCAATATTTTTCGTGATAAACTAATACTATTATTGACCCTCACGAACTGATCCCTATTTGATAGGTGATTACTAAAAAATTCCAGCGCTACACCCCGGACTCCATGACGTTCTAAAACGTTAAGGAGATTACAATGAGGAACAGTGTCGAAAGCCTTTGCTAAGTCAATAAATATAGCCATCACTTTCCTACCATTATTAAGGTTATCCGTGATATGCGAAGTAAGAGAGTACATTGCATCGGCAGTACTCAATCCCTCTAGAAACCCATACTGATTTTCAGAAATAATTTTATTTTCCTTCAAAAAACTGACAAGTCTATTCTTCAGGCACTTTTCAAATATCTTTGCAAAGTTATTAATTAAACTAATTGGGCGGTAATTTTCTATTTTGTTCTTTGGACCGGATTTCTGTATTGGGCATACTATTATTTATTTAAAATGTGAAGGTGTTTGGCCCGTTTCAAATATAAGATTGATGATATGAGCCAAAGGTTTAACTATCTCCAAGTGTACAAATTTTATTAAACTCGCCCGAATCCCATCTTTACCCGGAGCTCCAACATTTTTGAAAGAATTGATTTGGACTATAACCTCATTCTTGGTTAGTAAGTAATCTTTATTTTTTTAGCATTTAGATAAATATCTATCCAAGCATATTTTAACGGCTCATTCTTCCAAAAAACGAAAATATACACCGAAAGAATTTGAAGTTGATGATTTGAATGAATCAGATGTTGAAGAATATAAGCTGAGGTAAACAAGAAACAGCAGCATTTACGTGAATTTTATGATGAATCCTTTATAACAACATCTTGCTTTAGATACAATTATAATTTATTTAATTTTTTTTTCAGAGATCGTTTAAAACTACATGGTGAATCGATAGATTACCTGTCGCATAAAATATTTCGAAAATATATAGCCTATGCAAAAAAGTATGTAAATCCTCAACTTTCAGAAGGCGCCAAGAACATCTTGAAGGGGTTTTATGTTACTTTAAGGAAACAGTTTGCTACGGGGGATTGTACGCCTGTTACCGCCAGACAATTACATTCATTGATTAGGTTAACACAGGTAATTTTTTTCTAAAATTTGTAGATATAGCATACTTAATTATTTTGTGATGAAAGCTAGAAATCTAGGAACACCAAACCACAGGCAGAGAGTTTATTACATTGTCTGTGACCAATATCAGATGGGATCGAGCTGTGTATGATTAAGTAGAAGGCTGTGGATAATTAAGGAAGTCCATTGGCTGCAAACGTTGAGTAAGACAGGGTTGCGTTTTGTCACCATGTCTTTTTAATGTATACTCTGAAGAAATTTTTAGGGAGGCTTTGGATGACAGAAAAGAGGGAGTAAGAAGACTGGGTGGAGAAGTAATCAACAATATTAGATTTGCTGATGATACGGCCATTCTTGCAAAAAGCATCGAGGATCTCCAAACATTAGTAAATCTAGTCAATGAGGCTAGCTACCTAAGAGGCCTTAAAATCAACATCTCAAAAACAAAGTGGATGCCTGTTGGAAAGATTAATGTAGATGAATGTCAACTTTGGCTCGATGAAGAGAGGATAGAGCGTGTAAACCATTTCAGATACCTTGGCAGTTGGTTGAACGTGAATGAAGAGATAATAGCTAGGATCGAAATATTGCGTAAGGCCTTTATGACATGGAAACCAGTTCTATGCAACAGGAACCTGTCAATGCATATTCGTAAGAGGGTCCTGAGATGCTATGTATGGTCTATTCTGTTATACAGTTACAAGACATGGACACTAAAAACCACAACGCTAAACAAACTAGAAGCTTTCGAATTGTGGTGCTATCGTCGAATCCTAAAGATATCATGGGTTTCGCACACTTCCAATGAGGATGTTCTCAGAATTACGGATACAGATCGACTGCTCTTGAACATTATAAAGAGGCGGAAAACAGAATACTTTGGCCACATAATTAGAGGACCTAAATACCATCTACTTCGCCTTATAATACAAGGAAAAGTGGAAGGAAAAAGATGGATAGGCCGAAAGAAGCTTTCATGGCTGCGTAATATCAGGCAATAGTGTGATTGCACGGTGGAGGAACTATTTCGCGCTGCAGCCGATAGAGAAAGATTTCAGGAAATTGTAAACATGATGACCACCAACGTCTGAGTACGGACATGGCACCTGAAGAAGAAGATTGGCTGCACATAAATCAAATGAAGTGTAGTACCCAATATTTGACAACTAAATTAAAATAGAAATAAAAAATAATATAATTGAAAAATAAATAGTTTGTAAGGCATTTATCGTTGAAATTGCTGGATTGAATGGTGTCTTGAATACTTCGAACATACCCCTGTAGAAGTAGCATAACGTCAGAACTAGGGCCCGGTTGTTTGAACGCTGAATAACGTAATAATATTTTTAGTTATATTTGAAAAAGTGTTGATAAACAGCAGATATTTAATTTCTTGGTACAGACATACCGATTTTATGCTATCCTTTTCTAATTGCATTATTTAAACGAGTATCATCGGTATGTCCTTCGAACATACCCCTGGGTACGTCAATTCTGAAAACAAAGTATGAATATATGGTTGCCTAAATTTTTATTATTGTTATTTTCAATATGTAAATAATCTAACAATATTTACCGATAAAAATAAGTTTTTAAATCCTCTTTTTGTTAATATTAATTGTAAACTTCGCATTTATAGTAATTTCTAACACTTAAAAACACCGAAAAAAGTCACGACAAGCAATTAAACTGAAAGACAAGATAAGTAAATATGTTTATGTCTGTCAAACATCAAAAAAGCGTCTCCCCCACCGACCATAAACAGTAGAGGTGGGCAAAACGGACTTTTTGGTGATTCGGACCGTCCGGATCACTAATTTTAAAGATCCGGGTCAAAGAACCGGTTCAATTGTCCGTTTCCCGTCAAGAATTCCAAAGTTCGAACAACTTTCCCATTTCATATTTTTAATATATAATTTTAGGAAATGGTATACCACAGATAATTACATTTCGATCCTTTTTTTTTATAAAATCCAATTACATGCATCATTAATTCTTTTTTCAAAAAAAAATATTTTAAGCTTAAATTTAACTTCTATTATAATTTAGGAGATAAAATAAAAAGACAAATGGGACATTTAAGCTGTATTTTAAACAAATAGTAATATTACGGCTCTCTCATTTAACAGCATATGTTAATATTTGCGCATTCACCGTCTCATATGAATTATAGAAAAAAAATGGTGTTTGGCATAATTTTACGGTCATTGGAAAAAATTGGGTCAAGTGTGAATTATGTTTTAAGCAATTTAGGTGACTACCGAAAATTTCGCTAGACATCTTAAAAGTAAGCATCCATTAGTGACTACTTGAGCCACAAGACATAACGTATCGTAATGCAGCACCAGAAAATCAACTAAATTTAGAAATCAGTTTGCCTGATACTAATACGGACCGATCACAACAATCGTCGACAAGTATCGCAAAATTGTAAAGCAGTCATAATTTTAATTTTTTGTTTAATAACAAAAATTAAAATTATGTTTTATTGTCACTTTTCCGAGAAACTTTATTTATGTTTAAAAAAATCGGTTTTAAACATATTCTTTATGTTTTGTTAATAATTTTTAATTAAAAACCAACCTTTTTTGTTTGGATTAAAAACCCAAAATAATAAATGATCGTCATTTTTATGATTTTACAATTCTGTCACTGTTTTAAGGGCCAGAACAAAAAATATACGGAAAAACAGGCCTACATTATACCACTAAATTATCATTTTCAGCAAAATAATATATTTATCTATTTTAACAATCGTAACAACATAATTCGATGATGAAATAAAACATTTATTATTATTATTACATTTTAAATTATATCCACTTTCCCCAAAATTGCAGTTAAATATCCCTATCATACCCAATTAAATTTAAAACAAGCGAAAATAGGCATATAGGACTAAAAAAATTTTAATCAAGTTCCTAATTCATATTTTAACTACCGAAATACTAGATTCGTAAGTATATATTCTACAAACGTCCTAAAAAAACATAATCTAAACTAAAGCAATCCTAAATCCTTGTACTCCACGGCCATTGCCTTTAACGTATTTACTGTTCCCGCAATTATTAACTGAACGAAATGAGGTTCGCCAGCGGACCCGAAACATCAGTGACCCATCGTACTATACCGAACCGAATGTTCGAAAGATACAAAGACCCGTAAAAGACACAACGAACACCGTCCGATTAAAACGGTTCAACGGATCTCGGCTCATTATAAGTCCGATGTAACATATGACCAGTCGGAGGGCGAACTTTCGTACTGTCCGAGTCCGATGTTTCAAATTTTAGTGATCCGGATCTTTCGGACTGTAAACTGATCCGGGTAAAAAGAACGGGTTTGTTAAGTCCGACCCACCTCTAATAAACAGCCTTCAGACAAATCTATTGTTGTTTAAATCTAGAGTATGATCGAAGCTCGAATATGTTGTTTTTGGGTGATTTTAATATTCCGGAATACGCGTCTGCGGACATCAGTTGTGCAACGGATAGTCCAAAACAACATGTCATTAATAATTTTGTTAACTTCTATAACTTATATCAGTTCAATAACGTAAAAAATCACAACAATCGGCTTCTTGATTTGGTGTTTGGCCCACTAAAATTCCCAAAGCCAAACATATTTGAATTAAAAGAACGGTAAACATATAATTTTAGAAAGGCTGATTTTCTTAGGATGTACCAACTTCTGCTTGACAGTGACTGGTATTTTTTGCCTGAGGGTCTTGCTGTTGAAGAAGCTGTGGCGGCATTTTATTAGCATATAGATGTAATTCTTAATGAGACGATATCAAAGACCTTGTTACGTCATAGTAAGTACTCACCTTGGTTCACTAAAGAAGTAATTCGCTTATTAAAAAATAAAGAGTTGCTATGGCGGAAATATAAAAGATCTAATGAGACTTGTGATTATTTATCTTTCAGGAATGCTAGGACAGTTGTAAAAATCTTATTCGTACGTCCTACAGTACTAATCTTGCAAATGTTGAAGCGAAATTTAAAAAGAACCCCAAATCGTTCTGGTCCTACGTCAATCTTAGGAAGTTTAATGGTATTCTGCCATCTGCTATGTCTTATCAAAGTTAGGAAGTAACTAATCCCACTGACGTCCTAAATTCATTTGCGGAGTTATTCAAAGAGTCCGCTATTGTTTCTGCTCCTTATGTATCTACTTCTAGTCATCGTTACAATGCTTACCCTATTTCATGATCTAAAATAACGCTTAAAGACGTTGGGAAAGCCTGTAAAAATTGAAAACCAAATTTACAACGGGTCCTGATTTCATTGCTTCGTTTGTCGTAAGCGATTGTGCTGGGGCGTTTGCTGAGCCGTTGTCTATAATTTCTGATTTATGCATTCAGAAATGTATTTTTCCTGATCTATGGAAGGAATGAAAAATCTGTCCGGTTTTTAAAAAAAATTATCGTCTCATAGCGATAATGTGCAATTTTGCAAAAGTATTTAAGCGGGTTCTTCAGAAACAAATATCCTTTTGCATAGCGCCTCTTATGATCGATCAGCAGCGTGGTACTATTGTGCAAAATGTCTCGGAGCGTACTGATTCTGACCCTCAGGTTGATGTCCTTTACAGATTTTTCCAAAGCGTTTGATCACGGTGTTTTCCTATCCAAATTGTCGGACTTCGGTTTTAATGACAACCTTATTAGATTTTTCGAAAGCTACCTATTAAACAGCTCTCACTATGTTGAATACCGTGGTCATAGATCTAGTAATTTTATAGTAACGTCGGGTGTTCCTCAAGGATCTGTTTTAGGCCCTTTACTTTGTAACGTTTTTATTAACGATATTATATGTACAGGGTGAGTCAACGATTGGATGAAGTAAGTTTGTGCCTTTTCGGTGAAATTTACAAAGAAACTATATTTATTGTTTGATACAGTTTATTTTTACGCAGATTTTAAAAATATTTAGGACTCTACAGGGTGAGCCAAAAAACTAGGACAGCATAAAGTTGTATTTTTTTAAATAGAACACCCTATATACGAATCGTATTTTCGATTTAGCTTATAATTTTAAATCTTTTTTATTAAGGGTTTATTATAACAAAACTTTATAGTTTCTGAGATAATTAAGTTTAAAGAAAAAAAGTCACATTTTCAAGCATCAATTCAATCCTAAATAACGTTTTCAATTTTGTGACAAATATATTCAAATTTGGAATTTAACAAGGCCAAGGACAAGTTAACATAATTTTTACCTAATATTTGCAATAAAAGCTACAGGGTGTTGAACACATCGGCTCAAATTTGAACAAGTTTAAATGAATCTTTTTTTTTAAATGGTACACCCTGTATATTTTCATGTTATTTAATAAAGTTATAAAAATCCTAAAAGTTTTGTTCAATATATCCTATACCTATTTATAATAGTTTTTGAGATATTTCAATTTTTCTTATTTTCCATACTTTTTTACAGAAATAGTCTTCATTATCATAGTAGCCATGGCAAAAACAATGTAAAAGAGCATTTTTCTGTGTGTCAAATTTATAACCGCAATCGCTTCTTTTGGTTTTTATGTAGTGTAGTTTGGTTTTTTTTTGCATTCATCTTATATTGTAAAATGAATTTTCCAAAGAATGAGTTAATAGATATGATTTATACAATAGGACAGGCTCAAAAAAATTGCCTTCTTGCTCAAAGAATTTACAAAATGAAGTATCGTGATCGACGCCAGCCTAATACCCATACTTTTCAAAACTTAATGCAAAGATTTGATTCTTCTGGTACTGTTGATTATCCAAAACGTAAAGTGGTCAACAAACCAGTAACTAATGAAGAAAAAGAACTACAAGTGTTAAATGTTCAGGAAAATCCTTATGTTGGTAGCCGTCAGTTAGCAACATTATGTGAAACATCACAATCCACCGCTAATCGTACTACCAAGAAATATAGGTATCATCCATATCACATGGAATTACACCAAGAATTGCATGGACAGGATTTTGAAAGTCGTGTAAACTTTTGTCGTACAATAAATGCGGAGATTCAATTAAATCCAAATTTATTATGCAAGGTAATGTTTAGTGATGAAGCTACTTTTAGAAGTAACGGTGCCGTAAATAGACGCAACATGCATTATTATGCCACAGAAAACCCATTTTGGATTAGAGAGGTGCAACATCAAAACCACTGGTCATTAAATGTTTGGTGTGGTATTCATCATAATCGAATTATTGGACCCCACTTTTTTAATGAACCACTAAATGGCCATAGTTATCTGAACTTTCTACAAGAAAAACTACCCCAACTGCTTCGAGGTCTCGATAGGGATGAGCTCGACAGTATGTGGTTCCAGCACGATGGTGCGCCTCCGCATTACCATCGTGAAGTTCGGGCGTTTTTGGACCAACGATATCCGCAAAAATGAATTGGACGTGGGGGTTTCATTGAGTGGCCACCAAGGTCTTGCGACATCACCCCATTAGATTTCTTCCTATGGGGTTATATTAAAAATAAGGTGTATGTTAATCCACCAACAACAGTGGAAGATATGCGAAACAGGATTAGGGATACCTGTAGAACAATAACGCCACTAATTTTGTCCAGGGTCCGAGAAAATCTGCAAAAAAGACTAAATTTGTGCATTGCACAAGAGGGTCGTTTATTCGAACACTTATTAAAAATAAATAATTAATCTCAATATTTAATAGGTAATTTTTTTGTTTCAATTTAGTATAAAAGTAAATATGTATTTGCCTTGTCGTTATTGTTGTGTTAATTTTTTCACATTATGTTTAATTAAACTATTGCCGTTGTAATATAACGAATAATGTATTTCATCATATTTAACCACATTCTGTTTGTTTCTGTAGTTTCTTTTTATTATTTTACATGGCTACAATGATAATGAAGACTATTTCTGTAAAAAAGTATGGAAAATAAGAAAAACTGAAATATCTCAAAAACTATTATAAATAGGTATAGGATATATTGAACAAAACTTTTAGGGTTTTTATTACTCTATTAAATAACATGAAAATATACAGGGTGTACCATTTAAAAAAAAAGATATTTATTCATTTAAACTTGTTCAAATTTGAGCCGATGTGTTCAACACCCTGTAGCTTTTATTGCAAATATTAGGTAAAAATTATGTTAACTTGTCCTTGGCCTTGCTGAATTCCAAATTTGAATATATTTGTCACAAAATTGAAAACGTTATTTAGGATTGAATTGATGCTTGAAAATGTGACTTTTTTTCTTTAAACTTAATTATCTCAGAAACTATAAAGTTTTGTTATAGTAAACCCTTAATAAAAAAGATTTAAAATTATAAGTTAAATCGAAAATACGATTCGTATATAGGGTGTTCTATTTAAAAAAATACAACTTTATGCTGTCCTAGTTTTTTGGCTCACCCTGTAGAGTCCTAAATATTTTTAAAATCTGCGTAAAAATAAACTATATCAAACAATAAATATAGTTTCTTTGTTAATTTCACCGAAAAGGCACAAACTTACTTCATCCAATCGTTGACTCACCCTGTACAATTATGTGTGATATATTTATAGGCTATGTACTGTCTGTATTATGTATATAACTTTAGGATGTATGTAACTCTGTTCTTGTTCCTGTCTAATAATAGGAACTCTGGTCCTGTAAGGCAGTGTAGATAAATAAATAAAAATAAAAATTATTATAAAAAAAAATAATTAAATATGAAACTTCATTTGACTCATTTGTGCAACAATAACTGTTAATATTAGAAAAGAGAGAGGCAATCTAATACAACAACAGTGCTTTCCAAGGAAGAGTTAAGACAGAATAAAGATTGATACCAGGACTGTCTGTTTAAGAAGCTTACATCCTTCGATCATACTCTAGATTTAAACAACAATATATTTGTCTGAAGGCTGTTTATGGTCGGTGGGGGAGACGCTTTTTTGATGTTTGACAGACATAAACATATTTACTTATCTTGTCTTTCAGTTTAATTGCTTGTCGTGACTTTTTTCGGTGTTTTTAAGTGTTAGAAATTACTATAAATGCGAAGTTTACAATTAATATTAACAAAAAGGGGCTTAAAAACTTATTTTTATCGGTAAATATTGTTAGATTGTTTACATATTGAAAATAACAATAATAAAAATTTAGGCAACCATATATTCATACTTTGTTTTCAGAATTGACGTACCCAGGGGTATGTTCGAAGGACGTACCGATCTTCGATCATACTCTAGATATAAACAACAATAGATTTGTCTGAAGGCTATTTATGGTCTGTGGGGGAGACGCTTTATTGATGTTTGACAGACATAAACATATTTACAAATCTTGTCTTTCAGTTTAATTGCTTGTCGTGACTTTTTTCGGTGTTTTTAAGTGTTAGAAATTACTATAAATACGAAGTTTACAATTAATATTAACAAAAAGAGGATTTAAAAACTTATTTTTATCGGTAAATATTGTTAGATTGTTGAAAATAACAATAATAAAAATTTAGGCAACCATATATTCATACTTTGTTTTCAGAATTGACGTACCCAGGGGTATGTTCGAAGGACGTACCGATGATACTCTTTTAAATAATGCAATTAGAAAAGGATAGCATAAAATCGGAATGTCTGTACCAAGAAATTAAATATCTACTGTTTATCAACACTTTCTGAAATATAAATAAAAATATTATTACGTTATTCAGCGTTCAAACAACCGGGCCCTAGTTCTGACGTTATGCTACTTCTACAGGGGTATGTTCGAAGGTACCGATGATACTCGTTTAAATAATGCAATTAGAAAAGGATAGCATAAAATCGGTATGTCTGTACCAAGAAATTAAATATCTACTGTTTATCAACACTTTTTCAAATATAAATAAAAATATTATTACGTTATTCAGCGTTCAAACAACCGGGCCCTAGTTCTGACGTTACGCTACTTCTACAGGGGTATGTTCGAAGCTTACATCTACCCACAAACTTAAAACAATGGAGATAAATGATCTAGAAAACAAAATTCGTACCTACATACAAACAGTGACCAAAAAAATATGCACCAACGATAAAACGGATTTCTGGGAGAGATGATTTTCTCTTTGTGAATTAAGGGATTTTTTTACGCTACTATGTTTCAATCGCACCGGAATTTAAAAGAAGGTTGATTTTCAATTATCTCATATTTTTTATTCATCGTGGACCTCCCCTTCACAAATAATTCATTAGTTTAGGTAATTCTATTATAGTCCGGTCAAGTTAGCATCAAAAATAGGGGTAAGGTTACATTAATTCGCACCTTACTAAAAATTGGCATGAATGTTGGGAACCCTATTATACACAATTTGTCAATTATCCACATCAATCCGAAGTGTGGAAAAAAATTTATTCAAGGTCAAATGTTGCAAAAATCGGTTTTTTGAGTTTTCCAGCTAAACGGTAAGTTTTATAATAAAAATAGGTGAGACAAAAATTATTCATCATGCAATTATCTATAAAAATTGTTCATACACTTTTTTTCCTAAGAATCACCATTTCGGAGATACAGCGATGCAAAATGTTGAAAAAGTTGTATTCTTCATAATATGCACACGTTTCCGCGCCACCCGTAAGGTAGTGTACATGGCGCGTTTTTTTTTACGTGGTTTCCCCGGTAGGCCTATTCCACGATCTATTGTGCTTCTGTTGAGTTAAAAAGCTATTGTATTAAATTGAAAATGGTACTATTGTAAATAACAAGAGCGGTGTAAGTAATGCGTAAATTGAGAAAATTATTCGTCTGATTGATACTCTTCTAATGGAACATAATCCATACTGTCTTGCTCTTCTTCTTCTCCTTCTTCTTCTTCTTGACAATCATCACTATTTTCGATGTGTGCAAATATTTCTTCCATTAAAAGATTCGTACTTTCAGATTGAGGACGACCGGCTTGACCCCCCGTAGTCGGTCTCAAGAAGGCATTATGACAGTCTTTATGATACTTAGCTTCGGCAGCAACTAAATCATGTTCGAACTCAATTCGAGTAATAACAGCTTTTGCTACATGATCAGAACGAGTCTGGGCTATATTCAGGATTGTTTCTTTGAATGAAAGTGTTGTTACATGAAAAATTTTACGCCGATACTTCAGTGCTTTTCTGTTTTTTAGCTCTTCATTCAATTCATTGCCACAAAATAAGCAACACTTTTTAAAACAAAAAAATGGTTCACTTACGCGTGCTCTAGTACGAGGTGGACTTATTTTTGATGTACTAGCTTGTTCTTCATCCTGTTTTCTTTTCAATGCAGCGGTTGTACCCTTCCGAGTATAGTTTTTTCGACACTGCACATGAACTGTCACAGAAGTCTGGTCTTTCAGGTATTCCGAAAATTCATCACCTCTTTCAATACTTGCATTAATTAATGTCTTTAGGCCACGATCAACAGTAACTGTTTCGCTTTCGGTCAAATGTTTATTACAAATAAAGCACAACTGCGACATTTCTATTACAAACACAAAACTGCACAAATTTTGTTTGAAAATATAAGCAATAACTACGTGTTCTTACTACGAAAGAATGCTTGAGACTAATACTATTCTATCTAGGGAGGCCCTTCAAAAAGGAGCAGGTATACGAGCGTCGCCACGTGGACAATTGAATAGCAGACAGATGTTGCTCAAGGCCGTACGGTCATATAAAATGAGGGACTGGGTTTTTTTGGAGTTTATATTTTTAAAAGTGTATAATATGTATGTATACGCTACGAAAATTAATATTTTTACTTATATTATCGTTCTGTAACGTATATTACGGTAATTGACATGCATATTATGAAGAATACAACTTTTTCCACATTTTGCATCGCTGTATCTCCGAAATGGTGATTCTTAGGAAAAAAAGTATATGAACAATTTTTATAGATAATTGCATGATGAATAATTTTTGTCTCACCTATTTTTATTATAAAACTTACCGTTTAGCTGGAAAACTCAAAAAACCGATTTTTGCAACATTTGACCTTGAATAAATTTTTTTCCACACTTCGGATTGATGTGGATAATTGACAAATTGTGTATAATAGGGTTCCCAACATTCATGCCAATTTTTAGCAAGGTGCGAATTAATGTAACCTTCAATGTCTATTTTGACCGGACTATTAATTTCATAACGATTGTACAAAAATTTTTACGAGAGAGGCAGTAGATGTTCTTTTTGACAGTACTATATTAAAACTAATTAAAATAACCGAAAAATAACAAACAAAATGTCTGTTTTGCAGTTCGGGCCTGTCGAGAATAGATGGGATCTTTCTGTAACAATTTGAATTCCTGTACAAGGAAATTAGCTTTATGGCGTAGAAGTAGTGGACATTTTATTTAATACTTTTTGGTTATTTCAGTTGGTTCTTAGCATAAAAATATGTTTTTGTCTTTAGGCGAGAGCCAAGGTTGAACTAAGAGAAGAAGCGACGGAAGATGACGCAAAAGACGTAATAGAAATCATGAAACACAGTTTGGTCGACGTTTTCACGAATGAAGCTGGAATGCTGGATACTTCGAGGTCTCAAATGGGTACTGGGATGAGTTATAAAAATCAGGTAGGTTAAAAACTATTGTGATAACATATTGGCAAGGTGATCACAAAGAATAGCGTACTACTAGTGCTCAATTTTACGATCAACGATTACCATAAGATGGAACTGTATATCACAGTATCATTTAAGAATTGCAGTCCTTTTTGATTCACCTGTATCGATATTAAAAAATCTTTAATTTTATTTTTAGGTTATGAAACTTCTCAGTATACTTCAAAGAAAATCGGAGATAGACTCAAAATCTCTATTTACCCTTCAAGAAATTAAGGAGGCAAGCGAGTTGGCAGGAATCCTTAAAACCAAGTTCTCCAACGCTTTACAGTCGTTAAATGTACAGGGTTTTTTGTTAAGCAAGGGTAGAAATACTTACCAATTAAATTCTGCATATTTATAAAGCAATTCTGAGTTGTATTATTTAGATTGTGTTTGAATATCTATGTCTGATAGTGTTTCTTATTCAACAATCTTAAAACTTTTCCACGCCATCACAAGTTCTATACCTTACGAGTTTTAGCAATACCTGCATTACCCTTTAAATCCTAAACAACAAAATTTTGAACATTATAGAGTGTATCATCAAGCACCTATGCCAATTGAAAATAAGTTAAACACAACCAATTCTGAAACCAGTTTACGGTAACATATCCATACCCCACACATATTCAGTTCATTCAGAAAGTTCCAGAACTACTTTTTTTTATGAATGAAAACAAGAGTTTTCCATTATTCCACATGAAAAATTATATCCAAGGAAAAAAAAATATCTTATAAAGCCTCAAACCCGCACATCTAAAGTTCATAATTTGCTTTAAAAGTAAAAAAATTCATAAATCCTACAAAAGGTAAATATTAAATAATAAAGGCCGCCAGGTGATGACGTCACGAATCGGAACTATGTCCTTGTATTCTAGGAGTCGTTGAAACGTACACTCCCCTGCACATGTTTTTGCCATACCCAGATGAAAATCTGAAAACACAAACAGTTTTATAACTTCAAAAGAAATGGTCGCAGCGTAAAAATTCCAACGGTGTCTTAAAATTTAGGTATAAATCTTCAAAAAATCGTTACATTTATCTCCGAAACCCATAAACATAGGTATTAAACAATATCATAAAAAAGTAAAATAATTAAAAAAATTTTGATGCTATTTGTACTGTTATAATTTCAAATGCAAATATTGCAGAATACAAAAATCAAGACAGTTTGAAAGGGTATTGCTTCACCTTTAAAATAGCCGGTAGATCGTCCAATTTGGTCCATTTGGAAAAAAGACTGTTGTACAAAGAACGCAGATATATAGTTTAAAAAAAATCCAAGAAAAAAAAATTTTTCCTATTTTTATGACATAAAAAATTTCAAAATTATAAAATTAATGAAAAAAATTACACGATATTTTGTTGAAGTTAAAGAAAAACAATTTTATTTAACAAAGGGACAATTTTAATTCATATTTACATTTACTAGATACTAAGCCTTTTAATGAAAACAAAAATAAATATCAGTCATTACTAACTAATTAACGGTCAGTTCTTAAATATCAACATGCATAGAATTCAAAATTTAAACCGATAAATAATACAAAGAATTTTAACAAAAAAATTATAACGGAAAAAGTAAATATCAATTCCCAAACAGCACAAATACGTCTTAAAGACGTCCATAAGACGTTTGATCTCAACATTCAGGACGTCTTATGGATGTCCATAAAAGACGAACGACGTCCATAAGACGTTGTATAGACGTCTTATGTTACAAAAGGTAACGTCTTTAAGACGTTTGCTTACAACGTCTTATGGACGTCCCTTCCCAACATTAAAACAACATATTCCACCAATAAAATTATGTACATTAAAAAGGGTCCCTTTAATTTTTTTGTTTGTCTTGTTTACAAAGTCAAACCGTAATTATTCAAAAATCCAAGAAATAACTTTAATTCAGAAAAAATCAAGAGCAAAATATACACTACCATTTTAAATAACTACAAGTTCCGCATGAATAATTTGCTTTAAAAAATGTGTTCAACATAATCTCTTTATACAAAAAAATACATAACTTAAGCATAATGTAACTTTTATCTAATTTGAAATTTAAGAAGTGAGGTAGAAGAGCAAATATTTTCAGAACTACTACTGTTCGAACTATAAGTGAACCTATCAAATTTAAGCCTTAGTTTACCCCTTCGATAAAATAACTCTAAAAGGTAGACTATTAAAAAAATAAAAGTTTATTGATATAAAAAGTACACAAATCTTTAAATAGTTTTAAAAACAAGAATTTTTATTTAGTCGAATAACAGATCTGGTCTGATGCCCTTTTCAGCCATGTTTAGATTGAAATTTCCTCATTCTTCTGCCTTTTTCCAGTCCTGTTATCTCTGTAGATCCTAATAACAAACTGATTTTAATATTATAGGATAAAGTTTTATCATTTGTGGTAGTAAATTTTTTGACATTGTTGCGAATTTTTATAATTGTCCTCTACTATAGAATCGTGACTTATGCAATTTCAAGGTTAATATATATAATGAAAGACAGAATTTACTCATAATAAGTCTCGCCAAGCTGGAATCGTAGAACTTTCTTTTTCCTTTTCGTACTAATCAACTGTACATGGTAATTTTACAAGCTCGCTTTACAAAGTCATAAATGCTCCCTACTCCCAGTTTTGAAATTTCTAAAACCTTAAACAAAATTACTTCTTGTAATTAACAAAACTCTATTTTCTATGTTCTTTAAATATAAACCAATCATCAGGAACAAATTAAATCTTACAGATTTCATTAGTGGAGCACTCCATAAACAAACATTTCGCCTTCCACTTCATTAGTCATATTTCTTGTAATATTTAGGACTGGGTCTGGATGAGCTGTGTAAGCCTTTTTCGCACAGATAATATTTTTGAAGATTTTATTTCATACTTCTACTAATACCATCGAGTTGCTACAAAAATATAAGCGGCAAAGCATTCGGGAATTTCCTTTAACACAACCTATAAATAACTTTACTGTTTTTCCTAAGTACATATAATTCTCGATCTTACCTTAAGTATTACATAAACACGAATAAAAAAGATTTTTAGAGGCACATAGATAAATCAACTATTTTAATAAAATTCTTTCAAAAGCTAAATTTTCACAGTCGGCACCCCAACAACATTAAAAATGAATAATGACATGACGAAACACAAATACAAAACAGTAACAGAAACAAAAAGCGGGTTTTTTAAAGTTATAGTTTCGCTGGCATCATATTGTTATTGTTATTGGTACATCAAACAGTCTGTGACAAAAAGCACCAAAGTATTGGTAAAAAGATCACGCAAAAGTTCCATTAACCAAGGTCGTAGTGAGGCTACTAAAAATTTGTCGTTCAAAAATTTTAACCTCAACTTGTATTCAGCTGAGCTCTGTGCGGCGTTGCAAATTTATTACCCAACTGCGACAAAATTCATAGGGAAGGAAATGCTTTTTAATTTTTATCAACTAAATTATACAGAACTGTATTTATTTTCATATAAAATGTAGTATGGAGACTTTTAAAAGATATCTTAAAGACGTTGTATCTAGACGTCTTATGGACGTCTTTAAAACAACGTCTATAAGACGCCTTATTTATGTCTTAAGACGTTCAGACATAATCTGGATATAAAAACGACGTCTATAAGACGTCTAGTGCTGTGTGGGTTTGTTTATAATAGTTACGTCTCAACATTTTTCTCATCAAAATAGTAGCCTTTGCTTTTAATTACAGCCTGACAGACTCTTGGCAGTCACAAGATTAATTTTTTGAGTGTATTTGCCTTGATTTTTTTCCACTCGTCTTGTAAGATTTCCCATAAGTAAGAAACCGATATCGAACATTGCTTTTGAACAGCTGTTTAATTCATCCTATAATAATTCTATCGGGTTTAAATCTGGGCTCTGTACTGGCCACTCTATGACTTTAAATTTCTTCTTTTTTTCAAGACTTTCCAAGTAACTTTTATAGATATTTACAGTGTGTTTGGGGTCGTTGTCATTTTGGAAAGTAAAAGGAGTACCTACTAGGCGATTACCATACGGCAATATGTTCTTGTGTAGAAGTTTTTATAGCCGTCCTTTTTCAAGATTCATTCTACTTTTACAGGGTCACTAACACGAGATCCGGCTAAGCAACCCCAAGCCATTACTGAGCCACCTCCATGTGTGACACTAGGAACCAAACAATCTTTCAAAAACTTTTCATTTGCTTTTCTAAGCACATAAACTTTTCTTTTCGATCCAAAAACTGCAAACTTCGATTCGTCGCTAAAAGCACCTTTTTCTACTGAGCATTGCTTAAATTTTTTTGTTGTCTTGCCCATTTTAACTTTTTTTTTATATTTACGAGTCTTAGCAACGGTTTTTTAGTAGAAAGTCGTCCGAAATTTCATTTTCATGAAGTCTCCGACATACTTATACTTTCAAATTATAATATATTAATTATAATTTTCAAATTTTTATTAATTTCCACAGTTATATTAGAAACACTGAAACGTCTATTACGTAAAGCAGTGTGAACAATATATCTGTCTTCTTTAATAGTTGTTTTCTTCAGATATTCTCTATTACGTCTACGATCAATAGAGCCAGTTTCTTTAATATATTTTTTGACATTGTAATCAACAGTACGTATACTTATATTCGACTTTTTTGCAATTTGTTTCTTTAACTTCAACAAAATATCGTGTCATGTTTTTCATTAATTTTACAATTCTGAAATTTTTGGTGTCAGAAAAAATAGGAAAATTTTTTTTTCTCTGATTTTAAAAAAAAATTATATACCTGTGTTCTTTACACAAAACACGTCTTTTTTCTATTTACAATCTTCTTTAGTTTTTTAAACATACACGTTTCGAAAAAAAAAATATATTTTCTTACAAAAATGTCCAACTTTGGACGATCTACCGTTCATTTTAAAGGTGAAGCAATACTCTTTCAAATTGTCTTGATTTTTGTATTCTGCAACATTTGCACTTGAATTTATAACAGTACAAATATCATCAACATTTTTTAATTTTTTTTACCGTTTTATGATATTGTTTAATACCTATGTTTCTGGGTTTTGGAGATAAATGTAACAGTTTTTTAAAGACTTATACCTAAATTTTAGCAGCCGTTGGAATTTTTACGCTGCGAGCAATTCTTTTGAAGTTATAAAACTTTTTGTGCTTTCAGATTTTCATTTAGGTATGGCAAAAATACGTACTGTTGGAGTGGATAGATTAAAAATAGATTTATTAATATAAAGTCGTTTTTAGAAAAATATAAAATTGACACTAAATTTATTTCAAAGTTAACGCTTGGATGACATACTACGAAAACTTGACTTAAACTCTGATAACTAAGTTTCTTAAGCCTAAAATGGAGCTATTATGAAAAATTAACTTGTACAATTCTCCTTGTGTTGTGACCAATGGGCAACTTGACACGTCCTTGAACAATACCACGACATCTTGCATTTTGAACACCGTTGGATCGCACCCTTGCCACATTGAGCACAAGTCTGAGATTCTTTTACTTCAAACTTTTCCAACAGATCTGTGTTGTAGGCATCAGTTAACCTAAAAAATAAGGTTGGAAATCTAAATAGCGGTTCCTTTATTAATTACGGATTATACCAAGAACTGTAAGACAATGTCTACAATAAGTGCATTCTATACAAAATAATGTCCCATTAATAGTTATAAATATTCAGTTGTTATTATAAAGAATGAACATTTACAGTATCTTACTTCTTTGCAGCTTCTTGCAAACTATCCTTGTTATCAGTAAAAATTGTTGCCATTTGCTTTTCAGCGATTTTTTTCCATTTTCCGCCGCAGTGTTGTAGGATATTTTCTTTAATATCTAGTAAAGCTTCTAATAATACTGGTTTGGGCGGTGCAGCGAACTCTTCCATGCAGGATACCTTGCATAACCATTGCTAAAAATTAAACGTAAAAAGTTAAGCAGATAAGTATTGCTCAAACTCTCGGCGGTGTACAGAAAGTATCAAAATAACCCTAGGGTTTCATTTTTTTTCCTAAGCTAGGCTGCAGCTTGTAGTCCGGTCAAAATAGACATTGAAGGTTACATTAATTCGCACCTTGCTAAAAATTGGCATGAATGTTGGGAACCCTATTATACACAATTTGTCAATTATCCACATCAATCCGAAGTGTGGAAAAAAATTTATTCAAGGTCAAATGTTGCAAAAATCGGTTTTTTGAGTTTTCCAGCTAAACGGTAAGTTTTATAATAAAAATAGGTGAGACAAAAATTATTCATCATGCAATTATCTATAAAAATTGTTCATACACTTTTTTCCTAAGAATCACCATTTCGGAGATACAGCGATGCAAAATGTTGAAAAAGTTGTATTCTTCATAATATGCATGTCAATTACCGTAATATACGTTACAGAACGATAATATAAGTAAAAATATTAATTTTCGTAGCGTATACATACATATTATACAGTTTTAAAAATATAAACTCCAAAAAAAACCCAGTCCCTCATTTTATATGACCGTACGGCCTTGAGCAACATCTGTCTGCTATTCAATTGTCCACGTGGCGACGCTCGTATACCTGCTCCTTTTTGAAGGGCCTCCCTAGATAGAATAGTATTAGTCTCAAGCATTCTTTCGTAGTAAGAACACGTAGTTATTGCTTATATTTTCAAACAAAATTTGTGCAGTTTTGTGTTTGTAATAGAAATGTCGCAGTTGTGCTTTATTTGTAATAAACGTTTGACCGAAAGCGAAACAGTTACTGTTGATCGTGGCCTAAAGACATTAATTAATGCAAGTATTGAAAGAGGTGATGAATTTTCGGAATACCTGAAAGACCAGACTTCTGTGACAGTTCATGTGCAGTGTCGAAAAAACTATACTCGGAAGGGTACAATCGCTGCATTGAAAAGAAAACAGGATGAAGAACAAGCTAGTACATCAAAAATAAGTCCACCTCGTACTAGAGCACGCGTAAGTGAACCATTTTTTTGTTTTAAAAAGTGTTGCTTATTTTGTGGCAATCAATTGAATGAAGAGCTAGAAAACAGAAAAGCACTGAAGTATCGGCGTAAAATTTTTCATGTAACAACACTTTCATTCAAAGAAACAATCCTGAATATAGCCCAGACTCGTTCTGATCATGTAGCAAAAGCTGTTATTACTCGAATTGAGTTCGAACATGATTTAGTTGCTGCCGAAGCTAAGTATCATAAAGACTGTCATAATGCCTTCTTGAGACCGACTACGGGGGGTCAAGCCGGTCGTCCTCAATCTGAAAGTACGAATCTTTTAATGGAAGAAATATTTGCACACATCGAAAATAGTGATGATTGTCAATTTTCATTAGACGAATTACAAAATATTTGCAACAATTCGTTAGATAATAGAACCATTAAGTTACGATTAAAGTTGAAGTATGGCGATAAAATTATTATAACAGAAAAGTCAGGAGCATCAACATTAATATGTTTTGTTGATAATCACTATGACATTTTAAATCGAGCTAGCTACGAAAAAAAAACAACAAATGAATAATTTTCTCAATTTACGCATTACTTACACCGCTCTTGTTATTTACAATAGTACCATTTTCAATTTAATACAATAGCTTTTTAACTCAACAGAAGCACAATAGATCGTGGAATAGGCCTACCGGGGAAACCACGTAAAAAAAAACGCGCTATGTACACTACCTCACGGGTGGCGCGGAAACGTGTGCATATTATGAAGAATACAACTTTTTCAACATTTTGCATCGCTGTATCTCCGAAATGGTGATTCTTAGGAAAAAAAGTGTATGAACAATTTTTATAGATAATTGCATGATGAATAATTTTTGTCTCACCTATTTTTATTATAAAACTTACCGTTTAGCTGGAAAACTCAAAAAACCGATTTTTGCAACATTTGACCTTGAATAAATTTTTCCACACTTCGGATTGATGTGGATAATTGACAAATTGTGTATAATAGGGTTCCCAACATTCATGCCAATTTTTAGCAAGGTGCGAATTAATGTAACCTTACCCCTATTTTTGATGCTAACTTGACCGGACTATTGTAAGCAGATTTGTATATCTTAATGAAATTTGTTGTATCCTTTTCATTGAGATTTTAACAAATATTAACATATGGACAGAATAAATTAAAAGGCGAAGATTAACGCGTAATATTGGATCAGTTCAGAATAGTACCTTTAATTCAATCATTGGCGACAGTTGATCCAACAAACTAGGTGTCATTAGAGGCATAAGTTTCATAAGCTGACCGCGCCTTCCTTCAGTTATGGGATAGTACCTGGGGCATTCTGGATCTAGGAGAATGTGGCGTAAAGTCAACCATACCTACAACAGCACATTTATTTTTGGATTATTTATTTATTTATTAACATCCAAACCAACAACAATAATTAATAGGGCAGTAATAAAATATAACAAAAAAAACATATCTTTTTCAAAATAACAGAAATAATATCATAATATCACGTAATAAAATATAACATAAAAAAAACGTACTCATTACAGAATAACAGAAATAATATCACAATAGCAGTCTCAGACCTACAATAATACTGAACAGGAAGGTAAAAACTGGGTATAACTCATACTCAGATCACACGATTGCGACACCCTATTAAACACAGAACACATTCGATATATTGGCGACATACAATATACATTTAGGTATCCCTAAATGAAAGAATACACCATGCCTGCTCGTCAATCGTGGCACATTAAAATTTAGCTCGCCCAAAAGCTGAGAACAAACAATCTGACCGTTGACTAGCTTGTATAAAAATAAAACTGAATGTAATTTACGTCTCATTTCAAGACTTTGCAAACTAAATTTATGTAGCAACAGTCGATTGTATATCCCGACAGGTGGGTACACTCCCTCAGTTCTCAACCACAAATACTTCATAAACTTCCGCTGAACGTTCTCCATAGCCAAAACATATTTATTATAAATTAGAGCCCAAACAAGTGAACAGTATTCAAGTTTACTTCTTACTAATGCTATAAACAATAATTTTAGGCTTTCAATATTCTTAAATGATCTACAGTTTCTAACAATTAAACCCAACATTTGATTAGCTTCAGACATTATTCTGCTATAATGAAGGTTAAAGTTAGGTTTAGAATCCAATACAACACCCAAATCCTTAGCTGCATCAACTCTTTCAAGTCGGTCATCATTTATTTGATAACTATATAGACTTGAAGATATTTTACGAGTTATAGACATTACTGAACATTTATTCCCATTCAATAATAATCGATTACTTACACACCATCTCTGGACTGCACTAACACTATTTTGCAATCTCTCACAATCCTCCTTCGACTGAACTTGGACGTACATTTTTAAATCATCAGCAAACAGTAGGAATTCAACATCAATTGATTCAGCGATATCTTTTATACAAATTAAAAACAAAAGAGGCCCCAGATTTGAGCCCTGAGGTACCCCAGAAGAGGCCGCAAAACACTTTGATTGAAGGCCATTATATTGGACATACTGAGACCTATTAAATAAATATGATTTAAAAAACCGTACAAATTGGTTAGTAAAATCAAACTTCGCAAGCTTTGCCAAAATCAAACTATGGCTCATCTTGTCAAAGGTCTTTGAGAAGTCGGTAAACACCACATCGACCTGGCCACCCGCATCCACAGCATTAGCCGTTAACTGCAGAAAAGACGCCAGATTAGTGGATGTTGACCTACCCCTCAAAAATCCATGCTGTTTTGCAAACAACAAATGCTCGACTTTGTTGATAATGAAGTTATACAGTAGCATCTCAAATGCAATAAGCTTCTTGCAGTATGGAGACCTAAGAAGTTCTAAATATTTTTTACCTGAGCCTCGGCTTGTCCTAACTGCTCGTGATCCCAATCCCTCCATTTCCCCCCGACATATTGTTTGTCATCTTTTATCCATGGTTGAGCCGTTACTATTTCGGTTAATAGTACTGAGATATCGTGGGTACTATAGAGACGAGTATAAATAGTTATTGGCAATCTAAAACAGAAAACAGTTACGAAATTTTAGATATGAGACATTTTAACCATAAAGTCATGCACAAATTCGATTAAAATCCAGTAAAAAAATTTTGGAAAAATGCTTAAACATGTTATTAAATCGCACTTTTTATTTCAAGTATATCTCATAAGGCATATCCTAAATCTAAATTTAACCGTTACCAATATATTGGATTAAAAATTAACATCTTATTCAAGTACTTTTTAAATTGCCAGGCTATTATTTTTATTTTAAATAGAATGACTAGTACTTCGCAGGCTGTGGACGACCGAAGGCTCTTTATCATCAACTTCCACAGCTTAAAGTCGGTCTCTTTTTACGTAGCACCACAAGTAAGGGCCGAAAACCATAAAGCGGCAATAAATCATTGGCATTACATCGCTAACAAATTACAATTAGGTTCGTAGAGCAGTGTTTTTCAAACTTTTTGAATACACGGCCTCTTTTCAGATTAAAAAAGTCTGGCGACCCCCTTGGGCCATAGAAATTCAAAAAATTAGTAATATGATTATTAAAAGACTACATTTGTGACTTTCTTTATTTAGGTACCTATAATCATTATTAAAACCTACACTCTGCAAGATGCTGCGAGAGCTTGGATTTGATTTGGAAGCCAGCTTGCGCGGGCCTAAATTTGCGGCGTTGCCACACCGCATTGTTGTTGCGGGCGAGAGGCGGCGGGGCGTCCCCCACCGCCCGCGCTAATAGGTTCTTTTGTCTCTACTCAACTCTCAATTAATTGACTGAGCGTCACCTATCAGTACGGACGTGATTGTTTTCCTTTTTCACTTGCTCCGCGCTATGGAAAAATGGATAAGATCGCAGCCTTCAACATCTGGTACGGATGTCAGTAGCGGAGGTGAATCACACCCGAAAAAAAATAGACACTATGACGACAATTACTTGAAATATGAGTTTACAGTCCTAAATAATAACCTTCAATGTGTAATTTGCGGCGATGTTTTGTCACGTGAGAGTATGAAATCGTCAAAGCTTATGCGACATCTCACAACCAAGCATCAAAAAGAAGCTGATAAGGCGTTAGATTTCTTTGAACGAAAATTGAAAGCTCTTAACCAGCAGCAAAATACTATGATTCAGGTAATAGTGTTATCCTAGTCTTCACAGAGTATTGTAAAAATCGTCAGGTCAGTGTTTAAGCGCTCGAACTCAAGCCGAGTGTATTTAAATTGTTGTTGTTTTTAGTGTTTATGTTTGCACACAACTTAATTAAAATTAATTTTGGTGTGCATTTTATTTTTTTTTATTTGTCAATCATTTAGTTATTTTTATATTGTTTTGTTTGTTTTTAGATATCTAGTGTCGACGAGTCATCATTATTGGCTAGTTACAAAGTCGCATATCGAGTCGCTAAAGCAGGGAAGCCGCACACAATTGCCGAAAAGCTTATTTTACCAGCAGCTCTAGATATGGTTGAAATTATGGTCAGCAACCAGGAAGCAAACAAGTTAAAAAGCATACCGCTTTCTGATAACACTATTTCACGCAGAATAGACGATATGTCTGATGATATTCGAGATCAAGTGGTCGAAAAATTAAAGAAGATCCCACATTTTGCTTTGCAGTTTGACGAATCTATAGATGTTTCAGATTGTACTCAGTTTGTAGTATTTGTGCGATTTGAAGCAGATGACAGTATCGCGGAAGAAATGTTATTTTGCAAAGCACTTCCAGCAAACACTTCTGGCCAGTGTTTGTACGATATATTTTTAAAAAGCACTTGCGACTACGCCATTGATTGGACAAAATGTATCGCTATTTGTAGTGATGGCGCCAAAAGTATGTCTGGCAAAAATAGCGGACTTGTTGCGAAGTTAAAATCAATAATGCCAAACGTATTATGGACACACTGTTTTCTGCATCGACAAGCTCTAGCCGCTAAGGTTGTAACGTCTGATTTAAATGACTTGATTAAAGAGGTAATAAAAATTGTGAATTCTATCAAAGGTAAAGGCTTGCAAACCCTACTATTCCGAATCGTTTGTGAAGATATGGGTGTGCCTCATCACAATCTCCTTTATCACACAGAGGTCAGGTGGCTATTCAAAGGAAAGGTATTGACAAGAGTTCTAGAACTTAAAGCTGAATTGCTAATGTTCTTCCAAGATGCTAAATCTGACTATGCTAATTACTTTTCTGACCCTGTTTGGCTCTTGAAATTATCGTTTCTGGTAGATTTTTTAGTTATCTCAACAATTTGAACGAGAATCTCCAAGGTAAAGATGAAAATATTTTAACAGCAAAAGATAAAGTGAAAGCATTCCATGCAAAACTTCATTTATGGTCAACCTGTCTGCAAAACAATATATTTGAATCATTTCCATGTCTTCAGACGACTGTTGAAGACAATGCAACAGATCAATCGCTTGTGGTCGGAGCTCACATTCCCTGCATGATACAGAGCTTGCATAATCTGCAAGAGAAACTATTAACATACTTTCCAGACTTGCACTCTGAAGCTGACAATGGGCGCAGATGGATTCTTAACCCTTTCTTGGATAAGTCAATAGAACTAGCTGATCTCACTACAAATATGAAAGAAAATCTTATAGATTTAGCTACTGACGGCATGCTTAAAATGGAATTTTATTCACAAACTGTTGACGTGTTTTGGATGAAAAGGAAACAAGAATATCCTGAGCTGGCAAGGGAAGCTCTTAAATTATTAGTGCCATTCGCCACTTCATACTTATGTGAATTGGCGTTATCCTCAATGGTGGACATTAAAACTAAAAAAAGAAATATGCTTCGATTAACATTTCAAAAATAGCACCACGATTTGACATTTTTTTTTGAAAAATAAACAAGCCCATCCTTCTCATTAAAATTATGTTTTACTGTAGTGAACCATGTAGAACCTTGACTTTTTTCTTTTGCCGGCGACCCCCCTAGGGGTCCGACCCACAGATTGAAAAACACTGTCGTAGAGGTTGAGGGTGAATCTCCAAACGCGAGACGTTTGGTTATCCGTAAGGTTGTTTACTTGTTTGTATCTTATGAATATAGTGTTATATTCTTTTGGATGTGTTAGGGTTAGTTAAGGTTTACAATTTAAAATGTAATGTACAGTTTATAAGTTCGGATTGACCTGTTAGAAATATATTGCCAAATAAATAAATATTAGGAGCGACGAAGGATTTCTAAGTTCAGGTTTACTTGATTTTCAGTCAAAATTAAATCCAATGGAGTTATTATGAGCACAAGTACAAGAATTTGTTGCAAGAGAATGCTACTTGTCAATTAAAAGATGTGCAAAAACTTTTAAGAACGGCGTTACATAATTGCAAAAAACTGGAGCAATGAAGTAAACGACATAATAAAAGAAAAACAAAAGATGATGGACTTCGACAACCTTGTAGAAGAGACTGTAGGATCATTAATTATAACTGTGATAATATCTGATTCAGACGAAAGTGAGGACATTTTTGATTGATACGTAACTTTTAATTTTTTTAAAAATTTTATTGTAAGAACAGTGTAAAAGTTATATTGGTATAATCATAGACAAACTTTCTTTGGTATAATTCATTCAGCAAGCGCCCTCACCACCGATAACGCTGGCTTGAAATTAGTCCCAAAATATTAACGATTATTTAGAAGAACAATTGTTCGTAATTTTATGAGCTTATTGTATTCTTCAGGTTCACTCAAGGTTTGCAAAAAATGCCCGGTTTATGTTTGTTTCATTTATATACAAAATAAGAGGCTTACCCTATATTTAAATTATTCTAAATATATAATGATGTTCTGTGCGCTTAAGAAAAAGAAAATAGACTATAGCAGAACTAGTGACCCTAACCAAAATTTAAAAAAAAATACCGTGATTATGCAAAAAGTCATATTTTATCCTATTCCAACTCTTAAGTTAGTTTTTACCACTTTTGACAGAGCCGTCCAAACATACCTTTCCATATTTTCTGCCAAGTATCTCAATATTGATAAACTTCTTATGCCTATTTCAAACGCTAGATTCGACCTTTGCCTTATCAACTCTTGCTCAGCAGTTTCTTTGTGATCCGGTTGATCTTTAGGTTTTATATTTAATAGCTGGGATATAGTACCGCTTACATAGTCCAGAAGATCTGCGGCAGAGTCATCCAGAGCTAAGAAAAAAGTACATGCACACGTTAATGCAGCAGAAAAAGAAAAATAGATTTACGTTACTAATTGTTTAAAATACCTTCACAACAACTTGCGTGATACATAACAAGCTCCAAAAGAGATACACACACGCCTTCATGATAAAGCACAGAATATGCTAGAAAGGTACTCTCGGGTTTGGGTTCTAACTTAAGTAATTTCGGCAACACTTTATATTTCCAAATGTTGATTAGAATTGCTTCGTGTATTAAGACTTTTGCCTAAAAAAATTGTTCGTTTACATCCACATCCGCCACAAAACTAAGTTTTCAAAAAGTAATACATTTTTATATAGGGTGTTCACATAATCGAGGTTAATCCGTTAATCATATATTTGGTTCAAAACAATACGAATTTTATGAGGTCATTTTTATATTGACACTTCTTCAAGGAAGTTGGAAGGGGTAAATTTCCTTGCACTTCTTGTTTAAAATAGAGGGTGTCAAAAATTAATTTAATGGTAAATGAGCATAATCGAAATAAACATAAACAAAGCGTTCTGTAAGTTAGGTCAGTTTTGAATGAGATACGCAGTTGCCAGATTTCGTTTTTACCGTAATATACTTCAGTTTAGGTTACTTATAATTAGTTCAGGTTAGTGAAACTTCAAGTTAGTTTAGAATGTTTCAATTTTAGTAAGTTCAGTTTCCTCAACTAACTAAAACCAAACTATACCTTAACTAACCGAAATTAATCTGAGCGCTTGGTTTCTTTAACTGACTGAAGCCAAACTAAATCTTAACTAACGTAAATTAATCTGAACTAATACTAACCAAAGCTAACTTGAACCAACCTACTGAAATTAAATCTATTTTAATTTTATATTTATCTAATATTAAAACAGAGTAATGTCAGCTGCGTGTCATTTTTATACGAACGACAGGAAATGGCCGATCTGAAACTAAGGCTGATATTCCCTTCGATCATACCCTAGATTTAAACAACAATAGATTTGTTTGAAGGCTGTTTATGGTCGGTGGGGGAGACGCTTTTTTGATGTTTGACAGACATAAACATATTTACTTATCTTGCCTTTCAGTTTGATTGCTTGCCGTGACTTTTTTCGATGTTTTTAAGTGTTAGAAATTACTATAAATGCGAAGTTTACAATTAATATTAACAAAAAGAGGATTTAAAAACTTATTTTTATCGGTAAATATTGTTAGATATTGTTTACATATTGAAAATAACAATAAAAATTTAGGCAACCATATATTCATACTTTGTTTTCAGAATTGACGTACCCAGGGGTATGTTCGAAGGACGTACCGATGATACTCGTTTAAATAATGCAATTAGAAAAGGATAGCATAAAATCGGTATGTCTGTACTAAGAAATTAAATATCTACTGTTTATCAACACTTTTTCAAATATAAATAAAAATATTATTACGTTATTCAGCGTTCAAATAACCGGGCCCTAGTTCTGACGTTATGCTACTTCTACAGGGGTATGTTCGAAGGATATTCCTCTAAATTCCTAAACTTCTTAGGTGCGTTTTGATTTTAGGTTAGAGATTAGCCCTGTTCGCAGAAACTTGCCAGGGCCAATCAGAATGTCCAAAAATAATGTACTATTTGTCAACTGTCTGTTTTTGGAAAATCTAGTTGGCGCAGACTGTTTCTGACGAACAAGCTTATATCGGCTATATTTTAATTTAATTTTTTTTTCTTCAATAGTGCAACATTTCTGCCGTTCATTGTATGTCATTATCCTAAAAAAACTAAAGGCGCTCTTCATGAATAATCTACAATTTAAAAATAATAAAATAATAAAGTTTCATATTTATAAAAAGATAAGTTTGATAATGCTTTTTTGGTCGACCCTGTACAAACTTCTCATTTAAACACAACTAAACCCTCTTCAATTTTGACAACATATTAATTTTAAATTAAAAAAAGTGGCTAATTAGTAGTTATTTAGGTAATTACGGAAAATACCTTTCCAAAGGATACAAGTGTTTCTTTAACTTGCTCTTCTTTTAAAGCTGCAGCTTCTACTAAAGCTTCCTGATTTAATTTTTGAAGCCTATTGTGCCAATCTAACCATCTACAAAAAAATTAGTATAATTTTCGTTAAAACAAAATTTTTTCGTTGACTAATCAGAAGTAATTTCAATGAACAATATGTTTCCAAATTTTTTTATAGTTAATTTAAACTATTTTGAGGTAAAAATTCCATCTATGTACCTCCAAGTAATTAATTTTTAAATCAAAGCTTTCACTTTCACTACAGAAAATTTAATGTAAATGTATTAGAAAACTTACTGCTCAGTTCCCAAATTCTTCATATTTTGAGGTGACATTGTCTCTATGAATAGCTCGATTTCATTTGGCATTAAAACGCTCTCCATTCTATAGAAAATTCTCTTCTGCCTTCTTCAGTTGTCAAGTAATCACTTTGACAGCAGTCTTTTAAATTGATAAAACCAAGTCGTCTCCATGGTTACGAGTATTGAAGATTGAAGTGTATTTTTATTTTATTAAATACCATGGTTACAGGAAAACGACTGGTTTGAATTTGTCATCACAGTTTTTAAAATATAGAATAACCACTAAAAAGTTTTTTTCTTATGTATTTTGATGCGCTAAATATGAATTTCTGGGATGGAAGTTAGGGCGAATGTCAATTAATTTATTACAAAATTCAGTTTTTCGCAAACAATTTTTTTTTGGTGATCTTTAAGTAATTTTGAACAAAAAAGGTCGTTACACATTTTTACGTAGGTCGCTTCCCACACAGCACTAGACGTCTTTTTTATATCCAGATTATGTCTGAACGTCTTAAGACATAAATAAGGCGTCTTATAGACGTTGTTTTAAAGACATCCATAAGACGTCTATATACGTCTTTAAGATATCTTTTAAAAGTCTACATACAACATTTTATATGAAAATAAATACAGTTGTGTATAATTTAGTTGATAAAAACTAAAAAGCATTTCCTTCCCTATGGATTTTGTCGCAGTTGGTAATAAATAAGTTTGCAACGCCGCACAGAGCTCAGCTGAATACAAGTTGAGGTTAAAATTTTTGATTGAACGACAAATTTTTAGTAGCCTCACTACGACCTTGATTAATAGAACTTTTGCATGATCTTTTTTATCAATACTTTAGTGCTTTTTGTCACAGACTGTTTGATGTACCTATAACAATGACATACATAAATATGATGCCAGCGAAACTATAACTTTAAAAAACCCGCCTTTTGTTTCTGTCAACTGTCATTTTTCAGTTTTGTATTTGTGTTTCGTCATGTTGTTATTCATTTTTAATGTTGTTGGGGTGCCGACTGTGGAAATTTAGCTTTTGAAAGAATTTTATTAAAATAGTTGATTTATCTATGTGCCTCTGAAAATCTTTTTTATTCGTGTTTATGTAATATTTAAGGTAAGATCGAGAATCATATGTACTTAGGAAAAACAGTAACGTTATTTATAGGTTGTGTTACAGGAAATTCCCGAATGCTTTATGGCTTATATTTTTGTAGTAACTCTATGTTAGAAGTATGAAATGAAATCTTCAAAAATATTATCTGTGCGAAAAAGTCTTGCACAGCTCATCCAGACCCGGTCCTAAATATTACAAGAAATATTACTAATGAAGTGGAAGGCGAAATGTTTGTTTATGGAGTGCTCGACTAATGAAACCTGTAAGATTTATTTTGTTCCTGATGATTGGTTATATTTAAAGATAATAGAAAATAGAGTTTTGTTAATTACAAGAAGTAATTTTGTTTAAGGTTTTAGAAATTTCAAAACTGGGAGTAGGGAGCATTTA
This sequence comes from Diaprepes abbreviatus, assembly GCA_034092305.1. NCBI lineage: Eukaryota > Metazoa > Arthropoda > Insecta > Coleoptera > Curculionidae > Diaprepes > Diaprepes abbreviatus. Next base: position 5,192,335 of record JASJET010000211.1, on the reverse strand, counting down.
TGACTTTGTAAAGCGAGCTTGTAAAATTACCATGTACAGTTGATTAGTACGAAAAGGAAAGAGAAAGTTCTACGATTGCAACTTGGCGAGACTTATTATGAGTAAGTTCTGTCTTTCATTATGCATATTAACCTTGAAATAACATAAGTCACGATTCTATAGTAGAGGACAATTATAAAAATATCACAAAATTTACTCCCACAAATGATAAACTTTATCCTATAAAATTAAAATCAGTTTGTTATTAGGATCTACAGAGACAACAGGACTGGCAAAAAGTCAGAAGAATGAGGAAATTTCAATCCAAAGATGGCTGAAAAGGGCATCAGACCAGATTTGTTATTCGACTAAATAAAAATTCTTGTTTTTAAAACTATTTAAAGATTTGTGTATTTTTATTTCAATAAACTTTTATTTTGTTGATAGTCTACCTCTTAGAGTTATTATATCGAAGGGATAAACTAAGGCTTAAATTTGATAGGTTCACTTATAGTTCGAACAGTAGTAGTTCTGAAAATATTTGCTCTTCTACCTCACTTCTTAAATTTCAAATTAGAAAAAGTTTACATTATGCTTAAGTTATGTATTTTTTTGTATAAAAAGATTATGTTGAACATATTTTTTAAAGCAAATTATTCATGCGGAACTTGTAGTTATATAAAATGGTAGTGTATATTTCGCTCGATTTTTTCTTAATTAAAGTTATTTCTTGGGCTTTTGAATAATTAAGGTTTGACTTTGTAAACAAGACAAACAAAAAAATTAAAGGGACCTTTTTTAATATACATAATTTTATTGGTGGAATATGTCGTTTTAATGTTGGGAAGGGACGTCCATAAGACGTTGTAAACAAATGTCTTAAAGACGTATTTTGTATTATAAGACGTCTATACAACGTCTTATGGACGTCATTCGTCTTTTATGGACATACATAAGACGTCCTGAATGTTGAGATCAAACGTTTTATGGACGTATTTGTGCTGTTTGGGTTTGTTTTTGAGATAAAAAATATTTGAGTTTCTAAAAATAGCACGATTTTCAAAGAGACCGTGAATTTTTTATATTGTTCGATTAGTCTTAGTTGAAATTGTATACGGGTTTATGCATCGTAGGGACGATACTCGCTTGCTTTGCCATGCAAATCTTGACTTTATGAAAATCATGCTTCCATATATATATCTTGCGGTATGACCCTTATGACGCTTTTTTCGTTTTTTATCTTTCCAGTGTTTCAGTATTTACAATAAACATATATATCGCATCCCACGAGAACCAGTAGATTTTCAAAGATTTATATTTCGTTTTATATAATCGTACAATTTCAAAAACATTTTAAAGCTCTTTCTCAGTACTGTCAGTCATAAAGTATACTTCGTCAGTGTTTCAGGTAATGTAAAGAGCTAGATAAATTTTTCATTTTTTAAAGGTTTTATTTGAGAATAAAAAGATGAAAAAAAAAACGTTTTTTCTAGGTTTTGCTAATATCAATGCAATTTCGCGGAAAATACTCATAGAAAAATTCTAATCAGATAGTTTTTCGAGTTTTTCCGAGAGCTTTAGAATGCTTTTTTAAATTTTTAGGTGCATTTTTGACTAAAATAAGACCTTTTTAACGAAAAAAATGGCTTTTTTTCCATGCTCGCTATATCTATAACGACGACAGACAGAAAAAACTTCAAACAGAAAAAATGTTCACACGTCAACATCTTATCTATCTATCTATCTATCTATCTATCTATCTATATCTATATATATATATATATATATATATATATATATATATATATATATATATATATATATAGTAGTTGAAATTTTGCTAAATTACCGAATGAAATATTTATTATTTATCTGTCTGATACACCCACTATAAACTTGCAACGCCTTATCAAAAGTGCATCGACCGCATTGCATATTAAAATTTTGTGTGCACTTATACCACAAAATTCCAAAAAATGTGATCATACAGTAAAAATAAAATTACAAAATAGCCAAATATTTTTAAAATGACGGAATAAATACCGCAATAAAATTTGCCTATAAATTGAAAGTAAATGAATAGCAATATAAAATTAATGAATATTTGACATGTTGCTCAAAATGAAGGTTTTTTTAGAAATAAAACTAGGAGAAGAGGTTTAACTCTTGACAAGAAATAATTTTATTTACAAAGTTTGAAATTAAATTAACTAGAAAATTATGTAAAATGAAAAATATATTCAACTTTGTTTTATTTCATTTAGATAACGAGGGCTCCAGAAACCTTCTTAGCCACTACATACACACAGGGGCGGATCCAGACTCTTTGGGGGGCAGGGGGGTGGGGGGTGATATCACAAAAGTACAGTATGGCAAGCGAAAGCAAGTTGTCGACGGGGGGGGGGGGGGGACACCAGCAACCTTCCCATTTCTAGTGTAAACATTCCTATACTCTATTCAAGAACTAGAGAGCGTAATGAAACTGTTACCGAAACCTCCAACGTACCTGCTCCAGTGCCGCAGGTAACTGAGGAATGCCGTAAATCTAATTATATTTAAATATTATAAGCTTTTATAAATTTACTGCAACAATAAAATTTCTGATAGTTCAATTTAATTTCTGTCAGTGAGCAAAGTACACCTTACAGTGTGTCCTTAGTGATTTATCTTGTTTGTGCTTGTTTTTATATATTATTTGAGGTTAGTGAGATACCCAAAAGATATGGCTTCCACATCTATATTTATTCCAAAATCGTTAAACCAGGGCATTTTTTCCTCAACGAAAAACTTATTACTATGAATGTTTATGATGCCTTAAAATATAAATAGATGTGTTCCAACATGACAGGAGTTGGAAAATCTACTATGTACCGAATACTGAAGGAGAGAAAAAAACGACTGGAATTGTTAGTACTCCCAAGCCACATTCGATCACAGGCAGACGAAAAACCTCGTTGGAAGAAATGTAAACTGCAATAAAAGGAGTTGTACATACATTTTATTATGAGAAGCAGATCCCAACCGTCGACAAAATTCTAACTAAAATCAATGCAGATCAGGATTTTCCTGAAATTAAAAGAACTGAGCTCTGGAAATTGCTCAGGGAACTTGATTTTTGCTGGAAAAAACCAGATAGGAAATCCGTTCTTATTGATCGTCCGGAAAATGTCCATTGGAAAAGGGAAATTCTCTCTCAAGTTAAAGGTAGAGTTGCTGGAAATAACACAACTTACAAAATTAGTAATTTAACTGAACTTTTGAAAGATTTTTTTGAATGAAGTTACTACAGAAAATTGGGAAAAATCCATATAATTAAAGAATAAAAAAAATGTGGAAACTCAATCTCATGATCGGTGAGATAGAGGAACCAATTATAATTAATTTGAGAGAAGATACCTTCACTGACTTTGATTACGAATTAGATACGTAACGTTTACCAGCGTAAACACAATTTATTATTTAAATTTTCTGTAACATATAAAAATTAATTACATTTGAATCCATTTTTAGCGTTTAATTGTAATTCTGCAGATGGTTTAAGAAATAAATAAACTGAAACATCAAATGTCCTAAAAATGTTTTTAATTAGTAATAAAATGACCGATAGCCCCAAAAATATTTTAATATTATATGGACGAATTTATTTTTTATATATGTTTAACATCTTGTATTTTTGACAATGGGTATTTTGTAAGTATTTAAATTATAACTTAGAATTTTTTGAGAGAAAAAGTCTACATTTTAGTCTGAATGAGCCTAAAACGGTTTATATGCCAAAATTAAAAATAATAAAAATACAGTTGTGATTTGTGTTAAATATGTCAAAATTATCTATATTTTCTTATGTATGTGAATTATTAAGAAATCATAATAAATAAAATATTATAAAAACTTTTTATTTTAAGTTTATTACTGAAATAATATTCTATGCCATAAATACTTAGTGATGAAATAAATCTCCTTCCGACGCCTATGACAAGAATTAAAATACTTTTTAACACTTCACACATCCAAATATCTATTGTTATCCAACCCAAATAGTCCATTATTATAGACCGGTATTTCTGATTATAAAATTTCTAACCCATTTCTATGAAAAATATATGTGTCTAACAGATTTTGCCAAAGACACCGAACTAAAGAACACAGGTAGTTTGCGAAGAAAAAAAGGGTAAAAAATGATTTATTACTCTCACTAGTTCTTGAATAAACTATAGTATAAGAGACAAAGTCGGGTCTATTTTCCTAAACTCAAAGCTCTTGGGGTGGGGGGGGGCGCCTGCCCCTCTTGGATCCGCGCCTGCATGCACATCTCCCAATCGTCCTAAATTAGGTGCTTCACTGAGCTAAATACTTTACACAACACTGAAGTTTCTAATTCAGTTAGGAAGATTGAATATCGGTTAGGCCCTTTAGACCCGTTTTAAAGTTACACTATTTTAGTGAATTAGAGGGTTGAATTTTAAAAAACGAGGAGAATTAAAAAAAAGAAAAATTTTTCACTGATCTTTTTATTTACAATGTAAATTTATAAAAACAAATATAAAGTACAACTATTAAAGAAATGAAAAAAAAAAAAAACAATATCATTGTGTAAGGAGATTGAAAAGTTCAGTTACTAAATGCATTAAAAACAAAAGTGTCTATCTTATAAAATAATTTAAACTCTAAAAATTGTGCTTTGAGTAAGTATGTTATCTGGAAATTCCATATCAAAAAGAACAATACAAAAGATTCATGATAATGATGGTGAACTGGGATTGAGGGTTGTCAAATTTAAATACCTATAAGTCATCTTTTGGCTAGAAATTTTTTGATGCAGTACTCTACCTAAGCAACAAAACATATTTTTAAAACACCATATATAAACAAAACCTTATTAATTTTTATTTATGTTTGTAGGTACTATTAAGAACAGAAAAAAATATATTTGTATATCAATAATGTATATAGGGATAAAACGTCAAATCGAGTGCTAAAAAAATAACGGATTCCTTATCGAGACATAAAATTTTAAATAACTCCCCTACTTTGGTCGGCCTCTTCCTTTTCCTCCACCCCCAACTTTACCCCTCTTATTGGGAGTATTCTTTTTATCTTCCACCTTCCTTTTTGCTGGAGTCGAGCCCAGAACTTTAAAGAAACCATCAAGTCTTGCTTGCGTGCTGGTTCCACGAGCTTTTTGTAGTTTTTTCACTCCATTACGAACTCGGTCCTCACTGAATTGGCGATCTCCACAAAGGAACTTCACCATGCCTTCTTCATCCGGTTCACCCCATTTAAGCTAAAATTTATTTGACGTCACTAAATAAGATAATTTAATAATCTATTTAAGGTTGTTTCCCTAATTTTCTTATCTGGACTGTTACTTAGTTTTTTATTACTATTAGTGATAAAACTCAAAAATTGGAAAGCTCTAATAGGTAATATTACAAATATGCCGGCGATGTTACGCCATAAGTACAAGCTAAAAATTTTTAATGCGTTTCCTTCTGACACCGGTCGTAGACTCATTAGTGGGTTCCACCAATGCCTTTACAAGATACCCTTGTTTACTTATTTATCTGTTTTTCGGATGTTATATTTAAAGTTATTCCTTGACGGGGTCTGTAGGTAACATGTTCCACCTATAGGCAATCGTTCATACAACAGTAGCTTTATGTAAAAATTTTACTATCACTTCAAGCATATGATTTGCCTTAAAATAAAAATGGACATTTTTCAGTATACTTAAAATGTAGAACAGTCACAAATTACAGGAATTATTGTCAGCTTACTAATAAGTTACCAATTTCCTTGGCAACACCGAGTAGAGCAGTGTTTTCTATAAATAATATAAAAGAGGGTATAACAGCAGCTTATAAACCATCCCCTATACCTAAGTGTGATTTTATGGCTGATTTGCAAACGTATATTGGAAACATAACTAATCATTTTAATAATGACATTGAGTTATTTTTGGGTGACACTAACATAGGGCTACTAAATTAATGACGATGTGCATAATTATGTAACACTGATGTTGCCGTTGGGATTTGTATAAAAACGAAAAAGGTGGTGATTTTGCAAATAATTTCGATATGGCCAATTTTGTGATCATTATTTTGTACATATTGGAAATATAAATAACGGTCGAAACAATTTCGGAGCAGCCACGCCTATAAATATAGATGTAAATTTGCAGTATTCAATATTCTTGTTACCTGTAACGAAAATGAAATAATTAAACATATATCTTCTTTAAAAAACTCAAGTTCTCCAGGTTTGGATGGAATCCCTCTGTTAATAAAAAAAACATTTGGAAATAATTCAACCTATCTTACACAACATTTATAGAACTTTTGCAACTAAAATTATGCCTTCATACTTTAACACATCCGTTATTACACCAGTTCATTAGGATGGCCCAAGGAAAGAAATAAAAAATTATAGACTTATAAGTCTCATAAACAATTTTTCTAAGGTGTTTGAAAGATGAGTTAAGAAGAGATTGTTGACATTTTTGAAAAATAATATTCTTTCTGTAAACCAACATGGTTGTGTGGAGGGCATGCATCAGTTAATAAGTGAAACTGGTAATTACCTAAAAATTGGTAAAAAATGTGCCGCGATTTTTATTGCTCTAGCCAAGGCATTCAACAAGTATCTCATATCAAACTTCTTCAGATATTGGGGCATTATGGGCTGCAAGGAATAATATGGAGCTTCTTCCAAAGTTACCTTTCTAATAGATATCAGCAAGTGAAATTAATAATGACCTAAGCACTGAGAAAATTATAGGGTACATTTCCTGGCCTTATCTTATTATTAACATATATAAACAGATGCCAAGTTTAGACATAAACGGTCCCACAGTGTCCTATGCTGATGACACTGGTATGATCTTTAACAATGCTTCTTGGATAGGGGTAAGGGGCAAAATGGTAAGTAGGTTAAGTATTACAAAATTGTGGCTGGACACTTTTAAATTGTCTTTAAATTTGACAATGACCTGCTTTTACACATCTCAGCATCGATAAGCATCCAACAAGGGAGGTCACTTAGGTAATGTATCTGGTGTCAGTTTGTATAATGGCACCAACATGTCTATTATGTTTCAAATAAGATCCTCATCTTAATAAGAAGATTTCATCTACCAAGACAAGTGTTCACTCTAAATATACTGTATATAAAAGTTTTGTTGCAGTTAGATTGGTACATGCTACTTGTAATTAATGTAAATTGAGTTATTTTTTAAGCCACTTTATATAGTAACTTTCTACATTTTAAAATTACAAGTATTGTGAAAATAAGAGTAAATTAAATTACACGCCCCTAAAAACATGAATTTATCCTATTTTATTTAAAGCTTAATTTTACCTCTACAGTTGCTGGGTCTGAAACTTCAGGATTTAAAAATAATTCTCTAGCGCCCTGATAATTCCAATTTTCTGGTGGTGGGAATCTTTCTGTGTCAATGTTCTTTAAAATTTCTTCAATACATTTATACTTCCTTATAAGTTCAATGGATTTCTTTGGCCCAACTCCTCTAATACTGTCAGTGTAATCACAACCCATAAGAATACAAAAATCTACAAACTAATAACATTTTTCATATTATTTAATAGTTTATGATTTTACATATACAATTTTGAATTCTATAATTCTTTAAGGAGTCTACAATTTAAAAAAAAAATAATATCTTACCTCATTATGATTCAATTCGAGCCCTTCTAGAACTTTTTCAAAATGTAATTCTTGAATAGGCATCTTCCTGGCCTCACTAAAAGTCAGACGACGCAAAAGAACACTCGAACCGAATGTTAAAGCATCCATATCCTCAGTTGCAGTTGCAAAAACTTTGCCAGCTTTTACCTAAAATTTAGTTTTTACAAAAAAAATCCTGTAATTATTTCGATTAAGTGAAATCTAAATCTTCTTTTTTGGAAATTTTTTTACATTTACCCAAGTAGAGAAAAATCACTTTAGATCCAATTTTGTGTACTATATTGTTAAAATTTTATTACATCAACAAATTTCACACTAATAGAAGCTTCTATACTATATATAAAATTTCATAAATTTGCACTTTCTTAGTTGGAAAAATCAAGAAAAGATCAAAAAACAAATCAAAACAAAATGACCTGTCATCTAATAGGGGAGCGCTGTTGCCACAGCATAAATACAATTTCTGAAAAGAACCAAAAAAACATTTTTCCCTTCATTACTTTTTATACTATGCTTAATTTTATCTTCAAATTTTAAAGGTTTTTATATTAAATAAATAAAAAAATAAATAAATGTTTATGGACGGACCAGCCATTTACAAAAGGAAAAAATCAATACATAAGTATAATATAAAAATCCCTAGTATCACACGCATGAACAGAAACATACAACGAAACATTGAACAAATAATAAGATAATTAGTCAAATACAAAAATATATAAACTTGAAGATATACAATACAGATAAAATAGGGTATAATATACTCCTACAAACACAAAAGTTAAAACAAAGAGGTATACAGAAAGTGTGCAAATATAAAATACATACACTAAAACAAGTTACCATCTATAGATAAATGACTAGATACATATATCACAGTGCATTTTTTATATTTGAGCTCAATGAATTCAATGTATCATTAAAGAAATCGATATCATTTTCAAATTTATTCGCCGTAATTGAAAAACGAGTAAGAGATGATGACAAGCCATAGTTTGTTCTGTGATAAGGAACACCAAACAGATTGAATTCTCTCAAAACTCTCTGAGGAACATTTATGTCTATCATAGCTAATAATTCGGGACAACCTATTAATCCATGTAAAATTTTATAAAAGGTGCGCGTATCGATATATGTTCTCCTTTCCCTAAGAGGTATCAAATTAATGGCCTTAAGTATTTCTTCATATACTATGTCTACACTTGGTATCCCCATTTTGAAATCCACAAATCTAATGAATCTCTTTTGCACTCCTTCAATCTGTTGAATATACTGCCCATAGTAAGGAGACCATACCTAGCAAGCATATTCCAAGACTGACCTAACATAGGAACAAAATAATGTTCTAAAGCAAGCAATGTTATTAAAGTCATGCAAGGTTCTTTTAATAAAGTGCAGTAATTTTAATGCTTTATTAGTAATATGATTCACATGAAAGTTAAAACTTAAATTGCTGTCAAAATATACTCCTAAGTCTTTGAGCTCTTTTTTACTTTCAAGTGATATACCACCAATCGAATAATCATATTGAATAACATGCTTAATGCGATAGAATCTCAAGACAAAACATTTGCTTACATTCAATTGCACCATTCACTTACAGCATTCAAATCTTCTTGAAGTCTCATACAATCCTTCACATTCTTGACTATTCGAAAAATCTTTAAATCGTCAGCGTATAACAGACATTTAGAATGTTTCACACATTCAGTCACATCGTTGACAAAAATATTAAATAAAAGTGGAGCCAAATGCGAACCTTGCGGTATGCCAGATGAGACTAAAATCTCAATAGAAACAAAATTGCCAATTTTTACCTGCTGTCTCCTATTTGTTAGGCAACTATAAAACCAGTGCAAAAGGTCACCAAATATGCCATATTTTTCCAACTTTCTCAAAAGTAGAGAGTGATTTACCTTTATTTATTTTATTTTATTTATTTATTTATTGAATACAGCATCCACAGCAGTTAAGCCAGTTACAGATACCTTTCTTAAAGTTAAAAACATTAAACTAACATTACTAGTTAATATTATTGTCAATATTACATCTGAGCCTGAGAATCCAGCAATTTATGGTCAAGAATATCCTTATATCTACGTAAAGTAATATTACTTAAATCTACATCACTAACGTATGTATTAAAATAATTACACATTTTGTATAGGGGCGAATTTTTGTAAGTATTTGTTCTAGGAAATTCTAGATAAAATGTTGGTCTTTGTCTTGTTCCACCCTTATTTACCACAAAAGGAAGTTGCAGCAATAGGTCTGGACTATTTATTTTATTTTTTAAGATCTTGAATATATATACCAAACATATTTTTATACGTCTGTTTTCCAATGAAAGTCTGTTAAATATATTCAATAAGTCCAGGTTATTATAACCCTGAATATTGTCGAAAGCCTTAGAGAAGTCCTATTTTTCCATTATTCTAGTGCCAAACAATACCCTTCTTCCATTGAATTTATAATCCTAATTCATTTTTATACATCTTGGTTTTATAATTTAAATAATAAAAATGAAAGTTCAGTGCTTTTTCCAGAAATAAAACTGCTTTGTGAAGTCAAACATGGTTTTTTTTTTTAGGAAAGTGAGAGAAAAAACAGAAAACCAAGGCCAGAATCATGTTCCAAGACCTCGAAATAGGGGATATGATAAATTTTTTTCAAAAAAATGCAGCTTTTCTAAATTTTACTTAAATCAAAATAATTACCAAAAATCATATCTATGTAATAGCAAAGGTAAAAAAAAATACCTACTAGAGCAGCACATTGTGCTTCAGCTTCACAGGGTGCTTCAATATATGGTACTCCCATGAGAGTTAGTAATTGCTTAGCTTCATCAGCATGATGTCTTGTGACTTTTACCAACCTTCTATTAAATTTATCAATTTCAGCTGTATCACCTGCTTCTGTCGCTTTATCAAGGGCCTTAAAAAGAATATGATTAGTAAATCTAATCTAATAAATGCAGAAATACATACCTTTTGTGCTTCTACCCTTCTTTCCATACGTTTATCAAGCTCCCCGCTCTTCATTTCAGGTGGTTTACCATCAAAAACATATACAGGCTTAATTCCATTCTCCAGCAACCTTATAGTACGGTAAAAAATTCCTACTAAATGGGATGTTGGTTCTCCGTCAACGGATGTCAACTGAGCCCCCTCAGATCTAACAGCTATTAGGAACTGATATAAAGACATAGAGGCATCAATAGCCACCTTCCTCCCTAACAATTACCAGAAAATATATTAATATAATAATTTCAACAAATAGGTTAAATGGAAAATGGCATATTTACTTACCAAAATACGTTTTAATGTCCGTCTCTTTAACAACATGTGGTGCTATGTCAGCCAAAAGTTTAGATAAGTTCAAAATACCCATATTAATAAGTTTTTTAAAGCATTAAACATATATTTATAAAAATTTTAAATGTCAGCGCACAAAACGTCTTCCCGCGAAAACTACCTCTTTCCTTCCTGTAATGAAGATAGTTGTAAACATTGGGTAGATATTAAACTTCCATCAGTCGAATTCATTATATATTTTATAAAAATACTTACATCCACGCATTATTTATAAACTATTTAAAAAAATCTTACTGTATTGAATTTATAACTGATTAAGTAATAAAAATAATTAAAAATTTCTTCAATTATGGTTAAATATAAAACATTTTATTAAATATTCACCCCTCGAGCAAATTTAGGTCGGCCTCTCGTGAATACTCCAACCAATTACTGTTTTGTTTTTTTTATCCAAGTTTTAAAAAAATAATGTTTTCTATGCATTGATGGAATTTGTATTACAAGATATCTTTACTTTTAAAAAAGGCCTAAATTATTTAATCTATGTATGTACGGCTAAAAATAATTTCCAGAACAAGTGTTTTTTTTTAAATAAATTTTTATAAGTTTTCTCTAAGCATTATTAAAATTATTCAAATGGCATCACTGAACAATTTTCAAAATGGGTATAAAAATTAGCATTTCATATATAATCAGTGGCGTAGCATAGGTTTCCGCTGCCAGCGAAAAAAATTTAAGCAACAAATTTGAGAACCTTAAATAAAAACTTTTTCTCAAAAATTTAAAATTCTTAAAAACTAAAAACAAAATTCAATTGTGAATATGTTTTAAATTCTATAATAATATAAATAAATAAACAAATCAATATTCGTATATATGGCAATACTTCTCTTTCAAAAAAAGACGTACTAAGGTTGTAAAAGAACGGGAAAATCATACTGATTTGCAGAGATTCCCTTTGTCCCCTCCGTCCGCTACATCACTGCATGTAATATTTGAAACGATACTTGCAGCTCTTGCTATTTGATGCATCCATAGATTAAATAAGATGCATACTAAATATTGAAACCAATTTCTTATCGTCATCTTATTTATTAATGTAAACATCCGCAAACATATACGTAGAAACGACGTATTTAATACTTTTTTTTATGGACTACTTAAAAAATTTAAATAGTGTTTTTGAACCATTTTGAGAATACTGGCTATCATACACATTTTATGTATTAATTAAAATAAAAATTATTACAAGTTATATACTTGAGTTTCTCTCCAATTTTTGTTCGTCATTACTGGGATAAAATAAAAATTCCTAGATTACACCTAACTTCAGTTAACCACAGAACTGTCAATTTTTCGTGATTCTGAAAATAGAGAAACAAATAAAATTCGTTTAATTTTCCGTAATTTTTTTGTAAATTTAGAGTTTTTCGCGTTCCTTATTTGTTGTAAATAGCGTGTAAATTTTTGTTATGTTATAAAAAGACTGGTAAGTTGTACCCCAAGGATATTATGAAAAAAGAAAGTTGATGGTTGCAAACAAAAGGTGAATGAATGTCTATCAAAACACCAAATTATGAGCCAGAAAAAGGGGATTATATAGGTTTATATTGTTTCTTTCCGCAAAACCTTTACTATAAAATACTTCAAAAAGGAAAGTTTTCCCGTAAACTTTGAAAAATTCCTTACCAGGTCAGTCTTCGAATATCCCACATTTTTCTTTCGTAACAGTGTATTCTTCATCTTTCTAATTTTTAAAGCTTAAAAATACTATAAAATCTTATTTGAACCAGTATACCATCAGTAATTAACCTTATGTACTGATTTAATATATAAAAAAATAACATTAACAATTATCGAGGATATTGTGTAACCACATCTACCAATCACACTAATATTATTTAATTATTTATGTATTTATATATTCACATGTCAGCATTTACAAGTTTATATCAGTATTTATGAACAATTACATACCTGAGTAAAGTAAAATTGCCTATTTGGCCAAAATCTTATCTTCAGACACCTCAAAAAAGTCTAGTTTCATTTCTCTATATTGGCTGATATTATGTTTACTGGAATATGTAGTAAGTACCATGATATCTTGGGTGTTTAAAATAATGAAGACATTCTGATCTTTTGTTAAAGCCATTTAAAATATTAGCTCAATATTCTCTTCTACTGACAAGAGAACTTATAAATATTTAAATATAATGTAGTCTGGTTCTTTCCATTACAAAAACATTTATATTTCACATATTTATTAAGTTGTGCAGCATTAATTGAAGCCTGTTGGTATAAATCTGATAAAATGGGCTCCAAACTCTAATATTAAACGAACAAACAAGATATATAGTTTTAGGGTAATAATATTCTTAAGATCTCTAGTGTTGTTCCTATCGATAAAGCCCAACACTACGTTTGCCCTACTAATTATGTTCTTCAAGGACTGTAAATGTCGGCTTTTTTTTTCCAAGTAAATCCGAAATTTTTAACTACATACCACACACTTTGGTACAAGCAAGATTGTTAAAACAAAATTGAGCTGAAATTATCGTGGTTTTATATGTTTAAATCTCATAAAACAACATTTGCTAAAGCTCTTTAGAGTTTTATTGTTTGCTTCATGCTAGTTAAAAACTGTGTTGAGATCATATTGTAAGGTAAGAATGTCCTGAGGAGACGACACATTATATCAACATTTGTTGACCTTTCAGAATCTGAGTTTCCAAGTCAATTTTCATTATGTCCCCTTTTAACTGTTTTTATAGTTCTAAATTTATTTTATTCATTTTTTCTTTGGTTACGATATACACCACCATAAATTTAATATCTCTCTACAAATAATAAAATTGTGTCTCCTCTTTTGTTGTTTCTTGAAGCTTCCCCAGAGGTTTTGAATTGTTGGTGGTGTTAATTCTGAATATATAATCCAATGTTAGTTTGGCTTATTTAAACTCAAATAGGTATAATGAATTGTCAGGTGTAAAATGATATATATGAAGTTGCAGCATATACGGGAGTCAGAAATTAATTGCATCATTGAATGCAACTGCTGAAAATATTTGCAGCATCATCAATGCCATAAAAATTGTTTTTTATTCCATTTGTGGGTTTTTAAATAGATTTTATTTTTTGTGTTTCTTTTTATTTTTACTATTATTACAAAAATCTAATATATTTCAAATACTGTTTTCTTTTTGATGTTAGTATTTTAGATTTTAGAGTAATTGTACCCTATGATTGATATTGAATATTTTGGCAGTCAATTTAAAAAAATTTGCTAATCACTTTTAAAATAAGTGACAGACTATTTAAGAATACCAGAACTATGTTGCTGATTGCCAATTTTCTAGTTGAGCTGGTATTTAAACAACTTATTGAACAAACTCAAATTTTTTGTTTCATTAATTGAAAAGTATAAATATGTCAATAATTGAAAAAATTACAAGAACATACAATAGCTAAAATAATACACACCAAACAATGCAATTCTAGTATTCTTTTAAATTATTTTAAAAAATGGTCTCATTATTAGCATTTCTAATGTTATTGTTTAATTTGCTAAAAAGTTTACACCTGTAATATATATATATATATATATATATATATATATATATATATATATATATATATATATATATTAAAGGTAGGTCGGACTTAACAAACTCGTTCTTTTTACCCGGATCAGTTTACAGTCCGAAAGATCCGGTTCACTAAAATTTAAAACATCGGACTCGGACAGTACGATAGTTCGCCCTCCGACTGGTCATATGTTACATCGGACTTATAACGAGCCGAGATCCGTTGAACATTTTAATCGGACGGTGTTCGTTGTGTCTTTTACGGGTCTTTGTATCTTTCGAACATTCGGTTCGGTATAGTACAATAGGTCACTGATGTTTCGGGTCCGCTGGCGAACCTCATTTCGTTCAGTTAATAATTGCAGGAACAGTAAATACGTGAAAGGCAATGGCCGTGAAGTACAAGGATTTAGGATTGCTCTAGTTTAGATTATGTTTCTTTAGGACGTTTGTAGAATATGTAGTTACGAATCTAGTATTTCGGTAGTTAAAATATGAATTAGGAACGTGATTAAAATTTTTTTAGTCCTATATGCCTATTCTCGCTTGTTTTAAATTTAATTGGGTATGATAGGGATATTTAACTGCAATTTTGGGGAAAGTGGATATAATTTAAAATGTAATAATAATAATAATAAATGTTTTGTTTCATCATCGAATTATGTTGTTATGATTGTTAAAGTAGATACATATATTATTTTGCTGAAAATGATAATTTAGTGGTATGATGTAGGCACATAGAGAAGCCTGTTTTTCCGTATATTTTTTGTTCTGGCTCTTAAAACAGTGACAGAAATTGTAAAATTATAAAAATGACGATCAATTATAATTCTGGGTTTTTAATCCAAACAAAAAAGGTTGGTTTTTAATTAAAAATTATTAACAAAACATAAAGAATATGTTTAAAACCTATTTTTTTTTAAACATAAATAAAGTTTCTCGGAAAAGTGACAATAATAAAAACATAATTTTAATTTTTGTTATTAAACAAAAAATTAAAGTTATGACTGCTTTACAATTTTGCGATACTTGTCGACGATTGTTCTGATCGGTCCATATTATTATCAGACAAATTGATTTCTAAATTTAGTTGATTTTCTGGTGCTGCATTACGGTACGTTATGTCTTGTGGCTCAAGTAGAATCACTAATGGATGCTTACTTTTAAAATGTCTAGCGAAATTTTCGGTGGTCACTTAAATTGCTTAAAACATAATTCACACTAGACCCAATTTTTTCCAATGGCCGTAAAATTATGCCAAACAGCGTTTTTCTCTATAATTCATATGAGATGGTGAATGCGCAAATATTAACATATGCCGTTAAATGAGAAAGCCGTAATATTACTATTTGTTTAAAATACAGCTTAAATGTCCCATTTGTCTTTTTATTTTATCTTCTAAATTATAATAGAAGTTAAATTTAAGCTTAAAATATTTTTTTTTGAAAAAAAAATTAATGAGGCTTGTAATGGGACTTTATAAAAAAAAAAGGATCGAAATGTAATTATCTGCTGTGTACTATTTCCTAAAATTATATATTAAAAATATGAAATGGGAAAGTCGTTCGAACTTTGGAATTCTTGACGGGAAACGGACAATTGAACCGGTTCTTTGACCCGGATCTTTAAAATTAGTGATCCGGACGGTCCGAATCACCAAAAAGTCCGTTTTGCCCACCTCTAATATATATATATATATATATATATATATATATATATATATATATATATATATATATATATATATGTTATATCGTTACCGAGGAAAATTGGTTTTTAAAAAAGGACTTTATTTATTAAATCAGATATAACAAAATAAATTTATTTTATGAAGATTGAATTATAAAAGATTAGTACTTTAAGTTAAGAATGAATGGCTCGAATTTACAAGAATAGTACGTTACTTTAAGAATGGATAGATCGAATTTACCTTATTCAGTGGCTGCAGGTATTTATAGGTTCTGCTTATGCTGACACGTCTATTCCTTTGTTCTATAGATTTCTATAGAAGCGTGATGCTAGATCAGCTAGTAATATGAGAACTGCGTCTTAGTTTAATTATGTCAACGTAGCTTAATGTGAATTACTTGAAATATGATATTTAAAGATAAACACCTGCATCCGGTTAGATAACGGACTTAGTACAGTTTAGTAATAAAAGGGGCATTTTCCCTTATAACATATATATATATATATATATATATATATATATATATATATATATATATATATATATATATATATATATATATATATATATATCTATATCTGTATGGTTTTCAGAAAATCAAAATGTTTTATGCTTAGTATTATATGTATGCCAGCAACTTTTAAGATGATCAATCTTTTGAAAGCACTTTCTGTTAAATAATAGAGAAATAAAAATATTCTTTATCACTTTATAAATAATTATACATAATGTAGGGTGGTTAAATTTTCCATGACTGATTCTATGTTTTGCGAGCCTACAACACCAAAAGAACTCCTTAAAATGATCTAAACAGGACATACCTCTGTGGAGGGGATGATGTACTAGTAAGAGTTGTAAAAAAGATTGCAAAATTCCTAAATAAACTGCTATGCTTTTTAATAAGACATTGGCTGTTTTTAAAAACGATGGTAGACACTTGGCCGATAATTATCGACCAATAAGTATCTTGCGTGTATTTTCTAAAGTCTTCAAGAGTGTAATGACGATAGGCTGAAGAATTATCTTTTCAAGTAACTAATTACTAAGAGTCAGCATGGATTTCAGTCTGATAGGTCAACGGAGACGGCGGCGACAGAGTTTTGAAACGTTGGATTTTAATATCCCTGAGCGCTAGTATAATATAGGCTATTTGGAAAGAGAAATGGATGGTAAGCGTCATGTTGCTGCAGTTTTCTTCGATTTCTCAAAGGCTTTTGATAGTATAAATTTCAGTTTTATTAGATATATGCGTTCCAGCTTGGGTATAAGAATGACCATGCTGGAATGGATTGATAGTTTTTTGTCCGACCAAAAATTCTTTGTTTTTTTAAATGGCTCCAGTCCAGTGAGTATGATGTTGATGAGTGTCGCTCAGGGTTCTATACTATGGCCACTAATTTTTACTTTGTTTATAAATGATTTCCTTTCTTATATAACTAGGGTACTATACTGGTGGTGAACTATGCAGATGGTACCTTAATAGCTCTATCAGAAGCAACTCCTGAAGAACTTGGAGCGTGCATTAAACAGGTCGTTAATGACATGTCTATGTGGTGTAAAAAAAGACTCATTAAATGTAGATAAAACTAAATGTATATATTTTAGTAAGATTAACTTACAGAGGTTGCCAATAAATTCAGTAGGGTGTTTTTTGCTCCTTTAACTGTGAGGCGTGACTTATCAGTTACTATCTTGCTGCAGGTATACTATGCTTTGGTATACTCGGCAATTTCTAATACAGAAGAGAATTATTAGACATATTTAATTTAAAAAGGAGAGAATCATGTAGGGATGTTTTTAAGAATCATAAAATACTAATTTTTTTATGTGTATATGTTTTTAAGTGTTATCTTTACGTTAAGAACAACAATACACCTTTTGAAATGAGTTTGACTTACCACAGTATACCACCCAAAATGTAAATGTGCTCCTTTATATCTATCACTTATTACCCTGTTTGTATATACAACAAACTTCCTTAAATTATTAAGTCAGCTAATAACTACAATAGCTTTAAGAATAAGTTAAGAAAATATATAATTGGGAAAGGCTTCTGCTCGCTCAGGGAATATTTTGAAGATCCTTGAAGTGATAGGATAATTAACTTAAATTATGTGTTCTGTTATTAATGTTTGTTTTATTATAGGTAACTAATTTTGATTTTTTAATAGGTATGTCTAGTGTCTCATGTATGTATGTATCCACATCAATCTTAATTGATGTTAAAGGTGAATAATAAAGTAACACATAATCATAGCATGGGGCCCCTTTTAAATAATCACAGGCTTTGAGTTAATACAGTAATTAACTTGTCAGTTTATCTCATTTTGGAGTTATCTTTTTTCCTTTAAAATGTTTTTTAACACCTAGATAGAAATAAATGAAGCATTGTATTCATTTGTGAACATATCTATGTATGTATATTTATCTAAAAAATGTATTTCTACTAATGAGATCAGAATATTGGTGACAAATTACTAATATGTAGTGTAAGATAAAGGCAACATTATTGATGTGTACTAAAATTTAAGCATTTATCTATAAAAAAATTTTTTTCATAGTTAAAAAGATCTTGAAGTCATTGATGAACAGAAGAAATATACTAGGCTCTATATGTGACTCCAGAAATCGCTTGTACCTAGCTTGATAGGGAATCTCACACTGCCACACGTTGACTTCCATTGCTGAGATAAAATTTGATTGAATTTAGATTATATTATATTCTCTAAGATCCCAATTTCAGACAACTTCTTGAGTAACAGTAGGCGGTGAACGTTGGCAAAGGCCCTAGACAAATCAGTGTAATTTGAGTCAACTTTATGTCCTTGTTCAACGGATGTGACTATAAAATTCTGATAAATTGCAAGGTTAGTTGCTGTGGAACGTTCATGGTAAAATTCCCGGATTTAAAAATAGGTAAAAGAATTTCCATGCTGTTGGGAAATAGCCGGAGTCTAAGGAGCGCTAAAATATTCTTTGAAGCGATAATGCAAGTGCAGTTGAACAGTTTTTTAGCATTATAGTAGGACCACCGTTGGGTCCTGATTTTTGGATATATCAAGCCGTTTTAATTTTGTTGATATTTCCTTAGTGTAGAAATCTTAATTGGAGGAGACATTGGCGAAACTAACTGCATTTATCCCTTCCAAGTTTACATCAGTTACATCCCCAGAATACGCCGAGTGAAAATGTGATGCAAAGGTTTCAATTTTACCATTGTATTTCATTTGTGCAGGTTGATTTGAGTCTCTTTTTAAGTTGTTGACAAAAAGCCAGAAGTGCTTAATATTTTGTGGTATAAGCTGCGCAGTTTTGGTAATAAAAAGGAGGCAACACGTATCAATCCTGAATCTAACCTCGTATTAAACGCTTGCGTAAGCTGTTTAGTCATTTTGAGGTTGTGAATGTTTATATTTCCTGTATAGTTTATTTTTTTAGCGGTATGGATTTACGCAGACTATTGTCGAACCAGTTTGGATATTTTTCTGTTGTCATGGTCTTTTTAGTAACGAAAAAATCGATTCCGGGGTATATCACAAATAGTTTCGATATCGACCGTGTTTAAAATGAAAGGTAATTCTTGGAGAAGGTGGAAACACACAATTTTCTGGTTTTTTCGATGATTTTTTACATACCTTCTATTTTTGGGTCGTAGAATATGAATATGTTGTCAGTTTTCGCCGATATCGCGTGGTTTTTCCAAAAAAAAATTCATTTCCACTCATATAACTTGTATTTTGCAATCACTTCATTTAAATTTTGGGCATTTATAGTAAAATACACAAACGCTACGCAATATTTAATATTTTTTTTAACAAAATTTACATAAAGAACCGCGGAAAAATACGAATTTTCCATAAAATGTAGGAAAACTATTAACTATGTTAATATTTGCCGTTTTATACTGTTTCTAGGCGTGCATGGTTGGTTTCTTACGATTTAAATCCAAACAGGTGATGCGATGTTGCCACGTTAACGTGGATTTTAAATTCCATTAGGATGGAAAACTTGATAGTTCAAATGCAATTAATTTTGGTCATTCCAGTATTGTTGCGTAAAATGTGGGTAAACTTGCAGAATCGGATGTCAAACCTAAACAGATCGTTCCGCAAGCTACGTTGATCTAAAAACAAAAATCATAACTAAACTAACCTAAAGAATTTTCCGAATTTTTCTATGATTTTTTACATACTTCCAATTTTCGGGTCGTGGAACACGAATATATTGTTTTTTTCGCCGATCTTGTGTGGTTTTTCCATGGAATCTAGATAAGTTTAGTTCAGGTTAGTTTAGTTATGATTTTCGTTTTTAAATCGACATAGCTTGCCGAACGATCTGTTTGGCATCCCCATTCTGCACGTTTATCCACATTTTACGCAACAATACTGGAATGACCAGCATTAATTGCATTTGAACAATCAAGTTTTCCATTCTAATGGAATTTAAAATCCACGTCAACGTGGCAACATCGCATCACCTGTTTGGATTTAAATCGTATGCAACCAACCATGCACGCCTTGAAACAGTATAAAACGACAATACAACGGTTTTCTGGAAAATTCTTTTTTTTTTCTGTGGTTATTTATGTGAATTTTGTTAAAAAAAAAGATTAAATAGTGTGTAATCTTTGTGTATTATGCTATAAATGCCCAAAAAAGGTACTGATCGGAAAATACACGTTGTATAAGTGAAAATTATTTTTTTTTCTGAAAAACCACGCAAGATCGGCGAAAATTTACAACATATTCGTGTTCTATGACTCAAAACTAGCAGGTATGTAAAAAATCATCGAAAAATTCGGAAAATTGTGTGTTTTCACCTTCTCCAAGAATTACCAAATGAAAGACCAGTCAGCAAATCACAGTTTTCTTTGAAATTGGTAAATGATAACTGTCTTATTATTATTGAGTTTCTTAACAAATTGAAAATTCAGTAAGGTTTCTTTTACTGGGTGATAAACATCAATGGGCAGAAGTAGAAACAAACAGCGGGACATATTGACTTTATTAAAGTTCAACAATGTACTAAAAATATTGGATATCGCATTGATTTGTTAAAGTTCAAGAAAGAACGTTGTATCGATGGTGGTTTCGGCGCCCACAGTCTTATGTTCTGTGTGCACCAAAGATTTATCTTCATATGCCCAGTTGAGATGAGAAAGATTGAAATCCTAACATTTGGAATTTATTGCGGAAATCTTCGCAGGTGTTTGAAAAGGATTTGTAAGGTTCATCTAGTGAGTTGCAAGGTATATATACTGTTACGAACGACTATGAGAAACTTATTGATACGCCCTCGTATACAAATATTCCGATGTGATAAGTCACCTTTATTATAATGTGTCGAAAGGAATGTTATGTCGATGCGTCATATTTCTAGATAGATCTCAACTTATATATTCTAGATGTGTATAGGCCCTGATGGTATACCTGCATATATTTTGAAGGGATGTAAACATTTTATTTTGGAGCTTTTAAATGTAATTTTTAATCTTAGCCTACAAACTTTAGAGAATCCTGTTAAGTGCAAAACTAGTAAAGTTGTCCCTATTTTTAAGAGTGCATCCGAGACGAATATTAAAAATTACAGTCAATTAGTATTTTGTGTGCAGTTTCTAAGGTATTTGAGACAGTTATTTTTGAAAGTATTTATACACTGGTGGCATCATGTTTTTCTGTTCGACAGCACGGGTTTCTGCCAAAAAAATCAACTTTCACAAATTTGGCATCTTCGTGTCAATATGTTCATGAGCCGCTTAAAAAATTACAGGTGAATGTTATATACACTGATATGGAGAAAGCATTTGACACAGTTAGATACCGTCAGATTTTGAAAGCTTTAATTGACATCGATCTGCCTCAAATTTATTTCAGCGTCTTGAAATCATACTTGTGTAACCGTGAACAATATGTTGAAATTAACGGGTATAAATCTGCAACCTATACTGATACATCAGGAATTCCACAGGGCTCCAATTTGAGACCGTTTGTATAGGAACAGTCCAGTGTATAATATGTGTAACTTGTTTAATTTGTATGCTTCATATATATATATATATATATATATATATATATATATATATATATATATATATATATATATATATATATATATATATATATATAATTTTGGAAGGAGTTTATCGGGTTGCGGTCTGTAGGATAAGAATAATTAACTCATTTTTCTTTTAATACTCAATATTTCGACATCAATGATTGATGTTTTACACTTCGTACGATGTTGAGTGTGTTTAGGGTTGATTTCTTAGAAGAATACTCTAATTTTTTTTTACTCCTGAAGAAGGCATAAAATAAATGTCGAAATATTGAGTATTAAAAGAAAAATGAGTTAATTATTCTTATCCTACAGACCGCAACCCGATAAACTCCTTCCAAAATTATTAAAGTACGGTCGATAACAAAAAAGAAAAACAGTATATATATATATATATATATATATATATATATATATATATATATATATATATATATATATATATGTAGGATTAATTAGCTTAATTAAGTTTAAGAAAATTATAAATGTAATTAGCTTCGGCTGTTGATACTCTAATAGCCATTATTTATTCCAGACAAAAGAGGCAGTAAACATACTTTATTTGATCTTTCGTTAATAATAGTCTATAATAAAGAATTGTGTTCATTAATCAGTTGTTTTAAGATGGGTTATTTTCTGTTTTCAATTTTCAAGCCCCTCCATATGACATTTAAACTTGATTATATTTATTTTGCTAAAATTCAGCATTAGTTTTTTTTACTTCAATAAGATCGAAAGCATTCTTCAATGCTGCAATATCAGCCCAATACCAGAAAATAGTTGTGTCATCCGCAAAAATGTAAACTCGCCCTCAATTCAGTCAGGAGTCAGGTCATTTATGAAAAGAAGAAACAAAGGTATTCCCAAAATGGAGTCTTCAGGCACCTCCCTTATTGTAGTTGAAGAATTTTTTCCCTTTTTGATAGCGCCCTGTTTCTAACCAGATTAGTGTTGTCCCACTGATGATGATAAAGTTTCCGCAGTAGAATTTCGTGACAAAAACAGTCAAATACTTTGGATAAGTCACAAAAAGCGGCAGAAGAAACTACCCTCTTGTTAATATGCAAATAGAATTACCTCAATTAGTTCCAGAAAAAACGTAAAAAGTCTTACATTTTAGGAGACACTAGTTTTTGGTCTAAGACTTGATCACTTTAATCTTTTTGTATTCACTTTTTTATATTTTGCTGCTGCAGTATAAGTAATTTCTGGGCTTTTTTTTTGTCTACACAGAAAAAATGCTTCGAATTTTTTGTATTTCGCACTCATTATGAATATGTCTGAAAGTCAAGCGATTGTCAATACATAGCGCGGAATAATTATGAACCTCGAGTGTTGGACCAAGTACACAAGCTAACTGATTTAATATCTAAAAATTAACTTTATAACTTATTGACGTTACTGGGTAATCAACCACGTTAAAATTATTTATTTATTAGCATATCAATATTTTCAAATTTACACAATTGTTTACTAGTAATTACCTTCTTCTGATTTAATATCTAAAAATTAACTTTACGTTACTGGGTAATCAACCACATTAAAATTATTTATTTATTTACATATCAGTATTTACAAATTTACATAATTGTTTACTAGTAATTACCTTCCTCTTCTTCCTATGCCGAGTCAGGTTCCCCTAACTTTGGCAGTTACAATGGCGAGTTAATCACGGTTCTCTACTATTCTAAATAGCTGTTCAGCACTGTGTATTCCTGTCCACTCTCGCATGTTCTTCAATCAAGAGATCTGCTTCATTGCAACACCTCTACGAGCCTCGATCTTACCCTTTATTAGCAGTTGAATTCTGTACCTATCCCCTCTGAGAACATGGCCAAGATATGCTAGTTTTCTGCATTTTACATTTGTCAGCAGTTCACGAGTGGCATCTGCCCAATCTAAAACCGCTATATAGGTCTGCAAAGCTACCCATGGTATTCGAAGCATTCATCTATGTAACCACATCTCAAATGCCCCCAAACAATTGATCGTGGCAGTCTTCAGTGTCCACACCTCCGCTTCATACAACAAAATTGACTAGATTTATTTTATTTTATTTATTTATTCAGTCATTCGAAAAATACTGACACAATGCAAAGTACCAGATAGGTGGAGAACCAGCACAATAATGCTTATGTTTAAGAAAGGTGACAAACAAGAACCAGGGAACTACAGGGGTATTAATCTACTGGACACAACTCTGAAACTCGTGACGAAAGTAATCAAAAATAAAATTAATTCGATTACAACACTGGAAGACGAACAGCAGGGATTTAGATCAGGAAGGTCTTGCGTGGATGCAGTATTTATTCTACGACAGATAGTCGAAAAATTTCTAGAATACAATAAACCAACATTTTTATGCTTTATAGATCTAACAAAAGCATTCGATCGCATAAAGCTAGATGACGTAATCCATCTGTTATATAAGAGAAATATTCCTATCAATATAATTCAGACCATCGAAAACATATACGCAAACAATAAAGTTTAGATTCGCACTAACGGTAAATTATCAACACCCATACCAGTCAACAGCGGTATTAGACAGGGAGACTCGCTTAGTCCTTTATTGTTTAACATGATAATGGACGAAATAATAAAGGAGGTGCGACTTGGTAGAGGATATAAAATGGGTGATACAGAAATAAAAATTCTGTGTTACGCTGATGACGCTGTGATATGTGCCTGATTATCTCAGCCGAAAAAACTAAATGTATGACAACCTCAAAAGAACCCCTCCGATGCAAACTAGAACTAGACGGTCGAATAATACAACAAGAAATGAGTTTCAAATATCTAGGAATCGACATATCTAGTTATGGTAACATCGAAGATGAACTAAGAGGGCAGGTGGCCAAAGCAAACAAAGTGGCGGGTTGCCTCAACGACGTGATCTGGCGAAACAAACACTTACAACAAGAAACAAAGGTTCGGATCTACAAAACCACAATTAGACCTATTATGACATACACCTCAGAAACACGGCCAGAGACGACAAAAACGAAACAACTATTGGAGACTACAGAAATAAGAATACTTCGACGAATAACAGGAAAAACGCTACTAGACAGAGAAAGAAGCGATAACATCAGGCAATCATGCAACACAGACTGCATTAATGAGTGGGTCCTACAACGTAAGACACAATGGAACAAACACATAAGCCGAATGACAGAGGATAGACTGGTAAGGATCGCAAAGGTGGAGCGATAATTTAAATCCAGAATGAGGAAAATCGAAGAAGGAACAGGTCAGGGACCTATTATAAAAGGTAGAAGAAGAAGAAAGAAGTCCTTAATAGATACATATACAAAATATACCCTCTTACAAAGTACGGTACAACTAAAACTAACAACAGTAATAAAAAAGCAACAAACCAGCCATTTACATTCAACAAAACTGTGTCTAAAAAATCTTTAAATTTAATTTTAAATTTGATATAACTATAGTGAAATATGTCACACAAACTTTGCACGCCATTATATGACATACAAATGCGGTATAATGGTGAGTTCAGCTGATTATTACTATGTGCCGCACTAGCAAGATCAAAAGTATTAGCAGGCCTCATGCTATAGGTTGGAACAGTAGAATAAAATCGCGATAGAAATCTTTCATCATCAATAAGTCCATATATAACTCTATAGAAATACAAAATATCAAAACTTCACTACGCCTTTCCGAAACTACAAGATTGTACCTATCACACAACATAGTCCGAGAAACACATGCATCATGGACACTCCATTACTTAAAATACATGTAACAAACATGTATATTCTGAATACCTATGACATTGGAAATATGGGTTCCATATCAAAGATGCATATTCAAGTATGCTTCTTACTAGTGAAATATACCTTTGTTTTATACAATTTAGATTATTAAAAAGCCTTGTAGTTCGCACAATGGAACCATACACCTTGGCGGCTTTATTAGTAATAAAAGTTACATGATTGTTAAATTTCAGCTTAGGATCAAATACCACTCCAATATCCCTCACCTCACCAACACGATCCACCCTGCATATTGTAATTATAGGGAATTAATTGGCTTTTGCGAGAAAATGACATCACATTTCACTTGTTAATATTAAAATAGAGCTTATTATCATTTTGGCAAAGTCAGTGTATACATCGTCCACCTGACCTCGCTTATTCAAAACATCCAACATTTCCTGAGTGTAATTAACTAAGTTTGTGACTGTTAACCATCCTTTGGCGAAGTTTTAAATTTAGATTGCCATTGGAGACAAGCGATCTAATTTTTAGAAAAGTTGATTTCAATCCGCATTTAGTTTCTTTATCTAGGTCAAGCTGTTCAGTAATATAACATCCACGGTACTTGAAGTGGGAGACTCTTTTAACAATTTATCCATTGATTAGCAGCAAAGTGTCTGGATATGGTAGACATTTATGTTGAGTCCCGTTTCTTTCCCAACCATGTTGACAGAATTCAAGAGTAGACCCTGTAGAGAAAATACATCCCTCTCTAACGCCTCGTTGAATTTGGCATTCTTTGGTAAAGTTACCATTAACTCAGTCCACTACCCTTTGACGCCAATATAAATTCTGTATAATCCGCACATCCTTGCCATCCTTACTAGCATTCTTAAGTAAATCTATGTGCTTCACATGCTGTATCCTGTCAAACGTTGTCTCGTAATCAATAAAGCATAAGAAAATGTCTCTACGTTGGTCTTGGCACTTTCGAGAAGTAGACCTAATCGCGGTTCTCTAGTATCTAGAGCCAGACGACGAACTAATAAGCTTTGATGTGGAAAGTCTGTATACTAATGTACCATTAGGGGAATCACTAGACATAATCAAAACTAGACTTTCAAATGATACTACTTTATCAGATCGAACCACGTTACCACTGGACGGGGTGATGGACCTTTTGTAGTGTTGCCTGCGTAGTGCTTACTTTCAAGTAAAGGACAAGTTCTACACACAGGACGACATGCTTCCGATGGGTTCTTCACTCTCTCCAGTTATCGCCTATATATATATATATATATATATATATATATATATATATATATATATATATATATATGATTCAGTATTAATCCGGGAATACATCCGTTCGTTGGTTTGGTTTCCTGTAGAAATTTGCAGACGTTTCGCCAAAATCCCATTTGGCATCTTCTGTGCTTGGTGGTTGTAGATCAACTGAGTTGATCTACAACCACCAAGCACAGAAGATGCCAAATGGGATTTTGGCGAAACGTCTGCAAATTTCTACAGGAAACCAAACCAACGAACGGATGTATTCCCGGATTAATACTGAATCACATGTTCCCATCCGTGAAACACTACGCAACAACATATATATATATATATATATATATATATATATATATATATATATATATATATATATATATATATATATATATATATATATAAATGTATGGTAACTTCTTTGGATTAGGTTTCAAAAATTAATACTACTATTCTGTGCTTGACGTTTCGCCCAACGTAGTGGGCTTTTTCAAAAGTATAATCTAAAATAAAAACAAAATACAACTAACATGGTCACAAACGCACACTCACAAGACTTAGAATTAAACACTTAATTGGTATAATATTAATTAAAAATATCAATTGATAAAATAATGTGACATTAAAATCAAGAATTAAAACTAAAAATTACAAATTAATCCAGATACGCACGTCAATTTACCTTGGCCATGTTTCTCAGTGAAGTGTTTGACGATTCCTTCAGTTACTATCAACTTAATATTGTTTTTTATTTCGAAGCCTTTTTACTCCGTTTTTTCTGATTTATAAATAAATTTTATCGATATTGACTATACAGTGTGTTGCAAACAATAAGGGTTACAATAGGTGGTTTAGTTTATTAGGTTAAAATAAATTTGGCTCAGCTTTTTGATATCTTGTTTGTCATTGATTGCTTGTTTTTCTTTTTTTATATGTAGCATTTCCTTTATTTGAAGTTTATGGTAGTTTCTTTCCTGGGTTAGAATCTTTGTGTTTGAAAAATCAAATTCATGTTTAAAATTTGTCTCGTGTTTGTGTAATGCTGTCGTTGCGTTTTTTGTGTATTTATGTCCGTTCAATCTGCTGTCTAGATATTGTGTTGTCATTCCAATATATTTTTGTGGACAATTTAGACATGGTACGGAATAGACAATGTTAGATCTCTTTTTATGGGTCACCTTACTTTTTAGCTTTGTAAATAGTGGTGGCAAGTGGTTGTATGTTTTGTGGCAAACTATAATATCGTGCTGTTTGAGGATGTGTGTAACTTTTTCTGACAATGAATTTATGTATGGTATTGCAACATATGTTTTTGGGTTGTTATTATTATTATTTTGTGTAAGGGCGTTCTTATTATACAGTTTGTAGGTTTCTTTGTTTTATTATTTTGTTTGTGAGTTTTTTGGGGAAATTATTATCACGCAGGATTTGTCTAACTTTCTTTAAAGCTTCTTGACGATATTTCGGCGAAGTTAGGGTTAAAGCTCTATCAGTCAAACCTATTATTACGCTGATCTTTTGGGGTTTCGGATGATGTGATTGATAGTTAAGGTAGCGTCCCGACCATGTATCTTTTGTGTATGTATGTATGTATACATTTATATAGAAAGATGGTATAAGAAAAATTTTTAGAAAATTAAATGTTTATATATATATATATATATATATATATATATATATATATATATATATATATATATAGGCGATAACTGGAGAGAGTGAAGAACCTGTCCTTTACTTGAAAGCTTACTTTATACTATATATATATAAATATATATATATATATATATATATATATATATATATATATATATATATATATATATATATATATATATATATATATATATGGAATGGTTCGAAACTCATGCCATAGAAACGGCAGAAGTAAAGAAAGAATATGTTTACAAAGTTCCATGGGAGTGTGGTGAAATGTATATTACATACACAAAAAGGGGAAACGTCGAGATCAGGTATTGCAGAACATTCCTGGGAAAAACAACATCATATAAAATGGTCTGAGGCTGCGGCAGTATATATGGAACCCAATGTGAAAAAAAGAAAATTTATGGAGGCAGCATACATTAATACATACAATAATGGGATCTTCAGTAAACCGAGTGTTGAGATACCTAATCTTTGGCAACCACTACTTTGTAACATCAAATCTTTGAGGTGTGTACAGTGAAGCGAAACTTTGCGCTTCAATGGACACAGTCCCTATATAAGCTCGTAGTCTTAAGACAAAACATTCAGTTTTAACTTGATAACGATTAGAGTACAACCTAATCGAAACGTCGTAAAAATAAAAATAAAGACAATGCAAGTCCGACCACATTTTAGATATATGGAAGTTTTTCAATTTAAATTCAGCTCAATGGCTCAACTGTGCGTAGCCTTTAAAAATGTATCCGGGAACCCCATCAGAGGCGTCTTTTTCAACTTGTTGATAACATTGTCATAATTTTTCATAAAAATATAATCTTATGATTTTTCTTTTTTTTTTAGATTAAAACCATACAATTGGACTTACAGCAGGGCAATGTCGAATAAGAATTCAATAAACTCGATTAACAACACTGGTTTGAAGACAGTTATAGACTTGGATCACATATGGGGTGACTTGAATCTAGGTATAAGACAGGTGTACAATCGAGAAAGTATGTCCAAAAAGAGGTAAGAATAGCTAGAGAATAATTGCCGATAAACTTTTTTTTTATATAGAACATCACACTTTTCACTTTTGTATTTCAGAATTGTATTTGTTAAAATTTTTCTGAAATTAGGACAACATGACAGCAGTCGAAACGGAGTAGTATTAGATCACATGACAAGTTTTGTGGGAAAATATTTTCGATAACTGTGACTATTAAAAAATATATGTGACTTTCAAAAAGTTTTACACCATTTTTTGTTTTTTGAATCGATGTTCTAATGTATTTAGTTGTCTATGGCATTTAGAAACGTCAGATTTCATTCATTCATTCATATCAGCCCGTTTTCATCCACTCCTGAATGTAGGCCTCTTCCATATTTTTCCATTTCTGTCGGTCCGTAGCGATCCCCATCCAGTTTTTTCCGGCAATGTTCTGGATGTCGTCACGCCATCTCTTTTGGGGCCTGCCAACACTTCTCTTGTTCTCTCTTGGCCGCCATGCTGTTATCTTGTATGTCCATCTGTCTATGTCATGTCTTGCGATATGTCCAGCCCATCTCCATTTTAGCTGCGCTACTCGTTTGCTCACATCTGTTATTTTCGTTCTTCTGATTTCTTCATTTGGAACTCTATCTCGTAAACTAATTCCCAGCATAGCCCTTTCCATTGCTCGTTGTGTAACCCGAAGCTTATTAATGGCTTTACATGTTAGGGAGGTTGTTTCAATACCATAAGTAAGAACTGGCAGGATGCACGACTCGTAGACTTTTCTTTTCAGACTTATGGGGGTGTTACTGGATTTAAGAATGAATCCGAGTTTGCCAAAAGCTGCCCAGCTGAGACTTATTCTTCTAGGAATTTCAACCGATTGGTTTTCCTTCCCTATTTGTATTTTATGACCTAGATATATGTATTCTCTTACGTTTTCTATTATTTTATCTTCAACTTTAATTTGTATTTGTTCTAGACTCATTATTTTTGTTTTTGACAAGTTCATTTTGAGTCCTATCCTAGCTGATGCTTGATGAAGTTCTTGTATCATACATTGGAGTTGTTCTGGTGAATCACTGATTATAACAATATCATCAGCAAATCTTAAGTGGTTTAGTCGTGTTCCGTCTATGTTAATTCCCTTGTCATGCCAGTCCAAGCCCCTAAATACATCTTCAAGTGCCAACGTGAACAATTTTGGAGAGATTGTGTCTCCCTGGCGTACGCCACTTTTTATAGGTATCCTCGAGGTTTTTATATCCTCGTCTATTGTAACTTGCATGTAAGCGTTTTCATATATATGCTGAATCAGAGCAGAGTATCTTGAATCAATCCGAGCATTGTCCAGTGCTTTGAGAACTGCCCATGATTCGATAGAATCGAACGCCTTCTGGTAATCAACGAAAGCCGAATGCAGAGGTATATTATATTCCGTGGTTTTTTCGATAAGCGTGTGTACTGTCTGTAGATGGTCTATTGTACTGAAGTTCCTGCGAAATCCGGCTTGTTCTGAAGGTTGGTATGCGTCCAACTTTTGCATCAGTCTGTTAGTTATTATTTTTGTAAGAAGTTTGTACAAGTGGGACAGTAAGCTAATTGGCCGATAATTTTCTATGTTATTTCTATCGCCTTTTTTGTATAATATGATGACTTCTGCGTTTTCCCATGCCTCGGGTATTTTTCCATACATTAAGCACTTGTTCAACAAAATTCTCACGCTTTCTCTTAGTTGTTTTCAAATTATTTAAAAACCCTTAAGGTTTAGGTACTATAAACCTCATTAAAATAGGCACTTATTTTGATTGGAGAATCCAAAAATGCAGTAATATACAAGGGGTTCCATAAAAAAAACACAACTTTGATACGTTGAGACTTTTTGGGACACCCTGTATGATATGAAAATAATTTTAAAACGTAACTATATTAGACCCCATATTCTCTAAAAGTAAAACTTTTTAAGTCTCGTATTTTGACCGCAATATAAGTATTTTTTAGTTTTGAATTAATTAAATGATTTCTTTTTATAATATTAAAAGAAAATTCTTTTTACCAGGTATATTGAATTGTACACGCACGTCTACAACTACTGTACTTCAGTTCATCAACAGAACAATGGCAGAGGTGCGTCCAATTCGACCACCAAAAGTAAAAAGAATCCGGTCGGTGGCGGAGCGCAACTCGTCGGCATGGAACTATACAAGAGGCTCAAGGAATTCCTAAAAAATTACTTAGTAAAGCTTTTGGAGGTAAGAGATTTTCAGGGTGATTTTACAAAAGTTAAGATATGTTTCTGTACATTTTTATTTTTAAATCAGGTTTAAAATTGATTTTTTTTTTAAATATTTATTTTTATAGAATATTTTTTAATATTTATTTTTATTTCAATTAGGACGGAATCCATAGAATGGATGAAGACGTCTTAAAATTTTATACGGTGCAATGGGAAGACTATCAGTTTTGTAGCAAGGTAAGATTATTATTTTTAAGCTGTTAGGTGAAATATATATATATATATATATATATATATATATATATATATATATATATATATATATATATATATATATATATATATATATCCAGGTAACTTTTGGCCTTCATCTTTTATTTTTTCATTTGGTGTCCATTTTAGGATTTGCTTTGGTAGACGTTCGTCCGTCATTCTCTTCACATGTCCATACCATACCAGCAGACGTTCGATTTCATCGAGAATAGTTTTCTTTACGCCCATATCTCTCTAATTCTCTCGTTGGTTATCCGTTCGATCCTTGACTTTCCGGCAGATCTTCGCCAAAAGTCCATTTCAAGAGCCAGCAGTTTACGTTCTAAAGTTTTATTTATCTGCCATGTTTCACATCCATACAATACAACGCTTTTAAATATTGCATTGTATAAAAGATGTTTTCTTTCCTTGGAGATGTTTGTTGACCATAATAGTGAGTTTAGGCATCCGATAGCTTTTTTCCTTTTAGTTATTCACTCCAATATTTCTTCTTCAGTTCGTCCACTTTGATTGATCTTTGTTTCAAGGTAGGTATAATCAGAACAAGATTTTACTATGATATTTTCATCCACGTCCAAATCTGTTTCTTCTCCACCGATACACATATATTTAGTTTACTGCAGTTGACGGTTAATCCCCATTCTGCGTATTCTTTAAATAGTTTCCTCATCATAAATTCTAGGTCTTCTTTATCTTGGGTCACTACCACTTGGTCATCTGTAAAATGAAGCGTATATAAATGGGTGTCATTATTTAATTCTGTTCCAATTCTACTGTATGATCTTCTCCAATTCTTTAAAGCTTCATTCAGGTAGATTTTAAAGAGAGTTAGTGATAGACAACATCCCTGGCGAAGGCCTTTGGTCCCATGAAAGCTTGGTCGTATAGCTGTTTGATGGCTTGGATCGCTGTATTGTTAATTGGAGACTTCTCCATCACGTGTCATAATTTTTGGATTGGCACCATATCATATGCTTTTGTGAGGTCAACAAAAACCAGATGAACCTCTCTATTTCTTGCCCCCTTCTTTTCATTAAGTTGTGGTGAAGTTTGTTTATTTATTTTTATCTAGCAATAATGTCTAACAGAAATCATCCCATAGAACACATTTGGCTATAATAATATCCAAATATAAAAACAATAAAAATACTAAAAAATAGTTCATAATTACAATAAATATCATAAATATCAGCAAACAATGTCATAAGATGGTAAAGATAATTTTTTATTGATATGGAATAGTGACTATGGGTCATTGAGAATATATCGAGGGTAGCAGCAAGATTGTTGTAGTCTTTGCCTATTTTAAACATTAGCTATCTCCTCATTATATTATTACGAGCATAAGATAGGTAAAACAAGGAGAGTGATCTTGTGCCAGTGCTGGTGGCACAGAAACTAATCTAATGCAGCAGTTATGAACAGCTAAATGGGATCTTCTATCTGACAATACCAGAACTTTCAGGTTACGAAGCACCAAACAGTATTTGTACCTTCTATGAAGATAAACACCTTTAGGTATACTTAAGAACTTTTATGTATACTCTTCCGAGAATATTGACATACATAAAAGAAGCTCCAAGCAACTACTCCATATCTCAGCTTAGATCGCACATAGGAGAGTTATAAATTCGATCATTTTTAGAAATGACTCAAGAATAGTGTTAATGTGCAGGTTGAAGGAAAGTTCAGATTAAAAGCATACTCCCAAATTAACAAACTTTTCTAGTCTAGTATTACTGTTTTCATTAGGGAGCAAGTCATAATTTTACATTTATCTATTAAGGAGTAATTTATTATCTAAATCTTGCGGAAGTTGAAAACTATCATATTCAGTAGAGCACGACTTTTTAAATTGTCAGGCAAATCGTTGATAAAGAAAATAGCCATGGTACTAAATTGGTTCCCTGAGGAGCTCTGTTGGCGGCAATAAATAAAGATTTCTACCCTCTTAATTCAACAAACATCTGGCAATTCTTGAATAAAGTTACACAGGGATTTAGAAAAGCCAATTTTTGAAAGTTTATCTGGAAGAATGGAATGGTTCAACTTGTCAAACGCCTTAGTGAAATCTATGTAAATGACATCCACCTGCTGTCGAAAGTTCAGTGCTTCACTAACAGTTAAGTGAAATAGGAGACATTGGTTATAGTGCTTCTAGAGGAGAAGAAAGCCTGCTGAAGAAGAGTAATTACCGATTTTAGCAGTGAAAAAAGTTATGTATGAATTACTATTTCAAAGACTTTTGCACAAGGACTCATTGGGCAGATTGGACGGTAGTTTTTTTACGGAATCAGTGTATCCTTTTATGAATATCAGTTTGACCTTTGCCAGCTTCCAACAGTCGGGAAATGTACCCGTACGAAAGCACAGGCTAAGAATCATAGAAAGCGGATCTCTGCGTTGGTTTGGACTTGGGCTTCGCCAGTGCATCCAAAACATCCTCCTCAGTAGGGCTTCCCGACTTGATGTGACTATTTGAATGAGAAATTGTATCGGTAAGGTTGTTAGGTGTCGACCCAGGAGTGAAAACGGTTGTCTTTTTTATTAGAATACTCTTCATTTCCAAATTTAATGATGCACAACCGAAATACCCCCTTTTGATGACACATGACCAGAACTGCGTCGGATCCGATAAAATAGTTTTCTCGCACCCATTGTCATATCAGTGCCTCGTTTTATTTTGATTGTTAATTGGGGGAACTGACTCTGTAATTGCGAACAATTGATGTTCTTTTTGAGGTTTTTTATGAATTCGGGTTTTATACGTTAGATTCTTTGTGACAGAATTTGATCGTAGGGCTCTTGCAAACGGATTATTTTGGTAACGTATAGCAGTTTCGCCCACGATCTACTTTGTCCCATATCGTTAGTAGCTGCCAAATTTAGAATATACAAATTATGTGTTATATTGATGTAAATTACAAAAGTTTAAGAAACCAGACTACACCTGAACCCTGGTGTCACTTACAAGCTCTGCGAATAAATTCTGTTTAATTAAAGTCTCAATTTAAAAAAACTATTAAATTATTTGTTCAGTATACCGGGTGTCAACGAATCTATTAGACAAGTCATAATTTCTAGAGTATTATGTATATCAAAATGAGAATTGGTACAGGTAAATGGTATGTGAAGAGGAGTGTTTTCGCATATTTTCCACTTTCCGGTCACTTCCGGTTTCACCGGAAATGGCCCCGGTTTTGAATTTTTAAATGGAACACCCTGTATATTTTAACATTTTTGGATTTCTGAGACAATTCTAGATCAGAATGTGACATTTTAAAGACTTTTTACGTCTACTTCATTTTTTTAGAGCCACTTTTAAAATTGCATCTAGGTGGCCATGATCGGACGCAAACTAATCTAACGGCCTTAGATGATGTCAAAAAAATACAATCCCAAAGTTTTAGTTACTAGTATGAAAGACAGGAATAAGACAAGTTGACAAAATTACGTTTTCATTTCTAACTATTAATTTTCAAATGGCGACCCCTTTTTGACAACTACTTTTCGAAAAAGCATTCTTTGACGAATCTAACGGTACTAATTTATTTGCGACTGGATTAGACATAAGAACAAAAATTAAATATTATTAAGCAAAATACTGGATAATTTATTTACTAATGACAAGTGCGCCATGGACAGCCATGATGCATAATAATTTACAACTGTTTTTATCAAGTCTTCTTTGGAAAACAAAGCACTCACTTAAGTAGATAATGACAGTGACATACGCTCTAAGAACAGACGTAAAAGTTTCTTAATTTTCGTTAAGTTTAGTTTAAATTTTCATTAAAATAATGTATACTCAAAGTGAGAAAGTGGATATGTTATTAATATTAACGAAAATTAAGAAACTTTTACGTCTGTTCTTAGAGCGTATGTCACTGTCATTATCTACTTAAGTGAGTGCTTTGTTTTCCAAAGAAGACTTGATAAAAATAGTTGCAAATTATTATGCATCATGGCTGTCCATGGCGCACTTGCCATAAGTAAATAAATTATCCAGTATTTTGCTTAATAATATTTAATTTCTGTTCTTATGTCTAATCCAGTCGCAAATAAATTAGTACCGTTAGATTCGTCAAAGAATGCTTTTTTCGAAAAGTAGTTGTCAAAAAGGGGTCGCCATTTGAAAATTAATAGTTAGAAATGAAAACGTAATTTTGTCAACTTGCCTTATTCCTGTCTTTCATACTGGTAACTAAAACTTTGGGATTGTATTTTTTTGACATCACCTAAGGCCCTTAGATTAGTTTGCGTCCGATCATGGCCACCTAGATGCAATTTTAAAAGTGGCTCTAAAAAAATGAAGTAGACGTAAAAAGTCTTTAAAATGTCACATTCTGATCTAGAATTGTCTCAGAAATCCAAAAATGTTAAAATATACAGGGTGTTCCATTTAAAAATTCAATACCGGGGCCATTTCCGGTGAAACCGGAAGTGACCGGAAAGCGGAAAATATGCGAAAACACTCCTCTTCACATACCATTTACCTGTACCAATTCTCATTTTGATACACATAATACTGTAGAAATTATGACTTGTCTAATAGATTCGTTGACACCCGGTATACTTTACAATGTTTCTGTTTTTTTTTGGAAATATGCAATAAAAAGATAGCATTTAATAAGAATAATATTAAATCTATGTTTGACCCTTCAACTTCTGACTAAATATTTTTGTTTAATAACTTAGGTGCTTGATGGTGTCTGCGCGTACCTTAATCGACATTGGGTGAAAAGGGAGTGTGAAGAAGGACGCAAATATGTATATGAAATTTATCAGCTTGCCTTGGTCACTTGGAGAGACCATTTATTTAAACAACTTAATAAGGCGGTAAGTGTCTGGAAAGTTTCCTATGTGACTTTATTTTTATATATAAGATTTGCTGTATTAATTATATAGACAAAATTTTGATACAAACATCTTCCTTAGTGATGTAAATTAATAAGCTGCAGAAAAATAAGGCATTTCCATTATTAAATTATCCCAGTTGATTGAAGAAGAGGTGTCACACACAGTACATCTAAAATAACATTTAAGCTAACTCGGCTCGCGCTAGTTTAGGTTTTTGGTTACCCATCTGGATCTGAAAAGTAAGGAAGGTGGACTAGATTTCACAGCGCCTAGGGTGTGCCTTTATGTCGGCCAAAGTGGGCCAATACAGTTCATTGTTGTACCCAAAGCTGCAACGAAGGACTTTGTGTATATTTTCTTTCTTAATTTGAAATACAACAGCTCTCAAACCTCGTAATTTAACAATATTTTGTATCAAAATACTATATAATTATTTCGATGCTTTTTCAGAACATATCTATTTTGGAACTTCTATTTTTAGGTAACGAACGCCGTCTTAAAACTTATTGAAAAAGAACGAAACGGAGAGACAATAAATACCCGGCTAGTGTCGGGGGTAATCAACTGCTATGTTGAATTGGGTCTAAACGAAGAGGAGCCAGGCGCAAAAGGACCCAACTTAAGTGTGTACAAAGAGAGCTTCGAAAATGTGTTTTTGGAAGATACCGAGAGGTTCTATACGAGGGAGAGTAGCGCCTTTTTGGCCGAAAATCCCGTCACAGAATATATGAAAAGGGTAAGCATATTACTCCGTAAGAACCATACCCACTCGATCCTATTATGTAATCACAAACATTCTTCTCAATTTGTTTTATTCTGTTTTTAGTTTTGTAACAAATCAATCCTGATTTTAGGCTGAACAACGTCTTATGGAAGAGCAAAGGCGAGTGCAGGTATATTTACATGAAACCACAAGTGAACGTTTGGCAATGACCTGTGAGCGTGTCCTTATTCAGAAACACTTGGAGCTTTTGCACAGTGAATTCAAGCAACTTTTAGATGCTGATAAAGATGACGATCTAGGAAGGATGTATAGTTTGGTTGCGAGAATTCCTGACGGCCTAGGTATGAACTATGACGATATGTATTCATTTTGAAGTCATTTACTATATTTGTTTTCTGGGGTGTACATCAAACATTCTCTTTTTTCGAGAATCACTTGTAGGTATTTTAACTGATTTTATTCAACAGGTGAATTGCGAGGTTTACTGGAACAACATATTGCAGCCCAGGGTTTAGCAGCAATCGAAAAATGTGGTGAAGCTGCACATAATGTAAGTGTCGTTTCAGATTTTCTTTATCAATTTTCCTTGTTAAGTTAAATGAGAAATTGTTGTGATTAGCTTATTGATTTTTAACTATTTTAAACTTGGATGTCATGCGAGGTTGGTTCACCTTTAGTTAATGCAGCTGCTTTTATGCATATTTTTTTCTCTCTTTTTATCCTGGTAGTTGTATAATTTTTATTACTGTGTCGATCTATTGCGTTACTTCTCGTTGATGTTTCGACGGATTTTTTGTGCACTGGTTGGTGCCGAAGGAGCTAAACATTGTCTTTATTTAGAACTACAGAATGGTTTTTGGATTTTGCAGGACAGTCAAGTCTTGTAGAGGCATAGGTGTCTATATCAGATATGGCTTGAGTTATAATCTTTTGAATCTTGAAAGCCTCTCTGCTAATCAGCACTGTGAGATTGCAGGCATTTTGTTAAAAAAACTTATCATTGCATATCGTACACCTGACTGTAATTTGGACAAATTCTTTAATATAATGGCAAAACCTCTTTAAAAAATTGATGTACACAGATTTCTTGTCATAACAGGGGGTTTTAATGTTCATTTTAAAGAAAAAGACAGAGCTCTAAAATTGTGTAATTTTTTCGGATCATTTAATCTTAAAAACAGTTAAATTTAACACTCTTGTTGATAGATGTCACAATAATATCTTCACAAATATTGATGGTATTGCAAAACCAGTAGATCTCACTCCCACCACAAAGGTGTTTTCTTTCATCTACAAATTTTCAAACTAGAGCATGTTATATGTCAATAACAGAAGATGGCCTCTCCAATCTATACCAAAACATGCTGAAATACAACTTTAATTTTGTTAATGATGATAATATGGATATTAACTTAAAATTCAAAATGCTAATTGATGCGTTAACAAATTACATTAATGTCTCTTTTCCAGAAATATCAAGACTATTCATTAAAAATTATCCTAACGAAAAAGTAAACTGGTTAAATGATAACTTAAAAGAGATGCGTAATAGACTTCAGTTTATGATAACATTAAATAAAAGAAATTCTATTACCATACCAATGAGTACCATAAGTGAATATAGGAGAAATTATAAAAAATCCATTAGGCTGCAAAAATTAAAGCAAATGACCAATTTATAAAAAAATCTAGTAATCCTCAACAAGCTATGTGGAAACTTATTAATAATGAAAGCAAAAATAATATCACTGACTCTAATTCAAAACTAAATGCCAATGATTTTAATAACCACTTTTGTTCAACTGCTGAAATATAATAAATAAACTTGAAAGTTCTCGACAGCCTTTTGAAGATTGCCTAAAATCTATGCCACTGAAAAACATCCCGTCCTTTAAATTTCAAACAGTTTTATTGATGTCGATATGGCTATATCAGAAATAAAAAATAGTAACAGCAAAGATATTGATGGGATTAACACAAAAATTATTAAAAAAATTAAAGTTGTGATAGTTCAGCCCCTAGCAATATTAATAAATCAATCTGTAGATTGCGATACATTTCCTAAAGTTTTCAAAACTGCAAAGGTGGTACCCCTCTCCAAGAATAAGGGCTCTATTGATGACTGCAGTAATTATCGCCCCATATCTTTGTTGCCAATCTTGTCGACAGTTTATGAACGAATTTTGAAAAATCAAGCTAATGAACACTCAAGTCTAACAAACTATTTGCCTTGAACAGACCACAACTTTAGGTATTGACCACTTTACTAGTAATATTTTAGAGGACTTTGAAAAGTATCTTGACACTCTTGCATCCTTTTTAGACCTCGCAAAGGCTTTCGAGTGTGTCACACATAGCATTCTTCTAAAAAGCCTCCCTACTACAATTTTCACTCTGACGCCATCCAGTTACTTAATTCATATCTCTCGGATGGTGATCAGTGTGTTTACTTTGGTCAGTGTAATTTTAAAAAATAATCCTTGAGGTATGATACACCTCGAGGGTCGGTATTAGGCCCCATCTTATTCCTTATTTATATAAACGACCTGGCATACTGTCAGGGTAAGGCAGTCAACACTGTTTTATTTGCTGATGACACAACCTTTTATATAAGTTATCAACCTTCAGAAATTGACAATCGTGATTACTAAACTTTAGAAAAAAAACTCTTTCAGTGGTTTCTAGCTTATCTTTTAAATAACTCAAAGTCACAAAATATTAATTTTACTTTAAGGAATAACTGTGAAATTGTACAGCTCGTTCTACCTCAATGTTCAGTGTAGGCCAAATTTCTGGGAGTACACTTATAAGCAGGATTAACCTGGGAGAAGTATCTTAATAATCTCTCAAAACAACTATCCCGACAACTGTTCCTGTTCGGGTAACTTCCAGAGAAACTTTTCTAACAGCATATCACAGTAATTTTCATTCTCTATTGGCTTACGCTATTCTTTCCTGGAGTCATTCTTATCATACTAATGAGGTATTTGGGCAACAAAGAAAATGCATTCGTATTATCTCTAGGCTTGGTTATAGAGAGGACTGTGGAAATTCGTTTTAAGAATTTAAAAATTTTAAATTTACCTTGTGTGTACATTATGAAGTGTTTGTGGTAAGTACAAACAAAATCTTGATCTATACACATCACATGAAGATTTTCACAACTATCCAACAACAATCTTGTACCAGATTTTGGCCGACTTGAGAGAGCCAGAAATGGTTCAAGATATTTAGCAATAACGTTCTGCAGCTGTGTGCCAGCTAAAATGAAAGCTCTTCAATCAGTATAAAAAACAAATTGGGAGCTACCTCGTGCTGACGCGTTTTTTTCATTTGAGGAGTATTTTGAAACCAATTTTAGTCTGTAGTGTTGTCTTTTGTCTGTTGTCAGATCTCTTTGTTTTTTTTTAAGGTAGCTTTTTTTACCAAAACTTTTTTTTTAAATAATAAATGAATATTATTTAGTTTTTTATTTGTATTAATGATAAGTGGAAGAGGGGTTATGTTTACCCTATATATAAGAATTCAAATAGAGCACATATAGAAAATTATAGGCCAATTTCTAAATGTTCGATACTGTCAAAAATATTCGATTCTCTTTTAACTGATGAATTAACAACTGTTTTTGGCAATTATATAGTTCCGGAACAACATGGTTTCTTTAAGGGGAGGCCACAGTTACATATCTTTTGATTTATGTTGACTTTTTGCTATGTGCTTTGGAGGATCGTTGCCAGGTTGATTCTATATATACTGATTTTTCCAAGGCGTTTGACACAGTGAATCATACTTGTCTTTTAACTAAACTGAAATCTATTGGTATTCAAGATCCGCTCCTTTCGTGGATGCGAAGCTTTCTTACGGGGGGAATACAGATTGTACGATATAAGAACTACTTGTCGTGTGAAATTAGGGTACAATGGGGGGTTCCTCAGGGTGCGCATTTTTCCCCTCTTCTGTTCAACTTGTTTTTGAATGATGTCGTCAAGTCTTTTTCGCATGGAACGGCATTGCTTTTCGCTGATGATTTGGATGCATTTAGTGTATGGTGTACTACTAACAGATTGTACCTTAACATTAGAAAGTGCAAGACAGCGTGGTTCTGTAGAAAGAAGACTTAAATTGAGTACGATTATACGATTAACGGTGTGTCTGTGGAATTGACCGATTCTATATCTGATGTTGGTGTAATATTGGATAGTCAGTTAACTTTTAAAGAGCATATACATAATATCACTAAGGGAATGAAATTCGTGGGGTTTGTTACACGAAATCTATTTGACTTCAACGATATTATTTGTCTTAAAAATGTATATATATAATGTTATGCGTTCTATATTAGAGTATGCCTCACCAATATGGTCACTTTTCTACAATGTACACAAATTGGAGCTAGAAAGGGTGCAGAAGCGCTTTTTAAGATTCATAGCTTATAAATTAGGTGTTCCTAAAGAAAATATCAACTTCCCTCATTTACAACTCCAATTAAATTTGAAGCCTCTTGAACATCGCAGAGAATACATTGACTTACTTTATCTATTTAAAATCGTTAATAGTATAATAAATTCTCCCGAACTACTAATGCATATTGATTTCAATGTGCCTCAGAGAAGTAGTCGATGGGTTGAAGTGTTCTCTGTGGATGTTCATAGAACCAACTACTCTATCTATGCACCATTAAATAGAATGTGCATTTTAGCTAATAAGTTATCCCGTGATCACGTTGATCTGGACATTTTTAACATGTCCTTAAATAGTTTCAACATTTTTTTAAAGCGATATCTATAGTACAAATTTTTACTTCTCACTGTTCTACTTGTAGTCTTAAATGGGAGCTTACTGTAGTTTAACGGATACTTTGGATTTGTTTGTTTAGTGTTATTATTATTTTTTTTATCTGTTTGAAGCTTGTTTGTAAATTTTTAAATGGTTTGACCTTTAATTTATTTATTTATAATAGTAATTGACAATTAAATTAGTATAGCCCAGAACTTGCTACTACTGTGCACATAAAATTATCTTATTTTACCTTTATTTATGTTATTTTGGTTGTTTATTGTAAAATCGTAAAATGGATTTTCCATTGAAATAAAATAAAATAAAAATAAAAAAAATGTTGGAAAGTGGCTGTATTTTACTCTACTGTTTTCCCCATAAAAGCAGCTTTGGTGTTCTTTTTTTAATTCAATTCAACTCATCACTTTATAATTGTAAATTTACTTCATTAAATATTCGATACAGTTTTATATCAAAAATTAAATGCTACAGCCTTCCATCTATCCTATGACGAGATGGAATAGAATACTTTGTTCATCATCAGAAATATAGCGTAGAAGAAAGTTTTTCTCTCAAAAATGTTAACAATTTATTTTTTATTCAGGATCCAAAGATATATGTAAATACAATATTAGAAGTTCATAAAAAATACAATGCACTGGTTCTGGTCGCCTTTGGTAACGACAGTGGATTCGTAGCGGCTCTCGACAAGGTAAGATA
The DNA here is from genome assembly GCA_034092305.1 of Diaprepes abbreviatus. Taxonomy (NCBI): domain Eukaryota; kingdom Metazoa; phylum Arthropoda; class Insecta; order Coleoptera; family Curculionidae; genus Diaprepes; species Diaprepes abbreviatus. The sequence goes on along the minus strand of JASJET010000211.1, from coordinate 5,148,768 downwards.
TTTCTGTCGCTATCGTAACATTAATTTGAAGATCGTTGCAGTTATTGTAGGATTATTTTTTAGGCTTGTGGAAGATTTATCAACACAAACGCGGTGACCAAGGCAGCAAATTCTTCAAGTAGATCGCCGGAATTGCTCGCCAAATACTGTGATTTGCTACTCAAAAAGAGTAATAAAAATGCTGAGGAGGCCGAACTAGAGGACACACTTAATCAAGTTGTAAGTAATACTTTAATTGTAACGAGATAAATTGCCATGTTACGTTGTACATCAGTTAAATCTTTATTCATTACTAGACCGTGGTGATTGTGGCGACGTCGGCGTAAGATATACATATTTTCAATTCATTATTCACTCTACAAAGAAACATTGTTTAACTTATTTTTCTTTAATTTCAGATGGTTGTATTTAAATATATTGAGGATAAAGACGTATTTCAGAAATTCTACAGTAAAGTAAGTAAATAGTACCTAAAAAAAGTTGATGCTGGTAGCCGTTACTATGTGGTAGTTAATCATCTTCAGGAAATGTTTAAAAGGAACTATTATGTTTTATACCACTAAATTTATTTAGAAAACAGGGACTGCAGTTTCAACTTACAGAGTCATTTTCAAACTGAATTACAAAGGTAGACTAAGTATTCAATACAGAAACATGAGAAAATTTAACAATAAATAAAAACTACCTGAGACATTACATTATTACAAAGGGGAGGTACTAAATTTTGGGAACTAATTATTATTTGGCAACAACAAATAACGGGGAAAACCCAAGTTCTGTCTGGTTATTAAGCATATTTACATTTTTATTTTTACTATGTTTATATATTTCTAAAGATTCAAGAATATTTAACTTTTGGCCCTTTGTTGAATAATGTAATATGTCAGTGTTGCTTAAATTAGGAAAACTATGGTTGTGTTCTAAGCAATGGTTGGCAAAGCTTGAGTCTGTTTTTTGTAGTCTATATGATCGGTGGTGTTCTGAAAAGCGAGTTTTAAAGCTTCCACCACTTTGTCCAATATACAAGCTATCACACTCTGAACACTTTAACTTATAAACTCCTGATTTATCAAATTTATTAATTTTATCTTTAGCATTGTAAAGGATAGTGGACATATTGTGTTGAGATTTAAAGGCTACTTTTATGTTATGTTTGGAAAGAGTATTAGCTATGTTTTCTGATAGGGTACCACAGTATGACAAAGATACATAAGATGAACTATCTTAATCATTTTTTATTTTGGGATATATTGAATTAAAAGCTAGTTGTTTTTGTTTTTTAGTTATTAATTTCTTGCAATTCTTTCAATGATATTTAGTTCTTTTTGAAGATCTTCTTCAGAGAGAGGCAAAGAGAATGCTCTATGTATCATTGAATTGTATGCAGCCATTTTGTGTTGTAAGGGGTGAAAAGAATCATTAGATATAGTATTACCTGTAAACGTTGGTTTTCTAAAAATTTTAAAATTACACTGATTATTGAGGTGAGATATGGTGAGATCTAGAAAGTTTATTTTATGGTAATTTTCAGTTTCCAGAGTAAATTGAATTTTTGGATGGCAATTATTAATGTATTGTAGGAATTTTTGAAGCTGTCTAGTAGTGCCTTTAAAACATGCTAGATCATCATCCACATATCTGTACCAAAATTGAACATGGTTTTTGCTTAAAGGGGAATTAAGAATTTTGTTTGTTTGACATGAGAAGTCTGCTAGGAGAGGGCTAAGAGGAGAACCCATTGGTAGGCCTGAATTTTGCAAATAAAATTTGCTATTAAACTGGAAATAGGTTTGTGATAGGCAAAGTTCAAAAGAGGACAAGATTTCAGTAGTAAAAAAAGAATAATCAATATGAACCCACAAGCACCAAAACTCTATGGCCTTATAAAAAATCACAAACTAGGAAATCCCATTCGCCCAGTCGTTTCATACATAAATAGCCCCACGAGAGAACTAAGTATGAAATTAAATTCATTCTTCAAACAAATAACTAACTTTAAACCAAGTCACAGTTTAAATAATTCAGTAGATCTCGTCGAAAAACTAAAAAACATAAAAACCCCAGATAACTCCATACTAGTTTCTTTTGACATAAAAAGCATGTTTTCTAATATTCCAACAGATGAATGTTTTATATTTATCCAAGAAATGTTACAGGAACGAAATATAAATCCAATAGTTACTACTGAAATCTTGTCCTCTTTTGAACTTTGCCTATCACAAACCTATTTCCAGTTTAATAACAAATTTTATTTACAAAATTCAGGCCTACCAATGGGTTCTCCTCTTAGCCCTCTCTTAGCAGACATTTTCATGTCAAACATAGAAAACAAAATTCTTAATTCCCCTTTAAGCAAAAACCATGTTCAATTTTAGTACAGATATGTGGATGATGTTCTAGCATGTTTTAAATGCACTACTAGACAGCTTCAAAAATTCTTACAATACATAAATAATTACCATCCAAAAATTCAATTTACCCTGGAAACTGAAAATAATCACAAAATAAACTTTCTAGATCTCACCATATCTCACCTCAATAGTGTAATTTTAAAATTTTTAGAAAACCAACGTTTACAAGTAATACTATATCTAATGATTCTTTTCACCCCTTACAACACAAAATGGTTGCATACAATTCAATGATACATAGAGCATTCTCTTTGCTTCTCTCTGAAGGAGATCTTCAAGAGGAACTAAATATCATTGAAAGAATTGCAAGAAATTAATAACTAAAAAACAACTAGCTTTTAATTCAATATATCCCAAAATAAAAAATGATAAAGATAATTCATCTTATATATCTTTGTCATACTGTGGTACCCTATCAGAAAACATAGCTAATACTCTTTCCAAACATAACATAAAAGTAGCATTTAAATCTCAACACAATCTGTCCAGTATCCTTTACAATGTTAAAGATAAAATTAATAAATTTGATAAATCAGGAGTTTATAAGTTAAAATGTTCAGAGTGTGATAGCTTGTATATTAGACAAAGTGGTAGAAGCTTTAAAACTCGCTTTTCAGAACACCACCGATCATATAGACTACAAAAAACAGACTCGAGCTTTGCCAACTATTGCTTAGAACACAGCTATAGTTTCCTGATTTAAGCAACACTGACAATTTTACACTATTCAACAAAGGGCCAAAAGTTTAATATTCTTGAATCTTTAGAAATATATAAACATAGTAAAAATAAAAATGTAAATTTGCTTAATAACCAGATAGAACTTGGGTTTTCCCCGTTATTTATTGTTGCCAAATAATAATTAGTTCCCAAAATTTAGTACCTCCCCTTTGTAATAATGTAATGTCTCAGGTAGTTTTTATTTATTGTTAAATTTTCTCATGTTTCTGTATTGAATACTTAGTCTACCTTTGTAATTCAGTTTGAAAATGACTCTGTGAGTTGAAACTGTTTTCCTAATAAATTTAGTGGTATAAAACATAATAGTTCCTTTTAAACATTTCCCGTAAATAGTATCTAGTCAAATTGTGTTTAGACTAGATTTCTCCTCGTAAACACGTGACCTTAAATTGTTACAACTTTTTTTTTAGATGTTAGCTAAAAGGTTAGTCCAACACATGTCGGCAAGTGACGACGCGGAAGCTTCGATGATCTCCAAGCTAAAACAGGCCTGCGGTTTCGAATATACTTCGAAATTGCAAAGAATGTTTCAAGACATCGGCGTTTCCAAAGATCTTAATGAACAGTTTAGGAATCATATGTCTAATTCAAATGAATCTTTAGGTAGGTATTTTGCATTTTTTTAAAAATAAATATTTAACTCCGAAATGTCCGGACTATAATAATTTTTCCGAAGTCTCAACATTTCTTGAACAGTTGTTTATACTGGAAAGTAGTTTTGAGCATTTTAAAAATTGTATAGGGACGGAGCAATAAAAAAATAAAAATATTTTTATTTTCAGGTATAGATTTTAGTATTCAAGTATTGTCGTCTGGTTCCTGGCCTTTTCAACAATCTTTCACCTTCGGCTTGCCTTCAGAGGTAACGTTACGTAAAATTTGTTTTTTTAATTTAATAAAAATAATGTATATATATTTTTTTGCAGTTGGAACGTAGTGTAAGTAGGTTTACGAATTTCTATGCCAGTCAACATTCAGGAAGAAAACTTAACTGGCTTTACAATATGTCTAAAGGAGAACTAAATACAAATTGCTTTAAAAACAGGTAATTTTTGATTTATTTTCTTTTTTAAAAAATAGGGTAGATTTAATTATTTTGTGCAAATGCTGCTCAGACACGTCATTTTTAGTGTATTTTTAATTTTCCTGTGTTAATAAGTCAGTGGGTACTAATCGAGCCGAAAAACCCCCACTTCAAATCAGGTTTAACTTAATAGGATTCAAAAGAGTGCATAACTGATAAATTAACAGTGTTAACTATCATTTAGAAGAGATTCATATAGTAAATTCGTTTAAGTGATTCTTAAGAAAAAGGATCTGTTTCAGAAACAGTATCTTGTTATTCGCTATTTACAGTTTCTCATAAAAAAATATGTTTGTATTTAAACTTGCCAGAAGCCAAAAGCAATTTACCATGAACTTGTAAATGTTGCTGACATCAAATTTTAAATGCACCCTAAACAAGTATTTTTAGAAATATAATTGAAAATAAACTTTAATTCACTTTATTAAATGTATTCAGTTCAAATCATGAAAATCAAAATTAACATTTAACAAAATCTTGATTTTTTAGGTATACGCTTCAAGCAAGTACCTTTCAAATGGCTGTGCTTCTTCAGTTCAATGTAGCAGATTCATGGACTGTAGCCCAATTAGAGGAAAATACACAAATTAAGCAAGACTTTTTAATTCAAGTAAGATTTTGTAATTATAAAGTTGATTACAGGGAAATGTAAGCAATTTGTATTTACGGTTTTTTATTATTGTCATAAAAAAGAAGGAATATTAGATTTTTAGGTATAATTTTGTCATTTTTTCACGTATGTTAAATTAATGATATTTTACTGACTCTGAATTTCCTCTTTAACCTAAAGTTTTCGATAAAATGAGCGTTTATAAAATAACAATCTTTTCTTTACGTTCCGAACTACATTGGGCCTTTATTTTAACCCAGTTCTTTAATTTTTTAAATCACATTCTGAAATTGTTTTTTATTGTTTTTCTCTTTACAAGTTTCAATTTAGTTTTTCAATGTATTTTCTTCCTGTTTTTTTTTTTTTGACTTCTATCGCTTGTTCTTTTGCTTCTATACATTCCTCCAACTAAAGCGAAATATCAGCGAAGCAGCCCCTGAAGCACTGGGAACACGAAAAACAAACCAAGGAAAAGGAGGACCCATCAAGACCCTCTGATTCTGTAAACAAGTTAAGGAGCAATGTAAAGAGGAAAAGAGAGCCTACTTAAAATACAGGACAACGCAGTCTTCGGAAGATTATCAAGAGTACAAAAGAATTAGAAATAGCACCAATACATTAGTGAGACAAGTTAAAAACAAGCACTGGGAAACCTGTTCAAAAAGGATGGAAAGCGACTTCTATGGACTCCAGAAACAGATATGGCGGCTGATCAGAGACCAAAGAAAGAAAACACATGAGTTAATTAGCAGTAACCATATAGTGAAGGGAACTTGGGTGAACTACTTGAAGGAATTATACAAGAAACAACAGACAGAAATCAAATATAACACACCCGAAATTATAATTAACGACGATATACTTGAAAAGAAGGAAGACGTAGAACTAGCCTTAAAAAAAACTAAAAAACAGTAAAAGTGCGGGACCTGACGGAATTACCAATGAACTACTGAAATACGGAGGAGAGAGCCTGACAGAACAACTGAAAATTCTCATCAATAAAATCATATACCATCACAGAATCCCCGATGAATGGAGGACTAGCACAACAATACTCCTATTCAAAAAAGGCAATAAAAAAGTGCCGGCTAATTACAGAGGAATCAATATTCTCTCCACCTCGTTAAAACTAACCACAAAAATTCTTAGAAGCAAAATTAATGAACACACTTCCTTAGCAGACGAACAGCAGGCATTCCGGTCGGGAAGGTCATGCACGGATGCCATATTTGTTATAATACAAATAATTGAAAAGTCAACTGAATATAATCGTCCAGCCTTTATGTGTTTCATCGATCTAGAGAAGGCGTTCGATCGTATACAACTGGAGGATGTAACACAGTTACTTTACGACAGATAAATACCTCAAAACATTATCAAAACGATTGAAAATATATATATATCAGGCAAATACGATTCAAGCTAGGATAAACGGTGAATTGACCGAAAAAATAGAAGTAAATAATGGCATCCGACAAGGTGACTCTCTTAGCCCCCTAGTATTTAACATCTTCATGGACGAGTTGATAAAGCAGGTGCGTAGATTGAAAAGGTATAAAATGGGAGACAGGGAAATCAAAATATTGTGCTACGTCGACGAAGCAGTGTTAATAGCTGAAAGCGAAGACGATTTGCAAAGACTGCACCAATTTAACATAACAGCGAAATAGTTTAACATGAATATATTAGCGTCAAAAACTAAAGCCATGACTACATCTAAAACACCACTAAGATGTAAACTAGAAATAGACAACAAAATTATACAGCAGGAAATGAAGTTCAAGTATCTCGGAATATAAATATCCGGATACGGGGATGTTGAAACGGAGGTGAGGGGACAAGCCATGAAAGCAGCAAGAACAGCCGCATGTCTTAACAGTACCATATGGAGCAATAAAAATATAGGAATCGAAGTTAAATCCAGAATTTAAAAAAGACCCATACTAACATACACTGCAGAAACCAGACCAGAAACGTCGAAAACAAAACAAATACTGGAAATAACAGAGATGAGAGTGGTGCGCAGGATAACTGGCAGGGCACTTATGGATCGGAATAGGAGCGAGGATATAAGAAGAGTGTGTAAAGTCGATAACATCAATGACTGGGTATTACAAAGAAAAAGGGAATGGAAAGAACACATCAACCGCATGACCGACGACAGAATAGTAAAGATCACGAGGGACAAACCACCAATAGTACGTAGGAGTACCGGAAGACCCCGTAAACGATGGAGTGATAACCTCGCAATAGACTGAAACCAGGCAAAGAGACGAAGAATAACAAGCAAATTGCTTATATATTAGAAGGAAGAAGAAGAAGAACATTCCTCCATCTTGTAATCTTGAGCAACATTTAAAGTTATTTGAATTTGTGTTTACGGTAAGAATTTGCTGGTGTTGAGTGACTTCAACATCCCGGCTTTTACATGTGATAATATCCATATCTTTATAGATTTTTTGATTTGAAACAACTAGTGTTACAAATGTACATAATAGATTATTAGATTTAGTTTTTTCTTGTACAGTATCTAGGAATTATTACTCTGTGGTGTAGGAGGAATATTACAGAGTGGTGGGTCTGGAGCTGAAAACAATTAAGGTGCAGATCTCTTTCGGTGAATATTAACTCAAATTTTACAAAATACAATTTTAAAAAGGCTAATTTTCAATCACCACATAATGATTTCGTTGCACATTAATTGGGACCAGTTATATGAATTGATATGCTATGTAAAAAATTTTCTGAAATTCTATATGGTATATTTAATGGAACACAGTGCCCATATATAAGAATAGACACTGAAACTTTCTGGTATGGTGTAATAAGGAGATAATCACTGAATTAAATCATAAAAACAATGTATTTAGGAGAACTAAAAGTGTCATTGTAATAGATTTAAGCAAATTAGGATAAATATAAATCATATGATTAGGGAGGCTTACAATGGATATACTCGTAGAGTTGAACACAATATTCAAAGTGATCCAAAAGCCTTTAGGAGATATATTTACTAAATATATATGTATATATATATATATATATATATATATATATATATATATATATATATATATATATATATATATATATATATATATATAAATGTGCTACCCCAGACAAGTGACTTGTGAGGAAACACTTATAGTGAGCTCACGATATTATCATGGGCTTCTCCCAGTATTTTCACTGCTTATGATGAAGCAAGTGATGCAGTAGGAGTCCCTGTCAATATCAAAAATAAACTTAAACCTAAAATGTCTTCTGGTCCAGATTCTGTGCCGATTTTTTTTTTATTAAGAATGCAGTCCTCGTACTGGCAAAGCCACCATGCAGGGTTTTTAATTTGTCTCTTGAGACCCAGACATACCCAAAACAGTGAAAGGTGGGGAAAGTAGAAGAAATAGAGGTGAAATTGCAAACTATAGGCCAGTTACTTTGATTTATGGGTTCTTAAAAAAATTTTTGAAATGTTGATGTACCAATACCTATTTAATAAAATTGAATTACAATCGTTCCTCTATCAGCATGGCTTTTTAAGGTGTTGGTCCACCGTCACCAACCTGGCATGTTTTATAAATTATGCGAGTGAATGTTAGAGGCCAAGTTGATGTGATGTTTACTGACTTCTCAAAGGCCTTCGATAAAATTAATCAATACAATATTGCATAAATTGGAAGATTTTGAGCTGACCGACGGTTTTTTTGGAATTTTTTCAATCTCGATTATCCCTGCTGTTTCTTATTTTTATCAATGACAGTGAGGTTATTGAAGTTGATCATTAGCTGTTTGCCAATGATATTATATTATATGTATTAGTAAATTGAGTTTAGGTCTGCATAAGGTTGCAGGATGGTGTTGATGCAGTACACAAATGATACACTGTGAATAAGTTGGGTTTAAATGTTAATAAGTGTTTAATTATGTCAATAATTGTGCTAATGATCTTGGTGTTAGCATTGACTCTAAATTGTATCTTGAAGTGCAGACAAAAATGTTAATATCTTATATCGGATCTAATTATAAGATATTGCTAGAACTTTGTTAATATTGCTACATTCAAGACACTTTGGTGCACACTTGCTTTAAGAGATAAGAAAAGGGAATGCCAAAAAAATTGCTTGTAGAATTAGGCCCACTGTTCCAAATACCATTGTAGGTTAATAAACCTCTTAATAATTATTGTTTGGCTCTTTTTTGTCATAATATAATGATCCATACATCAACATAGCCAAAATTGCATCAAAATCTGTCCAACGGTTTGTAAGATATAAGTTTAGGCGATGCCTTTTATACAAAAATAATTAACTTCTTCAGATGGTTGAAATAACAATAAATTTTTCTCAACGTACCTATATATATATATATATATATATATATATATATATATATATATATATATATATAGTAAATTTAATTTTAGGTTATTCAAATTTTACTCAAGGCGAAATTATTAACGTGCGACGAAGAAGAAAATGATATCACAGGAAATTCGACGGTATCTCTCAATTTAGGATTTAAAAAGTAAGTTTCCAAATACATTTTTTCTCGTTCAACGTATTAGTTTATACTTTTATCTGATACTTCTTGTGCATGTTTTCAGTAAAAAACTTCGTGTCAATATAAATATACCTATGAAAACGGAGCTTAAGATGGAACAAGAAACGACACATAAACACATCGAGGAGGACCGAAAACTCCTGATTCAAGCAGCTATAGTTAGAATTATGAAAATGCGAAAGGTATACACTTTTAGGTTATTTCCAGAGTTGCAAGCCGTGCTATTTGAAATATACATTTTTATTTTTGTGGATTAAGAATTTAAGCATATTTTTTTTATCGAGCCTACATTATTATGAAACCACTTTTCAAATATGATGTTTTATTTTGTAAATCTCTTCATCATGATACTATTTTTAATTATGAATCTTGCTTGTGGCATTAAAAAGAACTATAAATGACTTTTAAAACCGTGTTTAATGCACTTCACTATCATTCTTATTTAAAAATCAGTTATTTTTGGGATTAGTCTATATTTATTTGTAAATATTTTTCCATGTAATGGCTACATAATCGCAACACTAAATACTGGCAGTACTGCTCGATTTCCTATTGCTCAGCACTCACAATTTTTTCTTGTAGGTCCACCAACATCAACAATTAGTGGCAGAAGTACTGAATCAACTATCATCAAGGTTTAAACCTAGGGTGCAAACAATTAAGGTAAACCATTGTTTAAACTGCATTGGGTTCGTTGAGTCGTTAGTCAATCCACAGATCTATTACAAGGTTTAAGGTGATATGTTAAGGAGTTTTTTTCACTCTTTAAAACTAAATTATCCTTTAAAAAAATGTATGGGTGACCAATTTTCAGTATTTTTGCCAGTCAATTTTTAAGATATAGGGCGAAATTGAAAATTTTTCATTTACAAATCCCCCTCTTACCTAAGTAGTACGCGTAAGTTAATGCAAAAGTTAAAACGGGCTGTTGTAAAGTTTTTTACTTAAAATCCACTGGCGTACTTCGTTTTTTTCTAGAGGCATTAGATTTTGAGTTATAGGCCAAATTTCTGCTTTTTAAATAGAACACTATATATTATTTAATAGATTAATTTCAATTTTTTCAAACTTTTCAAAAATATATAATAGTTGATATTTGATTTCACTAATAAATCTAAAATTTTGATTTTTTTGAAAATTTAAACAAATTTACAGTGAACTATGAATACTGAGTACCTATCTTCTTCATAATAAGCTTTTACCTGCTACTTCGTCCGTGTGAAACTTGGAAATAAATAAAAAATACAATTGTTGTCAACAAAAGTAACCTATATAACTCAAGATAACCTCGTTTTCATATCTGCAAAGTTTCATCACAATTGGTTCAACCCTTTCGAAAATTAGCCCATCTAGACCGACAGAAAAAAGCAGCTCATATCATTCCTGACAACCTTCTTTTCATGTCTGTGAAGTTTCATTAAAAGTCGTTTCGAAGATCAGCTCGTACAGAATGGCAGACAGAAAGAAAGCAGCCTGTATCACTCCTGTTTCTTGTCTGCAAAGTTTCATCGAAATTGGTTCAACCATTTCGAAGATTAGCCCATACAGACAGAGAAAAAAAACAGCTTATATCACTGCTGACAACCTTCTTTTCATGTCTATAAAGTTTCATGAAAAACTGTTTCGAAGATTAGCTCGTACAAAAAGACGAACAGAAAGAAAGCAGCCTGTATCATTCCTGACAACCTCTGCTTCTTGTCTGCAAAGTTTCATCGAAATTGGTTCAACCATTTCGAAGATTAGCCCATACAGACAGAGAAAAAAAAACAGCTTATATCACTCCTGACAACCTTCTTTTCATGTCTATAAAGTTTCATTAAAAACCGTTTCGAAAATTAGCTCGTACAAAAAGACAGACAGAAAGAAAACAGCCTGTATCATTCCTGACAATCTCTGCTTCTTGTCTGCAAAGTTTCATCGAAATTGGTTCAGTTATTTCAAAGATTAGCCCATGCAGACAGACAGACAGACATGTCTATCACTCTTGACAACCTCCTCTCCGTCTTTAAAGTTTCATTGAAAGCTTTTTCAGACAGAAAAAGGCTGATAGACAGACAGAAAACAAAGTAGCCTATATCAATCCTGATAACCTCTTCATGTTTGTAAATTTTCATCGAGGTTAGTTTAATTATTTCGAAGAATAGCCTGGACAGACAGACTCTTCAATTTTATTTATACGTATGTATAAATGTATAGAGATAATACCTTTAATATAACTAATAAATATTAATTAGAATAATTTTTTGAGGTCCCGTAATATAATATAGTTCTAGAGTTGAAGGTGATTTTTATTATATAATAGACTTCATACGTTCCCAAAATACCTCAGTACTACTAGCTTATTATATAAAGAACACGTAAATTAACCAAATGAAGCACCAACTGAAAGTTTTATTTTAAGGGGTAATCCCACTGTAGCAGGATGAAAAAATTGTTTTTTTTTTAATTGCTTTAAACGAACTATTAGATATTTAAAAACAATATCCAATTAGTCCCTTAATGGAAAAAAAAATTTAAACGGCGAAATCTCGATTTTGCAGCAACGCCTCTAGCGCGTGCTAAGCTCAAAGCATACCGTGGGTCTGTTACACCATTGCACCGATCGATCTGAAATTAGAACAGTAGCTTCACAATCATATTACCTCCCCTGCTACATAGCCGTTTTTTGATTTGATGTAAACTTTTTTTATAAACAATTTATTGTTTTATTTTAATAATAATTATAATAATAATGTATATTAACGAACCAATCATTTTACAAATAATTAATATTACATAAAACACAGTAAAATTACTTAAAATAATACAAATCTAAGTACAGGGTGAGTCAACGATTGGATGAAGTAGGTTTGTGCCTTTTCGGTGAAATTAACAAAGAAACTATATTTATTGTTTGATACAGTTTATTTTTACGCAGATTTTAAAAATATTTAGGACTCTACAGAGTGAGCCAAAAAACTAGGACAGCATAAAGTTGTATTTTTTTAAATAGAACACCCTATATACGAATCGTATTTTCGATTTAGCTTATAATTTTAAATCTTTTTTATTAAGGGTTTACTATAACAAAACTTTATAGTTTCTGAGATAATTAAGTTTAAAGAAAAAAAGTCACATTTTCAAGCATCAATTCAATCCTAAATAACGTTTTCAATTTTGTGACAAATATATTCAAATTTGGAATTTAGCAAGGCCAAGGACAAGTTAACATAATTTTTACCTAATATTTGCAATAAAAGCTACAGGGTGTTGAACAAACACATCGGCTCAAATTTGAACAAGTTTAAATGAATAAATATCTTTTTTTTTAAATGGTACACCCTGTATATTTTCATGTTATTTAATAGAGTAATAAAAACCCTAAAAGTTTTGTTCAATATATCCTATACCTATTTATAATAGTTTTTGAGATATTTCAGTTTTTCTTATTTTCCATACTTTTTTACAGAAATAGTCTTCATTATCATAGTAGCCATGGCAAAAACAATGTAAAAGAACATTTTTCTGTGTGTCAAATTTATAACCGCAATTGCTTCTTTTGGTTTTTATGTAGTGTAGTTTGGTTTTTTTGCATTCATCTTATATTGTAAAATGAATTTTCCAAAGAATGAGTTAATAGATATGATTTATACAATAGGAGAGGCTCAAAAAAATTGCCTTCTTGCTCAAAGAATTTACAAAATGAAGTATCCTGATCGACGCCAGCCTAATACCCATACTTTTTAAAACTTAATGCAAAGATTTGATTCTTCTGGTACTGTTGATTATCCAAAACGTAAAGTGGTCAACAAACCAGTAACTAATGAAGAAAAAGAACTACAAGTATTGTTAAATGTTCAGGAAAATCCTTATATTGGTAGCCGTCAGTTAGCAGCATTATGTGAAACATCACAATCCACCGCTAATCGTACTACCAAGAAATATAGGTATCATCCATATCACATGGAATTACACCAAGAATTGCATGGACAGAATTTTGAAAGTCGTGTAAACTTTTGTCGTACAATAAATGCAGAGATTCAATTAAATCCAAATTTATTATGCAAGGTAATGTTTAGTGATGAAGCTACTTTTGGAAGTAACGGTGCCGTAAATAGACGCAACATGCATTATTATGCCACAGAAAACCCATTTTGGATTAGAGAGGTGCAACATCAAAACCACTGGTCATTAAATGTTTGGTGTGGTATTCATCGTAATCGAATTATTGGACCCCACTTTTTTAATGAATCACTAAATGGCCATAGTTACCTGAACTTTCTACAAGAAGAACTACCTCAACTGCTTCAAGGTCTCGATAGGGATGAGCTCGACAGTATGTGGTTCCAGCACGATGGTGCGCCTCCGCATTACCATCGTGAAGTTCGTGCGTTTTTGGACCAACGATATCCGCAAAAATGGATTGGACGTGGGGGTTTCATTGAGTGGCCACCAAGGTCTTGCGACATCACCCCATTAGATTTCTTCCTATGGGGTTATATTAAAAATAAGGTGTATGTTAATCCACCAACAACAGTGGAAGATATGCGAAACAGGATTAGGGATACCTGTAGAACAATAACGCCACTAATTTTGTCCAGAGTCCGAGAAAATCTGCAAAAAAGACTAAATTTGTGCATTGCACAAGAGGGTCGTTAATTCGAACACTTATTAAAAAGAAATAATTAATCTCAGTATTTAATAAGTAATTTTTTTGTTTCAATTTAGTATAAAAGTAAATATGTATTTGCCTTGTCGTTATTGTTGTGTTAATTTTTTCACATTATGTTTAATTAAACTATTGCCGTTGTAATATAACGAATAATGTATTTCATCATATTTAACCACATTCTGTTTGTTTCTGTAGTTTCTTTTTATTATTTTACATCGCTACTATGATAATGAAGACTATTTCTGTAAAAAAGTATGGAAAATAAGAAAAACTGAAATATCTCAAAAACTATTATAAATAGGTATAGGATATATTGAACAAAACTTTTAGGGTTTTTATTACTCTATTAAATAACATGAAAATATACAGGGTGTACCATTTAAAAAAAAAAGATATTTATTCATTTAAACTTGTTCAAATTTGAGCCGATGTGTTTGTTCAACACCCTGTAGCTTTTATTGCAAATATTAGGTAAAAATTATGTTAACTTGTCCTTGGCCTTGCTAAATTTCAAATTTGAATATATTTATCACAAAATTGAAAACGTTATTTAGGATTGAATTGATGCTTGAAAATATGACTTTTTTTTCTTTAAACTTAATTATCTCAGAAACTATAAAGTTTTGTTATAGTAAACCCTTAATAAAAAAGATTTAAAATTATAAGCTAAATCGAAAATATGATTCGTATATAGGGTGTTCTATTTAAAAAAAATACAACTTTATGCTGTCTTAGTTTTTTTGGCTCACCCTGTAGAGTCCTAAATATTTTAAAAATCTGCATAAAAATAAACTGTATCAAACAATAAATATAGTTTCTTTGTTAATTTCACCGAAAAGGCACAAACCTACTTCATCCAATCGTTGACTCACCCTGTACACATCACCCACAACTTTCTTCTATAGCGTCCGCGGTGTAGTATCTTTATGTCTATAGTAATAACATTGAAGATATAATTTTTTATATTTATTTTCTGAGTTAAACATCAAATACTTAGTTTTTGCGAGAATTACTCAAATCTATCAATGCAGTTAAATTAATGTCTATTAATTTCAAAATATGGAAGCTTGAAACTTGAAAGTTGTGGAATGGCTAATGATTGATGGCTTATATGGTTAAAAAAAATGAATATTTTCCTCCCATTCTAGAAGTGTATAGATATACTCATCGAAAAAGAATACTTGGAAAGGACGGAGGGACAAAAGGACGAATACAAGTACTTGGCATGATGGGGCACCTTAGTGCGACGCCTTAAACTAATTTATTTTTTGACTCTGATGTAACGTTTTGTTTTTTAAATTAAACATTTTCAAAAGTTTGTAGAAGCATTACTAAGTCGCTTCTAATCAATAACTTTGTTATTTGGTGCTAAAAATCGAAAAATTAACATGTCATTTGGTAATTTGTAATTGGATTATGTGTCTCGGCTTCGCCACTGAATGTTTGTCTCGAAATCATAAGTCTTGAATTTTATTTCAAAATTCTCGTATTTTGTATGGGAAAAAATATAATCGAAATATTTTTTTCCCATTTTTCGGTGTTGTTTAACAGCTTATACAGGTTGTCTCGAAAAAAAATGGAGATGATGTATTTTTGCAGAAATTTAGGGAAATACACTTTATACTAAACAAAATTAAAAATTACAAATGTGTAGTTTGATGTATCTATATATACAGTGTGTGAAAAATAATTGGTATCAAACATTATCTCTGACAAGATGGTACATATGAGGGAGATTAAATTATAGAAAAGTTGCCTTTTTGGGGAACGTTCGAGATATGTTGACCGAGTTGCCAACTTTTTTTATACTTTCGGAAATATCAGAAAAAATACACATATATTTTATTTTTGTAATATTTCGTTAACTTTTAAAGCTAGAGAAGAATGTTGTTTTCTCTCTTATTAAAATTAAATTTTTTGTTATAAATATAATCTTAGAGTAACCACTGCCTACTTAATTTTTGTAAATACGAACCTGTTATTTCATTTGCATATTTTGAAACAACTTTTTATTCCAAATAATGGCCTTTCTCGATGTTTCGATCATCCAGTCTTATTGCCCATTGTGACCTAAATTTCGATTATATGATATGAATACTTTGACAATTTTTTTTTGTAAACAATAAAGAACAATAAAAAAAACCAAGGGAGAATAAAGGAACTAATTTAAATTCTGATATTCATTATTTCTTAGCATTATTGTGCATTTAAAAAAAAAAACATTTTTGAATGTGCTGAAACATTCTGGGAGTAATTGTATGATAAGTTAATAAAAGTCCCTAAAAGTCGTTAAATAAATCTGATTATATATCTTGTATACAAAAAAATCCATCGGGGTCAAGTCAGGCGAAGGCGCTGACCAATCTGTTATTGGTTTGAAACGATTCAAAAATCTAACGTATGTGTAAATAGTATTTATCTTTTCTCTATTCAAGCAAAATATTTATTGATATCTTTCGTATTTGGTTATAATTAACACGAAAAAAGTCTTAATATCTTTATTATAGACGCGAAATCAGGTTCACGATCAGGAATAAAACCTGATGATGAACATACAAGTCCTAAATTTACTGAATAATTATTATCCTTTGAAAAATTTCAGGTTGTTCGATGCTCCAAAAAAAAATGTATTCTAAAGTGTTGAGTGATATGTATCAATAAATTCAAATTTTGTTAAATTTCCTCTTCGAACATTCTGTGAACATTTTGTTAAATTGTATCTTTGAAAATATATGTGGATGTTAAAGTAAAAATTACTTCATTTCCATGTTTCTTTGAGAGAGCTTATATAAGTTTTTTTGGACAATACTGTAAAAATAAACCTTTAGAATAATAAAAAAAAAAGACAATTTTTAGTAAAAAGTGGCTGAATATTAAAAATCATTCTTTTAAAGAAGCAAGTTATATATTTTTTTATATTTCGAATTTTTAGCAACGCATCGTCATGAAAAATGTTTTTTCTATTATTCCGAACATCAAAGCTATATTTAATGTTTATTTTTAATGTTAACATTTATTCTTTATATTTATTAATACTAAAATTCTACGTTTTGACGCACATATTTTACTTTTTATTCCTTTCTTTTTTTATACAATTATATATTTTAAAATTGTGAATGTTAACGTTCAAAATACACATCGAGGAATGATGTTCTTAGACTAGAAAAATGAGCGAAGTGACGAATACCATATTTCCTAGATTTATGCAATACTCTCTGTTAGTTTAATAAAGTTTTTATCAGACCGAGTTCCCACCCAATTTATGGGAAAATATTGACGTCAAATTTGATGTACGAAATTTCCTCGATTAGATCAGTTTGATATTTAAAACTATAAAGAAAGGAATTATCTAAAATTTTTAGTTTGATGCTCACTCTCATTTCATGGAGAAAAGCAAATTAAATTTACTTTTGTTATCATAAATGAACATTTCGGGACTTTCTCTTGACCACAAAATGTTAAAATTTTAATAGAAAATGTTCTCCTTTTTTTTTGCTTTCCACTTATTTTGTCAAAAAAAAAACAAAAGATTTTAGAATTAGCATTAAATAATTTCTTTCCTATAGTTTTTGTATTAACTTTTCCATCGTGGAATTAGTGTCGTGTGCAAAAACTAAGACACTGAAATTCCTATAGCTGGCACACAATATATGTTTTTGAAACGGAAAGACTTTTTAAGTTGCTACAAACTTCTGAAAAAAAAAATCGAAGTAAAAATAAACTATTGTGGTTTTTGTGCAAAGGACAGTGATACGTGAATGTATAATTGTAAATATTTAGGATTGTATTTGAATTTAAATATTGAAGAAATGCTATTTAATAAACGATTACATTTAATGCCTGTGGGTTTTACACTAAAAAAAAGTTTTATTTTTTAAGCGAGGTGGTGCAAACTATGGTGCAGCTTCCAAAAAAGAAACCGCGAGTGATACTGATTTTTTTGTGTGCGTTTGCCGGTTTTTGTTTTCCTTTCCGCACGTTAAAATTTATTTTTGATTCAAATTTCGATGGTAAAGATGCGTGTGGTTTAGAAAATTGTTACATTGTTACAGGTGCACAGCGTACTTTTTTTTCTATATATATAGGATGTCCGGAAACAACAGGGAGAAAATTTAGGAAGGTAGTTATTTATATACGATAAAAAAAAATTGAAAAATCTTGATGATTTTTTAATTGCATGTAATCTGTTTTGTTTTAAATTTTTTTCTTTTTGGGTCAAGGTGATATTCGGCATCATCCACTGGTAATATTGTGTCACAAATTTGTCGCCAGAGAGCACTTTACCTAAAAATGTTATCCTGCACTCTAGAGTGAGTTCACTAAGTTCTCTAATGTTGTTTTCGGACACCTCGTACTTATATAAATTTTTTAATGTTATTTTAAAGTTGTATTATATCAGAATAATGCGGTAAAGTCCATTATATCCTTTATAAGAGCACTTTAAAACTATTTTGTGAACTTTCGATATGCATAATAGAAAAATACTTAAATTTACACTAGGTGAACCAAAAAGTTGCAATAAACCGAATTTGTACTATTAAAAATATGATTTTTTATATATTACAGGCAACCAGATTAAGAATATTTGAATGGTTGATACGAGGGTGGGGTGAAAAGTTTCCGGCCTGATACAGAAAAAAGAAAAACAACTTTCTTCGCTTTTTTTCGTATCTCAAAATACTAATTTTCAGCATTGATGATATCCTCGTTGTTCTCAAATTTTTTATCTCTGAGTCATTTTTTAAGGTTAGGAAACTATTGATAGTCGCTTTGGGCTAAATCTGGATAATATGGTGGATAGGGAAACAATTCGAACTTCAATTCGTTGATTTTAGCCATCGCAACGATCGCACCCACCTAGCACAGAGCTTCTCCATGCCCAAATTTTCATGTAAAGCTTCGAACTTACTCCTGTAGAAGTAGCATAACGTCAGAACTAGGGCCCGGTTGTTTGAACGCTGAATAACGTAATAATATTTTTATTTATATTTGAAAAAGTGTTGATAAACAGTAGATATTTAATTTCTTGGTACAGACATGCAGATTTTATGCTATCCTTTTCTAATTGCATTATTTAAACGAGTATCATCGGTACGTCCTTCGAACATACCCCTGGGTACGTCAATTCTGAATACAAAGTAGGAATATATGGTTGCCTAAATTTTTATTATTGTTATTTTCAATATGTAAACAATCTAACAATATTTACCGATAAAAATAAGTATTTAAATCCTCTTTTTGTTAATATTAATTGTAAACTTCGCATTTATAGTAATATCTAACACTTAAAAACACCGAAAAAAGTCACGACAAGCAATTAAACTGAAAGACAAGTAAATATGTTTATGTCTGTCAAACATCAAAAAAGCGTCTCCCCCACCGACCATAAACAGCCTTCAGACAAATCTATTGTTTAAATCTAGAGTATGATCGAAGATGTAAAGTAGTGCGCTCACGTTCAATTAACATTCTAGTAATCTCGGCTATCTCATTCAATTTTAATCTGCAGTTCTCCATCACCATTTTATGATTTTTATCCATTATTTCAGAAGTTGTGACCTCAACAGTGCGTCCTGAATGTGGTTCGTCAGTTTTTTAATTTGGAGTGGTGTTAAGCATTTTAAATAGAAGTATTTGATAACCGCACGCTGCTCTGATTTTTCCATTTTCACGTAAGCAATCGAGGCATCTTATTCAGTTGGCTCTCAAACGTATACTAACAAAGTAATCGACCTGAAAGTTTATATACAAGCTAGTGAGATATATAGAATACAAGCCAAAAATTAGATCTACTGGCGCCATCTCTAGGTCAGGCCGGAAACTTTTCACCCCACTCCCGTATTTACTAATTTTTAACTTTATTTGTTCTGGCTTTGTTCCTTTTTTCGCAATATCGTTCAATTAGAACATCAAATGTAAAAACTAAATAAAAGAACTTTTAAAAAACCAGCTTATTAAATATATACCGGGTGCCAACGAATCTATTAGACAAGTCATAATTTCTAGAGTATTATGTGTATCAAAATGAGAATTGGTACAGGTAAATGTTATGTGAAGAGGAGAGTTTTCGCATATTTTCCACTTTCCGGTCACTTCCGGTTTCACCGGAAATGGCCCCGGTTTTGAATTCTTAAATATAACACCCTGTATATTTTAACATCTTTGGATTTCTGAGACAATTCTAGATCAGAATGTGACATTTTAAAAACTTTTTACGTCTACTTCATTTTTTTAGAGCCACTTTTAAAATTGCATCTAGGTGGCCATGATCGGACGCAAACTAATCTAACGGCCTTAGGTGATGTCAAAAAAATACAATCGCAAAGTTTTAGTGACTAGTATGAAAGACGGGAATTGGATTAAAAATTTAACAAAATTAACAAAAACTAACAAAATAAACTAATAACTTAGACGACGCACTTAAAATATTTGAAAGTACAGTAGCTGAATTTGTTAAAAAATTTAGTGTAGTAAATGTTCAAAGTGCATTCCTTCTTTTTCACGACACATTTCAGCTCGTTCAATTGTTTCTCTCAACACGTTTTGTAGCATTTGGGGCGTTATACTTCTAAATGCCCGTAAAATTCCTTCTTCTAATATTTCAAGAGTAGCTGGGGCTGCTCCATAGTAAACCCTTTCTTTAACATATCCCCAGACAAAGAAATCGAGCACAGTAAGATCCGGTGAGCGGGCTGGCCACCGTATCAGACCATTGGTTGCAATAATTCGATTATTAAAATGCTCTATTAAATAATTAAGAACTTCTCTAGTATTGTGAGGCGGTGCTCCATCTTGTTGAAAGTAAATTCGCCGTAAAACTGCTAAAGGTATATCATTGAGATGATTTTCGATTTCATTTTGAAGAAAACCTAAGTATCTAACCCCTGTTAACTGACCTTGAAACAATATTGGCCCAATTATTCTGTTTCCAACGATACCAGCCCAGACATTGACGCCAAATCTTTCTTGAAAATTGCCCTCTCTCATTTCATGTTGATTTTGTTGGGCCCAGTACCGAGTATTTTGCTTATTGAACATACCATTATTTGTAAATCGGGATTCGTCGGAAAATAGAATAAAATCGATAAAATTTGGGTTCTCTATGATTTTGAAGCAGCCAATCACAAAACACTACCCGTCTATCGCCATCCTCAGTATACAAATGTTGATGTAACTGATATTTAAATGCTCGATATCCATGCTTTTTCAGTATTTTTCTTGCTGATTCATAACTTATCTGCAGTTCTTAACGAAACTGTTTTATCAACCTCAACCATAGCAAGTACGTTAATCTCAGTCTCTTCATTTATGATAAACCTCTGTTCCGCCCCTTGATTTCATATTTGCCTAAAACGAGTCTCGACATACGGAAAATACTGATGGGCTGGATGTTGACGATTCGGATATCTATGAGCATACAACTCGGCAGCATTCCTTGAATTTTTATGACACTCTCCAAATATTAATAACATATCCACTTTTTCACTTTGAGTATACATTATTTTAACGAAAATTTAAACTAAACTTAACGAAAATTAAGAAACTTTTACGTCTGTTCTTAGAGCGTATGTCACTGTCATTATCTACTTAAGTGAGTGCTTTGTTTTCCAAAGAAGACTTGATAAAAACAGTTGCAAATTATTATGCATCATGGCTGTCCATGGCGCAGTTGTCATAAGTAAATAAATTATTCAGTATTTTGCTTAATAATATTTAATTTCTGTGCTTATGTCTAATCCAATCGCAAATAAATTAGTACCGTTAGATTAGTCAAAGAATGCTTTTTTCGAAAAGTAGTTGTCAAAAAGGGGTCGCCATTTGAAAATTAATAGTTAGAAATAAAAACGTAATTTTGTTAACTTGTCTTATTCCTGTCTTTCATACTAGTAACTAAAACTTTGCAATTGTATTTTTTTGACATCACCTAAGGCCCTTAGATTAGTTTGCGTCCGATCATTGCCACCTAGATGCAATTTTAAAAGTGGCTCTAAAAAAATGAAGTAGACGTAAAAAGTTTTTAAAATGTCACATTCAGATCTAGAATTGTCTCAGAAATCCAAAAATGTTAAAATATACAGGGTGTTCCATTTAAAAATTCAAAAGCGGGGCCATTTCCGGTGAAACCGGGAGTGGCCGGAAAGTGGAAAATATGCGAAAACTCTCCCCTTCACATACCATTTACCTGTTCCAATTCTCATTTTGATATATATATATATATATATATATATATATATATATATATATATATATATATATATATATATATATATATATATATATAATTCTGATAAATGAACCCCTCATTCTATTGGTTTTGTTAATTTTGGTACAGGCCAGTTCTTGAATTTCTGGTTTCTAAATTAACTGGGAAGATTTATCATCAAAACTCTCTTCAACACAGGTCAAATAGGCCCCAAGACGGGATTAAATACAAAGTCAGGATTTCTTCCAAGAAATTAACTGTTAGCGGCGAAGTTTTTACGTTACGTGATGGTTTTTTATGACCCACCATGCTTTCGACTTGTACTTTGTGACACCAGTTTTCCAGCTGGGAAAGAATATTTACATGTACAATACCTAAAAATATTAACAGTAAAAAATACACTTCTGGATATAAAAAAAAACTGACGATCAACATTTTGTTTAAATCTTTTTAAGTAAATTTTTACCCCCTATTCACTAACATGGTTTAACTTTAAAATCGGCCTAGCTTGACTGTAGAGTATTTAAATTGACAAGGGTATCAATAAGTCAAGCAAGTTTTGAGCCTTTAAAGTTCAATTAAAAAAATATAATAAGAAAAACAAAACTGGTCGTCAAGAAAATCTAATTTCCAAGGCAACTAGATCGGTCTAAGTCTGAAACCTTCTTAGTGAATGTGGCTATATAAGTTTTGTATAGATTTTGATCATTCTTTTTGTAGGCGTTTTCATTTTGATCATTATAGTCTACAGAACGGAACCTGTTATTCTGAAACTTGGTGAGGGGCTTCATTTTGACGAATCCTACAACTTGATTTGTGAAAATTCTCATATACCCTGCGTTAATTTGGTGAGGTAATAATTTGGTATGACCAACACTTTCTTTTGCAGTTCAATTGTTGGATAATCTGATGAAGAACCCGAACAAAATATGTCCGACAAAAAATAATATCACAACAATGACACTATTTTTTTGACTTTTGACGATTCTCTCTCTCCTGACTTTTGCAATGACCCTTGGCCTTTCGGCCTACAGCCAAGAATTACTATATATTTAATAATATATCTGAAGAAAAATGTCCATTAAAGGACGTCGATCTTGAGTCCCACTTTTCTCCCATCTAGATCCGGATCTATACTGGTAGGTATAATAAAAGGAATAGACAACACAGATGTTTGAACTCTTCTAATCCTGTGGAGTGTCAGGACTTCACATGGGGGAGTGCTCCAAGGAAAGAAGGAAAATTAGATAGGATGATACCGCATCTGCTTATACTCAATCTTAAGTGACAGTAATATGTGTTAACCTTTTGCTAAATTCTGATATTAGTTATACATTCTTGATTATTTACATAATTGATATCCCTATAGCTTGAGTCCGAATTTATCTATGATTTGTACCAATAGTTGAGCTTCCCTGCTCTCTGGGAAATTGAGTGTATTTACTTTTCGTCTAAACTTATAACGTATCGACGGAATTTGGAATATTTAATAACCATGTGATACATTGATTGTTTTAAAAACATCAAATAGTCGAAATACAAAAAGAATAGTTTTTGTTGGTCGTTGAGCGTGAAGAAAATTGATATTTCTGTTACAAAATAAACATTTATTCTAATAAAAATACTATTGAAACGCAACGGTAATTTCTAAGTAAATAAGCTAATAGACCACTTTAAAATTAAAAATCATTCTCAAAAATAAACTTTTATTCTGGTAAAAAATAAAAGTAACACGTTCAGTAATTGTAAATAAATAAACAAATAATTAAATTCAATTTAAATCAACAAAAACACCTAAAAGTCTACAAGAGCTGTTCAAATAGGCCTCCACTTTGAGCGAGACAATAACCTAGTCTATTGTAAAATACGGTTCGCATATTTGCCAAAGCTTCAGGGGTTATATCCTTATTAGCCCTGTCTATCATGTCCTCACAAAACACTTTACGTGTTTCCTGATCGTTCGGAAAACTTTCTTGAGTTATTCGCAATTTTTAACAGCGATAATTGTTCCGCTTTAAAATATTCCAAACTGTTCTAGTGTTCATATCAAGTTTTTCGGCAATTACGATACTATTGCAAGGAAAATTAATTTCTGCTAAACTACAAACGTCAGTCTCCCGATTTGCTCGTTCTTCAGTAATTTGAGGAACCGGTTGCTCCTCATTATTATCAGTGCATTTTTTACAAATTTTTAGACAACCGGTTGTCTCAAATTTTTTAATAATTTCCGAAATTCTAAATTTTCAAGGAACAGGGTGATTTGCGCCCGTAAACGCAAATCTGCCAAATATTTACCAGAATAATACTACTTAATAATCTGCTCTTTTTGTTCCGTGGAATAAACTACCATTTCAAATACAAAAAAATTTGGCGCGAAACAGGGAAATACCAACACTCGATACTTACGCTTTGACGGCCTGAATGAAAGTAAATAACTTGGAATCCTCTTATTGTGCTAGAGCGTGGCGTATGCTGCCACCCACTTTCACCGCGCCAGCATTGTATTACCCCTCACCTAGGGCCAAACTGGTAATTTACACGTATGTCGATGCTTACGACCGTCTCATTCTGATTTGATGAATAATATAGTATTTTCTTTATCTTACTTAAGAAACGTCCAGGTTCCGGTTTGAATTTTCCAGACATATATATATATATATATATATATATATATATATATATATATATATATATATATATATATATATATATATGAGGAGTTCTTTGTCAAGTGGACCACCTCTATTCTCCATTTTTTATCGCAACCAAAATAGCTTATATTGGGCTTAAATTTTTGGTTAAGATGTCTAGTTTTATTTGCAATTGGACCTTTTTGAACACAACGGTTCAAATATGACGACGAATATGAACAAATGTCTTATTTGCTATAAATGCGAATCTACTTTATCAATTTGTGTCAAAATACGTATGAAATGACTCTTGGTATTTCTCGTAACAGTGATAATGCTTTATACGATATTCAAAATGGCGGATCCAAGATGGGGGAACTAAATTTCATTATTTTGCCATGAAATTATACGTTACAGGATTTAAATTCCGCAAATATAAATTTCCACGAGGTTAAATAATTTTTAATAACACAAACAAAGTTTCTTTAATATCAAAATGGCGGATTTGCACTAGACTATTAGTATAATCACTTTTAAATTGAAATTTAAATAAAGGTATTTTTACAGTTGCTATTTAAGAATTTCAAGTGCTTGAATAAATTTGAAATAGCCAAATTTCACTTGAGATTAACTTGAACTATCCATTTTAAACATAAGCATTAGTAGTGCCGTGCAGAATTAAAAATAAATATTTACTTTTGTTGTCGATGCACCAAATGTTCTTATCTGTATGTAAACATAAAATGCATTTTTATAAACAAGTGTAAATAAAATATATTTGTAGTATGAATAACTTATGTAACAAGAATTTTGCATATCTAAGTTTTCATTTCATATAGAAAAAATAAGATTAAGCAATTTCAGGGATTTTAGTTTTTCCAATATATCTCGTGTTTTAACCAACCCAGTGTGCGGCGGAGGGAACAGATCTTATAAATGCAAAAAAATTGGTAAACATTCATACATAAACAATATTGGACTTTATCGTACTTTTAATTAACCCTGTATGTAGATTGCTCCATCTCATTGACCTAGTGATTTATAAATAATATTGTGAGTGTTGTATATATATTTTTTACAGAGTGATCTTTTATCGAGAATCAGTTCAGAAGGTAAGCTTTTATTTATATTTTTTTTTTCTAAAGCAAACCGTTGTACTTATGAAGTCAATTTTTTTTGTGTAACAGAAATTTCCAAGTTATTTCTTAATATCCAAAAATCAAAAATAGAATAAAAATGTTCCTAAAATTTTATTTTTTTTTTAACAACAAAACCAATGTTTATAATTTGCACTCCTGTAAATAATTTGCAAAAATATAGATTTTCTTTACAGTTTAATGATTTTTTATGGTATTTTATTTAACGCACAATCTCGGTTCCTTTTAGTGAATAAGAAATCAGTTCAAAGTAAAGAATTTCGCTACGTAGAGATATTTGAGAAGAACCTTTTATGTTTGTTTCTCGCTTGTTGATGTGGTGAAATTTTTCATGAACAATTTAAATACTAAAAAGGGACGTTATATTTTGTAATTTATCAGGTCGGCAAGAAAGTTTAAAAAGCAACTACTATGTTTTATACCACTATATTTATTAAGAAAATAGTGACTGCAGTTTCAACTCACAGAGTCATTTTCAAACTGAGTTACAAAGGTAGACTAAGTATTCAATACAGAAACATGGGAAAATTTAACAATAAATAAAAACTGCCTGAGAAATTACATTATTACAAAGGGGAGGTACTAAATTTTGAGAACTAATCATTATTTAGCAACAACAAATAACGGGGAAAACCCAAGTTCTGTCTGGTCATTAAGCAAATTTACATTTTTATTTTTACTATGTTTATATATTTCTAAAGATTCAAGAATATTTAACATTTGGCCGTTTGTTGAACAATGTAATAGGTCAGTGTTGCTTAAATTAGGAAAACTGGCTGTGTTCTAAGCAATGGTTGGCAAAACTCGAGTCTATTTTTTGTAGTCTATATGATCGGTAGTGCTCTGAAAAGCGAGTTTTAAAGCTTCTACCACTTTGTTCAATATACAAGCTATCACACTCCGAACATTTTAACATATAAACTCCTGATTTATCAAATTTATTAATTTTATCTTTAACATCGTAAAGGATAGTGGACAGATTGTGTTGAGATTTAAAGACTTATGTTATGTTTGGAAAGAGTATTAGCTATGGTTTCGGATAGGGAACCACAGTATGACAAAGATATATAAGATGAACTATCTTTATCATTTTTTATTTTGGGATATATTGAATTAAAAGCTAGTTGTTTTTGTTTTTTAGTTATTAATTTCTTTATGGTTTGTTGGGAGAAATTGTTTGATATTGCAATCCTTTCAATGATATTTAGTTCCTCTTGAAGATCTTCTTCAGAGAGAGGCACCGAAAATGCTCTATGTATCATTGCATTGTATGCAACCATTTTGTGTTGTAAAGGGTGAAAAGAATCATTAGATATAGTATTACCTGCAAACGTTGGTTTTTTAAAAATTTTAAAATTACACTGATTATTGAGGTGAGATATGGTGAGATCTAGAAACTTTAGTTTATGGTTATTTTCAGTTTCCAAAGTAAGTTGAATTTTTGGATGGCAATTATTAATGTATTGTAATAATTTTTGAAGCTGTCTAGTAGTGCCTTTAAAACATGCTAGAACAGCATCCACATATCTGTACCAAAATTGAACATGATTTTTGCTTAAAGGGGAATTAAGAATTTTGTTTTCTATGTTTGACATGAAAATGTCTAATAGGAGAGGGCTAAGAGAAAAACCCATTGGTAGGCCTGAGTTTTGTAAATAAAATTTGTTATTAAACTGGAAATAGGTTTGTGATAGGCAAAGTTCAAAAGAGGACAAGATTTCAGTAGTAACTATTGGATTTATATTTCATTCCTGTAACATTTCTTGGATAAGTATAAAACATTCATCTGTTGGAATATTAGAAAACATATTTTTTATGTCAAAAGAAACTAGTATAGAGTTATCTGAGGTTTTTATGTTTTTTAGTTTTTGGACGAGATCTACTGAATTATTTCAACTGTGACTTGGTTTAAAGTTGGTTATTTGTTTGAAGGATGAATTTAGTTTCAGACTTAGTTCTCTCGTGGGGCTATTTATGTATGAAACGACTGGGCGAATGGAATTTCCTGGTTTGTGATTTTCTTATAAGGCCATAGACTTTTGGTGCTTGTGGGTTCATATTGATTATTCTTTGTTTATCGAATTCTGAAAAAACGGCTGTTATGTTTAACAGGGTTTGTTTCAATTTTTGTTTGAAAAACTTTTGTATATTGGACAAAGTGGTAGAAGCTTTAAAACTAGCTTTTCAAAACACCACCGATTATATAGACTACAAAAAACAGACTCGAGCTTTGCCAACCTTGCTTAGAACAGAACCACAGTTTTCCTAATTTAAGCAACACTGACATATTACATTATTCAACAAAGAGCCAAAAGTTAAATATTCTTGAATCTTTAGAAATATATAAACATAGTAAAAATAAAAATGTAAATTTGCTTAATGACCAGACAGAACTTGGGTTTTCCCCGTTATTTATTGTTGCCAAATAATAATTAGTTCCCAAGATTTAGTACCTCCTCTTTATAATAATGTAATTTCTCAGGTAGTTTTCATTTATTGTTAAATTTTCTCATGTTTCTATATTGAATACTTAGTCTACCTTTGGAATTCAGTTTAGAAATTACTCTGTAAAATGAAACTGCAGTCACTGTTTTCTAAATAAATTTAGTGGTATAAAACATAGTAGTTCCCTTTTAAACATTTCCCGAAGATGATTAACTACCACATAGTAACGGCTACCAGCATCAACTTTTTAAAGTAACTTTGATTTTGTAGTGTGAAAATAACGGTATTTTTATACAAAAAATAAACTTAAAGTAGCAACAAATAAAAATGCAAATCCTCGATATATCCTGGATATTTGCAAGAACGTAATGAATTTAGTAAATGTGCGATCGGAATACATTTAACCATTGTGTAACTTTGGCCCAACTGATCGTCCCTATATTTCTTTTCATTTCATTGTATGATCTTGTTGAAGTGGTGTGTCCTGCACTAAATGACACATTAAGAAAGAAAAAATACAAAATTACTTGTAAAATTATTATATTTTAAACAAAATTGACATATATTGTTTAAATGGCTTGCTTATTGTCTATCTAGTATTAAACTAAATAAAAATAACTGTGGAATTTAAGACTATTGAAGCGATAAGAACGTAAAAAAGGGCTTGAAAGTTGACCAGTAAATAGCATTTTTTTTTTAAATGAACTAGTAGTTAACCTATGTCAACTATCCATCAATATTCATTTTTTTTATTAAATTCGTTCTTCATCTATTATCAGCCCAATTATTTTGGGAGATTCTACGATTTGGAACATTTTAATCACACTAACGTCAGTGTTGTGTGGTGCCTCGGTGTACAAACAAGTACCCCAATTAAAACACCTGAAAAGTTATTTTTCACGTTCCAGGTTCGGAAAATAATAAGAAAATGTGGCTTCAGCTAGCCCGGCACTACTAGTTTTATTTAAATTTTGAGAAATTGGCCACCATAAAACAATCAATTCTCGGCAAATTCGAACTATTTGCCTTAATAAACCCACTTTTCTTCATGAGAAAATTTTTTAGAATGGTTTTCCAAGGGAAAAGTAAGCAAATATCGAAGAAATTACATGAAAAAGACTATAAAATATGAAGTAGGCAACGTAGCCTTGACAGCGATCATGAATGTGACATAAAACCAAAAAATTTATAAGTCAAGTTCGTGACAGTGATAACATTAGCTGTATTCTTTAGAGTAATTATCAAATGATCAAAGTGAAAAAAGTGAAACTGATAACCATGTTCTTTTGAATATGTATTTGCTTGTCATTAGGTCGAAGTGATCATGATTATTTCAAGTGATAGAACTGAAAGTAATAATGACTCAAAATAATAACCGTATCAGGAAGGAGTGCCAGAAATGATGCTAGTATGGAGTGACATCATTCACTTATTGGTATTCGTTGTCACGTGACTCGAAGATTTAATTACATTTTTATTATTAAATACAAATAAAATTCCTTAAAAATAAAGAAAAATTGTGTTTTTAGAACTTCTATTGTGGAAAGTACCGTTTTGCGGCAAAATTATATTTTTATTTGAATACAGTGAATATCCCAATTGTTATAAACAATATGGCAGTGAATTTAAAAAAAAATTGGCCAGTGACCTTTTTGTTTTTCATGTAAATGAATTTTTTTTTAAGCAATAGCAACAAAGTAATTATAAATGCTTATATAGGGATTTGTTTGAAGGTCATAGACAACGATATTTCTTGCGAAGTAGTAGATATCTGTTGGACTTCCATTATCTTTATTTTTGTTGAATATTACGACGTTTCGGCTTGTAGTTATCTCTAGCCGTTTTCAAGTGAAACTGTTTCACTTGGAAACGGCTAGAGATAACTACTAGCCGAAACGTCGTGATATTCAACAAAAATAAAGACAATGGAAGTCCAACAGATATCTGCTTATATAGGGATATTAAGCATAAGAACTTTACGATAAAGCTTTGCAATATGTAAAAGAAATAATTGAATTACAACAGTCAATTAAGCATTTTGCCAGGACACTCAATCATCCAGGCAAAGACCTGGATTTTCGGGTAATATAGACCTATAGAAATAAACCGTTTATGTTCTCTGCACGAGATTTTTTGTCATAAACTTTATGTAAATAAGTAAAGGTCAAAAAATGCTTTTTTCTCGCACTTTTTTGCTTACCAGTAAAAACTAAAGAAATTTTTAGACAAAATGGAATAGCCATCTTCTAGAGAATTGAAAAACCTACAAATTGTTTTTTTACGGATCTCGATATTTTTATTTGTTGCTGAGAAGAATGCAAAACAAAGTCAAAATTGTTATTATATTCAATTAACAATAACTATTGCAAAATTCAACCTACGACTTTGTTGTTACGTAAAAAGTTGGGTCTTTTAGTTCTTAATATGGGGTAAAAATTTCAGATCGATTCATCAAATAGTTTGTGCAAAATTTAATTTGTTTATCACAGGCGAGCGAATTTTGCAATAACATTCTAGCTCCATCGATGAAGGTACACCGATTCTGAGTACGTCTCATGAAAGAGGAAATCTTCTATAAGAAGTATTACATGAAATTGAGGAATTTGATTTTAAATTTGTTTAAACTTCATTAGAAAACCACCATCATTTTTACCTTGTAAACAAATTAAATAACTTTTTTGTTTTTGCCGAAAAAAAAATTCTGTTTTCATATTTGGGAAGCTAGTATCCAAAGACACTGTACGGGTGCGTTCCACTAAGCACCCACAACGATCACGCTCATGATAGCAGTTTTTCCCGTTTCACTAGCTTGTGAGCATTCTAATCATAAACCCAAGTGGAATGGGATTGTGGACGTCTTAAGCGTTGAGTTAAATATTACAAATGGCGGATTTGAAAATGAATCAATAGCTTGAAAAGGTTATGTTATAATTTTTAAGCTTTAATATTAATAATTTGTTATAATTATTGGTTAACTTGCTTTATATTAAAGAAAAATACTATTTAGTTTCGTATATTTTATTTTAGTGGAATCTTTAAGTAATTTACGTTGAAAAATAATCAAAATATCTTTTGTGGTGACAGTTGGATATTTAATGGTGGATCGTAATCATGCTTCAGAAAGTACTTCATCTAGTCCAGATGAAGAATGGAATGCAGTTTTACATAGTCAGGAAAAGCGAAAACTTAGGCCACGTATTATTGATTATGAGAATGTTATTAATCGTTATTCAGATAAAGAATTCAAGTCATTTTAGGGTAAATTTTATATAATTACTACATTCTATAAATGTACTTGTACATAATTACTACATTTTTTAAATGTATTTTTCAGTAACACCTTTTGTGGATTGGACTACACCATCTAATTCAGTGTATTTTGAATCTAAACTAAATTATACTTATTTTTTTTCTCATATGTTACACTGTAATTTTGAAACTCTTACATTCAATTGTCTTTAAATTTAAAAAACCGCGCCAAAATTCTGAATGTCCACTTTGACCCACCTTTTCAGATGGGTCGTTGCGAGCTTGGCGTGAGCGAGAAGAATGACGTCATTAATGACGTTTTCGCCGCGACCGCGACGACCGTAGTCGTTATGTGGAACGACTGAAGGAATATTTTGAACGTTGTGAGCCCCTAGTGGAATGCACCCTACATGAATTATTCAAAAATATTGATCCAACCGTCTCGACTCCAAAATGTAGCATCTGCCACTCGCCCCTCTCTACCTACATTGAATTTCGGAGCAGACAAAGAGTATCCCCGCTAAGATGATCGTTGCATGTTTGAAGGTCATAGCTTTCTCTTTACTCAGATATTTTAAATATGAAATTTTAATTGCCGTTAAAATAATTTACTTTCAAAACCTATTACTATCTTTAACTATGAAAATCTCAAAAACATATTAATTTTTCAATGTATCATATATTGTTATAACATGTATATATTACGGTAGCAAACAATACTTACTAGTACAGCTTTTTCTTACATGCAATGTAACGAATATTAATATTTTATAACAATAATTTAATTATTCAATTTTCCCTACTTATAACTATGTTTGCCAATAAAAATAGCACAAAAATTATTGATTTTTAATGAAAAAATTGTATGGAAAAAAATGTTTAAACAAATTAAATGTTTAATTTATACACAAATAAATAAATAGTATGCATATTTGTAATGTACTAAGAAAGGTACCACAAATTAAAAAAAATAATCATCAAAATCCGCCAACAACTTTCACAGATGTAGCTAATGGTAGCAGTTTGAAGTTGCTGTTTCATTTTTTGAACGCGCGGATTTATTAGCAACTCATCTTCCTCCCGAGTCGTCTTTTAAACAATTAACATTTTTTTAAACGTCATTGAAGCTTTTGTTTTTGTGTTATCATTTTCCGGACAATTCACACCTAAACCTAAAATTCCAAACTTTCGAATGGCGTTAGTTTCGTTTCTCAATTGTTTTTAACAATAGAGGAATGAATTTAAAAAAAAAATGTTAACTTTAGCCCATATTGACCTAAGCCTTTTTTTTTCGAAATTCGTGTAAAAATGCCAGCTTCCCAAATATGAAAACAGAATTTTTTTATCGGCAAAAACAAAAAAGTTATTTAATTTGTTTACAAGGTAAAAATAATAGCGGTTTTCTAATGAAGTTTAAACAAATTTAAAATTTATTTTCCTCAATTACATGTAATACTTCTCATAGAAGAAGAGTTCTTCTTTCATGAGATGTGTTCAGAATCGGTGTAGCTTCATTGATGGAGCTAGAATGTTATTGCAAAATTCGCTCGCCTGTGATAAACAAATTAAATTTTGCACAAACTATTTTATGAATCGATCTTAAATTTTTACCACATATTAAACACTAAAAGATTCAATTTTTTACGTAACATCAAAGTCGTAGGTTGCATTTAGCAATAGTTATTGTTAATTGAATATTAAAACAATTTTGACCTTGTTTTGCATTTTTCTCAGCAACAAATAAAAATATTGAGATCGGTAAAAAACCAAATTGTAGGTTTTTCAATTCTCTACAAGATGGCTATTCCATTTTGCCCAAAAATATCTTTAGTTTTTGCTGGTAAGCAAAAAAGTGCAAAAAATGCATTTTCCGACCTTTGTTTACAAAAAGTTTATGACACAAAATCTCATGTAGAGAATATATACATTTTATTTCTATAGATCTATATTACCCGAAAATCCGGGTCTCTACCTAGATGAATGAGTATCCCCAAATAGGTCTTTTTTTCGCTTATTTGACAGTAGTAAAACAGTAGTAAAACAAAATAATTTTTTTATTCTTGTATTTTTAGGGTTTAAAACTTGCTTGACCTATTGTTGCTCTTGCCAGTTTAGGCCCTCTGTTGTCAATTTAGGGTGCTTTTAAATTTAAACCATGCTAGTGAATCCGGCTGATAGTGTTTTTCTAATAATATAAGTTCTCCTCTTTCACAAGATACCCGTAGAATCATTGTATCATCATTATTATACGTATAATGTTATAACCAAAAAAAAACTCGTCTGGGATAAACAAATTTATTTTTGCAAAATTCATTTGATGAATCGTTCGGAATTTTTTACTAAATATTAAGTATTACAAGACCCAACTTTTCAGGCAATAACAAAGTCGTAGAATACTTTTTGCAATAGTTATTATTAATTAAAAAATATATGTCAGTTTTTACCTTCTTTTGCGGTTTCTATTCTGTGTGTTTATAGAGGTATAGAACTTTTAAATGGAATAAAACAAAGATGAATTTTTTAAATTGACATGAAATTTACTTTATTCGAAAGATGATAACCTTCTGGCATTATAATTTAAATATGACTTCTGACATATGACCGCCACGGCTGGCTCGGACGTAGTCTAATCTGGAGGTCCAATTTTCGATGATTTTTTCCAACATTTATGGCCAATAACGCGGCGAATGTTGTCCTCCAAGTGATCAATCGTTTCGGGCTTATCGGCGTAGACTAGCGACTTCACATATCCCCACAGAAAATAGTCTAGCGGCGTTAAGTCGCACGATCTTGAAGGCCAATTCACGGGTCCGAAACGTGAAACTATGCGGTTACCAAACGTTTCCTTCAATAAATCAATTGTGGCACGAGCTGTGTGACATGTTGCGCCGTCTTGTTGAAACCACAGCTCCTGCACATCATGGTTGTTCAATTGATGAACGAAAAAGTCAGTAATCATGGCTCTATAGCGGTCACCATTGACTGTAACGTTCTGACCAGCATCGTTTTTAAAGAAGTACGGACCAATGATTCCACCAGCCCATAAAGCACACCAAACAGTCAGTTTTTCTGGATGTAACGGTGTCTCAACATACACTTGAGGATTATAATCACTCCAAATACGGCCGTTTTGTTTATTGACGTATCCATTCAAATAAAAGTGAGCTTCATCGCTAAACAAAATTCGCTTATGAAAATCGGGATCAACGGCAATCTTGTTTTGGGCCCATTCACCGAATCTACGCCTTGCTAGGTGATCGTGTGGCTTCAATTCTTGCACGAGTTGGATTTTGTAAGCATGCAAACCAAGATCTTTCCGCAAAATCTTCCATAAAGTGAATGGACACATATTCAATTCCTGTGCACGATGGCGGATAGACTGATTCGAGTCTTCCTTTACGCTACGCTCTACAGCAGCAATGACTTCTTCTATACGCACTGTACGACGTCTCTGTGGATGCGTATTATCATTTAGAGTAAACGTGGTGCGAAAACGTCCCATAGTTAATCGAATTAATTGCTCTGATGGACGATTATGTTGACCGTAAAATGGACGTAGTGCGCGATACGTATTTCGAACAGAACCATGATTTTCAAAATAAATTTGCACAATTTGGAAGCGTTGTTCAGGCGTCAGTTTATTCATGTTAAAATGCCAAACTAAACTAAACATAAATCACTTGACAGCTGACAAAGTGGCCGCCAGTTAAAAAAGTGTTGCCAACTTAAAGTTCTATACCTCTATAAAAATCACCCTTTATTTGATTTTAGACACAACAGTGTAAAAAAAGAAAGAGAACAGTATTCACATTTTTAAAACATTTTTATTTTCATAAAACAGTCGGTCACACGTGTATAATAAAATATCATTAAAATTGACAGCCATATTAAAAACTAGCTAAAATACAAACAAACGACTGTCTTAGACGTAATGTGCTAGAAAAAGGACTTTTTTTACGGTTAATACCTTTAAAATTTATGTCTTTGATTGAATAATATTATTTGTTAGTTGCGGGTCGTGTGTCGGTAATAAATATTTCACATTTTCTAACTGTTTACGTAAAGTAAGGCAAAGGTATTAAAACTTAAAAATAATCTTGTTAGAATGTTGAATATTCAATTCCAATTTAATGGCTCTCATTTAGGTGATTCATCGTTGTTGGTTGGCGTCCTTTTTCTTGCACATTGCCCTTGCTGTATGTAATAGTCATTTCCAATACATTGTTTTGATAAAAATATAATATAATTATTAAAATAAATTATCATAATAGTCAGTCTAAGATATAGAGGTTAAAATGATAAAATGGTTGAAATAAATATATATTTGGTGCAGTTTGTACCTTACTCAGATTATTCGGTATTGTATCTGAAAAAAATAAAAATAAAATCAATAAATGTACATACACCTATCCAGGATGATAATAATATTAAATATTGATAAACACAGCAGAGTTAGCAAGCTTATAATATAGGTACTGTTCTATTAATAACCGCTTATAGGTGCAACATCTTGCCTATAGATCCCGTCAAGGAATGACTTTAAATATAACATCCGAAAATAAGATAAATATGTAAACAAAGGTATCTGGGAACGGCATTGGTGGAACCCACTGCCGAGGCCGCCATCGGTGTCAGGACGAAACACGCCTTAACAATTTTTAGTGGTCGGTAAAACTAGCTCGTACTTATGTCGTAACAGTACCTAAACTAATGGGCTAAAATAAAGCAACAAAGTGGTTTTGTTACTTTTAATAATGGGGTCTTTAATAAGTTTGTGTCCGACCCTTCGAACATACCCCTGTAGAAGTAGCATAACGTTAGAACTAGGGCCCGGTTGTTTGAACGCTGAATAACGTAATAATATTTTTATTTATATTTGAAAAAGTGTTAATAAACAGTAGATATTTAATTTCTTGGTACAGACATACCGATTTTATGCTATCCTTTTCTAATTGCATTATTTAAACGAGTATCATCGGTACGTCCTTCGAACATACCCCTGGGTACGTCAATTCTGAAAACAAAGTATGAATATATGGTTGCCTAAATTTTTATTATTGTTATTTTCAATATGTAAACAATCTAACAATATTTACCGATAAAAATAAGTTTTTAAATCTTCTTTTTGTTAATATTAATTGTAAACTTCGAATTTATAGTAATTTCTAACACTTAAAAACACCGAAAAAAGTCACGATAAGCAATTAAACTGAAAGACAAGATAAATAAATATGTTTATGTCTGTCAAACATCAAAAAAGCGTCTCCCCCACCGACCATAAACAGCCTTCAGACAAATCTATTGTTGTTTAAATCTAGAGTATGATCGAAGGTTCGACCCCATTCCGTAAGAATTAACCCCACAGAAAAATGCTGTTTTTATCACGTTTAAGTATGGGTGTCACATACTTGGGATTAAACCTTGTATTGAATGGCCGCTTTACACGTTTTATTACACCTGAATTAAAAATCTTGTAACGCGTTGCAGTCCAAATTAAATGTAGATGTGCAAATCAGGGGCGGATCCAGGGGGGCGAACCCCCCGCCCCCAAGAGCTTCGAATTCGAAAACATAGACGCACCCCCCCTCCGTCGACAGCTCGTTCTCGCTTGCCATACTGTGCGACCTCCCCCCTTCCAAAGAGCTGCGATTTCAGAAAAATAGATTCGTTTCTACTTGTTACATTAGGAACGTGAATTTGCGCTTAGAATGAACTTTCCTAACAACAGTTCCACGTTCCAGAAGTTGTGAACTTGGAGCATGAAATGCAATGTATAGCATTACAGAAACTCTTTTTTTAATAACACCACGTATATTTTGCATTTTTTTAACCAAACAAATTCAGTATAGAACAAACTAAAACTAACAAGAGGACGTAAAATGATAAGATAAAAACGGCGACAGTTGCATTTCTGTGAATTATATACAAAGCTTTAATCTAAAAAACACATTCTTTATTTACTATTTTCGTTATACTGTTAGAGATATACTATGAAATATATATATATATATATATATATATATATATATATATATATATATATATATATATATATATATGAATAGTTGGGTTATTCCGGGTTTCAATCCGTTCGTTCAAAAAATCGTTTTCACGACGTTTCGCCAAAATCTCATTTGGCATTTTCAAGTGCGGTTCGTCTCGTTACTCGCTGAGAACTGTTCTCAGCGAGTAACGAGACGAACCGCACTTGAAAATGCCAAATGAGATTTTGGCGAAACGTCGTGAAAACGATTTTTTGAACGAACGGATTGAAACCCGGAATAACCCAACTATTCATTCTACCATCCGTGAAAATCTACGATATAACATATATATATATATATATATATATATATATATATATATATATATATATATATATATATATATAAAATAAAATAGAATAAAATACTGGCGAAGCGGACGTGAAAATTTGTCAATCTACATGATTCTCGTATTAAAAAGTGCGGAGCACACCAAAATATGGAAAAACTCCGGGTCCGACAGATGGCGACAGCGCTGTTTCGTCCTAATATGGGACTCGTCAGGCCACCGCAGTCGGTACAAACCATCATCTCGCCTTTGCATCGTATAAAGCTGAATTTATAATCAAAATACAGCAAATAAGACGACAAAGGCGACATCTCGATGGTCCACTTGATAATACAAGAACCACACAGATTAACAAAGTTTGTAAAAGAACCGTCATATGGTGGCGCGACGGTGAATTAAAACAGAAGTATGTAAAATCGAGTACACGAAACGCGCTGCCCAAAGGATAGGGGTCGCATTTTTCGGTACTGGCAAGCAAGCCTACCGCCTATTTTAGCAGCCAAAGCCACGTGCCGCACCAAACGATCCCACCATGAGAGCATCGTTTAGCGTGTTTAAAAGCCAAACAAGTAAATAAATATGTAGATAAGTTTTTGTCCGTGTAATTTAAAATAAAATAGAATCCGCTTCGCCAATATTTTATTCAATTTTATTTTAAATTACACGGACAAAAACTTATCTACATATATATATATATATATATATATATATATATATATATATATATATATATATATATATAATATTTTCTTGATTTATTATTAATAAAGTAACAAAATGTCAAGGAAGAAAAAAAAATTTGAAAATGCCTTAAATAAAGGGCGAAACGTCAATTGTTTTGCATTTTTTGTTAAATAAAGAACCTAAACCAAGAAAAGACAAAATAAAGAAAAAATTATATATATATATATATATATATATATATATATATATATATATATATATATATATATATTTAGTTAGTTATTTTCTTGGGAATATGGTTCATTTTTATATTGAAACTACATATATAAAGTAGTCATACTTATTGTAAATATATATTTTTATTTTTCAGGACGTTTCGATTCTTTCGAATCTTTTTCAACTGAGGGTTTCG
The DNA here is from genome assembly GCA_034092305.1 of Diaprepes abbreviatus. Taxonomy (NCBI): domain Eukaryota; kingdom Metazoa; phylum Arthropoda; class Insecta; order Coleoptera; family Curculionidae; genus Diaprepes; species Diaprepes abbreviatus. Next base: position 5,109,598 of record JASJET010000211.1, on the reverse strand, counting down.
GCGGATGCTACAAAAATGGACATTTTTAATATTATTATATATGGAATAAGAGGTTAAAACCTTACCATTAAGAACAGAGATGTTTGTCAATTGTAATCACTCACTCTTTTGTATATTCACTTTTCAAAAGTATTTTTAAAAGTCCAGTTAGAAGAATGGACACTACATTTTTAACCCTATAACTGCCTTGACTTGACTGAATGTGGAACCCAGATGGTGTATGTTTTAGGTATTTTAAGTGGCGTAAAAAGTTTGGGTCTTTTAATTGAAGTGATATCTTTCTGAAAAAATATCGTGATTCAATTTAGAAGAATTGAAAGCGGAGATTTATTCTTATTTATTGTTTTATTTATTATAGAAATTCCTTTATATTGGTTTATTTTAATATGTTGAAATAAATTTGATGCCTGTTTTATCGTTTACGGCATTTGGATTTTTTTTTATTGCAATCATTTCGTAAAGTTCTCGTTTTCCTTTGTTAGTTTCAGTTTTCAAGATTTTTGTATTTTCATAATCAAAGGTGTGCTTGTGTTTCATTTCGTGTTTTTTTAAGGCTGTAATATTTTTTTTGTCATTTATGTATATATGTATATATATATATATATATATATATATATATATATATATATATATATACAGGTGTGGAAAATGCAAAACAGAAACTCTAAAAAAAGGGAATGTAACAGAACGCGATGGATAACGCGTTTAGCCATGTTGAAGAAGTTAAATAAAGTATACTGTTGTATCGTAGCTTACTTCCTGGTTTCCAGCAAAAATGGTGTCGGGCAAGGACCTTTCGCTGGTTTCGGGTCGTCAAAACACAGTGGGTCGAAAGCACGGATTTGATATTAAAAATAAAAATCGGATCCAACAATAGCAGACTGAAACTTTAAAATCATGAAAATAAATTCGAAAAACGTCTAATGTGGTTCAACGCTTTAAAAATAAAATAAGAAGAATAATTGTATTTCCATATCATCGTCATAAATAAGTTGTACTCTACTGAAGCTCGGGTGGAAAAGAGAACTCTTTTATATGGTGCAAGTTGTCTGGTTCGAGTTTATAATTTTCTATTTTCTTTAAAGACTTTTGTTCGGTTTTCTTAATAAATTCAAATTTCAGAGGCCCACCATTCAAAGTAGAGGAGGGTTTGGAATTGTACAACACAATCTGTTTTTGTTGACTTTGTATGTTAATACCTGCTAATTGAAGTGGAATAAGAGAGGTTAGAAATAAGTTTCTATCAGAAATATTCGGATTAGTGAATTTCATTTTGTACTGGATAATCTGACGTTCCATCGAAGCCCCATTTGCAAATGAAACTCATATCTACAAATCTAATTTATCGATTTGTTCAAGGGCGTCTAATTGAAGCAATATAATTCTATCCATCTATGATCCAGTAAGCCTTGGAATTTAACCTCGGCTGTTAATTTAGTAAAAGTTAGATACTGGTCATGTGGATAACATGCTTTTTTTGTATTTTACACATCAGAGTAAGGGCGAAAATATATTACTCCTTCTCTGTTTAGCCCAATTTTGTAATCGTTGATATTTGTTTCTCGACAATCCAATGTCAAATAGAATAGCCGCGCACAAATATAACTGGGCGCGACGCAACCACAATACTGTTGCCTTTGACCTGAGACGAAACTTTAGAAAGAAAAAACTGGCCGTTCATATTACCGAAGTTTAATAGAAACGTTACTATAGCCAACCTTCTATTTTAAATTTCTTAATTTTTCTTAATGTTTTTTCAAATTCTAACCCGCTAAGCCCATCAGGTTAGTTCGGGACAGAAGATCGTAGGGAATGCCTACGCCCAATATTACCCCCGCTAACTTCCATGCAACACGAAGACGAGCAGTACCTTGAAACGAATGAGAGGGTGTAGTTATTTTTCATCTAAACTTATAACGTAATCGACAGAATTTGGAATATTTAATGACTATTTGATACATTTATTGTTTTAAATACATCAAATAGTCGAAATACAAAAAAAAATAGTTTTTGTTGGCCGTTGAGCGTAAAGAAAATTGATATTTCTGTTACAAAATAAGCATTTATTCTAATAAAAATACTAGTGAAACGCAATGGTAATTTCTAAGTAAATAAGCTAATAGACCACTTTAAAATTAAAAATCTTTCTCAAAAATAAACTTTTATTCTGGTAAAAAATAAAAGTAACACGTTCAATAATTGTAAATAAATAAACACCTAAAAGTCTACAAGAGATGTTCAAACAGGCCTCCACTTTGAGCGAGACAATAACCCAGTCTATTGTAAAATACGGTTCGCGTATTTACCAAAACTTCAGGGGTTATATCCCTATTAGCCCTTTGTATCATGTCCTCACAAAACACCATACGTGTTTCCTGGCCGTTCGGAAAAATTTCTTGAGTTATTCGCAATTTGTAACAGCGATATTTGTTCCGCTTTAAAATATTCCGAACTGTTCGAGCGTTCATATCAAGTTCTTCGGCAATTACGGTACTATTGCAAGGAAAATTAATTTCTGCTTAACTACAAACGTCAGTCTCCCGATTTGTTCGGTCTTCTCCGTGTTCCTCAGTATTATCAGTGCATTTTTTACAAATTTTTAGACAACCAGTTGTCTCAAATTTTTTAATAATTTACGAAATTCTAAATTTTCAAGGAACAGGATGATTTTCGCTAAAAGCAAATCTGTCGATTATTTACCAGAATAGTACCACTTAATAATCTGCTCTTTTTATTCCGTGGAATAAACTACCATTTCAAATACAAAAAAATTTGGCGCGAAACACGGAAATACCAATACTAGGTACGTGGTGTGGCGTATGCTGCCGCCCGCTATCACCGCGCCAGCATTGTATTTAGTCCGGTCAAAATAGACATTGAAGGTTACATTAATTCGCACCTTGCTAAAAATTGGCATGAATGTTGGGAACCCTATTATACACAATTTGTCAATTATCCACATCAATCCGAAGTGTGGAAAAAAATTTATGCAAGGTCAAATGTTGCAAAAATCGGTTTTTTGAGTTTTCCAGCTAAACGGTAAGTTTTATAATAAAAATAGGTGAGACAAAAATTATTCATCATACAATTATCTATAAAAATTGTTCATACACTTTTTTTCCTAAGAATCACCATTTCGGAGATACAGCGATGCAAAATGTTGAAAAAGTTGTATTCTTCATAATATACATGTCAATTACCGTAATATACGTTACAGAACGATAATATAAGTAAAAATATTAATTTTCGTAGCGTATACATACATAATATTCAGTTTTAAAAATATAAACTCCAAAAAAACCCAGTCCCTCATTTTATATGACCGTACGGCCTTGAGCAACATCTGTCTGCTATTCAATTGTCCACGTGGCGACGCTCGTATACCTGCTCCTTTTTGAAGGGCCTCCCTAGATAGAATAGTATTAGTCTCAAGCATTCTTTCGTAGTAAGAACACGTAGTTATTGCTTATATTTTCAAACAAAATTTGTGCAGTTTTGTGTTTGTAATAGAAATGTCGCAGTTGTGCTTTATTTGTAATAAACATTTGACCGAAAGCGAAACAGTTACTGTTGATCGTGGCCTAAAGACATTAATTAATGCAAGTATTGAAAGAGGTGATGAATTTTCGGAATACCTGAAAGACCAGACTTCTGTGACAGTTCATGTGCAGTGTCGAAAAAACTATACTCACTGGTACAATCGCTGCATTGAAAAGAAAACAGGATGAAGAACAAGCTAGTACATCAAAAATAAGTCCACCTCGTACTAGAGCACGCTTAAGTGAACCATTTTTTGTTTTAAAAAGTGTTGCTTATTTTGTGGCAATGAATTGAATGAAGAGCTAGAAAACAGAAAAGCACTGAAGTATCGGCGTAAAATTTTTCATGTAACAACACTTTCATTCAAAGAAACAATCCTCAATATAGCCCAGACTCGTTCTGATCATGTAGCAAAAGCTGTTATTACTCGAATTGAGTTCGAACATGATTTAGTTGCTGCCGAAGCTAAGTATCATAAAGACTGTCATAATGCCTTCTTGAGACCGACTACGGGGGGTCAAGCCGGTCGTCCTCAATCTGAAAGTACGAATCTTTTAATGGAAGAAATATTTGCACACATCGAAAATAGTGATGATTATCAATTTTCATTAGACGAATTACAAAATATTTGCAACAATTCGTTAGATAATAGAACCATTAAGTTACGATTAAAGTTGAAGTATGGCGATAAAATTATTATAACAGAAAAGTCAGGAGCATCAACATTAATATGTTTTGTTGATAATCACTATGACATTTTAAATCGAGAAGAGTATCAATCAGACGAATAATTTTCTCAATTTACGCATTACTTACACCGCTCTTGTTATTTACAATAGTACCATTTTCAATTTAATACAATAGCTTTTTAACTCAACAGAAGCACAATAGATCGTGGAATAGGCCTACCGGGGAAACCACGTAAAAAAAAACGCGCCATGTACACTACCTCAGGGGTGGCGCGGAAACGTGTGCATATTATGAAGAATACAACTTTTTCAACATTTTGCATCGCTGTATCTCCGAAATGGTGATTCTTAGGAAAAAAAGTGTATGAACAATTTTTATAGATAATTGCATGATGAATAATTTTTGTCTCACCTATTTTTATTATAAAACTTACCGTTTAGTTGGAAAACTCAAAAAACCGATTTTTGCAACATTTGACCTTGAATAATTTTTTTTCCACACTTCGGATTGATATGGATAATTGACAAATTGTGTATAATAGGGTTCCCAACATTCATGCCAATTTTTAGCAAGGTGCGAATTAATGTAACCTTACCCCTATTTTTGATGCTAACTTGATCGGACTAATTACCTCTCATCCAAGGGCTAAACTGGTAATTTACACTTATGTCGATGCTTACGATGATTATCTTCTGTCTCATTCTGATTTGATGAATAATATAGTATTTTCTTTATCATACTTAAGAAACGTCGAGTTTCTGGTTTGGATTTTCCAGACCTGTATATATTGTTGTTGCGTAGTGTTTCACGGATGGGAACGTGTGATCCAGTATTAATCCAAAAATACAACCGTTCATTAGTTTGGTTTTCTGTAGAAGTTTGCAGACGTTTCGCCAGAATTTCATTTGGCATCTTTTGTGCTTGATGGTTGTAGATCTGGGAGGGGGGTTTTCGGGTCACTGAACACAAATCTAATGAAAATATTAATTTTTCAAGGTTATATTAAGATCATAGCATATAGTGGATAAATTTTGATCACAAGTTTTTAAGATTAATAACCGAGCAATTATTGATTGAGTTGTTTTATTTTAGTTCTTAGGCGTCTTTGTTAGCTCATTGATATTTCGTAATTTGTTTAAGTGTATTCTGAGAATGACTGCTGAAAAAAAAATACGAAAAAAACTAAGATCACAAAAACACCAAAAAAACACAACAAAGATAAAAATTTAAAAAAAAAACAAGAAATGAGATGCTAAATTCTTTTGACAACCGCCTGGTAACCCCGAATACCCCAAACAAGTATTTTCGGAGTTAATACTTAGCTTTTAAAAGAATTAAGGTTCGTTATTTTGAATCCGCCATCTTGGATTTTGAAAAATTGAAATTTTCATTACAGATTTGTACTTAGTGACCCCAAAACCTCCCGAGTAAGTATTTTCAGAGGAAAATATTGGCCTTTGAAAAAATCGAGCTCCGCCATTTTGAATCCGCCATCTTTGATATTAAGAAATTGAAATTTTCATTACAGATTTTTGCTCAGTGACCTCAAAACCTCCCGAAGAAATATTTTCGGAGCAAATTATTAGCTTTAAAAAAATTGTTGTTCACCATTTTGAATCCGCCATCTTGAATATTGGAAAATTAAAATTCCCATTACGTATCCACGTTCAGTGACCTTAGAAACCCTCAAGTGAGTAATTTTAAGCACAAATAGCGAATATAAAAATGGGAGCGTCAAAGGGATATAACTAATAACTTTTTCACCATTTATTTTCGGTTTTTTCGAAATTTTCATTTTTAGGATGATCTGATTCATTGAAGTAATTTTGCCACGCACCATTCAAAAGCTTGCACTTTTCTAATAATTTTGATATTTTTATGAACATTTTTTAATCAAATAAAAAATGGGAAGCAGAGGTGTAACTTTGGAAATAATGACCTATCTGACGAAATCAAACAGTAAACAACTCTTAATTTAGAAAAAAAAAATTAAAAACGAATATTTACTTACCTATAAGTCTTTTGTAAAAAACATAGAATATTCTATCTTCGAGACTTGTAGTACAGGTCATTGTTAGGATTCATTTGTTTTGACTTGTAGTCTTGAGCCGATTTGGACATGCTGTTATTGGACTTTGACTGTTCATATTTATCTGAATTTAAAAATTTTTAAAATTAATACAAATATATATTTTTTTTTTTCATTAACCGTATGAAATCAATTTTGAAAATTTTCGAAAAAACAAGCAGTATTTAAAGACTAATATGTCTGATTCCTTTTAACCAATTTAAATTTTTAAAAAAATAAATTAAAGATCTAAGACAATAAATCCCTTTCATTCAAAGGGATTTAAATTTGATATCAAATCTGTATTACAATCAGCGAGCGGCAGTAAGATTTGGACAGGAAATATCCGGAGATGTGGAAATACAAAGGGGAGTCAGACAAGGGTGTATATTGTCACCTTTACTATTTAACGCTTATTCTGAAGAGGTCATATTGGAAAGTCTTGAATTTGAAACAGCAGGGATAAAAGTAAACGGAGTTTTAATCAACAATATTAGGTATGCAGATGACACCGTAATAATAGCTGATAGTTTGAAAGACCTAGAAAAAATAATGAATAAAATATTAAGAATTAGTGGAGAATATGGACTTTCTCTTAACACGAAAAAGACCAAATTCATGATAATTAGTAAAAACAACACCAATACTAATGAAATCCTTATGGTAGGAGGCCAGCACATAGAAAGAGTTAAGAAGTACACTTACTTGGGAACCCTAGTAACAGAAAATAATGACTATACCGTCGAAATAAAAACCAGAATCGAGAAAGCACGTGCCAACTTTATTAGAATGAAAAAGGTTATCTGCAGCAAAGATCTAACGTTAGCCCTGAAAATACGACTGACTAAATGTTACGTATATAGTGTTCTATATTATGGAATGGAAGCATGGACACTGAATCGAGAGGCAGTGAGAAGACTTAACTCTTTTGAAATGTGGACCTATAGAAGAATTCAGAGGATTTCGTGGGTGGATAGAGTTACGAACGCCGAAGTGTTGAGAAGAATGGGGAAAGAAAAGGAAGTCGAGATAACAGTAAAACAGAGAAAACTGCAATATTTCAGATACATTATGCGAGGAAAAAAGTACAGCATCTTACGGCTCATAATCCAAGGTAAAATAAGTGGCAGAAGAGGCGTGGGACGACGACGAATTTCATGGCTAAAAAACCTAAGGGAATGGTTTGGATGCAGTTCAAAACAACTACTTAGAGCAACTGCCTCAAAAATTAAAATAGCTATTATGATTGCCAACCTCCGCAATGGAGAAGGCACTTGAAGAAGAAGACAATAAAATTAGACCTTACAAGACAATAGAGAATGAAAACTTGACATTACATTAGGGTTTAAAGCATGTCAGCAAATCACTTGTTGGAAAGGTCTTTTCAAAAGGAACAAAACGCTTTTTTTTCGATTTTAAATCCGATCCAAACTTTAGATTTGGGAAACATTAATAGTTGTAAAAGTAAACTAAGAATAGTAAAAATTTAAAAATAGGAAAAAAACAATAATTGTAACGATTGTTTAGTGGAAAAAATATAAGAACGGGCGCACCTATTATTTTTTTTTCGTGTTTCTTATGCATTTAAAAAACATTTTTTTGCATAAGCCTCTTGAAAAGAAGCCACTTTGCAAATTTTTAGACACAGACCTCCCTTTAAAGACTTTTTAACTAAATTAAATAAGAAATTAAAAGTCTTTCTAAAACGAAGAAAATAAGATCTTATAAGTCAAAACAAAATCAAAATTCGAGATTTTATGAAGACTTCAAGAATGCATAGACTATATACAAGGTGATTCAAAAATCGATCAGGAAACTTAAGGGGGTGATTCTACTTGACAAAATAAGGGTAGAGCTTCATATAATTTTTTTTCAAAATGTCATTCGTTTTCGAGTTACAAGCCGTCCAAGTTCAAGTTTTTATTTTTTGTTTTTTGAATTACTCGCTTACAGGAGAACCGATTTGACTAATATTTGAAAGATAGGCTAAGTCTTCTGCGCTTCATCATTTTAGTAACAATTCACATTGATTGTTTGCCGCTAGAGGGCACTTTACCTACATTGAAAATTGTTTTTTTGTCATAATTTTTTAGTGTTGACAGCTACAGTAGTTTTTGGCATAATTTCTGAAAGACTGATGCCAGGCCTTTAAAAAAGGTGCTCTTTATTTACATCGCTAAACCCAACGGTTTAGACGTAAATCACCCTTAAAAATTAAGTGGTAAATTTACTTTTCTCATTTCATTACCACCAGCTACCAGGTAAATAGCTATCAAAGTATACTAGAGCTGTCAGTTTAACATCAAATAAATTCGCTTTTTAAACTATTTAATTTATAATCTTAAAATAACTAATAATGGCTAATCAGTAAATATTCATATTATGGATTATTGCGATATACATTTAATTGATAAAAATTAATGAAACAGTACTAAACAAACTAAAAAAGATTCTCAAAATGTCCCCCATTTTCTTCCATACATTTCCTAACACTCTTCAAAAAATGTCGCCTAACTCGATGAAAAATTTCTGGTGTTTCTTTAATAATTTGGCACTTTTCGATTATCCTGAAGCGAAGATCCTCGACGTTGATTACTGGAATATCGTACACCAATTGTTTCAAATGACCCCAAAAGAAAAAATCCATAGGATTAAGGTCTAGTGACCTCGCTGCCCATGCCAATGGTCCACTTCGTCCTATCCATCGCTCAGGATACGTTGCATTCAAATACTGTCGGACACGTATACTAAAGTGGGGCGGAGCTCCGTCTTGGAGGATCCACATGTTGGCCCTTACTTCCAATGGCACATCTTCCAGATACAATGGGAGACGATTTTGGATAAAATCTAAGTATACGTCACCAGTTAATGGGCCGTCAAAGAAATGAGGACCAATAAGGTAATCTCCTATTATCCCTGCCCACACATTTAGTGAAAATCTACGCTGATGTTTCGTTTCTACCACATTGTTTGGGTTCTCGTAAGCATATGTGTGGATGTTGTGTAGATTTGTTATGCCATCACGAGTGAAACCAGCTTCGTCAGTGAATAATATGACGCCAATTAATCGATTATCGTGTTCATACTTAGCTAGGATCTGATTGCACATTTCCAACCGTCTCGGCCGATCATCGTCATAAAGAGCCTGCACCTTTTTTGAATGAAACGGGTAGAGTTGTTCTTCTCTTAGTATCCTCCATGAACTAGCCTGACAGAGCCGCACTTCATTCCCAATTTTTCTAGTACTAATACCTGGATTATCTTCAATAATTTCAAGCACTCTTTCTTCTTGTTGCACGT